>OY292394.1:4021071-5221071 GCA_958496205.1 Idaea biselata
GCAAACTCGCCTGCTTACTAAAAACGGGCTTTGACAAGTAATAATGTACTAATAGTCGAATCTTGCTACAGTACATACCATTTTTTGCTCTTGTTTGTGTTTGTTAACAACTATCGAAAGAGACATATCTGTTAAATTGACTCATAACTTGGTTAAAAGAGTGTATGTAAGTATTTGTAAATATTCGACTTAAGAGGGTGGGTACTGTTACCATTTCCATACAAACATAATACCAAAATAAATAATGAAAAATTTAGTTTTCTACACTAATATCGGTATTATTCGGATAAGGATTTTATTTTTATAGGGCCCCCACCACAAGGTTTTCCAAAATATTCATTCGAAATTAAGTAAAACGGAGAAACATTTGAAATAAAATAAAACGATAGATACCTACTCCTATCTTTTATCTAAAGATTGAAAAATCAATTCAATTTATTTGATGTTTATAATAAAATTACATAAAAATCTGTTTCATTCATTTAACGCCCTCTCTAGGAAACTTCTCACATGAAGCTGGTGGACAGTGAAATGGTTATGTTTCAATAATAATTTTACACTATACGCCTTTCTATGGTAGAGATAAACTTACAAACTCTCCTTTCTCTTGCCACTTTCGTAAATACTATTTAGTTTCGAATGGTTAACATAGATGTCGCTGTTTTAAAACGGGCTTGCTTCTAAAATAATCAGTCACAAAACGTTATTATAAAATCGAAGTATAATATTATAATTCTAGCGAATTATATCAATTATTATTAAATCTAGTCCTTCTCCGATAAATGGGACCTATCGTCATACCAAAATTCATCATAATCATTCGGACGTGAAAACGTAACGAAAAGAGTTACTTTCGCATTTATAACTTATTAGGGATTCATAATTTCTACATATTAAAACACAGTCGTTTTTCGCTTCTGTTACGTCCATTTATCCGTTATCTCCATTTAAATTTAAATGTTAAAATATTAAAAATTAATATCTATCTATCTATTATCTATTATATTATTATACTATTATAAAGCGGAAGAGTTTGTTTGTTTTTTTGTTCGTTTGTTTGAACGCGCTAATCTCAAGAACCACTGGTCCTATTTGAAAAATTCTTTCGGTGTTGGATAGTCCATTTATTGAGGAAGGCTATAGGCTACTTTTGATCCTTATATTCCCACGGGATCGGGACTTATGCGGGTGAAACTGCGGGGAGCTGCTAGTGTTTTAATAAACGAAGTCAACTGTTTTCGCCCTGGATATAGAAATTAGAGGAAATATGTTTATTTTTTCAAAAAGCAGTATTTCCTAAGTATGGTACCTAAACAACACTAACACCCGAATCATATACCTACATTTACCTAATCTAATAGCCTTATTAATAAAAGTGGAATAACGTTGGAGGAGGTTTACTACGTTTTGTCTCTGTCTGTCAACTTTGAAAGCTCTTGTCACGGAAAAAGACAAAGCATGTTATTCCTTCTCCGACCCTACTCCACGTTTATTAATAAGGCTATAAGTGATTACTTTGGCTAAGACATGCCCTGTCTGGCTCTTAATTATTAATGACAAGCTGCGCCCCGCGGTTTCACCCGCGTAAGTCCCGATCCCGCGGGAATATCGGGATAAAAGTAGCCTATGTGTTATTCCAGGTCTCCAGCTGTCTATATTCCAAGTTTCGTTGCAATCGGTTCAGTAGTTTTTGCGTGAAGGAGTAACAAAGTCACATGCAGACATACATACATACAAACTTCCGCGTTTATAATGAGTAGGATAGGATAGGATTTTTAACGTCAACGAAAATGTGACAGACACATTTTACTTAGACATGTAATTACTTAGAATCGACTATAAAAATATGAGTGTAAGAAATAATGTTTAAATATTATTACGTTTATGCCATAAAACCCATATCAGCCTGACTATGCCGTATAATATACGTTTTGATTTGTTCCATAACTCTTTTTTAGGGTTCCGTACCCAAAGGGTAAAAAAGAAACCCTATTACTGAGACTTCGCTGTCTGTCTGTCTGTCTACAGACAGACAGACAGACAGACAGCTGTTTCTAAATTTTATTTTAGCTAAGACTACGTTTGTATGGAGAACGAGTGGGTATCTCTTAAGAACGTGGCGACTGTTACCATTTCCATACAAACTTAATACCAAAATAAATTATGAAAAATTTAGTTTTCTACCTTAATATCGATATTACTCGGATTAAGATTTTACTTTTAAAGGGTCCCTACCGCAAGATTTTCCAAAACATTCATTCGAAATGAAATAAAACGGAGAAACATTTTTTGCAATGAAAAATGTTTTTCCGTTTTATTTGGTAACAGTCGCCACGTTCTTAAGTTACATCATTTTCAGGAGATAATAAATAAATAAATAAATATTGCACGACGTTACACACAGCGCAATCTAGCCCCAAACTAAGCACTAGGCTTGTACTATGGGTACTAGACAACGGATATACTACATATTATACTTTTTTTTTTTGTAAATACATACATATGATACATAGAAAACACTGAATATCCCATGTCTTCGGACCGTGGTGAGTCCTAGGACATGTTGGTTTCCTCACGATGTTTTTCCTTCACCGTAAGAGCGATGTTATTAGCGCACATACCTTTTTCTTAAAGAAAAAGACATTGGTGCGCGGTCGGTCTGGATTCGAACCCACGACTCTCAGAATGAAAGCCGGGGTATCTACCACTAGACCAACACCGCTATAAGATTCATTCTAAGATTCATTGCAGGTACAATTTAGCATAATTTTAAAGCGTTTTGCAAGATTTTGTCGAGCCTTGGCAGCAGACACAAATTGTCAATCAGGAAAATAATTAAAACACCCCATGCTACAAGTATTAATTATAGTTCAATGGATATTTAGAATACGTAGGTACTTTGCTAGATACTGTTTTTTTTACATTTTTCAAGTCTCATTTCTTGCGATTATACATATAATCATGGGAATAGGACGTAGTCCTAATCTCTAAAGCTGTATTTCTGCTAGTAAAAAAGAAACTGGGTAAGTAAGAAAATAATGATTTATTTAATAAATTACATTAACAATTAAAACTATTACCTACATAATATATCTTATCTTATGTAGTTTACCGTAATCCTACTTCCTACTTCTCTACATAAATCCTTATTAATTTCAATGAATTGATTCGAGGAGTGTTCAAGTGGAGTGGAGATTTTGTCAACTTCGCTGTTCTCCTGTCGAAGCATCATGGAGTTCTTATAATAAATGTGTACAGAAATATTATATATATTATAAACGTGAAAATTTGTATGTCTGTATGTGACTTTGTTACTCCTTCACGCAAAAAACTACTAAACCGATTGCGATGAAACTTGGAATATAGATAGTTTGTGGTATTCATTTCTGGTGAGGATTGCTTTTGCTTACAATTCCTATTTCTTTTTGTTCATTGAAACACCGAATTGTACTTACATGCTAGGTTTAGTTGTGAACCTTTTGCCGTCGTGGTTTTTATGCTCTCATTTCCATTTATCTTCTATTTACTCAAGTTTTATTGATATTTTTCTTTGTTTACTTTTAGTATATTTATGTCATGTCAAACATAATTTATTTTCTTTCTGTCATTTTTTCACAAAGTTTTTTAATGCTTTTTCCTTTTTGGTTGCTCTTACCTAAAATAATAATTTCAACCTTTCTTATTTAGCGATATCACTGGCCATATTAAAAAATAAAACTGTTCCAATATTCTTTCGACATTAGATGTTGAATATTTCGGATACCGACCCTATATAAGCCGTACTGGATCACTTCACGATCATTACATCTTCGAACTGGATAGATGATTACATCCTCGACTCTTGAACTGGATAGTTCATTACACCCTCGACTCTTGAACTGGATAGTTGATAGTATTTCTTTGTCCGCTAAAAGTGATTACTATATCCTCGTCTGTTAAACTGTATAGTTGATAATATATCTTTGCCCGTCAGAACTATAAAGTGAAAAGTATTATCTACATACCTATTCGAAGTACGAAGCTCTATCAAGAGGAAATCTCCAGACTTCTTCAGCCTGTAAATTCTGCCTAAGGCAGACCCTCTGACGTCCTCCGACTGCAATTTCCTCCTAAGCCTAGAGGAACCATTTGAATACCTAAGGCAGACCCTCTGACGTCCTCCGACTGCAATAAGACTCCGCTGACCTCCAACGATATCTACAGCTCCAACTCTTCCAACTCCATTTCTACCCTCACTATTCATTCTTTTTTTTTATTTTCTATCTGTTCTTTTATTATAATATTTGTTCTTATTTTCTTATCTTTTATTGTTCAAGGGCATAAACTGCTAATAGGTAGGTCTCACAACCTGCTTCATTACAAGTTGGAGACCTAGAATAACGCATAGACTACCTTTTATTCTGATATTTCCGCGGGACCGGGTATTACGCGGGTGAAACCGCGGGGCGCAGCTAGTATATTATAAACGCGAAAGTTTTATATATTTTTGTATACGTATATTATTATGTAGTATGTCTGTATGTGACTTTGTTACTCCTTCCCGCAAAAACTAGTCAACCGATAGCGATAAAACTTGGTAAGTATATTGATAACTGGAGACCTATCATAACATATGGGCTACTTTTTATCCCGATACTCCCGCGGGATCGGGACTTACGCGGGTGAAACCGCGGGAGCAGTAACTAACTTAGTGTGAGTGGCACTTAACTTAGTGGCGTGCTTATTGAAGCACGTTATGTATATAGTTTTAGTAGGTGTACCCAAGGGCGTAGCCAGGATTCTATATAGGGGGGGGGGGGGGGGCAGACAAAGAAAATCCTAAGACTATTTTGTTTTAATCGCGGTTTTTACATATGAGTAGAGGAGATTGGTAGTGGAGAAAAGTAAAAATAAAAATACCTTTATTACTTGACTAGTAATCTGCGCGGTTCTTCACAAAATCTATTTAAAACTTCTCTTACTCTCTTCTCTCTATTTTTTTTTGACAATTTTCCGGTGTACGTTTGTTATGCAAGGCTGCAAAGTTGGTTTTTGCAGCGAGTACTTGTATTGAAACCTGAGCTAGCGAAGCATTCTAGGATTGAACCACATGTACATTAAATGTAGAATGCTGACCGTTGTAAGGATTTCAAAGGTACAAAATGCAAAAAACTACACTACAGTGAGAAAAACGCTAGGTGCATTTTTCCGGTAGAAAACTCAATTCGGCATTATGTACCACTACCACTAACTCTGCAGTTGTTAAATTAATATCCTCGTCGCGGCTGGCCAGTGCAATTTTTCAAAAAAATGAGGTACCTATATATTTTACCTCTCTCCTCAACCTATACTATTATTTTCTTTCGTAAAGTGGGTAGTTATATTTTTGTACGCTATACACGATGTTCCGAGATGGGGGTATTAAGCCGAAAGGGGTTTGTTCTAGACGTCTAGGCGAACAACTTTTGTTTTACAACTTTTGGAAATATGAAGTAGTTTTCGAAAATGTTGAGTTTAAAGTTTGCATGAAAATCAGCTGTTTTTTAGAGTTTGAGGTCATTGGCCTTAATCTGCCCTTTTATTTTGTTTGGACCACTACAATCTTAACATTAATTGCCTTTATTTACAAAAACAGCTGTTTTTTTTCAGTGATATACAACCTCAAATTTTCGAAAAAAAAAGTTCGAATTTCCAAAAGTCGTAGAACAAAAGTTGTTCGCCTAGACCTCTAGAACAAACCCATTTCGGCCTAATACCTCCTCGGAACAGCCTACATATAGCGAAAAAATCATATAATGATTCCTCGTTTTTGTAAATAAATAAGCAAACAATCTCTAAATCGAATAATTCACAAAAAAAACCTGCTTGATACTAATACTAATAAACAATAAATACGACATTGGCAGATGAGCAACAAGACTTTGTGGTTCGATGCCATGAACAAAAAAAAGGAATGAGGTTGGCGCATTTTCAAAGGACTCGCTTTAGAGAAAAGTTTGGATAAGACAGATTCGAATTTTGAAAAGTCTTTGCACGGTAAGAAATCTGCGCGCAAAACAGATCCTTTCCGAGGTTGTGCGGTGAAAAAGAACTGTAAAATCACATTTTGCGCGCTACCGTGCAAAGACTTTTCAAAATTCGAATCTGTCTTTTCTTTTTTATAACTTCATTTTATAATCTGCGCAAATTAAACATTGTTTCATGACTCATAACATAACATAACTAATACTAGCTTAGTTGATTGACCTTTGCAACTCTTTAGGATTCTAGTTTTCCAATCTTTTAAACTCGGTAGAGATCGTGTGCTGCAGACCGCGTGGTTTATTATGCCTTATACTGGTGACTGACCGCTCTTCTAGGGGGGGGGGCAGCTGCCCCCCCCTGCCCGTACTTCGCTACGCACATGGGTGTACCGGCATAGAACAGGTTTACCCCATCTCTTCCCGTGAGTATCGTAAAAGGCGACTATGGGATCTGGGGGAGACTAGCAAACCTTGAGTTCTCCCCGCGCGGTTGCGGATAAACTGCTTGGTTCCTATAAGGGTTGATGTCAGGTATGTGGCCGACCGTAAAAATATTGCCAAATGAGAAGAATAAGAAAATATGATCCCACTGCCTTGGAGAACTTAATTAAATAAAAAAAAACATCCTTCAGTAATCGTTCAATGCACCTTAATCAGTTAAAACTAAAAAAGTTTAATAAAAGGCATTTAATCTCAATTTAAGTAGGTATTTAATAATCAAGCAATAAATAGTTATCAGTTATAATTAGGTACATAAAGCTCGTAAAATATACAATTTTTCGCAACATTTCACATCTTACATCTATATACTAGTATTATAAACATTTATTTCTTTGTTTGCTCCGAAACTACTGGACCGAAATAGCTTTCTATAGATAAAAATTCTTTCATCTATAGAAAGCTAGATTATCGAGAATTAACGTGGGCTACATTTGATTTCGATATACCCACGGGATCGAAACTTACGCAGGTGAAACTGCGGCACGCAGCTAGTACTACATAATACTAAATGAACTAGTACTACTTTGTCCCATAGAGTTTTTGGGGCCAGACAGGCTGTAGCCACGGTGCAAAATGTTTTTAAATCTATTTGCAGTAGGTAAGATCGTAAGGCGTAGGTATCAACTGTGTCGACCCCCAAATAATGGAATAGAGTAAGGAAGAAGAAGCAACTCCGTAATACCATTACAAAAACAAAAATCCTTTAATGTCCGGCACAACAATATTTTCCAAAACATAAAACTTCATAATATAATATAGTCATTCCCATGGATTATCTTCAACTGTATCATTCACTGTATCTTTCATTTTATTGAACTTTTTCTTGTTCATTCGGCTTTCAACACCGCCTTCCATAATTTCGCCCTTATTAAAATCATCTGCAGTCAAAATGGGTGTGAAACCATCGTCAGATATTTTTATATTGTCAACTGGAATTTCTTTTGGAGTCTTCTGTTTCATAATTCTTGTGGGATAAGGGTGATATATGTATTTGATTCCGTTTACAATTTTGTATCTTTGGTAATTCGTTCTGCGATTATTGTTAAGACCTAGAATCCTGTTTACCCAATATATGTATGAATTTTGTAGCGTATCTATAATACCTCTTTTAGATCGTCGTTTTTTCTCTTCTATAAGAGAAGTGTCTTTAAAGATCTCTGAATCGTTTTCGATTAGGGATAAATCATGTGTCATTTTTGTGTAATGTTTATCATTTTTGTTAGCATCACTATGATGAATATCACGCCTTGCTCTAACATTATTCTGATCTCGATGCTCATCAATGATATTTTCTTGATCTTTACCTAACTCAAAATTGATATTAGATTTCTTGTAAACCAAAATAGGTTTTTTAAAGACACCTGTACCAATGTTACCATTGTAACTAACAATAGGTTTAACAAATGATATTACTGGTTTATTGTCCATTAAGGCCTCAGGGGTTTCAGCGATTGATCTACTTTGCCATTGACCATTTGCATCATACCCGCCACCGCCTCCCCCTCCTCCACCAGCATAGTCTTGGCCACCTGAAGAAATTGTTTGATTAATGGTGTGAATTACTGCTTTGAAGTTATGATACTAAATTGGGAATATACCTGCTGGCATCCATGCCCCACCGCCTCCTCCGCCAGCCATCCAACCCTGAAATGAAATAAGATATTATGAAAAGCCACACTTCGTATGGCCATTGGTCAAATCGAAAATGACGATCCTTTACAGATTGAAAGAACAACTTGCGTGAGCTCGGTTTTCGTATGTTTGAATTAGAATGTATGAGAAAAAAATACCTAATATTTTATGTAGGTACACTTTTTCCCAAAATGTAATAGATTCTATCCAAGTCTGGGCGGCGATGAATTTAGCAAATGAAACATAATTCAAGTAAGTCCATTCGTTCTCAAGATTGTTTTAAATATATCGAACGTTGTTCGACAACGGTTTTCTAATATAACGGTATTAAATGTCATTCCGTGGCTGTTTGCTTACCCCATCTCCTGCTCCACCTCCGCCAAAACCACCTGCCCCTCCTCTTTTTTCTAATAATTTCATCAGCAGCATCATCTGAAAAAAACCGTTATTTTTCAGTTTCAGTTTCTTTCTTTTCAAACTTTTGTAATTTACTTTTAAACGTATTATATCCATCTTATCGTACCTTAGATAACATGAATGACATCATGCTGAACATCATTCCTTTAAAGGACATCATTCCCATCATCCCCATCATAGCAGGAACCATCTAAACAAATAAGTTTATTAGTTATTTAAGAAGATCAGTGTCTATTCTAAACAGACCACGAAATACAATATACCTACAATGGATTTGTTATTGATATGATTTAGTCTTTGATTTAAAGCAAGCAACATGTATCCAGACGTATGCAATTTGGGGTAGGTACTATCTGTATTTCTTTGTTAGTAAATAAATAACTGAATTAAATTTGGCGTACAGTTACATGTGATTGATTAGCCAGATATCACATGAACAAGATTGTTCACTAGATGTAGCTCTTTTACTAACAGCCTTATAAATTAAGAGAGCAAATAAGTTAGGAGTGCTTTGTAATTTTCTTTTGACAAGGGGTTTTTATATAAAGAGTTGTCAACCACCACCATCATCATCACCCACCATCATAAGTTTCATCTTCATACACATCATGGCCATCATCATCATTTTCTTCTTCCCTCCGTCATCGCTTCCTCCGTGACCTCCTCCCCCTCCGTGACCTCCTCCACCGCCACCGCCTCCTTTACGTTTTCTCCCGACAAATTCTTCGACTACAAAAGTTAGGTAAAATTAAATTGCATTAATATTTGTGGGAAAATTTAAATATATTTCTTCAATCAGCAGCTGCAGTAATTCCATCAGACCGTATAAATAACGAAAAATACTGCTACTATTTTTAGTTATTTATTCGGTCTTATGGAATTACTGGGCTTAAAAACATTAGAAAGAAGATGTTGTGGAATTTTAATTAACAATAATAAGGTTTCAAAAAACAAGATTTTTTTAAATAATTTAGATATTATGCATCGATGTGTAAAGTAGGTGTCAAGTTTTAAGTGAATAAAATGCAGTTATTTGTTGTATAGGTACGTATGTATCTAGTGTTTTAGATGATATTACAAAATACTAGGTATTTACCTACTTCTAGGTACCTATACAATGTCTTTTGTCGATAGTAGGTAGGTACCTTAAGTCAAAATTTTATAGACGGGTAAGCGAGCAACTATAATATTGTACATATAATAAAGACCCTTAACTCCAAAACAAGGAAGCTCATTACCGAGAAATATAAACTTAACATTCTCGAAAAAAAGCAATGTTGTTTTTTAAAAAGTAGACGTGTAGAACAACTACTTAGTACTACAACGACATGGATTTTCAGTTTTTCAGTATAGGGCCCCTATACTGAAAAACTGAAAATCCATGTCGGGCGCATCGAAAATTGTTGATTATTTCATGACGGAATGTCGTGGAACTTGTTTTTGTGTACAGATTGTAGGCGACATTGTTTTCGATATTTTAGTGCAGTTTCCATACAAATATGTCGAAACGTATTGAAGCCTATCGACATTTAAGCCAAATCAGACATTACTTGTCTAAAATTTGGATAGGCTTTGCACCAATAGGAGGTTCTTGTCTTAAAACTACACCAAAATGTAGGAAACAATATCACCTACAATCTGTACACAAAAAAAAGTTCTACGACATTCCGTCATGAAATAATCAACAATTTTCGATGAGCCCGACAGGGATTTTCAGTTTCAAGGTCGTTGGCGTTGTTATTCCTCTTAACTAGATGCTAACCCTGTATTAAACTTACCATTTCTGGGCAATGCTATATCACGTCCAAGGGCACTGAACTTCAAAACGTGGTTATCAAAGAAGTTATCTACTGCTCGATCTATCATAAATGCCAGTTCTTCCGAATCACCAGACTTTTCGAGCTGTTCTTTTCTATAGTCTTCTATTATAGTAGAGTTTACTTTGACTGTAAGTAACACATTTATTATTTAATAAACGCTATTTATTATGTTCTAACAACTATCTGGTAATGCAATCGCTTACAGAGCCTAATAAGTACTGATTGGGCCAGTGGTAGAAGTCAGAGGTGACACAGAATTTTAGAAATCAATCACTGACTTGATGAAAATTCTATCACTGACCGAATGTTCCTAAATTATCTCTAAATTTGAACAACGATTTCTTCTACAAAATACCGAAATATTAACCTATACTTTAACATCTTTATATAAGATAAATTACGAGCAATATAAACTCTGATGTTAAAAACTTTTTCAAAGTTAAATTCGCAAACGGGTATGATTAAATGATTAAAGACATAGCACATAAGCACGTTAGTAATCGCTGAAGCTTAGGAACCACGTTAGGAACAGAGATTATTAATATCTCAAGATGTTTACCTCTTTATCAACTCAAAGACTTCACTTACCGAATTTAACATAATCGCCAAACACAGAAACCTCGCTCAAGTTGTTTAGTTCTCTTAAATACAATAAAGTTTTCTTTTGCAAACACATATACGACAAATGCATGAAACATTCTGTATATACACCATTGAACACGCTATCTAAATCATTATTAGCTGATATATTTGTAATGTTTTCATCACTTTTAATTGCAACAAGCTCCAATATTAAAAGAAATAAAAACGAACAGATTAGTCGATTAAAAGAGTTGAGATCCATCCTCAACAGCAGTAGGAATCGAATGAAAAACAAATGACAGTGTGACGATTATTTATTTTAATAAAGTTTGTAGGGTTTTAGGTCACAATAACACAAGTAGAGACCTTAGTCTTTGTGTGAAAATATATAATTTACAAAGTGTTTTCTTGCGGTTTTAAGGAAAGATCTAGGCAGTTAAGTGGATGCTAAACGGAACTGAATACTCTGAGCTCAAAATAGAATGATTCTAACTATGAGAGAACGCTAATTATGAATCTTAAACATATACTTTATTTGTACCTACTACGAGTTAAAAATTATATTACAAATATGTACGTTTAATCAATCTATTATCTCGTCTGTTGTATTTGTTAAAAGATCGATCAACTTTACGATTCTTGAAATTTATTTAGGTAACATTAAATTAAATTTAACCAGGCTTCCGCATCGGCTTATAGGTTCTATATTACAAACTATCTTACATTTCAATATTTTTTATTATTTTTCAACGAGATAACCGTCAATATTTGAAGTTTAGCTGTAAACGCCAAATATTGACGGTTATTTCGTTTAAATTTAGAATGACTTCAAATCCTGAGATTTTAGCAGCCAAGGGTAGCGTGTTGCAAAAAAGAAAAACATTTCGTCGTTCAGTTTAGATTACTTATGTTTTTTTTTGTGAAAACAAAAGCATTAAAATTACTTTACAATATTTAAGTTCAAATAAGTAGTAAATATTTAGATGGTATATCTTTGTGAAGACTACTGGACCACTCTAGGTTTGGTATTTGATATTAAAAAAACGTCGTATTGTTTGTCTATTTGTTATTTGTTTTGTTGTCACTATATTTAAAAATAACAAATAGACAAACAAGTACGACGTTTTTTTAATAAAATCGATCCTAGGTAGGGATGCTATCGATTTATATTTTTGTAGATTGATATAATGACGCAAAGTATTTTTATCTACAGCTATTATTTTCCAAATAGCATGTATTATGTACCTATTAGCATGGTAAAAATTATAAAATGAAAAAGAAAATACTAACACATTGACAAAAGGTTTAATTTTTAAACATATAATCAATATAAATACAAAGAAGAGTAAAGTAATTAGGTACAGAATAATATTTAATTAATATTTGGTCTCAGGACAATTAAAGTTATATACTACGAAGAATATCACAGCTATACATACTGCTTTTAAATAGTTAAGTTTATAAATAGATTTAAATACACGTTAAATATAAATAGAAAGAAATAGATTTTGCATATATGTACAAACCTCAGAGAAGATAAAACATATTGGTACATAAAATAGGATAAAATCAAATTAATCAATAGATACTGATATAAATATCAAAATTCTTAATAATTGTAAATAAATATATGTACGGTGGGTTAAATAAAAAAACAATACAAATATTATAGTTAGAAACATAAATAAATTCCGAAGAAAGATAATAACGATATGTATTATTATGAAAAGTAAATGTTATTCTACATAAATAAAAATATATGCTAAAACTTTAACAAATCTCTTGCTGCTATAAATTAAACAAACATCAACAATAAATTAACTAATTCTAATCAAAATACGTTCGTATTCAATAAATAATTTAACATAATGTCTTACATACAACAAACTGATTAACAAAAATAGTGCTCCATTTTTGTCATTGATAGAACATACAAAATCATTATCATCCCTTTATATATAAACGTTACTAAGCGGATAATCAATGTTAATAATAATCATCAATATGTATGCCTTTGAGAGTGAAACAAGTGTTCATTAGCTGATTAAATGCTGAGTAAAGTTTTTGTTTTAAGGGATATTTCGATCTTGCTGTAATATCCAGTATTTTACTATGTCCTTAGCTCGTACTAGTGGTATCGTAAGGAGCATAACTATTATATCCCAAATCGTAAGCTCGCCTATACCCTCCATGGTGCCCATGATCATGCTCATGATGTTCTTCGTGACTATGAGAGTGATGATGTGATACTTCCGGTTTAGCTATGATCTCGTATGTTGTCTTGTGGCCACCACCTCCGCCTTTAAGGCCGACTAAAGCGGAAAGTAGTAGCGACATCAGAGCAGTCATAAGAGCTTTGCCTGCTAAAAGTGCTAAGGCTCCTAAAGCAGCGGCTGCTAGGGCTCCTGAAATAGAAATAGTTTTTGAATTTTAGTGAGAATTACTGATTCTTTTTCAACCAAATTGAATTGCATTTGATTTGATTTCACATGTGATCTGTTAGTTAGTGATTATTTTCAGAGAGAGAAATGTGTGTGAAAAATGTTTAATTACGGTTGAATCTGTTAAGTCTGTTAGCAAACATTAAATTTGTAAATCAAAAAAATATATTTTGACGTAGCCATTATAAAAAATATTATGATTCCAAGGAACCTTTTTCGTTATTTTGTTTTATATTTAGCACCTTGTGATCAATTAAGAAATTATTACGTTGATATTCATATTCATATTATTTATTGATAATCATTTCATTACAGGTCACAGGATATAACCAAATTATAACTTTACATAATGGAAGCTACAGTGACATGTTGTACCTATGTCTTAAGTTTATTATTAACATGGGTATTAGGCATTGTTTCGTTACATTTGTCTTGTACTAATATCATAATATTATAGTTACCTTTCATCATCATTGCAGCGGCAAGGAGAGCTCCACCACCTCCTTTTCCTCCACCAAGACCTCCTCCACCACCTCCTGCCTTCCTCCCAATACTTGCAGTATCCCCTTTAGCCACACCGATAGCATCTTGTGTGGTCTTGGAGTCTAACAGCTTGTATTTTAACGAATGTCCATCTAAATAGTCTTGAAGGCGGTATAGGAGGAACCTTTAACAAAAAGACATAACTTAATAAAATAAAAAGAACGTCTGAACAAAATAAATATTAAACAGTAAATCACAAGACAATCGCAAAATTAAAATTGCCATAAAATTCGGGTTTCAGTAGGTACTAAAAGTTTTAAGTGAAAATCACAATAAAAGTACATGACAATTCGCAAGAGAAATGGCTTCCACATTTAAAACTCGCTTTTAAATGAAATCATTCGCTTTGAAACTGCTAAGCTCTACCTAAATACTTATCTACACAGAAATAAGTACATTGCGATGATTTATGACCATTACTGTGACCATCTTTTGGTATGAAAACATTTATATACAATGTCTTAATTTTGTTTTAAAACTTCAATAACCATCATTATCAGCAAAAAACATTCTAACCTTAATAAAATTGTTAACACCTACCCAATGTAAATAAACTTAACAATAAATATTAGAATTAATAATGTTAAATCCAATAAAAATATCTAACCTGTTTAATTTTTCCTCAGGGTTCCCTGGAAACTGTCTGGACAGCTCAGCAGCAATTTCCTCAGGATTAGTTCTGTTTATTTGATTGTCTTTCACAATACTCAAACCAGGTAGAAGGTTAAGCTCATCGCGAGAGCCCAAATCCTCCAACACTGAAAGAGCCCTAATCTTCAAACATTTTGAGCTCAAAAAACTGTTGCATTCTTTCTGCAATGAACGACCATTTCGTTCGGTGTTGTTTTTAACAACATCTTCGATTGAATTCGATTCTGATCCCTCAATTAATCCATGTATCTGATCCAAACACAACACACCAATAAAGGCGATCAGAAAATATCTGTTAACCATTTTCTAATATTTCACTACACTAGTCTAGATCACTGGCACATTTCGTTCGAACAACACTTTTGAACTGATAAAGTTGATCAGTTTACAATTTATTTTATACTGCTGATTCACAAAAGGTAAATAGCGAATAAAATTAAAATAAAAAGACTTGGACTATTATTGTTAACAGCCAATAGTCTGCAGATAAGTACTTTCGTTGCAACCGAGGTATGGTTAAAAAGACAAAAAAGGTTTTGTTGATGGAAAAGTTGAAAGTGCTGTGAAATAGTGTCTACTTTCGTTTTCCAACTGAGATAATCTAGCTTTTTGTAATATAAAATTACATTTATTGATGGAGTTGGTCATTTGTATTGCGCAATTTAAGACCTAGGTACTATTTTATAATATTATATGTCAATACATTATTATGACGAACGTCGACCGCCAACTAAACCAAGTTATAACTTAGTTCAGCTAAGTTCAACTTAGCTTAGCTCACCGGTTTTGTGGCTGACATACACTTTGTCCTTTGCTAACTAACTGAGTTTAGTTAGCGTTGGACGTCAGGCTTTCTAATCTACCTTTTTGAATGTCCAATAAAAAATTAAATAATAAATTATTGTCTTTGGATAAACTTGTAGGTGAATTACGTACCTAAGTATATTGTGTAGCTACTTTTGTCTTCCTTGAAATAACGAAAAGTCGTTTTTTTTTCTCTTATCTTCCAATCACTTTCTATAAAACCATAAGAAAGGTAATATTATAAGAGTTCTTTCACACTTCGAAAGAGTTAATGGTACAATAATCACTATTATTGATATCTGTTTTATTCATTATAAAAGCATTCATCATAATGGAAAAATAGGTAGGTACTACTGTTAACACTGTAGCTACCTTAAATAGATCACGTACCTATACTGAGTCAAATTATACTATAGTTGTTATATTAACAAAATGAATCATATAACTAAAACCAATAATTTAAAAATTTCGTAGCTCTTTGCGTGCATGCATATTATGTAGGTACCTAATAACTACTATAACTATAACTAATACCTATAACCTACTAGAAATATTTTAATTAAACATACATACATCTTCAAAAATAAATTCGCGGTGAGGATCGAAGACCCAGAGACGCAGAATTTTGAGTAAACATGAATTTCGGAAAATCTTTTTTCCTTTAAAATATTTCTTTCTAATCATTCCAAATTTAAATGAACAGTAAATTTACTTATCACTATTTATAGATCACTCTACAATATTACGGTCTTGTACTCTCCGTCGTTCCTAGCGCTTTCAAGGGCCAAGGTTCTATTCGATGGCAATGTATTTTAAATAAATTATATTTTAGTTATAGTATTATTATATTAAATTATATTTAAGTTGTAAACATTTTTATATTTACGTAAGCAGAACCTGCACAGCTTATTTACCGTTAACTTAGCTTAATACCTAATTTAAAATATTTACGAATGAATAAAATATAGTACCTAAGATCGTACGGACTTAATAATTTTTAAACTTTGATAGTTTTAATAATAATTAATTTAATTTTTGAATGATAAGAAAGACATGTTTTACCAATAGGAAAACCAAATTGTAGTAGTGGTTTTTTTTTCATTGTTTCAAATTGTAAATTAGTTCTAGCAGGTCATGTTAAATTAGCGGAAACTGCATTATTGGTGTAATAAATAACATTTGACATTCCAGTACATTGACCATAATATTTCAGAAAGTTAATTAAGGGCCCTGTACCGGAAAACTGAAAATCCATGTCGGGCGCATCGAAAATTGTTGATTATTTCATGACGGAATGTCGTAGAACTTTTTTTTGTGTACAGATTGTAGGCGACATTGTTTCCAATATTTTAGCGCAGTTTCCATACAAATATGTCGAAACGTATTGAAGCCTATCGACATTTTAGCCAAATCAAACATTTTTTGTCTAAAATTTGGATAGTCTTTGCACCAATAGGAGTTTCTTGTCTTAAAACTACACCAAAATGTAGGAAACAATGTCACCTACAATCTGTGCACAAAAAAAAGTTCTACGACATTCCGTCATGAAATAATCAACAATTTTCGATGAGCCCGACAGGGATTTTCAGTTTCAAGGTCGTTGACGTTGTAAGTCCTCTTAATACTATAATACTAAGCCCCAGCCTCGTAAAACTATGAGCCTAAAAGTCCGCCTAGTTTAAATTTGAAGCAGATATTATTCCCTTACTTTTGCTGTTAGTATTGTCTCAGTTAACTGCTATGGTTAACGATGACTTTTCGTCTGAAGTAACTACTAATGTTTGACTATAAATGAATGGTTTTCTATGAATATTCAATTTTAATTCATGTCATGACTGATGGAAGTGACTGACGTTTGCATGAGTGCATTTAGATAAGATTTTCTACGCGTGAAACTTTTTCGCAATCGATCTACTGATATGAACATTCTAGTTACATTTTCCCGGGTCTTTATCGCGTATTATTATTTATTTTCTTTAAAAATGTGGGTAGTTGACCTACCCGTGGACAGTAAAAATGTGGGTAGTTTCACCAACGGTCTACAAGCAGTGGTATATAAGAAGACGTCGCCCGCCGCTGCTCCAGTCCCCTCGCGACCAAGATCATTGTAACATGGTTGAAACGTCGAGGTAAGATTCTATACCCTATAAAAGAAACTTAGATCATACTAGCAGATTCCCGCGGTTTCACCCGCGTAAGTCCCGATCCCGTGGGAATATCGGGATCAAGAATATGTTACTCAGGGTGAATGTAGCTTTGTAATGGTGAAAGAATGTTTGAAATCAGTCCAGTAGTTTCGGAGATTACCTCCAATATACATACATACATGTTACCAACGTTACCTCTTTATAATATTATATTATAAATTATAATATAGATATAGATTAGTATAGATAGAAAGGTAAACAAACATCCCATACATTTGACACGAAGTGACAAACCCTTTTATTACATTTTCCTTTAAAATTGATAGTTCTTTGTTTACCTTTTTTGATCTACCTACAGATTTGAAAATAAAACGAAACTTTGTACTAGATATACTAACTGTCAAATACGGAAACTATTTTTTGAGGGCTACATAAATAAATAAGCAGCTTCTAAATTTAAAATTGGCATGCGAATTTAGAGTTTAGAACACTGACCTCCATTACAACTAGATAGGACGTAGCGCACTGAATTTTGTGCCTATTTGATTTGCGCCTTGTTACGCTGTTGTCGCGCATTTTCTATTGAAAGTGATCGTAACCGTCCATGGAAATAATAGTTCCATCACTTCACCATCATTTTCAATAGAAAACGCGCAACAATGGCGCAACATGGCGTAAATCAAATCGGCACAAAAGATCCAATGACATTTTGTATGGTATAGCAATTCCAGCGTATTTGTATAGTTTCATTTCAGTGATTTAGAAGCAGTAATTGTTTGTACAATGTACACGAAACAAAAGTGTGCGAAACTTTTTCGCACAAATAAAAATGGAAAACTCAAAACAAAATGTGCTCTCTGCATATTGAGCTTTTCTTAAAACGTGCACTTCACATCATGATATTTCGCAAAAGGAACAATTCGCAATGAAAACTTCGCAAATAGAGCATTTTCAAGAGCGCCCTAGAATCACACCCAAAATAATAGATACATAATTATATACCTATGCAAAGAAGCTCATAATAAAAAAAGCCTTGCAGTTTGCTAAGAAGAAATTTCTAGTTAAAAAGAATTGGCGTAGTGTCCTCTCTATGGAGTTAAAATTATACCAATACATTATTTAAAATTCAAAGTCCTAACTGTTGCTCTGACTGAACTGTTTATGAAAACGCACAACCTTAACCACTGTGCACTGTCCGTGATGCATGAAATTTGCATGGTAGATAATATGTTATTTGTGATGTTAAAGTATCTACTAAGGTAATGTTTTGAAATTCCCGTGGGATCGGAATTTCTTTAACAATATAGTTTTTGATCTAGATCACAAAACCTATTATAATTATCAAGGATGACTATTAGTAGGTAGGTAATAAAAATCATTCAATTACTTTAAAATATTTTATTTTCTTTGAGTGCTAAAAAGATGCAAGTTTTTATAAAATCATGATATTTTTACATATATTATATAGTTACTTATAAATAGGTAAATACGACCGCTAGTTGTAGAAACTATACATACATAAATGCAGTTCAAATTATGACACATTTTAAATAGGTATACCATTAATATAAATTCAGGTAAAAATAATACATAAATATTTATATAAAGATACAAAACCCTTGGTCATGGCTTATTTTTAAACTAAACTTTATATTCTGTATATACAAATCAAATAAAATATACATAAAAACTAAATTATATCAATAAAATAAGTTATAAATCATACTTACATAATACAAAAATAATAAAAATACAGAAAAAATGACTATAATATGGAACACTATATACCACCTATCAACAAATAAAACAAATAAATATTAAATACATAAGAACACAATATGTAGGTACATACGTATATGAAATAAAAAACAACCAATTAAGTATTCTTACAAAATAAAAAATAATGTGACTTAAAACTAAACAATAAATAGTTATAAATTAATTTCTTAAATTCATAATTTTAGATTACGAAAAAAACTTTAAAAATTTAAGTGTAAAACCTATCGCCTATTCTTCAAACTTCTACCATATCCACCATGAGCATAACCACCGCCCACATCTTCGTGAGCTGTCGAATGTGAATGCGAGTGCGTGTAAATGGGCTTAGACACTATTTCATAGGTCGTTGATTTCTGGCCACTCGAGATTGACTTGATGCCGATAATCGCTGAAAGGAGCAGAGACATCATGGCTGTCATCAACGCTTTTCCCGCAAGCAGAGCTAACGCACCCATGCCCACTGACATTAATGTACCTGGAAATAAAAGGGTTTAAGTGATAAACAGTTCATAAGTTGCCATAAACAGGCCATTAAGTAAGAATTTCTCCTTTTCCTGAATTCCGGTTTCCGATTTTCTAGACAGACAATCCACTAACGGCCAATTTCTTTATAAAAAGTAAACGTCCTAGTAACAGTCAAAATAATTTTCTTAGTTTCTTTACTAATATTAATAGTAAAAGTAACATTACTATGAATATTAGTAAAGAAACTGACAGTGCCAGTCCAATGAGCATTGACAGACTAATCCACTAGATTAGGCTTCTCAGCGTAACTGAGAACTGAGTCTGACAGCCACTTTTATTTATGATTTTTAATAAAAAAAAATTCAATTTCCAAAATTTAAAGATAATCTCTACATAATAATATTATATCTCGTAATTATTTTTACAACGTGATAAAATACAGAAGTCATTTTTCAAAGTTTGGCTTTCACTGTTG
Source organism: Idaea biselata (assembly GCA_958496205.1). NCBI lineage: Eukaryota > Metazoa > Arthropoda > Insecta > Lepidoptera > Geometridae > Idaea > Idaea biselata. The sequence continues at coordinate 4,041,331 of OY292394.1, forward strand.
TTTAAAATTGACAAGCTTGATGTAAGGCCTCATCGTCATAATATAGTAAATCACGGTTGACTTGACTAACAACTAAATTGAAGGCAACTTCTTTCCGTACACTCACTGCCTAGTAAATCATTTCTACATTAAAACGTCACAAAAAAGATATCAAAGTGTCGTTTACTTTTCTCTATAATTTAATGCTCTGGTTGTTTCAAATGGTCTTACTAGCGACGGTTTATTGATAAACATCTGAAAATAGGGTTTCACTGAATGGACTAGTAGATAGAACTGACTGAAGACGTAGAATGTATGGGACTCAACTCAATAAGGTGTGACGAATTAAAATGGCTTTTGAATTTTTTTTAACCCTCGAAAAACAATTTTCTCGAGAAAAATAAATTAAACAGTTTTAATTTCGTTTTAAATCAACATCAAAGCTCTATTACCAACGTTACATACTTCTATATTAAAAATAGGTGACTAGCGGTAATAGACATAGAAGATGGTAAGAAATCTTAGGAATATTCTGCCCTAAAAATGCGAGTTGATGGCTTTAGAACTCTAGTCACAGTCATTATACGCATCACTGACATCATCATCATCCTTACTTATGTATTGTATGTATGCCTATGTATATATTATATGTATTGTGTGTATTGTATCTGTATTATATATTTTTGTGTAGGTATATATTATAATGTATTGTATAACATGTATTTTATATATCTATTTATATATTAATATTAGTATATTGTCTATTGTTTTATAGTTCATATATTTGTTACTTTTTTTTTTTGGTCTTCTACTCAATTATTTATCCTGCATAACCTACCGTTTCAAGCTAAACAGTTTATCTCCATCCCAAGGTTGCCTGGAAGAAATCGCTTTTTGCGATAAGGCCGCCCATTTGTGCAATTTTCTACTTTTAAGCTTTTATGGTTTTATACTTAATGTATGACTGCATTATACCTACTTAATGTTGTGCAAATAAAGCGTTCATCTATCTATCTATCACTGCACCTGCAAATTTATGAGACCTCTGATACTTAAAATTGTATTTTGTGGTATGTGGTAAATTTGGTACAAAGCTTTTGAATTTATATATTTATCTATGAATATATCCAGCTGATAAAATACTAAATAAAACATTAATACATATATTAGTTTCTATTTGTATTTAAATTTCGGTTTGTAACTCTTTTATAGTTAAAGAATAAAACTATTGGCAGAAATGCATAGATAGCATATAATATAGGTATACCTACCTACCTATTCAAATTATTAAAAATCAGATTAAGCACAAAAATATATACCGCTAGTTGTAAAACATACCTTTCATAAAAAGCACTGCAGCAATCAAACCGCCCATACCCCCCTTTTTACCTCCCCCGAACCCGCCCTTAGCCCTCGCCTCCCCAACCAAAGACCTTGCTTCTTCCGCTGCAGTATCATCTAGCAACTTTAGCCTCACTGTGTGAGTATCTAAATACTCTCCAAGTCTATAGAGCAAATATTTATCTAATCTCTCTTCGGTGTTACTAAGCGCCCTTAGCTCAGTAGCTATTTCATCACCCTTTGTAGCATTTTCTTTATTTTCCTTCACAACGCTGACTCCAGGAAGTAGTCTTAGTTCTTCCTTAGAATTCAGCTTCTCAATCAGAGATATAGCTTCGATTTTTAAACACGTAGGACTAAATATTCCATTTGCACAATCTTTAGTTATTGTTAACTTTGTATCTTCTTTTGTTTCGGTAGGTAGTGCAGTTGCATATGTATATGCATATGCAATGAACATCAATATTGAAACGCGATACATTTTCATGTATTTACTGAATGAAACACTGTTACACATTGATAAGAAAATAATTTGTTCCATCTTTTATATGTCTGTCATAGCTAGATGATTATTAGTAGCGAGTATGTCCATTATATTTTCATAGTAGGCTGATTCTTTAAAGTTGAGTATGTTGTTATACGATTGTAAGTCTTAGGACATTTGCAGAAAGCTATATATTTGAATGAAAACGCCATTTAAACGTTTAGAAAAAAGCACAGGCTTGAAGAGAGATGAATGATTTAAATGTATGCTTATTTTATGGGTTTTACATATAATAATGACTTTATTACAGTAAGAAAATTATTGTTGGCACTGCAAAATCGTAATGCAAACCGGATAGAATTTGTCTCCTACGGGACAGACATTGCTACACTAGGCAATATCTGTCTAATTATAAGTTTTTTTTGTATTCTCACTTCTTGCAAAATATACATTTTTTTCATTTTTATTTCATAAATAATATCCACATTCAGTATCAACAACATAATAAAGATATTCCCTATGTATTCTATGTAACTAACTGCACCCCGCGGTTTAAGGGCCCTATACTGAAAAACTGAAAATCCATGCCGGGCGCATCGAAAATTGTTGATTATTTCATGACGGAATGTCGTAGAACTTTTTTTTGTGTACAGATTGTAGGCGACATTGTTTCTGATATTTTAGTGCAGTTTCCATACAAATATATCGAAACGTATTGAAGCCTATCGACATTTTAGCCAAATCAGACATTTATTGTCTAAAATTTGGATAGGCTTTGCACCAATAGGAGGTTCTTGTCTTAAAACTACACCATAATGTAGGAGACAATGTCACCTACAATCTGTACACAAAAAAAAGTTCTACGACATTCCGTCATGAAATAATCAACAATTTTCGATGAGCCCGACAGGGATTTTCAGTTTCAAGGTCGTTGGCGTTGTTATTCGCTTTAGTTTTGTTCCCGTAGAAAACTCAGAAGTTTTCAGGAGGGGTGGCTAGTTTGATTACTTGAATAATTCTACTTGTTGGATTTCGATATTATAAACCACGATCTTTTTTTAACACAGAGCAACCCAATAATGTTTTTAAAAAACTTAATTTTAATCAGTTCTGTAGTTTGTTAAATGTGTTATACAGTCAGACAGATATGAACATTTTTTTTTTATTCACTTCCAAGTACATTATGTCTTCTCTTCCTTTATTATAGGTACGTATAGAAGATAGATACTATAGATAAATGTAGAAAAATCAGATTCTTTTAAATAAGGTTAATTAAATTGTTTTTGCTCACTATACTAGAATACTTATAAGTTATAAGCATAGATCGGATTTTTGGGTGCCGTTTCAAAAATGCGACATCAAAAGTATGGATACGACCAAAAAAAATTCCGAGAAAAATTCCGCGTCTTGGAATTTCATCGTGATTGGGATTTCGAATAAGGATAGGTGTCGAAATCACGAGTACTATCACCATCTAAAGTCTCATCATCATCATCATCATCATTTGTTTTTATTGCTTAAGGCATATTTACTAGAAATATTTTAAAGAAAAAAATAATCTTCAAAATTTAAAATGAGATTCTGTTTACAGGTTAGAGTTATCCGGCAGAAATAAATAAAACACACATATAAATTAAAAGGGTTTAATGTTTATATTTCTTTATTTAATATACAAACAATGGATAAAATCTGTTCTAAGTATAAATAATTATCACAATTAAGAGAAAACACACCTAAAGCATGTTTGTGGCACAAACATTTTCAAATACTTGTTTAAAAACAATTATTTTTCAGCCAGTATGTCCTTACAACGGTAGGGTAGAGACAATCCAGCAAAGCTTGAAATATAACAATGTATGTATTACTAAAACCAAAAATGTTCCCTCGACATGGAATTATTGTTGAGAAAATAATACAAAAATACAACTGTCCTTTTTATTTATTTACAACTTTCCTTACAAATTGACAGAGTTGGTTAAAATGGGAAGTAAATTTTTGTACCTCTCAACATTTAAATTGTTCTATTTCAAGCTTTCCTGAGTGCACTACGCACCATCTACCTCGGTGTGCGAGCTGAATAGTTGCCATTGCGGAATTTAACAACTATGTAATTACTTGGAAGCGAATTTTGAAATTTGACCCTTACCATGATCTACTTATTGCAGGATTTAATTCGTCAGCTAATCAAAAATAAATAAATAAATTAAAAAAAAAAACACAAATAATAAAAAAATCTCAGAAAAAGTTTTTTTTGTTTTCTGTGTTTTTTCTTAATAGTCTAGGAAAAAAATACTCTATTTTTTTTGCGCAACAAAACAACAAATTTAATAACGAGAAAAGATCATGGTAACGCCCAATATCCAGTTTTACTTAAGAATTACCAAGTTGAAAATAGAAATCTGATGATCATTTTTATTAAAATTCCGGGTCTAGATAGTGTTGTAGCTACTTTTAGATTTAAATTATCTCGACATTTCGGAACGGAATCAGCCTAATCCATAATATCTATAAGTTGTTTTGTAGGAATGAAGAAAATAAATTCTACACTCTTTTTAACAACAAATTATAGGCAAGAAACTTACAGTTATTCGTGTAAGTTTCTTGATTATAGGCTATGTTATTTATTCTATTACAATATATAAAAAATCTACTCACCCAAAGTTCGACAAATGTCAAAGATATCCAATCCAGTTGCAATAATCGTAGTCCGTTTAGTAGCCAAAATGTCAAGTTTTGCAGTGAAATCCAAAATCCAAGTAACAAGCAGGGGTCAATTAACAATAAATAAATAAATAATAAATAAATATTGCACGACGTTACTCACAGCGCAATCTAGCCCCAAACTAAGCACTAGGCTTGTACTATGGGTACTAGACAACGGATATACTACATATTATACTTTTTTTTTGTAAATACATACATATTATACATAGAAAACACTGAATATCCCATGTCTTCGGACCGTGGTGAGTCCTAGGACGTGTTGGTTTCCTCACGATGTTTTTCCTTCACCGTAAGAGCGATGTTATTAGCGCACATACCTTTTTCTTAAAGAAAAAGACATTGGTGCGCGGTCGGCCTGGATTCGAACCCACGACTCTCAGAATGAAAGCCGGGGTATCTACCACTAGACCAACACCGCTCCAAAAACCGCTCAATAGCATAAAACACACGGATAGACTGCACTCAACAAACCGAAGTAAGCGAATGAGCTTAAATTGCAGTTTCACTTTTCCCATAGGAATAACGGAATAATAAATAGGTATAAATATATACAAATAGGTATTTAGTATAAGCAACTTCCAACAATTGCTCGAAGAAAAATAAACAAACATACCTTGGCGCCGCCTTTGTAATATTGCCGACAATAGCGACAATAGGTATTGCAAAAGATAAACAATGTTTATGGCCGCTGTCTTCAAAATATTTTTTTTGTTCAACTTATGGATATTGTTAACTTAAAATTGCGAAATTGCAAGTACGAAAATGACTCAGTAAGTTTTATGCATTCAATTAAAAAAATCTTGTTTTTTTTTAAATTAATAGTACAATTTCTACGATACATTTACAATACATTTAGATGGGCCGACTAGGGGTTCTGCCGACTAGCAGACTAGCCGACTAGTCGGTTCCAAATTTGCCGACTAGTCGGCCGACTAGTCGGCAATGCAGATCAATATAATTCCGAGATATTTGGGTTAATTTGGGTTATTTGGATTGTTGGTATTTTTTGGATAAATTTGCACTTTGAAAGCTGTAGCGAAACTTCCAAAAAATAGTTGAAATAAAAATAAAGGATGGAAAAAAAATTATGGAGCTGCGGCATAGTTATGACATTTTAGATGTATGATGTTTAGATGATGTAATGTAGGCTATGACGTGTTTTGTTTACGTTTTTCAGACTACCCACCTTCTAACTTCTAACTTTTATTGCATAATTGTTTGTTGACGACTAGTCGGCATAATTTGCCGACTAGTCGGCGACTAGTCGGCCCATCTCTATACATTACATTACATACATACATTCAATTCAATTCAATTCAAAAAAGCCTTTATTCACAGACCATAAAATAAAAACAAAACATAAAAATAATAAACTAAATCTAGGTTATACTACAATAAGAAGTCCTTCCAGTAGTAACCGTTTCATAGGTCTGGTTGTCTTGTGACATAGGCCTCCCCTAGTGTTTTCCACATCTCTCTGCTGCGGGTTAGACGTCTCCAACCCCTTGGGAAATCGTCTTCCCACCTTTTTATTTGACGTCCTTTTTGTCTTTTCCCATTTCTGGGATACCATTCCATTATGTCCCTCGTCCATTTTCCTTTGTCGGTTCTCATTATGTGTCCAGTCCAGTTCCATTTTAGATTTCTTATTTTAATTAAAACATCACTTACTTTAGTCTTTTTCCTTATCTTTGAAATGGATTTTATGAAATGAAATTTGAAATTTACAAAAATATTAAATGTATTGTATGTATGTATGTGTATGGTCCACATACATACATACAATACATTTAATATTTTTGTAAAGTTTAAAAAGAAATATCGGAATTACGGAATTTACAATTCCGGAAAGTCATATCCATGTTAGTGACAACGTCTAAAACAGCACCCAAAATCCGATCTATGGTTATAAGTGAATATTTTGTCGATCGTCAATTTTCTATAGAAATTGGCATTTTCATAAAAGTACTGGAATAGTATAGTGAAATATCCTAGAATCGTATGTCAATGGTTAAAGTAGGTCGTTTAATTATTCAAAAGTTTAGGTAAACTATGACCTTTATGTAACGAGTTAAAAAAATTACATTACTTTGAAAAAATACTTTAGAAGGCTTTTCAATTCAAATATTTTTTATCTGTAGAGTGAAAAATCAGCTTTAATAAGTGTTATGCCGAGTGAATCCATCGAAAAACGTAATTGAATATTAAAACTAGAGAAATTTTGACAAGGGCGTCTATGTACACTATAAAAATTAAAATTAAAATAACTGTTCTGACTAACTGCTATGGTATGGGACTGTGGATATATCTTTACTTGCATGTTGAGGGTGCTTTGGAAAAGGTCTATGAGGGGAGGCCATGTATTGGTTTCTGCTCCCCAATATCATCTAAAGACCAGGTCATACTTTGCAGTCATTATAGCCATGCTTAAAGAGACATTTTAAATTAAATTACAAAATATTTCAAACTTACCCTTCATCATCATCGCCATAGCCATAATTCCTCCCATCCCTCCTTTCTTCCCACCGCCACCGAGTCCTCCAGTTTTTCTTCCTACTTCCACAGCGTCTTCAACGGCTCCATTATCCAGCAACTTAAACTTCAACGAGTGAGTGTCCAAGAAGTTTCCAACGTGGTACAGGAGATATTTGTCTAACCTCTCATCACCTTTCCCTGTCAGGGATCTTGCTACATCAGCAGCCACAATATCAAATTTTCCCGAATCTAAATCACCCTCTTTCACTAAACTCACACCAGGAAATAACGACACTTCATTCTTTGCATTTAACTTTTCAATAAGGGTTATAGCTCCTATTTTTAAACATGTAGGGTTTAAAATTCCGTGGACACAATCCTTTAGTTTTCCAGTTTCCTTGTCTTCAGTAGGCAAACTCACGCATGAGGAGATAATAGCAGTTATGATGATGATAGAGAACATTTTTAGAACTGTTCGATCGATAGTCGAATTTGAAACTGTGGTTCTCTCATTTAGTGATCCCTTTTATATTTCATATACTGTGGTCAGATGATTACCCCTTGCCAGCGTGTTGTGGTCTTCTTCGATTATTTTAGATGCAGTTTTAAAAACATCTAACATTTTTCACTTAGCTCTTAACTGTTAACCGTAAAGTTGAAATTCGTTCGATAAAACAAAGTCTATTCATTCGCTAGTACAAGTTTTAAATTAGTTTTAGTTTTTTAGTTCTTTTAGGATTGTTAGGAAGTGATTTGCAAGTTTGTCTAATGTATGTATGAAGAGTAGTCTCAGATTTGAATGTCTTACCAACTGGTGTTGTTTATTTTTGTCAATCATTTTGTTCTTATCTTACTCTTATATGTGTAGCAGACTAGCAGACAGACAATTAGGTACAGCGATTTAAATTTTAATAAAAATATTAAGTAAGTATGCCAATTTACTCTCTTCAAATTAGTGTCACAGACATGACGTCTATGGGATCGTCGGGTGGTGCAAAATTCAGACCCGTCAACAAACCCCACGCACTAAAGGTCAGCACTTGTAGGGTCGATTGAAAGGAAATCATTTTATTTTGTACTAGACGTTGAAAATAAACTACAAAATTGAAAATTAAATCTAAAGCTAGGTACCTTTATAAATTAAAAAATCAATCGGACATACCGCCCCTGAGCATTCCCAGCCCAAATACTGGCCGCATTGCTCCATTGTATGGCCACAGCAATATATTTACACTTAGAGATAGGTTAAAATATACCTGCTATCAATTGATTATTTTATAAAAAGTCTATTTAAAGTATCTGTCCTGAAATAGTTACCAACTAATACCTAATAGTTCGCCAAAGTACGACATACCTATTAAAAGAGAGAACAAATTATTAGTATAACAGAAGAATAGTATTCACGACGACCAAAAAGTATTAGTAAAGTTAGTTAAATACTCGTATTAACATATTTATCCTTAATTGAAGCACAATTTCGTGTAAGCTTGCTCAAAGTTCCCTATGAAATCACGATCACATAATTCAATAAAGTTTGACATGCATTGCGTTGCGTGCGCATAAATTTATTTACATTCATGTGCGTGCGTATTATATTAAGAATAGTTAAAATTAAAAGAAGGTATAATATTAATGTCAAAAGAATATTAACGTCAGAGTAGAGAACGTTAAGGTATCTAGTAGGTATATAGCCAGTAAACATATGGCGTCGTATAGGAGCCCGCGCACTAGGCAGCCACGAAATCTTAGCTAAATTTTATTGTGGCTGCCGCAGCCGGCTGCCTCGTGCGCGAGCTACCTTAAGAACCTTTTACCCATTTACCTATTAAAACGGTCTGCTACCAACATACAAAAGGTACAATTACTCATACGTGGTTTTAATTACTCAATCATTAGAAAAGATTTTTATTTTTCAGTGATTCAGTGACATTTCAGATGTAATAAATATTTTAGAGAAAAATGCTTTTATTCCCAAAATACGTGAAGCATTCCCGTTTTGGTGAATTTTGGGACAAAAAACATAGTCTTTGTCATAGAGAGCATTCGTTCTGGGAACAAAAAGCATTTAGTTCCTAATGAATGGGTATATTTTTAAGTTTTACAGACTTAAAATGGTTTCGCAAAGTACCTAAATATACGTTTACCGAATAAATCTTAAAATATTCTTTATTCCTAAAAATCGAAGCTGGTTTCCAATAAAGAGTCAGTTCGTCTCTATCATAGACAAAGCCACTATAAATGCTTTTAAACAGACTTCAAAAAAAGAAGGAATGTCTCAATTAGTCGGTATATTTTATTTAACATTACAACATTAAAAACTGCATGCTGTATGCAGGTTCTAATTCGTAGTTCGGGTGCTAAGTTTCAATGCACTTTAAATAATTATAAACTTCTTGCCTAATAAATAACAAAATTTAGAAAAAAGGGAAACTCAAATGTACCTTATTACTAAATTAGTGACTAGAACAGTGTTTTCGTGTATTTTTCATGAGAAAGTGGTCACTGACGTGTGTCTAATTACACACTGTCACTATACCAACTAAAGAATACACTTTTACCATCGTATCTTTACCGCGGAATAACATGGAACTAAGAACATTGCCTAGTTTGTTGCTAAAAGTTACGTAGACTGTGGCGCTTCTAGAAAAGTGCTGGTAACTTTGTCAAAGTGTGCGGACCGTGAATTCTGCTAAATGAAACCTTGTGTGACATTATAACGAAAGTATGAGTTTATTTTAGGGTTTACACTATACTTCGTTTTTAGAGTTCCGTACCCAAAGGTTAAAAACGACACCGTATTACTAAGATGTCTGTCCGTCCGTCTGTCGAAAAAAAAACAAATCTTAAAAATTTATTAGATTACCACATTTAAATAGAAACATTGTATTTGGTTGGGGCTGCCTAGTACGCATAAATGGATGATTGTGTCCAATTTTTACCCGCCTGCGCGACGCAAAGAAGGGTTATGTGTTTATCAGTATATGTGTGTATGTATGTATGTTTGTTCCTTTTTAGGCCCTTGTATGGGATATTTACTCATCATCATTTTAGATAGGTATCAATTTGTAAACAGGTTGCATATTAATATATTCATGAATAATTAATAAGGTATATGCAAACTATTGAGGCGTGCGAATGCCCGACTACAATGCAGCAGAAGTTGCGGATTCGATTCCCGACGAGTGCAAGTATTTACTCTTAAAACAATGAATATTAATTTGTCTCTGGTCTTGGTGTTTTTGTATGTATAATATGTATGTATTTATCCCTAGAAGGGTTGGTGTCAGGCAGGCGACCGACTGTAAAAATATTGCTAAATCTATCTGCAGAAGGTATAGTCAATAATGGACCTATACCTACTGCGCCGACCCCAAATTAATTTGGGGATTAGCGGACCCCGGGCTCCCGAGAGGGATGTAACCGGGAACATCGCTCGGATAAGAGAATATGTATGTGTTAACAAAAGATAATAAATATAAGTATTATACCTACCCGTTATCTAGTCACCGTAAGACAAGCTTAGTAGCTTACCACGGGGCTAGATGGCGCTGTGTGTTGTTTGCAGAATTGAATTATTTTTCTTCTCTATCTCTATCTTCTCTATTATTATAAAGCGGAAGAGTTTGTTTGTTTGTTTGATTGTTAGTTTCTTTGTTTGAACGCTTCGATCATATATAAACTATAGATACACGGTCCCATACAAAATCGAAATCAAAAATCGGCACTACTTCAACGCTTACTTATACGGACATAGTACAGTTTAATGTAAACCTTAATTACTGGGCAATATGGTTGTAAAACACTTATGCACGACTGACAGCGATATGCCTTGTTTCGCTGTAACCGGCTGAAATATGCCTTGTTTTGACGGATCCATTTCTAGAGCGGCGACTGTGCATCTATGTAGGTTATTTAAGATCGAAGTTTGAACGCGCTAATCTCTGGAACCGCTGCCTGGTCCGATTTGAAAAATTCTTTCAGTGTTGGATAGTCCATTTATTGAGGAAGGCTATAGGCTGCTTTTATTCCCGATATTCCCACGGGATCGGGACTTACGCGGGTGAAACTGCGGGACGCAGCTAGTTTATCTATATTTCTATCCAATTTGTAGGTACACGCAGGCATGTCTGTAAAATAGGATTCTCAGTTCCAACGGTTTTGGTGAATTAAAATAAATAAATAATACAGGACATTGCATACAACGCTTGTACTATGATAATGGCTATACGTGACCTACCAGTACCTACAACTAAACAGTCCCTTTTTCATGCCAAGGTTCTCTGGATGAAATCGCTTTGAGCGATAAGACCGCCTATTTGTTCAACATTTGTTTAGTTTTAAAATTAATTTATTTTATGTGTATTTTATTTTGTAATGTTTTATTTGATGTTGTTCAAATAAATTTTATATCTATCTATCTATATACTACATGCCGCCCTAACTGAGTAAAAAGTTATAATCCAACTTTAAAAAATAAAAGAAAACAGCACTCCCTCGCGGACAATTGCGATAGCATTTTGTTTTTTTTACCTTTTACATTCTACGCTCTTGGTTTGTATTTTTCCTCGACTAGTACAGATGGCGCTAACGTCGGTTTTACAGAGAGAGACATTAAACATTACTAGATGGCGTTAGTGGTATCGTAAATATGGTAAAAAGAAGAAATAAAAAGTTACTGTTCTATAGAATTAACTGCAAAATCTTACGTACTTGGAAACGTTAGGTAAATAAAAGTCCATTTTAAAAGAAGTATTTTAACAATAGAAATCATTTGTGCATTAGGTACATCAATTAAGGTTTAATCAAATTATACTTTAGAAATTAAAATTTGAGAAAAGTAGTTGGTATCAAGCGATTATTTTTCTCCCGTTTTTATCGACACAAATTTTCTTCTAAAATAATTTTCCAAGAAAAATCTACAGTTTTAATGACCTCTCTATGTTAATTAGTTAATTATTTATAACACAAAAATGGCTGGACCGATTGCGATTAAACTTTGTACTTAAATTATGAAAATTATTTGTATTAACATTTTTTTAACTTTTTAATAGCATGGAGTCGGCATACCGGGAAAAAAGTCTAAAAACTAAGGGGAGCACCACTTCCATACAAAAAACGCGAAAATTTTCGTTAACAATTATTTTTTGTTTCTAATACCTTACCTGCTTATTCTATTCTATATTGTATCATATTTATTATTGTACCTATTAAAAAAAAGTACAATAAATAAAAAAATCGTTTCCTTACACTCACAATTACAAAACAGTTTACAATATTGCGAAGTAGATATAACAAATATAGTACTTACATATATTCTCTAGTGCCCATAGTACAAGCCTAGTGCTTAGTTTAGGGCTAGATAGCGCTATGTGTAACGTCGTGCAATTAATTTACGATATTGCATCCCCACTGAGCTACCTTTAATAAGGATAAATATTAATATTTCTTGAATATATATATTTATACCACAGCGCCATAAATAGCATGGCTTAAAAGTTGCTTGCGCTGCATAAATCATCTAAAAAAAATAGATGAATAGGTCAATTATTATTATTAGTGGAATACCTATATCGAAATTACTACGGGTGAAACCGTTAGGTGGAGCTAGTACGTCAATAATCACGGCATAAATAGCTAGCTGGAACTATGTCAGTGGGTGCTAATGTACCTATAAAGACAAGACAAGTCTGTCCCCTTTGCATAAATACATGCATAATCGATGAGGAAGCGTTATATGTACTAATCTACATTCTATATACGGTTCATCTGCCTACATTCTTTGACAAAAAATAGCTACAATCGAATTGACAATCGCCTCCCTTTTCAAAGTAGGTTAAAAATAACCACAATGTGTAATTTGTACATATTGTGGTTATTTAAAAAAAAAGTGTAATTTTATTATTAAATGTAAAAATATATCACACGACGTTACACACAGGGCAATTTAGCCCCAAACTAAGTACTAGGCTTGTACTATGAGTACTACACAACGTTAATAGGTACTGCTTATTATACTACCTTTTTTGTAAATTCATACATAATTATGATACATATAACTAGATCATAGATGTTAAGAGGAATTACAACGCCAACGACCTTGAAACTGAAAATCCTTGTCGGGCTCATCGAAAATTGTTGATTATTTCATGACGGAATGTCGTAGAACTTTTTTTTGTGTACAGATTGTGGGTGACATTGTTTCCTACATTTTGGTGTAGTTTTAAGACAAGAAACTCCTATTGGTGCAAAGCCTATCCAAATTTTAGACAAAAAATGTCTGATTTGGCTAAAATGTCGATAGGCTTCAATACGTTTCGACATATTTGTATGGAAACTGCACTAAAATATCGGAAACAATGTCGCCTACAATCAGTACACAAAAAAAAGTTCTACGACATTCCGTCATGAAATAATCAACAATTTTCGATGCGCTCGACATGGATTTTGAGTTTAGCAGGTATAGGGCCCTTAAGCACTAGGCTTGTACTATGGGTACTAGACAACGAATATTTTAGGTATAATATTATACACTTACCTACCTTTTTTTGTTAATACATACATATAATACATAGATGTTTTATAATAAAGACCGCAACATTACCTCTACATCAGTCGTTTTTGCGTGAAGGATTAGCAAAGTCACATACATACATACTTGCAAACTTTCGCGTTTATAATATGACTAGAATACATAGAAGAATAGGACCGGTAAAGTATATAAATAAATAATAATAATAAATTCTGTGAACAACACACAGCGCCATCTAGCCCCGTGGTAAGCGACTAAGCTTGTGTTACGGTGACTAGACAACGGATATAATACTTATATTTATTTTCCTTTTGTAAATACATACATATTATGCATAGAGAGACACCCAGACCAGACACAAATATTTATTTTATAAGCATAAATACTTGCACCCGGCGGGATTCGAACCCGCAACCTCCTGCATTGCAGTCGCGCTTTCGCACGACGCGCCACAGAGGTCGTCAATATATAAGTAGTATATAAACTAGCATCTGTTACCTACCTACTTTTACATAACCTCTTTCATTCACGAATACCTAACTACAGCTACTTACGAACGTAAGTAAGTACAGTGAAGCGTGAACGCATAATGCGCCCGCGCAGCGTCGAATGTCAATGACACCAACACGGATACAAATAGAAAGTGTGGAAGCAGGTGTGTAGCTTGACTAGCTGTTGTCGATGGCTGCGGTTGAGATTCTTTGAGATTTCATTTTATTATTAAACGAATATGTTCATAAAACCTTTTTACATTCACGCGATTTGTTAATATAGGTACTTTTTCCCGGGTCTTAATCGCGGCATAGACAATGGCCTTGGTCCCCTAGCGACCAAGAGCGTAACATGGTTGAAATGTCGAGGTAAGACATTTGTTACAAACCTCATTGATTTTTTAATGTTATTTAGGTTTAATTGTTTTTTTTGTAAATTTTTAGAAGATAAATAAAAAAAAAAAAACGCGATTATGATCCGGGAAAATTTAACTGAATATGTTCGTGTTCTTTTTTTCGTATTTGGCTCACTTTGTGTTAGAGTTTTCAGATCACTCTAAAGGTATCTTCTTTGACCACCAGCTATCAGCATCAGCTATAACAACTGGGAGCACCTGCTTAATGCGCTTTCCGAAGCACGGAAGAGCTTGAGAAAATGTTTTATTAGGTGGCCAAATGGCCGGATGTGCCATCAATATATTACGACGAAGACGACGATCTTATTTATAGGGAATACAAAGTATTTTCCACAATATGCTATATCTGCATTATATAAAATTCAATGTCCTGATAGACTCAACTATATAATCAACGCAGAACCCGAACCGCTGATCCTAGAGACATGAAATTTGGAGAGTTTGTTCTTTGTGGTGTGTAAGTATCTACTAAGAAAGGGTTTTTGGAGAATCCCGCGGAATCGGGACTTACTCGGGTGAAGCCACGGGACACTGCTAGTGTCATATAAACGTGTTATGTAATATAGGAAACTGGTGACGCAAAAGTTTATTTTATACATATATACTATTTTATACGATGTTATACTTAACTTTGTGTAAGCAAACTGTGTCAAATAATTGTAATGTGATTTTTTTACTGCTTATCCACGCTTTATCAATAAAAAAAAACTGGTAGAAATCTAAAAATCATCAAACATAAAAATATTTTTTTTTATTCCTATGTTTTTAAATAATGATTTTCAATATCCTTACCCATTTAGAAACTAATAATTATAACCATAGTCTCTAAATCTGTGAAACTGTAACTTGGTTCAATTTGTACCTAATCTACAGCCCGACCTGGTTATCATTACTATTCAAAGTTAATAAACTATCAAAGCCCCCTAACGTCGATTTTTTCAAAATTGTTTTTTATCGATAACTTTATTGAAATTATGAAGTATTTCTTTATCAGTATTCGTAGATGTCTTAAGTTTAAGTAGTTAATAAAATAAGAAAGATAAATTAGTAGAGATGCTTTAATTATTTCTTATTTTGTTTTATTTATTAAATATCACAAAACAGGCGTCTTAAGTAGAAATAACGTAAAAAAAATTGGGATCTCCTATTTTTTACAGTCCCTAAGTTCCACTTAGTTATTTTTATACTGACAACACAATTCGAAACATTTCTTTTTGTCTAGTTTTTACCAATTTCTAATAGGAAATGAAAATTAGGTTTTTTAAACCCATAAGTCTTGGATATTTTCAATTCATAAAATTCCTAAGCCCATCAAATCCCTAAAAGTCTACTTTCTAGATTATACTGTTTTTGTACAATGTTTAAACATTGTTTATAGGACCTGTAGATTTGATTTTATATAAGTGTATTATAGATAGAATTTTGTTTGTAGGTTTTGTGGTAATGTTCCTATATATTTTGTAGGTATTTAGTTAATTTATAAAAAAAAATTGGGTCTAACAAAGAAATAATATTACTAGAACTAAAAGGCTAGTTGCACTCAAATTATCTTTTATTAAAATGATTACAGAAACACCGGCCGCTCAGTACAGTCACAGCACTTTCGAATTGAAGAATGTAGCCCGGGTTCATTGCACGACTTTCACAAGCTTACATAATCAAGGATGTCGGTGAAAGTTCGAGCTTTTTGTTTGTATTTAGATGTTGTGTAAGAAGATCCGGTTTTAGATGCATAGTACAGAATGTTGGTCTTAGTTTCATACCTATATATACCTACATACCTATATATACCTACATACCTATATATACCTATATTTCAGAAACTTAGATCAAAAAGGAAAACAAAGAACTGTAAATTTTAAAGGAAAAAGTAAATAAAGGACTGTCACTTTATGTCAAGTGTATGGGATTTTTGTTTACCTTTTTGACCTAAGTTTCTGAAATTGGGTATAGTGTGTTTTTCACTGTAGTAAAATGTAAATAGACACGGTAGTAAAAATATATCTTCTAATATATAAAATTTCCATGTCACAATGTTAGTTACCGTACTCCTCCGAAACGGCGCGACCGATTTTTACCAAATTTTATATGCGTGTTCAGTAGGTCTGAGAATCGGCTACTATCTATAATTTATAAGGCATTACAACGTTTGCCGGGTCAGCTAGTATTCATATAGATATACCTATATATTTCTTAATTTACCATACATACTCGTACCAGATACGAAAGCCATAGTCGGATTATAAAAAAATATCAATATTACTTTGTTTTAAAACAATGATTACAATCCAAATTCGATTTGATATTAGAATGAAGAAAATGATATAACGTCCTACGATCCACATCATCAAAGTAAATTGTTCAATATGGAAAGAAAACTATCGGAAAAGTAACTAGATAAATTAAAATAATTTAAATTAATAATAATACCTATTGACTCATCGGAAAATATTATCTAATATATAAAATTTCCATGTCACAGTGTTAGTTACCGTACTCCTCCGAAACGGCTTGACCAATTTTTATGAAATTTTATATTCGTATTCAGTAGGTCTGAGAATCGGCTACTATCTATAATTTAGAAGGCAAAACAACGTTTACCGGGACAGCTAGTATTAACATAGAATGGGTATACATAGGTGAGTGGCTTTGTATACCCATGCTATGAATGTGGCATATCAAGAAGTTACAAAAACTAAAAGCAAAAATATATAAATCGAAAAATGTATTCGGCACTGAGAAAACAATTGAGCATCGGGAAACAAATAAGTTACTAATAACTACCAATCTAATCTTGCATAGTAAATAAATACAGTTGTTAAATCCTTCTTGGATTGAATGGCAGATTACAGTAGAAATATAGCTGAGTTCTAGAGTTCTAGACTACCCGAACTTGGAAAATATTTCTATTTGAACAATTATGGTCTGTATTCGTTTTGTAGATTTTGCTTGATGGACCTATCTATACTTCTATAACTATATTACATACTAAAATCATAATCATATGCATTTGTATACATTGCTCTAACTGAATAAATAAATTAGATTTCTGATATAATAATTATAAAGAGGAAATATGTGTTTGTTGGAACGAATAACTACTAGACCGATTTAAAAAAAAATCAATAATAGAAAGCTACATTATTAAGAGAACAGTCTCCATTCTCTTTCTCCATACAAACGTAGTCGACGTTTTCCTCCCTGGATTAAAGACATTAGAGCAAATGTGTTTATGCCATAAAACCTATATCTGTCATGACTGTAGATCTACCTTTTGATTTTTTTGTTTTTTTATTTTCTATTACTATTCTAATTAGAAAATGAAAAAATCAAAAGGTAGTTGCATAGTCATGACAGATATAGGTTTTATTGCATAAACATATTTGCTCTAAAGTCCAGGGAGGAAAACGTCACTACGTTTGTATGGAGAAAGAGAATGGAGACTGTCCTCTTAAGGCGCAACATAGGTTACTTTTGATCCCGCTATTCCAACGGAATCGGGACTTACTCGAGTGAAACTGCAAGACGCAGCTATGCAGGAATATAGTTGAAATGGGCAGTATTAATGCGTTCCAATCGATGCCTACGGATACTATACCTACTTAGTTTGTAATTAAGCAGGTAAATCTACAAATAAATGATAGGAAGCACTATTAATTTTAATTATAGATTATTGCTATAATGTCCCACTGTAGGGCAAGGTAACAGTTTTCTTGTTAGAGGGCTTAGGCAGTTACATTAGGAGCCTACTCCGGATTGACCGTGATAAGCAAACCAAACATAAATCTTTCCACATAAAATTCAATAGACAAATTGATTTGCAAAGCCTCATTCAATTGAAAAATTGGGGACCATATTTGGTACACAGGTGGCAATTTAACGTAAGCATTATGAAGTAGTCATCCCCTAACAATAGACTTCTGGGAATTTAATACACAAGACATAATCATTTTCGCAGTCAGGTAAAAAAACAGCAAGATTATTTAACTACCTATAAGTATGTGTTTAATAAGCAATGAGAAAGTTTAAAACATGAACAAGTATGTACAAATATTGGAGATATCACAATTGTAGAAATTCAACTTTTTGAACATTAAGGAATTTAAGTCATTAGTTTGTCAATGAGTTATTTTAAACAAAACTTAGTAGAGGTTTCTAACGAAAAACAGGACAAAAACGGGACACAAGACAAAAAAATATTTTAAACAAAATTTAAAATGAAATTTTGTCTTACGAGTAAAAGTTAGCTGACTTAATATACATGAGGGTGATTCATTTTTAATATCGGCGTTTCTCTTCTTTATCTAAAAATTCCTAACTAACATTAAGGGCCCTATTCTGAAAAACTGAAAGTCCATGTCGGGCACATCGAAAATTGTTGATTATTTCATGACGGAATATCGTAGAACTTTTTTTTTGTGTACAGATTGTAGGCGACATTGTTTCCGATATTTTAGTGCAGTTTTCATACAAATATGTCGAAACGTATTGAAGCCTATCGACATTTTAGCCAAATCAGACATTTTTTGTCTAAAATTTGGATAGGCTTTGCACCAATAGGAGGTTCTTGTCTTAAAACTACACCAAAATGTAGGAAATAATGTCACCTACAATCTGTGCACAAAAAAAAGTTCTACGACATTCTGTCATGAAATAATCAACAATTTTCGATGAGCCCGACAGGGATTTTCAGTTTCAAGGTCGTTGACGTTGGTACTCCTCTTAATATAACACAAATCCTTAAAAGTAAATAACAGTTATGTATTATCAATCCTATAAAATAATATAAAAATGACTTTGGTAATTTGTCTATAAGGATTTCTTTGATCTCCCACCGCTACAGGAAGTACCAAAAGACATACCGAATTAATCAAATTTCCAACCGACACGTATTACCTAAAATGCGGTACGTTCGCTTTCACAAAACGAAAGTTTTGAGCATACAAGTGTGTCCCACTTCCACACACTTTCCCCTATAGTAAAAACCAACATCCGCCGGGCGAATTCTTGCGAAATCACGACGAGGTTTTGTAATAGGATGTAATAGCACTTTTTGTGAATATAGGTAGGCAGAAAGATAATATACCTAGTGTTTTCTTTGGTTTTAATATTAACAAAGGTATCTAATAGGAAAGCGCGGATCATCTTTGCATCATGGCCAACTATGAGTAATATTTTTTTATGATTTTTAAAGGAATAGCACTTCCTAATGTTAAATACAATTTGTACTTCAGACTGTTTTGTTCAGGTTTGTAAGACCATCATTAAATTCTGTCTACCCGTGACTATTCGAGCTGTAAATCTTTTAAAATGTTTTAAAATGCGTAAAGGTTGATCAATTGTTTTAAGTATTGGTACCAATAACTTCGGATAGGCTTATGTTGTACCTATGCTTAGAAAATATCGGTTTTATTAGTGTTTTCAGTCACGTTCTTTTTTATTTTGTACCTAAGTAATTAAAATCATATAGAAAATGAATAATAAAGAATTGATTGACCCTTTTCATCCATCTTAATTTTACCTACTTATCTAAAACTAATCACTAGTTTGTGACATGGTAGCTTAGTGCTAAATACTTATATTGATTTTAAAAAAAATGCATTAGAATTTGATTGTGTCATTTTGAAATAAAATTTGAATGTGTAATTCCATTTTTTTGTATTAACTCCTACGATTATTTGTTAAAAAGTAATGTTTGTTCTTCAAATCTATTTATTGTTTCACAATATTGCAGGTGGCTGTTACATTCAAATTAGTTAGGTTTTCAAAATTGTAGTATTTTGAGTAGCAGTAAAAGTCTGCCAATACAACCCACCAAGTATACCCTATGTAATATTTCTGTATTCAGAAAATCAAAATTATGAAGAAATAAAACACAATAGTACCTACCTACTTATTCATGGTATCTCAATGAATATTAATAAATAAAGCAACATTTACCTACTACATATTACTATGTTTATATGAAAATAGGTACACGAATCGCTTTCTATCCCTAAGCTTAGAAAATGGGTTTGTAATATACGAGTGTTTAATTTATTTTTTATTCTTGTTTAGAGACACACAAATCCTTAGGCAGAAGATATATGCTAATTATAATTATACTTTTCATTTATAGTCTCCATCACATCAAACGACTTCCGTTAGATTAAAATAAAAAGGTTCTTTAGGTTGTATTTAGAAACTTAAACAAATAATACCTACTATCAATCAAATAAAACTATTGTTTTTAATCTTATCGCGTATACTTTTGTAATACGATAAAATCAGAATAGATTGAAAATTGTAAACTAGGTTTTAATTTGAAGCTATCAATACATATTAAAATTACAATATTTAACTTAAGTTTTGCTAAGGAACGTAAAATAACGAAGTTGTTTTCGATCCGACAACTCATTCAGGGCATTTCGTTTACGTCTTCAATGTGAAAGCAAAGTGAAAAGCAATGATGCCCGAATTCTTCGGAAAGAGAAACTCATTTTATTAACCGACTTCAACAAAAACCGAAGGAGGAGGTTCTTAGTTCGTTGCTCTATTTACTTTTTAAAAACAAGTACGGGATCAAATATTATGTCTGTTTTTGTTACTTATTTTTAGGGGGTGTCTTATTTGTTATGTAGAGTTCTAGGTCAAATTATTTAGTTCATTTGTAAATAAAACATTACATTTACTTTCTAATTATAGAGGACTAGCAGAGTCCAAAGGTTTCACCTGCGTAAGTTCCGATCCCGCAGGAATTTCCGAAATCCGTTTCATAGTGGATACTTGCACAGTGCACACCACAAAAAACACACTCCAAATTTTATGTCTCTTAGGACCAGCGGTTTGGGCACTGCCTTGATATAAGGTCAGTCAGGGCATTGTATTTTTTATATGTAGAAGATTATCTATTGTAATTTAACCTATCACATCCCTTTTGAATTTATGTTAAAAATAGATGGTTGATTAACGCAAAAAAATTGATTATACTAAATAGGGTTTATTAAAAATCTTATGAATAGAGGTGGTATAAATATATCTAGGTAAACATGCCTACTATAGGTATGTCCGTATATCTAAACACACTACCCTTGTTTTACTTTCCTTGATTTCTTTTCTATATCCAAAGATTTCTGAGAGATATTGCTTTTTGTATTCTAATTTTTGTAGAGTATAAAAAATAATACACCTAAAATAATTCAATATAATAATTCTAAGTACCTATACTTTACAAAGTTGGTTAAAAAAACGTTAAATGCATAATTATCAAGTACATTAGACCCATATTTATTGTTAGTTAGGCAATCCAGAAAAATTGCGTATACAAGACTCTTGAAATGATTCCTGTTAACTTAGCAGTCAATAAATTAAACATTAAAAACTAAATTCTTTCGGTTTTTTGTTGAGCTCAGGGTGAAATGTTATTACCATGTGTTAATGTTTTTACGTAAGATAGATTTCGTGTTAATATTTTAATTAAGTTATTTCATTTGTCTTGATATTGTTGCGACATGTTGTATGACTAGTTGAGAATTATCAAAACATTGTTGTCATACATTCATTAGATTTGGTATGCCTTATTAATAGAGTGTTAAGATTAACCTGTAATCTGTAGCTGTAAAACTGGTAGAAATCTACACTCACTCTACTGTGGAATAAAATCCATAATCTACTATATAAAAATAATCTACTATATAAAAATAATCTACTATATAAAAATAAGTCGGGTTTTCCTTCCTGACGCTATAACTCCAGAACGCACGAACCGATTTCCACGGTTTTGCATTCGTTGGAAAGGTCTCGGGCTCCGTGAGGTTTATAGCAAAGAAAATTCAGGAAAAATTTAATTATCTATAATTTATAAGGCAAAACAACGTTTGCCGGGTCAGCTAGTTTTATATAAAAATAAGTCAGGTTTTCCTTCCTGACGCTATAACTCCAGAACGCACGAACCGATTTCCACGGTTTTGCATTCGTTGGAAAGGTCTCGGGCTCCGTGAGGTTTATAGCAAAGAAAATTCAGGAAAAAATTAATTATCTATAATTTATAAGGCAAAACAACGTTTGCCGGGTCAGCTAGTCTATTATATAAAAATCAATCCCTATTTCCCTTGGTCACGGCATCACGCTTAAACTTTTACACATATTTCGATAATTCTTTTTTTGTTGTGTTTGCTATTGTCAGGAGAAGGTTCTTACGGAAAAAAATATTAAGAAAATCTCTCAGAACATTTACGCTAAGGCGGTACGAAGTTCGCCGGGTCAGCTAGTAATTTTATACAATCGAAATCGTGGGTTTAGTCTATCTTCATTTATTTCATCTTCTTCATATAGGTATGCACATATGAGTATGTAGGCATACATAAAGTTTACATAATTTTGGAAAGTCCATAAATAAACCCTACCCATACCCACTAATTACAAGCGCGTACCTGTTTGTTATTAAAGAAAACGGTATAAGAAAAAAATGTTGACGAGTGAAAGTAGCACGCACACTGAAACAAGTGCACTTGTAGGTGTGGAGAAAGTCTCCTACTTAGAGAACAGGGAAAATAATAGAGCTGATATTTTTACTGGTTTATTTTGTATAGCCCCGTGCTTTAATAAAACTTAAATCGATCAATTACAATTATAGGCTTAAGAATTAGTACTGAGGATTGGGTAGGCTTAACATTTTTTTTTTAATATGGATCATCAACCACAGCAAAATTACACCTTAACATATTTAAATTTAGATATGAAGTAGTAATTTGTTATATCTTACGTGTTTTAGCTATATTTTTTACATTTGATTTCATTTCACCTGAGAGGAAGCAACGCGCGATGATAAATTTGCCGATCTAACGTCATACTTGCCTAGAAGACACCTATTCGCTATAGACATGTAAACTACTGTAATTGTTAAAGCATCAAATAGAAGAACTAGAAGTAAAACTATGCATTATAAACTAAATTATCGAATTGTTTTATAGTACTCCATAGCATATTTTAAACAACTGCCTACTCTACTATTTCTATGTTCCAATTATAGATCCAATGTGTGTGTAAGTGAAAGGCAAATACGTACACTATTGCAACCGTATTGTTTACGAGTGTGAGTGAAGATGGTATGCCGTTTTTTACGCATTCTAGTTCATGCGGGAAGGAAACTTGTATAAAAGTCGGTGTTTTCATTTATATCGCTTAGTTTCTAATGCTCAGTTGTCGTGCGAGGTCTTTTTATGTTTTTTTCAGCTTTATATTTTCTCTTTTATTGCTTTATTATATTTTAGTATTTAAACGAACTTTACTTAAGTGACGTTCTTTCGAACTTAACTTAAGGAAAGTTCTAGCATAATTAAGCTTAACTTTTTGTTATTTTTTTTTACTCATGCGCTTTGCGATTGTCCGATAGCACTATTTTTTTTAGTATTTTTTTTTGCTTTTGTTTGGTTTTTTTTGTAAACAGGGACTTTATTAGCTCTTCAGATTTTGGTCATTAGTATGCGACCCTAAAAATAATAGAAAATAACTTCTATTTGATTTAGAATCGTATGAATGATAGGAATTTTCGATAAAAATATTCTAAGAAAACTCATGGGTATAGCGGTAAATATTATCAACTATACTACTTTGGCCTCTATATTCAAAGTCAGCACCGTTACAAATTGGTAGGTAACCTACTAATTTTATTATTGTGAAAGTTTGTATGTCTGTCATTTTTTCACCCAAAAACTACTGAACCAATTTCGGCGAAACTTTGCCGTATGAATCAATAGCTAGTTCCGAAATATTACATAAACTACTAAAAATAAATAGGTACCGCTATATCTATAAAACTACAACTAAGCAGAGGAAATCTTAGCAAAAAAATAAGAAGTAAGTATTAATAATATAATATTGAACATTCTCAATAGAAATCTGATGTAAAAGGTATGAAATAAAACTTATTTTTTAATTTTTAAACCGAAAAATATTTTATTTCATATCAACATCGCTAAACCGAAGAAAAATCTATATAACAGGAATTTACTAGGTTGCTTACCTAGTAAATACCTGTTCGGTCGTTAGTTAAACCCGTTAGTCACTCGACAATGAACAGGTATTTGTTTCTAGGTAAGCGTGCTACTTCTTAGACCATTTATTTAGATAGTAGTTAAATCTATCCATCTATTTAGTTAGTAGTTAGTTAGTTAGGTAACTAACTAACCACGAGTAGATACTCGTTTGATAAATAATATATCCTTATAAAATTTAAGAGCTACTTAAATAAACTGAGCAGCTTCTAAATTCTAAAAACTTAAGCAATTTTATGGGTTTTAGAGCAGCTTAATAATTATTTGAGCAGTCCTTAAATTTTGAATAGTGTTTAAGTATTCCGACAGATAATACACAAGGACAACGTGACTTTAGTTTATTCACCCATCTCTCAACTTGCAGTTTATATTCAAGGGTAGGGCAAGATAGGGTTAAAATGTAGTACACAGATACCCCTTCTAGATTTTGACATTGTTACTTTGTTACATTCATACATTGTTTTTTAATAAAAAGAATCAAAACGACAGATCGTAGTCTAGAATTAAACTCGTAGTATAGGTATTCGCTAATAAAAGGATTTTGGAAATGTTCACTATAGAATTTCAACGCAAATAGGATTTAAGATAACTTTTACAACAACCCCAGAGACGGTAACTGCGTTTGGGGTGAGATATGTGTGTGTGTGTGTGTGTGTGTCTGTTTGTCGCACCTTTTATCAAAAACGGACAAACCGATTTTGAATCAGTTTTTTAACATTAAAGATGTTTAACTCCATTAAGAGAGTGTTTTTAATAACTATTATAAATGGGGTTCATCACACCATTAGTTTTCCTACCCGTTTTATTTTTTACTTTTATTATCTGCATTATTTTAATGAAAACCTATATAATTAAACATAGCTCTTTGGTTATATACTTATTTAAACTACCCGATAAGTAAAGTGATCAACAACAGATGGCAGCACACGTCTAAAAAACCAAGGAAACTGGTGAAAGCTGGGTAGAAGCAGACTACATATTTTTCGACAGACGATCCTGACGGAACCCTAGGATATCTTCAAAATAAAAATGAAATCAAACCAATCGGTGTTTTCCTCCATTAAGGTAATTTGATGACCAAGGATTTTTTTTAATGAGCTCGGTGTAAATAATATTCATTTTAGTAGTCTATAACGTTGACGTATATTTCTTACTTATAGTATGTGGTGTAAGGTTTTGTCCTACTGACAGCCGAATACTGAAATGCTACTTAAAACTTGAGGGCTACACAATTAAGCAGCTTTTAAACTAAAAAAATCAGATGGTAATTTTGAATTTAGAAGCCTTTCAATTTATTAAAGCAGTACTCAATTTTTAGGGTTCCGTACCTAAAGGTAAAAACGGGACCCTATTACTGAGACTTCGCTGTCTGTCTGTCTGTCTGTTTAAACAACTTTTCAGTAATCGGCCGTAAATGTGTGTTACTTTATCACTACTGAGTCACGTGTGTGACAATTTTAGGCCTAAAACCTTAGTCGAGTCTCCACCAGAAGTATGCGAGGATAATTATGCTACAAGTTATTATTAATAAACACATAGCTTCTTACACACACATTCACTCATACCTATCTGGTGTAAACGCACTTGCCCTCCCTTACATAACGTATATTAAAAGTAAAGTAAAATTTAGGTTATTTTGATAAAAACACAGGTTACAAACAATTTATAAAATATATAAAAGGTTACAAAAAAAACAACAAAACAAACAATTGTAAGCGTCGTAATTTCGTTATTGATTCGAAATGATAACGCGATATACTACTACAAGTTCAATCAAAAGTTAGACAATAAAATTTCTCTAACTAGCGATGCAACGAACATACAAATATAATGTCCTAAATATATAGAACGACAAATATTATTCCCATTAGACAAGTAAATGTCTTTAGTTTCAAAACGATCGACCGTCTCTGTGTCGGCAGATTGAAATTTCTATGGTCTGCGGTTGAACAGCAAATAGTAAAAATACTCGTCTACATTTAGTAGAAGCCAAATTATATCAACACTAAAACGGAGCGTAATTTCTGTATTCGAATTGTCCAAAATAACATTTTAACATAATTACAATTGGATGCTCATAATGAAACTATAGATAACCTGTGTTATTTGACAAACGCGACGTCAAATTGAAGATTGGCTGAATTTATATAGACGCTAAGACACCTTTTAAGGTTTCTTCTAGACAAGCATGTTAAACTGTCGACTTCATCGTCGCTTCCCATCAGGTTAGATGAGGTGGCAAGCATATTACCCTATGTAAAAAAGGAAAAAAAGGAAATGGGGAGGTTTTACCCGGCAGATGGAGACTTCAAACCGTACTCTGTGGTTTGCTGTCTCCCTCTCTGTGCATTTAAAAATAAACTTTTTTTTCAAATTGATTATATTAAAAAATTTATTTACTTTACTAATTCTAATTGACAGTCTTCAAAATCAAATGCAATATTTAAACATTATGACACAAAAATAAGCACCCGTAAATAATACTTTTAGTAGAATAAAATAAATAGGGAATTTCGTATTCAATTATTCTCTTTTTACATATACCCTGTACCATCCCATGTTGTCATTTGTACAAAATTATTCTATAAATAAATTAAATTATTTATACCGATTTTTATAATTAATATTAAATATTAAATTAATTTAATGCACCATAAATTCAGCTTTTAAATAAACTTACATTAGAGCTTATTACAATTCCATCCTTAAACCAAATAGAAGATCATTGGAAATTTAATTTGAATCTTAATTCTAAATATCATTCAAAATACGATTATTGATTATAATTTAGGAATTGAATTCATCACAACTTTACCTACTGGCTTTAAAAAAAATTGAAGAGGAACGTCAAAAATGGAAAAAGGATCCCTTACCTAATTAAAAGAAATACACGTACCTACTTGGCTAAAGTCACGAGTCGTTCGAGCTATATTTTAATTTAAACAAATCCTGTTTAATATTTTATCTGGATCATTTCTTTTCCCGATCAAAAAGTCTTTTTCTTAAAATGAGCAAATAACTTAAAAGTCAGTTGTACCATAGAACGGTTTATCTAAACAGTTTAAACTTTAAATAATTAGGCGTACCTACATTGTTTTTTTTAATTTAATTTACTTATCTGATTTTAGTTATTATTTTTTAATTTTACAGGGTGTTTAGTTTTATTTTTGAAACGTTGTAAGGACAAATTCTAAGCGTTATTTTATTGCTAAAAATAATACTAAAGAGAATCAAACCCAACTGGTCAGGGTCGGTGCCCAACCACTTTCTATTTTGGCAACTTATTTGATTAACTGTTTAACTTGGAGTCGCGGATTTGGGTCTCCTTTCTGTACTTTTTAACATTTATTCAGTTTAGTAAAATAAATGGCGATTTTGTGCCTAATTTGAAAATAATACATTGTCCGCCTGTACCGGACGGCAGCCCGGAGTTAGGTAATAAGACGCCACGGGAGCTTACTTCGGGTTGACGAATGTCCCAAGCCTTTAGACCGTGGTGAAATTCAAACATGTCATAGAACAATATTCAAATCCCGATTGGACCAGACCGCGGGGAGATTCCAATTTACGCCGCACAGAATCTGCCCAAATAACTTCCCAAGTGAAAAACCTAACATCCTGTACAATTAAAAGAAATATAATTTTAGAAACTGAGGTAGGTTATCACTAAAGCCAAAAGTCAGTAATAGTAATTATAATTTGTAGACGTTTCTTTCGACTTCCCAGAAGCTTTTTATGATGGAATTTGTGATTTGTACGCTAAGTCGTTGGCGTCTTGACCTATGCTTGAGGATCGAGCGTAGGGGTAGGAACCGGCTGATGCAGTCGGTGATGACCATGACTGTGGCGAAGATTGGAAGCTGGCGATCTAGAATGTAAAAAATAAAACAAATAAGTTCTGTTAACATAACACAGCGCCATCTAGCCCCATGTTAAGCTATTAAGCTTGTATGATGAGCCGTTTTAATTGATTTATTCAATTAAAACGGCTCATAAATAAATAAATAATAAATAAATGATGATGAACTAATATAATATCTTTATTTATTTTTATTTGGTCAGTACATACATATTATAGAAATAGAGGCAGACAAACCAGAAACAAATATTTAATTTTGAGCATAAATACTTCTCCCCGGCGGAAATCGAACCCGCAACCGCAATATAGGAGGTGTTGCAACGTAAATATAGAAGCTCTTTGCCTTGCTGTGGGGCAGTTTGGTCTAATGACATACAAACAACTATATTATTTATTAAACTTATCACAATTTCAACCTAGTAAGTACAGTTGAAAGCGCAGAAGGCCTTTATATTTTATGTTTCTAGGGCATGCTGTTTAGGCTGTGCGTTGACATGTAGTTCAGTCAATCAATCAAGTTTGAATTTAAATTTTATATGGCACCAGCAGCAGCAGTTTGGGCTGTGCGTTCATATATTATTATAGCCAGGACTTAAAAAGGTATAGTTTTTTTTTAAATTTAGCAACTGATAACAAAAACTATAATTTAAACAGGTTTTACTCACCTTTCCACTAATATTGTTCAATCCACCACCACTTAACAACTTCTGTATTCCTAAAGCCGCCGCCACAAGGAAGGCCAGCTTAGCGACGACTAAGGCCTTAGTCACAAGAAGCGTTAGGCCTCCGAACAGAAGGCCAATCACAGCGATAACTTTAACGCCGATTCCAGCCAGTAGAGGTGTATATTTCTTAATTTTACCGCGAGCTGTAAAAAATGGATAAATAATTAGTAAAGTATAGCGATTTTAGTAGTTATTACAGGATAATATAAATTATTATTTCAGGATAATATAATTTTGCAAATCGGACCAGCATGCTGGTCCGATTTGAAAAATTCTTTCAGTGTTGGATAGTCCATTTATTAAGGAAGGCAATAGGATACTTTTCCCGATATTCCCACGGGATCGGGACTTACGCGGGTGAAACCGCGGGACCCTGCTAGTTTATTATAAAATGTTATTTGAATCTGGATAGACACTGAAGTTTTGTTGATGCAACTCGTAAAATAAAAATAAAATTAATAATAATAATTTAGGTAGTTTTTAAGAAAGTGTTAGGTATATTTTATAATTTAGTTCCCATAATGTTTTTAAAAACATTTTCTAGTTTTACTATAAATATTATCTAGGAAAAATCAATCGATAAAAAGTATTTTTCTTATTTAAAAATAAAAACAATCTTATTGCCAGAATAAATTTATTCCTTATAGTATTTTATACTAATTATATTTATCTAATAAGTAGGTACCTACTTATAAATAAAAAATCAAACTTATTTCATAATACTATTTTCCGACTACAGTAAAGCGGCACCTTAACGTCTATAAGTGAAAGGTCATCGAACTGTTACGTGCGCTTACGCAGTCTCTCGGTCAAGGTTACGCCTTGAAGCGAACGTGGTGTTCATTGTCAACTATTACACGATTGCGACAGCGGTTTTAACTTTTTGATTTAATAAAATGTGTTTTGAGGTGGGTAAGGGTTGTCCTAGAGGTCCAAACGCCCTAGTTTTATATAAATTTTGAGGTTATTATGAATACTTAAAAAAAAACAGCTGTTTCTTGAAGTGAGAGATCTCCTTGAGCATTTGTGTTTTTACTTATTTTTAAGTACTTCTAAACATGAATTGCCTTTAGGTACTTTCAAAAACAGCTGTTTCCTAGTAAACATGCATGAAAACCACGTCACAAGGTGAATTAACTATTAAGCTTTCTCCCTGTTTTGTTTACCGACTAAGGCTCAATACATTTTTGATGATGTATTTCTCCTTGTAAAATATTTCTAGTAAAAACGCCTTGAGCAATAAAAACAAAAATAAATGGGTAATGATTAGTTAATTTTTTATGGAATATTATATATTCCATAAAAATGGAATCATAGTAATATGATCTATTCCTAAATAGCCATATTAAGTAATTATTATCTTTTTCTTTTAAGTCAATGCTATACCAGATATATGGTACCGATAGGGTATTGGTAACCCAACACCGATTGTAAACAATCCCTCACCTAATATGGTAATATTCAGTATTTTTATGGATATTCTTACCCTCTTCAAAGGTCCTAGCCGCCTCTTTCAGTTCTCCAGGTTCGAATTTCACGTTCAGTTTTTCTTCTCCGTTGTGATCTCTGTAAATAAATATAAGGGAAAGGTGAGGTTTTTTTTTTAAATTAGTGATAGGAAAGTAATACTTAAAACATTTAAAGCAGGTTTCGAATAGGTGGCAATGAGCTCCTCCTGTATATTTACAATGATGTATATACAAAATCCACACTTTTCTTTCATTCGTAATTGTTTCTACTTACGCTATATTAACAAAAGTCATTCATCTAAATCGAATTAGTCATTTATTCCTACGATGTCACATACCTTCTCACCTACCCATAAAAAAACAATAATACAAAAATCTTAATTTTCATTAACAATTTTTTTGAGTCGTTTACGGCCGAATACAGATACAGCTTATCAAAATTTGAGTTATACTTCGGCAATTGAGCTCAAAAATATCCCAAACTAATTCAAATTTAGAAGCTGCTGAATTATTTAAGTGTCCCCTGTAATTTTAAGTGTTTCTATGTATTTTGGTTTCACCAGTTACTATCTTTACCGTTTAAGTTTTAGTTTTTACTGCCTATTTTCGCTTTCACACAAGCTATTTAGTTTTGAGTATTGTACAAAATCTAGGTATATGTATGTATATATAGTCGTCACCGATTTCGGTAACGGCGACTTTGGCTTATATTATTGCATGGATCAAAGACCATCATGATTCATGTCTTCTGCGGTAGACAAGAAAGTAACTGGCCATACCGAGCTATTTTTTTTAAATACCCTACGGCAGATGTTTAGAGGTTGCCTCTGTATACAGCGAAAAAACCAACATAAGCCGTCCTATAACCTGGGTCTCTACTCTACTTTAATTCTATTAACGATAAAACGAAACGATAATTCAAGAAGAAAATCTATCATCCATCCTGTGTATCCATCCGTCCAAATTTATTGACGGTTTTGAAGGACGGATGGCACGACCTTCTTTTTATTCGGCAACAGTCGAAGGTACAAAGCGGAAAATATAAGTCTCTATTGAGTGAAAAGTTAATCAATTGAAATCCATTTCTATCCAATTCCATAAACAATAATAACATGGTCATATTATAATAATATCAAACAATAATATTATTTTATCCAACTCGAATGAATCGACCCGAGACCGTTTTCGTCTGACATTCATGTCATGTCAAACGTCAACCGTTTAGGCAAATTAGTCCGAAACAAAAACATTATTGTTGTGTTCATTTTCACTTGAAGTAGAATAGAAAAGGAAATTTTCTAATATTTTTAACAAATAGGTGGAACAAATGGCTATGTTTTATGGTAACTATTGTAAATTGTTATCATTTTAAGAACTAGGTAGTCAATCCTGAAGAAAGGATCTGTAAAGGGTCTCGAAACGTTGAGCGTTGAAACAATGCTAAAAGTAATACGTCAAGTACCACGTGATAAGAACCGAAAAATGTCTTAAATTTCAACTATGTAGTAAGTCTTGCTTTGTTGAAAAAATGCTTTCAAAAACTTTAGTACCCGGCGGGATTCGAACCCGCGACTATTGGTAATTCGAACCAACGCGTTTGACCGCTTCGCCACGGGTAGCCCGGGTAGGTGGCCTTTATGAAAACTTGACTTTTTTAAACTAAAGTAAGAAAACTAACCCAGTTTGTACTAAAATTAAAATTAATGTTTATAGTTAATATGGTGTTACCCTACTCATTTTGGAGTCACATAATATTCGCTAATTTAAATTTAACATTCGCACTGCATTTTGATTATAAAATGTAACTAATAATCAATGGTAAATACAATGAAACCTGAAAATAACACATGCTTCTTTTTAGCCCAAAATTATGTAGGTAAATATGAAATTGTTCCCATATTACAAGCCTAAGTAAGTAAGACTTGTTATATGTCGACCAGTCGACGTACAGGATTCATACATAGGATTCACCTACAATCGAACCGAATTGACCTAATAATCAGTCAGGTCAAATTTCGAAATGACCTCAATTGAGGTTGAAATGTGGTTGCAATGCTTGATATCGAAGAGTAAAATGGATCTATATTAAAATCCAGATTCGATATATATATTTGGATTAAAAATGGATCCTTATTCTCAAATGACGTTATTTTACCACAGATGTGACAGAAGTCAGTGCCTCAGAATATCAAAACAACCACTTGATTGATTCGGAATTCAAAGCACTAGTCACATCAGCAACCCCGTAAAACCCCCAGATACCCCCACCCCATAAACCAGTCTTTAGTTCAACCAAAAATAGTTACCTCTCAATCGCAACTCCTGAAAACAACTCGATTTTTCCATCTTCTTCAGTCTTTCCCGGCGCCGCACTGCACCCTACTACTACGACAGCTAATACCAAACACAGCACTTTCATTTTTATAAAAGAAATAGGCTTTTTTTCTAGGGATATGCGTCCTTTACGTTGGAAAGTCGGGGATAAAATGAGATGGTTCGGGATACACTCGTCTTTTATATTGGGTGACGAAAGAATTAGTTCCTAAGAAGCCGGAAATGTAGTGCGTGAAGTGTTTTGGTACTTGGTGTGTTTGACGATTTAAAACGGGTAGAGTTTTATTGTAAAATCAGTCAAATTGCATTATACAAATAATTCAACCTTGTGACTATTTTGTAGTTAAAATTTGAAATAAATGTTAATATTTATGGTCTTGGTCTTGATAATTATTATTGTATTTATTTCAAACCTGATAGTATTATCTATCAGGAATAGTTTCTTACTATTTATATTAGGACAGTTTATAAACTGGGAGTTCAAAAGTTTTGTGATTGTTTAGCTACAAAAACATTTTCAAGCTAATATTTTATCAGTCACATATAGGTGGCGTTACCGTAGCCAAATTATTAATTCTATAGAAACAAATTCTAAATAGAAGATAGTCGGTCCACAGCCAATCGGGTATTACACCTGCCCTGTGCAAAACTTTTGCGAGGACGAGGTACGAGGAACATGCGATATCGTATCCAAAAGTATCAAGAATCTTTTATCGAACTACACAATGAGGTTCATTCATTCATACATTTGAGTTGCGTACTTGCTACATTTGTATTACAACAAAGAGGCATGACGAAAACGAATGTACTGAAAAGTTAAGCATATTTCATACTCTTAAAAGTAGAAAATAAGTACCTGCTTACATTTGTACAAAGGCACTAGCTTCGTCCCGAGGTTTAGTCCGCCGAGCTGAGGATTATAATAAATTAACTATTTTAGGCCGATTAGGTTGTTTTCAAATAATTTTTGTTATTTTTTTTATATAAAAAACATTTATTTTCAAAAGTATGATTATACCAAGTTTAGGTTTGTTATTGGAATTAAAAAGTTTTGGAAAGCATTTCATCTGACGTAAAATAGTCAATAAAATATTTCTAATGTAATAATAAGTTTTTAAAATAGTCTACGTGAGATTATTTTTTAAAACTACAGGAAAATTAACACAGCTTCATTTTTAATAAATATTAACGAATTTTTAGTGAAATTATTTCCGTAGTAAAATTTGTCAAACTTATATTATTTGGGGTATCATGTTACAATAGCTTAATTTGTTTTTCAATGTGAAATAACCTGGATTAAAATAATATGTTTAGAATAAATTTCATCAATATACTAAGAAAAAAATCGTACATTGTCATGGGTAATTTTATAATATACTAGATGACCCGGCAAACGTTGTTTTGCCTTATAAATTATAGATAGTAGCCGATTCTCAGACCTACTGAATACGAATATAAAATTTCATAAAAATTGGTCAAGCCGTTTCGGAGGAGTACGGTAACTAACACTGTGACATGGAAATTTTATATATTAGATTTTATTTAACAGGCTTAATTTTACTTCGTAGGTAAGTACATAATAAAAACGTATAGTACTGAACATTTTATAAACTAGATAAAACGTCTTCCAATGCTTTCAAACTTTGATTACAATGACAATTGTAATTCAAATTTTATGACCCAAACCCGGGAGAAACTCCAAGGTTCGTTTTATACCATGTCAGAACATCTCACTATAAGGAAATTTATTTGTACTTTCTCGAGGATGTCTCTTTTGTTAGTCATGTTAAAATTTAGTATTCTTTTTGGGCAACTAAAGTAGCTTGTACCTGATTTTGTATGGAATTTTTAGTATTGATTACTGACATTCAGACATTCCGGATAAGTTTACATTTAGCATCTAATTATAAATTTGGGGTCAAAATTGGTTCTCAACCACAGGGTTTAAGATTCTTTGATTCTATAAGGCCTTAATCTATGATTCTACTATACCTACGTATCTTCCCGACCCGAATCAAGTAATGTATATTCAGACTAGTGCAAGACGAGGTGACTCTTTGAGATATCGGTTAAGTAAAACTCATCTTTTGCAAGTAAGTGTTTTTGGCATGGCACCATTAATCTATAACGCAATCCCCAAGAATATCCGTGACATCGAAAATTTGAATGAATTCAAGCATACCCTAAATAAGTTCTTAATCAAAAAAACTTACTATGAGATTAAACAATTTTTGGATGACAAAAATAAATAATAATAGTGAAGCAGTACTTGACAAATGTGAACTAAATTATTATAATTGTATTAACTATAAAATTAATTTGACGAGATATTATTATAGTTATCCTATGACGATGTATAACTATGACTAAAATGTTTGTAAATAACTGCATGTGTGATTTAAATTTCAAGGGAAACCTGGTATTCCGGCATTCAGCTCAAATTTTTGCATTTCGTTAATGTTTGTTAGTTTCTTATTCAAAATTTAGATTTGTTTATACTGGAAGGTCAAAGTACTCATACAATATTGTTTTTTTTTTATTTTTTATTTATCTAATTGACGATTATTTTAAGTGTATACCATGTTTGTATGCCCAAGTGGTAGGACTAGAGATACTTTTATTTTTAATTTGTATACCATCTATTTGTACCTAGATCCACAAACAATAAATCATTTCATCATTTCATTTCATTTCTTTTCATATAATTTTGGACTTCGAAGAGTCAATAGTGCAGTGGAGGTCTGAATAAAATAAATTCTAAAAACCTAATTCTAAATTAGCCTTATTAATAAAAGTGGAATAGGTAACGTTGGAGGAGGTTTACTACGTTTTGTCTCTGTCTGTCAACTTTGAAAGCTCTTGTCACGGAAAAAGACAAAGCATGTTATTCCTTCTCCGACTCTACTCCACGTTTATTAATAAGGCTAAATGTGTTTAAAAAAAATCAAAAAAATAATCAGAATCCGTTTAGAGAAGGAATAAACTTAAGAGTTCATTAGTTAAAAAAACATTTCGTCTGTGTTTTTGCTCAGAGGGGAACGACTTTCGAACACTTTTCAATCCTATTAATATTATTAATGAGGAAGTGTGTAGGTACGTACCTTAACACAAACTTTACTTACTTACTTTACTTAACTATTATTTTTTTTTGCATTTTTAATTACTTATCTTATACAAAAACTAGGCCTTAACTTTTTCGTTAGTTAATTTTTTTAAAGAAAAATAATAATATTTTTTCTTTTAAACTTAATAGAGCTTAAACCTAGTTCTCTATGAGGTCATCAGCAATAAAAAAAACAACAGAAATTGGATAATGTCAAAGGTTGGAAATTAGGTTTTTACCTTCGTTGTATAGAGAAGTACGATTTGACTCGCCCATCAAAAAAGTCTTAAATTAAAACTATAATGCCTTGAAATGTTATCGAACGATATATAATTTCGAAAGATAGTAGAGATACGGGTCAAGGCCACTTTCTCCAATACACTGGACTCAAGGTTATGCCACTGAACTTGACCAGGAACTTTCTATTTGATTTTGATGTAGTATAAGTTGGCGTTTTAGACGAATTACTATTTATCTTGATACGTGTATATGTATAACGTTTGTTAAGCATGGTGCCGGTTAAGCAACGCTTGGAGCGGTCATTTACTTCGATGGGTGACTAATAATTTGTGTGGCAAAGAATCATTATTTTTATTCTGTGCTTGTGTTATGGTGACTGGACGACGAATAAAATATACTAAAATATATTTTTCTTTTGTAACTACATACATATCAGACACCCAATATATCAACCTATAATAATAGAGAGACACACTTAACAACATTGCGCTAAGGTTTAATAAAAATTAAACCCTATTATCTAATATATAAAATTTACATGTCACAGTGTTAGTTACTGTACTCCTCCGAAACGGCTTGATCGATTTTTATGAAATTTTGTATAAGTACGTATTCAGTAGGTCTGAGAATCGGCTACTATCTATAATTTATAAGGCAAAACAACGTTTGCCGGGTCAGCTAGTAATTTATAAAGTTTCAAAAAGTAAGTTTTCTACGTTGATCTTAACCTTATTTACAATTTCAATGGTTCTCTGTCTACAATGCTAGTTATACTGTGCCACTTTAGTATCGTAAAGAAGTAATGGGTGAACGTTACACAATCTGACCGGTTCAAGTGCATTGGCTTAGAAGAATTATCTAATACTGTGTGATTTTTTTTAAGCGACTAGCTTTTGACCGCGGCTTCTCTTGCATGTACTACAGGAAACAGGATGAGGATTAAATAAGTATATAATTAGGATTATCGCGCCCCGTACTGTATGTTACAAATTTTCATAGAGTTTTAAAAGTTTCATACAAGATTGGACCACCCTTTTCTTCCCTTACGGGAGGAATTTCGAATAACCCTTTCTTAGTGGATACCTTCACATCACTAAGAATACACTCTCTAAATTTCATGTCTCTAGGACCAGCAGTTTTGGCTCAGCGTTGATATATAAGTCAGTCAGGACATTGAATTTTATTAATACACTAGCTTCGTCCCGCGGTTTCACCTGCGTAAGTACCGATGCCGTAGGAATATAGGATCAAAAGTATGTTACTCCTCGATAATGTAGAGACAATGAAATGAAATGAAATGTGAATGTCTATTGGTGACAGAATCTCGTCCATCAAGGGTGTCGTAAAGGGCAACTAATGGACCGGGGGAAAGACTAGCAAACCCTTAGTCCTCTTCGCGTGGTATCGTATATAAGTCAAAAATTGCCGTATAGTGTGGTATAGTCTGGTATCTATAGTCGTAAAACGACCGATAATTAATTTATCGACGTACAAGTACTTACTTGCTTACGTACGCGGGAGGGCGGTGCCGACAACTTCTTGTTGCTTTAGGTTTTAAGTCTTTCTTCTATTTTGTGATTAAAGTTTTGATTTAGTTAAAATATATCTGATATATCGACAATAATAAATAATTTATTAGTACTTACTTAGTACCTTTGCTTTCGATTAGCTTGCGATATATACTAAATATTTCGAATTCAAAAAATCGCATTAAGAACTTTTTTAATAAAAATTCTTTACCTCCTTCTTTCAAACGACACGATTTTCAAAACAATTGCATTGACAGCCAAAAAATATGTCAAGAAATTTCACAATGTAAATCAAGACAAAAATAAAATGTTTTACTACAAAAACCTAATTCCCTAAGCACACACGAAATCAAAAGCAAATAAAACATGGTACATACAACCTCAGCGAGGTAAATTTCACCCCAACTTGTTAGCTCATTTTAAAACAACAACCATGGGGAAGCGCAAGCGAAGAATTTTCCCAAAGAAGAAACGCTCTGTCTTTAGAAGACCTCATCCGATCCGAAGAAAAATGATGCTGAGACACAGGAAAATGAAGGCCTTCTTTCACAGACACAATCCAAGAATGTTTCTACAAAGAGGAATGAAAAGAATGGTTGGTGGTATCTATAATGTGTCTGATAAAGTGCGGGACAAATTTGCTGAGAGCACACTTGCTTTGGATAACCCATTCTGTGCACAATTTTATGAAGACCGATGTAATATTCAATGAATGTGGAATAAAAATGATTATGGAGATGTTTTGGGGTTTGATTTTGTTTAAATAAGATTACTTTTACCTTATGGGTGAGCGTTTGATCACAATTTTACCAGTCACTATGGGAGACGAGTCGTTTCTCGTTCAAGATAAGATTAGATTAGAAAAGATAGACACGTTATTGTACCAAATTTTACAAAATGCATTGCTTATACAAAAACTTACAGATAATTATAATAAAGTTACTATCATATGGACGGCCTTATCGCTAGATACGATCCCTTACAGGCAACCTTTTGTATTAACAAGTCAAACGCTCGCATACAGTTCACTTCTAACTTAAAGCGGAGTTCATTTAGCCTCGTACACTGAAGAAATTTTGTACTGCAATATGACGCGGCGCACTCAATTCACGTATCACTGCAACGTTGCGTAGTTTCCCGCAACATGTTCAGCAACATTATCATCAGACGAATTTACGTGTATTATGACGCGGGCATGTTGCAAGTTGCCGCTCCGAGAATGTTGCGAGACATGTTCTGCATTAAGTTGCTGTAATTGTTCTCTGATCTTTAGAGATAAAGCTAATTATATTTGGTCAAGTATTTCGTATGTACTTATATAGCATGTAGGATTCAGGTCCCGTGAATTCCACCAACAATACAAATATTATTACATAACCGGGTATTTACGATGTTTAAACTTGTTTTTTGACGGAGCTCGATATTTCGCCAGTAATTTCAACTAACTTGCTCACGAGACATGTAATAATATTTGTAGTGAAAACGACCATGTACGTTTAAAATCTACCAACAATGTCCTTTAAAGTAGGTTACATTTTCATTTAATGATATCATTTTTGGAAATTTAATAGGAATTTGATCAATTATTCTGGAATTAAAATTAAATGAAAATAATCCAAGCAGGTTACCAAATGTTTATTATTAAAAGTCTAACTATAAAAATAAATAAGATGTAGGTATCCATTTTACGTTCGTATTTATTAAATATGTATAATATTATTATTTTCTAAGCAGATGTAGGCCACGTATAAGAGGGTACAAAAAACACTCAAATTGCCCATGTCTAGGTACCGAGATTTAAATTATTCTCTTATAAAAAAAACAGATTATCAAAATATGTTTAAGAGGAATAAACACCGACTCATTCTTCATACAAATGTAGTCCTCTGTTTCCTCCCTGGATAAATGAATTGACAGGTAAATATGTATATACTAAAAAACCTATAACTGCCCCGACAATAGCCTTTTGTCTTAAGAATACAACTAAAACACTAGGTTTTAGTTGTATTCTTATGGAAAAAGCCCCAACACAAGTTTATAGGTCGTATAAATATTTGTTCTAGTTTATTAGCCAGGAATCAGGGGGCATTTGTATGGAAAAAGAGCCAGTGTTCTGTCTCTTAAAAAGGTCGGGTCACACCAAAAGCTTTGCATAACGTTACGCAAGCACGCATGCATGCACGTTACCCAAGACAAGACTTACGATGAGCGCGCATTCTGGGTCCAAACCACGTCAAGTTTCTGGGTTATCATCTAACGTTAAGTTCCTAAATTAAATCTAAAAGAGAA
The DNA here is from genome assembly GCA_958496205.1 of Idaea biselata. Classification (NCBI taxonomy): domain Eukaryota; kingdom Metazoa; phylum Arthropoda; class Insecta; order Lepidoptera; family Geometridae; genus Idaea; species Idaea biselata. The sequence goes on from OY292394.1 coordinate 4,081,352, forward strand.
AAGAAAACACGAATGCACGCCCCGCGTTTGTGTGACCCGGCTTGAGTTTTATTCTGATACTGGTGAAACATACACAGGAACATAATCGCCTCTTCTATAATGATGGTCATCATAGTAATGCTCTTCGGTCTTTGCTGGTACTTGTATAATTTCCACTTGGGTTTTAGTATCGTCCTTTCTGTTTTGGTAGCCGTGAGAATGGTCGAACATGCCTTTCAGGCTGAGGACTGAGGCCATTACGGTTGAGAAGAATCCCATTATTAGACCTGGAAAGAAATGAGGTATGTTTTAAATTATCTAACAACTTTCTCCAGGTATAAAAAATGACAGTTTTAGTAATTCTGCTAGCAATATTCCTTTTTGTCAGGTTCACAATAACTGTGCACCTGTCATAGTTACACGCGCAACAACGGCATCGAATCTACAAATTAGAGCTATGCAAGCCAGGTGCACAGTTATTGTAAACAGAGCAGAGGTACAATGGCTAAGGAAGGCTGGTCTTCCCAAATTCACACGAGAACCCTGAAGGACCTTCTGCTTCTGATCTATTAGGCTTGGGCTCAAAAAAAAGTATTTGATTATTAATCCATCCATAACACATAATTCTAGTTGATTAGTTTGCAACTAGATGGCGCTGTGTGCAACGTCCTGAAACATTTTCTATTTTTTATTTTTTATTTTAAAGAATTTATGGTGTGAATATTTATGTCGCATTTTGAGCAGATGGTCGTTGGGGCCGAAAAGTTCTCGAATGGAGACCGCGGATCGGAAAGCGCAGCGTTGGACGTCCACCAACGAGATGGACGGACGACTTGGTTAAGGCCGCGGGTTCACGGTGGATGCAGGCCGCTTATGACCGAAGCATCTGGAGATCTATGAGGGAGGCTTATGTCCAGCAGTGGACTTCTTACAGCTGAAATAATGATGATGATGATGATTTATGTCGAACTAGCCGTGAATTCACCCGCGTAAGTCCCTTGCTTGCGGGAAAGTACCTATGTCCTTCTCGAAGGTTCATCAAAATCGGTGAAGCGTTTTAGGCGGGTAAACGTAACAGGCAGACAGACAAAGTTAATTTCGCATTTGTATTAGTAGGACTGGCATAACATTGTCGACGACCTCTGTGTGGCGGCGTGCGAATGTCCGACTGCAATGCAGAAGTGTTTGATTCCCATCCGGTGCAATTATTTGTGCTTAAAAATAAATATTTGTTTCTGGTCTGGGTGTTTCTCTATATGTATAATATGTATGTATAGCAAAAGAAAAATAAATTTAAGTATTATATCCGTTGCCTAGTCACCGTAACACAAGCTTAGTAGCTTACCACGGGGCTAGATGGCGGTGTGTGATGTTTGTAGTTTTTATTAGGGTTCCGTACCTTAAGGTAAAAACGGGACCCTATTACTGAGACTTCGCTGTCTGTCTGTCTGTCTGTCTGTCTGTCCGTCTGTCCGTCCGTCCGTCCGTCCGTCCGTCCGTCCGTCCGTCCGTCTGTCCGTCTGTCACCAGGCTGTATCTCATGAACCGTAATAGCTAGAAGGTTGAAATTTTCACAGAAGATGTATTTCGGTTGCCGCTACAACAACAAATACTAAAAACAAAATAAAACAATTATTTAAAAGGGGCTCCCATACAACAAACGTGTTTCAAAAACTACAAGGCAATGTGAGGTCGCTTCTGATTGGTCGCGTCAAATCGAGTTGGTCATGGAATTCAAAATGGCTGCCCTATCTGTCAAATATACTAGTCTGCCTTCACTAACCAAAGAGTTTCTTATAAGTTTCAGATTTTCTTTGAATCAAAGTTGTTGTAAACCATTTTAGGGTTCCGTACCCAATTGTGATAGTGGTACGGAACCCTTCGTGCGCGAGTTTCGCACTTGGCCGGGTTTTTTTTTTAATAGCTACTATATATTTATATTAACCATACCTTTAGCTGACAAAAACGCCAATGCCTTTAAAGCGATAGGAATCAACAGGCTTTTAGCCGCAAGTAGTCCCAAAATCAAAGGTAGAATGTAACGTTTCTGCATTTTATGAAGCTTCGTACCTCGTCTCTTGTGTTTCTTAAACTTATTACCATACTTCTCCCCTTTATTCAGAAACTTGACTATACATTTCTTGACTTTGCCCTTTCTTTTCGATTTCAGTTCATGTTTCTTCGGTGTTTGTTTTACGGCTGGTTTTTTCTTCGATCGTTTCAGCTTTTTTGCGGGTGCTGGTGTTGTTACTCTTACTTCGAATTCTCGTTCCTTTGGTTCTCTTGTAACTGTGAAAAGTGTTTAAGAGGATGGTCTCCATTCTCTTTCTCCATACAAACGTAGTTTACATTTTCCTCCCTGGATAAAGACATTAGAGGAAATATGTTTCTGCCATAAAACCGATATCTGTCATGACAATGCATCTACCTTTTTTTTTAAATTAAAATAATAATAAAAAATAAAAATATGAAAAAAATAAAAAGGTAGATGCATAGTCATGCATGACAGATATAAGTTTTATGGCATAAACATATTTGCTCTAATGTCTTTATCCAGGGAGGAAAATTTAAACTACGTTTGTATGGAGAAAGAGAATGGAGACTATCCTCTTAATAGAAAAGTTAATTCAGTTTGATAGGCAGTTGTGATTACCCCGTAACAGCAGCATTGGTTTGCATGGTGCCTTTCAAATAGGGTTGCCAACAGTTTTTTCGAAAAATATAGTATTTGTGGCTAAAAAATATAGTACGACCCAAAAAAATATAGTACAAAAATTAGAGCGGTGTTTTGTAGAATATTTCGAAAAAATACGTATTTTTTGCACTTAACCTTTTTTTCACACCTTCAAATACTCTTTCTTTCTTGAATATAAAAAAAAATGTTCCCGACATTCAATCTTTAAATTATGAGCACCTTTTTTATGGCTTTTCTTTTTTTCCCTCTACATACTCGTAGAAAACAGTCCTCTGTAAATGCAGAGAGGAGGAATTTATAAAAGAAACAACTTTTTACAAATTATGCCAGAAATATAGTATTTTTGCGTACTATATGTGCTTTCAAAAATATATAGTACGCTGAGCTGAAATATAGTACAATACTATATATTATAGTACGGTTGGCAACCCTACTTTCAAAGTCAGTTATCAACGAGATAGCTAGTAAGGCTGCAGATACAGATTGAGCTTTCTTATGTGGTCTTATCTCAATGAAGTTGTTTAAGATTATTCTTGAATTTATTACCAAACTAGATAAGGAATATTCGGGATTTACGCGGGTTAAACCCGCGGTTTTACCCGCGTAAATCCCGATTCCGACGGATTTATGTATTCTATGTTACTCTCCATCACTTAAGAGGAGTATCAACGCCAACGACCTTGAAACTGAAATTATTTCATGACGGAATGTCGCGTAGAACTTTTTTTGAACAACGATATTACGCAACACAATTATTAATAAAAATAGAATATTCAGCCGAATGCAGAACCTCTTACTTTTTGAGGTCAGTAAAAGAATGCGTATGTAGTTAATTATATTTAAAGCATTTAGTAGTTGTTTCAGTAAACAAAGGGGTTCTACTGCCTATGACGATATTATGAACTAACCTTGTAAAGATCTCGGAGCAAAATTATTGTGAGCGAGTATCCATTCCAACGACTCTGAAGAGTTGATTCCGTTGAAATTGTCCCGGTTTGAAGGACCGAAGCCGAATAGAGTTTCAGTCTTCACTATTCCATAGTTGTTAGAGTTATCCAGGATTAGCCCGCGAGAATATGGGATCATCTTTTAGAAGTACGCTTCAGTTAATTTTATTCGAAAGCGGCTTAGGTTCTTAGTCAATGACTAATCTTTGGTAGACTTCTGATATAGATTCAGCCAATTTAAAATATAACTGCCATTATTTTGTTCCCTTTTTATAAGCACTCTCTGAGATGTAGTGTAATCGTTTCACTAACAGATTATTTTATTCGCTACAATCAATCTCATGCTGCAAGCTACTTTCAGGCCAAAAGTTTGTAACTTAGGTACTTTCGCCATTCAAATTTTAGTCATCACAATGGACTTATTTATTGCTTTGATTTTGAAGAAACATGACGCGCACAAATTTCCTGAATTTTCTAAATAAGCGTAACACAAACGTGGCAACTTACTACCAATCTAGGACATGTAGTGACAATTTGCACTGCATTACCAGTTTTTTTATAGTCAGGTTAAAATCGAGTTCACTAAAGCCTATGAAGCGTTGCATTAATGAGTTGTATGTGTTTTTCGCCATAATTACATGCAAACCATATAGTTGTAAACCATACAGTTGTCGAAGAAAGTTTGTTAATTGCTACGTGATTTGTTTGAAGTGCAGTGAAAACTATGGTTGGTAATATATTCAGGTCACTGAAATGAAACTATACACTAATAGTTCCGGAGACGGTCACCATCACTTTTAATAGAAAATGCGCGACAACAGCGCAACATAGCGCAGATCACGATAGGCACAAAATTTAGTGACCTGTCCAGCGACTTGTACCATGGAGGTCAGTGATTCAGGTATATTAGTTAGAGCAGAAATGAGAATATGAGATCTTATTGTAATACAGAAGAAAGGCAAATTCAAAGTCATTTTGATACGTCGAATGCTTAAAGTTATTATTTTAGCGAGATTTCGGAACGGGTCCTGAGATGAGAAGAAACCACAAGAAACTCATGGCGGGCAATTTTTTTGTAATTACGTTCGTCCAAGTACAAAAAAGTTTAAATTAAAACGAGCAATTAATTAATAGTCATGTATATGGATTCTTTTCATTAAAATATGAAGACGTATTATAGTAGGTACCTACTAATTTTGGTTTACTTTAAATATTGTAATGGACATGTACAATATTGTACAAACGTCGTCGTCGGTAGGTAGTTTATTGATATTAATGGTCACTGCTGCTACAGAACGACTTGCTTATTTTCCGTAGAGTATACAATAGAGCACAGTCAGATCATCGCCTTGTACATCACAGTATGTGTGAAATTTACTTTCTTTGTTATACATATATACCTACCTACGTAGGTGTAAAAACTTAAAAAGTAGTTTGCAGATTAAGTAGCACTCAAAATAACCTCTCACAGTGGCACACGCAACGAATCTAAATATCAAACCCCTATGGGCCTTGAGCACAATTATTCTGATTGTGTCAAAAAAAGTAAAAATGTTTGCAGAATCTGGTAAACCTTTTTAAGTCCGCAGGATTACTGTCCCGTGCCTTCAACATGTATATGTTCATCAATATCTGAAGTCCGCCTGCCCTTTTTCAACGTTTCTTAGAATTATTTACGAGAAGATCAAAGTTTGCAAACGCAAATATCGGCTGCGACGCAAAAGGTCGAGGTCTCTGCTATATTTATGCTGATTAATGATAGTTTCTGGTTCTCGGTGTTTTCTATATGTATCATATGGATGGATCATATGAAGAAACAGTACTTTATGTAGTAAATTCGATCTCTAGTAGGCACAAAGCCACAGCTCAATAACTTAGTTCCTTAGTTTAAAGCTAAATGGCGCTCTGTGCAAAGCCGTTGTAAACATGATTTACCGTTATAATAAACAATACTTATAAAAATTTATTACTTTTTCAATTGGAATTTCAATTGCATTGACAACAAATAGAGCAAAGACTACTGAGTTATTTATTCGATCAAAACAGCGAGAAATAGCCATATTTTATGGTACTTGACTTTAAATAAAGCAAAATGACTATAGAAACTTCACATTTTCTAGTTCTCGTCGGATCGGACTTATTGTAATCCTTTTTTTGAAAAAAGAGGTTTTGATCTCTATGGATTTATTTTTAACCTATAACCAACTCAACTAACTATTTATGTATGAACTCAGTTCCATCTTGAATTATTTAATGCTAAACTCGTGATTTTTTATTAATCCTTTACTAATGAATATCAATCGCCGCCACATCAATAATTGACCCATCAGAGCATCGGATTCTGGATTTAGCGAAGTTAGATTCTAGACGACAAATTTCTAGTCTGTACCTAGTCTTTTTAGGTATGGTTACCATGCTAAAGTTAGACAAAATATAAAATGAGAATACTCCTTTTTTTTTCCTTTCTATATCAATATGCCGTAAATTCGTGTGCTGACCCGGTAAAGGTAATAAAAGTCCAAAACAAATAAATGAATTCATTATAATCATATAATTTATCAGTTATGTTAGAGTGTCAATTCCTAAGTTATGGTAACTAATTTTAACTTAATTACATTTCAATAAATATTATAATTATTCACTAAGCTAATTGAAATACTTATTTACAATAGCGCGAGCCTTAACAATAAACATATTGTATTGTTTCTTACATCATATAACTTTCATTGAAAAATATTGCAGATAGCAAATAATACTGAAATACTTGGGAAAATGATTGTAACATTAAAAATTAAATAGGACAGACTAGTTGAAAATTGAGCAGCTAATTTACCATATTCCTTAATCTACGATAAAATATTGAATACAAATTTACTGAAATTTCACAAAGTCCACTAAGGACCTGATTTTGTCATTGATTTTGACACAATTTCATATAAGAACTACGCTTTTACTACTTTTTCTAAATGCTTGTCGGAAATGGTATGCTGCCGAAGCTATACAAACCGGTTTTCCAATACTATACTCTGATTGGTTACCATAATACATTGTTAGAAATAGTCAGATTTAAATGAAAAGATAGCTAGCACATAATAATATGTATAAAATAATGAAAAGTATCAATAAAATTTTGGATGGCAACTTTGAGTTCGTCGACTTTATTTACCTATTATTTTAATAACTGCCTTTCTGTAATCCCATTACGGCTGCAAATAACGCAAAGAAGAACCCTGCCATTCCCGTCGCGCCAACTAATAACACCAGACCACTAACCAGCACTGGTACTAGTGCGAAGAACTTCATTTTGTATGCAAGAAGAAGGGGTAACATATATTTTTTCAATTTCTTTGTTTTGACCTTAGGCGGCTTGTATTTGTTTCCTTTCTTCTTTTCCAATTGATCTGATATCTCTTCAACTTCATACTCTCCATCGTCATCTTCAATATCATCATCTTCATCTTCTACGTTGAACATATCTGGAATTGAAAGAAAAATAGGTTTTAGTTTCCTTTTGATGGTTATATTAATTTTAATAACTAACACAAATCTAGGAATAATAATTATAAAAGGTTTAATAAATTATGTCCCGTAAGTTTTCTATTTTGGAAGTTTTATATCGCGTTAAAAAGCGAAGGATATTATAAATCGATTATTCATCTGTTTATCATCGTTTCTACATTAGCGTGTAAATGTTTTATTTAAAGATTTTGTTGCAATTCTGTATAGTATGATAATAATATCTTCTCTACATATGTCCTGTACCGCGTCTGTTTATCTATTGGTTTTGGGCAGTTTTGTTTTATTTTGTTCAGTAGGGCTTTTATTGCGATACGAAGTGATGCCGTTTCAAGTCAGCCTAAATAATTATCTATTTATTTTTTTGTATTAAATATGATATTTTGTTAGTACCTACTCATAGGTAAGTTCTTAGTATATTTGATTGCAAATACGCAATGAGAAAGATATACCTATCTATACACAACACCGCACGGTGGTATCCTAAGTTCCAGGGACCGGCCGGGCCGTTAAAATATTGCCAAATCTATTTGCAGAAGGAATGGTTAATATAAGACTAACCACCTTACTGCACCCTACTGCACCTTACTAAAAAACAGCTGCACAAAGATATCGTTTGTCTTTTACTGAGGCATGAAGTTTTAAAGTTTACAGACACAGTTTTAAAGTAAATCTACTATATAAAAATAAGTCGGGTTTTCCTTCCTGACGCTATAACTCCAGAACGCACGAACCGATTTCCACGGTTTTGCATTCGTTGGAAAGGTCTCAGGCTCCGTGAGGTTTATAGCAAAGAAAATTCAGGAAAAATTTAATTATCTATAATTTATAAGGCAAAACAACGTTTGCCGGGTCAGCTAGTCGTTTATAAGAAAGAGGTACTGTGCTTAAACGGACCCGGGAAACCCGGATGCAACCGGGAATAGCGTGAGGATAAGCACTAGCAGATATTATAGATGTACCGAATACATTTTCAGGGTTCTAACTTAAATAAGTGTTGGCCGTGTTAGCTCTCTGTGACAAGTGCGTGTACCACGAAACAAAAGAACAAAGTTATTAGCTAGCAGTTAAAACATTATCTTTCGGATTGTAAATGCATAATTACAAAGATTTATCTTAGTCACGTACGCATTCTTCATTTGAAAGTTAAGTTACAGAAAGAAATGTAATTGTTTCTTTAAATGAAAATTGAAAATGAGCGATTTTTTTACTTTGTCGGAGACAAGATTGACTTACTATTGTACTAAATATTTTTTATTGTAAAATTAATCATTATTTGTTAAATATGAATATTTTTCAAAATGACGTAAATAAGCATCTGTCTGCCTGTTGTAATCAAAGTAGAAGTTGATTAGTAAGAAAAAAGCCTTAAGGCGATCTGAAAACTCTAACACTAGGAAAGCCACACCACTGTGCGAAAAAGAAAGAAAGAAGTAAGAAAAAGATTAAATAAATTGGTAGGTATGGTTTGAGATAACTTGAACTAGTTACAGTGCCTAATAATAGGAAAAATAAGAATTAAGTAAGTATGTGAAACAACTTTATTAGGAATATATGCAACCCCATATTTAGGGTACACCTAAACCCTAACCCTTATTTTTATATGATTCAGAATAACTTTAAGAATCACAGTAGCATACGAGCCTACTGCTTAGCTTCTGACAGTGATTTGAAAATAAAACGATCAGAGTAGACATATAGCTATCTAAGCTAATGATGTTGTAATAAGTGAAGTGTGGACAAAACATGATAATATAGTAATCAAATTATGTTTACAAACAAATTAAAATAAAGATACCTATTCAATTATAGCACCTACCAAATTACCACTATCATGTGACTAAAAATAACTCCACCAATTAAACAATAATTGTTTTTAATTATCGGCAACAATTAAAAACATGACGAATCTATAAGGGTTCCGTTTTTTGCCATTTGGCTACGGAACCCTAAAAAACGAAGGTACACCTAACATAATCCCGGAACAATAAAATTGAAGAATGCATTTCGTTTTTCACGACATTTCCGCAAATAATCACGCACAACTGATCACGGAAAGTGAACAAAGCAAACATTTCGTTCATTGAAGCATGAATAGCATCATTTATTATGATTTGGTGTCGTTTGTATAATATTCATTAATATTACAGATTTTTTAAATGTTGGTTCGTATGATAGTCAATTAAAGTTTAATTATCTAATAAGAGGATACTTTTTGCCTTATGGACAGAGGAATGGGACTGGATGGCACAGATCCCAACAAACAATGGGGTAAGAAATGATCAAGCAAATGATGAAGATAATTTATAACACTACGAGATAGCAACCCGTTCCATACTCCTACGCATATATGTTATAGCGTCCCAAGCTGTGACCAACAAGGGTATAAAGAGATGGGTCACTGCGAGATGTGACACTACGAGATGTAGGAACCTATTGGTCCCCTACAGAAATATGACCACATGGTAAACCAAGGCGTAAATATTTTTCCACGATTGGTCCACAATAGCCCTAGACCGCGATAAATGGAAGGAACTTTGAGGTCTTTGGCCTGCAATGGGACAGCTTAAGCTCTTAATAATAACTATAACTGGCTCTCATTAAATACTTAATCAAACTACAGATACGCTAGAGTACACAAATGAGTCGCCAATCTGTATGTAGGTACTTTGAAAAGACATAAAATTTTGAGTCTACTAAGCCATTATCTCGAACCTACCGTAACGAAATCACTGAACCAAATACAACTATATAGTTATATCTTTTGTCGAAGCGGAAATAATAATCAGTTTTATTGAAATTCAGACCTTCGGCGATAGTAAAACAGTAGAGGTACCGTCAGATAATCGTAGTAAATTGTAGGCTTTGGTTTTGAAAATTCTTTGGGGATGGTAGTAATTTACTTGGCAGACTGTCGTCGCTTTCTATTAAGTTACGCCCAGTTTTTGCTATTTTGTTAAGATTGAGTTGTTATGTAGGTTTTTGGAAATTTAAATAATCAGCTATCAAATATGACGTTGCCGGAAATATCGAATGAGCTGTTTCCATGAGAAGCTTAAGGAAATAATGAAGCCTAGATCCTTAGGCTACGTTCTCCATTTTCACAGGCAGTGAAGCGTAGGCGGGTGCCGACCGCCGAGGCGGAAGCGAATCACCAGCGGAAACTCACGCATACGATTGTAAGTCGTCGATCTCCGCTAGCGCTTCGCTAGCGTTCTGCCCGTTCCTTTGCCAACTATGCTTACTACTTCTAAAAATTAGCGAACTAAGACTACTATGAGGATCTACTATGCGTCTTTCATTGTGGTTCACCGCAAACTAAGGAAGCTATGCTAATTTGTTGACAAAACTGGCGAGCTAAGCTAAACTAACTAAGCGGCATGCTTAAAACATACAACGAGTAATAAATATTATATTTTTTTATTTATAATTAGCGTCATTTGTCACAGAATAAGAAATCTCGCCGCAGCGCTAGTCTCCTCGCGTGACCAAGACTATTGCAACATAGTTGACACATAACAATAAAATACTTGAATAATATTTTTCTTAGAATTGCACGTATTTATTTTATTTCCCCTTATAATAGTGTACCTAGATGTTTGTTTATTTGTGAGTCAATCACGCAAAAACAGCATAACGAATTCGGCTGAAACTTGGCACACAGGTAGTTTAAATAGGATTCACATAGGCATAGGATTCACATTCATAGGTTACTTCCCCCTTTGTATATTGTTATTCCTGCGGGAATATAAAATACGTGGGGTAACACGAAACCCGCAGGGCACAGCTAGTACGTATCTATACTAATATTATAAAGAGGTAACGTTGGTAACATGTATGTATGTATGTATGTATATTGGGGGTAAATTTCGAAACCGCTAGACCGATTTCAAAAATTCTTTCACCATTAGAAAGCTACATTCACCCTGAGTAACATAGGCTACTTTTGATCCCGATATTCCCACGGGATCGGGACTTACGCGGGTGAAACCGCGGGACGCAGCTAGTATAAGATAAATCACGAGAGTTTTCGATTTCATCGCCTTAATGAGTACTCTCTAATTAGTAAATTAAGCTTAGGCCGAATGTCTACTACCAACTAAACAAAGTTAGTTTAGCTTCGCTCGCCAGTTTTTTAAACAAGCGACCATAGGTGTCATAGTTCGAGTGGGTACACATGTGAAAAACTGATTGGCAAAACTTTGATTAATTCATCAGTATTTTGTCAAGCTTTTAGCTGAACGTCTACCGCTGACATTACTAAGTGAAGCTTAGATCTGTATAGCTGAGCTTAACTAACTCCCTATAGCTAACTAACTTAGTTATATCAGCAGTTTAGCACGAAGTTCAGCTAAAAACTTGAGAAAATACTGAATTTAAACAAAGTTTTGCCAAGCTTCTGCAGAGGCAAATGTCAATCGCGAAAACAATACAATACAAGTAAGTTAGTAAATATACCATAATTACCTGAAATAGATCTTCTTGAGACCTCTGCACTCTGCTCTGGTCTTTCAATAATAGGCTCCTCATCCTCATCCAAAGATCTCTTCTGAAACCCTTCATTCCTAATCAACGGAATCGCCTGCGGCCTGAATTGTTCTGTTTCATTACTTTTCTCTTTGGAAATTCCATAATAATTACCAGGGAAAAGTATTTCCGATTTGTACCCTTTAACTGTATCTGAGTAATAGTCATTCCTCGCCTTACTTTCCCTTCTCAAAGGGATCGCTCTCGGCTTGAAGCCATATGCGTAAGGTAAGACCTTCGCAGTCCTAGCTGCTCTAGCCGGAACATTCGGATAATTTGACGGCTGGATCACAATAGACGCACTAGTCACGTTGAAAACAGAAGAACCATCACTCGATGCACTCGATACAGACCATAATTTAGTCAGTTTATTATCATACTGATCATCTCCTGTTGCCATAGCAACGTAACAAAACACTATTAGCGTTTGACACTTCATTTTGCTTGTTAATTTCCCTTTCAGTGTGCTAATTTAATCCCGGCCCTATTTTAAACATTTTGTTTCAAGCGTGCGCGCGTAACTGATTCACTATCGATGAGGTACGTTGTATATATACACGTGGTATTGCGTTTTCCCGACGGTTCACGGTTGGATGAGGTTCCGAGCTTCCTCGGATGGCCTATTCCTAGTAAGGTATTCGCTAAAATGATATTGTCGCGTGCCTCGGTTTGGCTATTCCTCACGGGTGGCTTGTTCCGGTAATAGATCGGCACTGATTCGGTTTCTCCTATAGATAGCAGTGTAATTTCCTCTTGTTATCATCATATCATTATTTTCTACTATTTTCATGTCGCAACGTCTCTTGGACGACTTAATGTTGGAGACAACTTTACTGTATGCCCAAATTAATTGTCAATGTTACTTATTCAAAGCACGCTACTTTATTATTATGAGTAACGATTTTGTTCAAATAATATCGTCTAGATTAATTGTTATATTTTGTAGTTTTGAGTTTCGTAATCCCTTGTTTATGTTGTTGTTGGTCTGTCTGTTAAGTCTCTCAAAGAATCACCACGCGCGTACGCAGATACTTCTTCTGAACTCAACCCCCTAGTTATTCTAGCCCCCCCCTAGTTCCCTAGTTCCCCCTAGTTACCCCCTAGTTCAAAATAAATATAAGTATTATATCCGTTGTCTAGTCACCGTAACACAAGCTGAGTCGCTTACCACGGGGCTAGATGGCGCTGTGTGTTGTTCGGAGAAATTATTTATTATTTATTATTCTTCCATTACTAATGTTAATTATTTCTATTTAATGTTTTATAATTAACTAGCTGCACCGACAGACGTTGTCCTACTCGTTAAATTAAAATCAACCCACAACCCTAGATTACTTCTACCCCATCCTACCTTACTACTACTAACCTCCTACCCTACTATTACAAAACCCTAGGTACTAGATAATTCCTAATTTTTGAACGTTCTACCTTGGATATGTCTTTTTTTACCCGACTGCGCGACGCAAAGAAGGGTTATGTGTTTATCAGTCTATGTATTTATGTGTTTATCAGTCTATGTATGTATGTTTGTTCCTATGTGGCGCTCCAGAGGCCAAACGGATGGACCGATTTTGTCTTAATCTTGGGAGTGTCACTGAAGACATGACAGTTATCAAAATTCAAAATGGCGACCACCAGCCACCATATTGTAAAAAGAAAAATTGACTGACTATATCGAGTGGGGTATCGTCGAATAGGTATATAAAAATCATTCTGAGCTTTCATTGATCATTTTTCATTTAGTTTAACTATTTGGGATCTACAACGACTTAAAGTTGATTAAGAAAACAAAAGTTGACTGACTATATCAAGTGAGGTATCGTTGAATAGGTATTTAAAAATCATTTTGAGGTTTCCTTGACCATTTTTCATTTAGTTTAACTATTTGGGATCTACAACGACTTAAAGTTGGTTAGAACTTGGCCATACCTTAGATTACCGCAACTTACTGAATTATCCTCAACCTAATAACCCCCAATGAAATGATGCGATTGCGATTAAAATACAATAAAATTGATATAATAACACGTCTTGCACCTAATGCTGTCTAAAAAGCGAAAAATAAAACAAATAAATAAAAATTTAAAAAACCCGCCTGCTTAAAAAAACTTCATATAAAAACATATACAAGTCCAGTAGTCACAGAACATAGCGACTTTAACAGTCGGGACCCATTATTGAAAAGGTATATGATGAGCTAGATTTTAGGTAGTCAATGGGTCCCGACTGTTAAAGTCGCTATGTTCTGTGACTACTGGACTTGTATATCTTCTATATACTATTATAAAGCGGAAGAGTTTGTTTGTTTTTTTGTTTGTTTGTTTGAACGCGCTTATAATACTATTATAAAGCGGAAGAGTTTGTTTGTTTTTTTGTTTGTTTGTTTGTTTGTTTGAACGCGCTAATCTCAGGAACTACTGGTCCGATTTGAAAAATTCTTTCGGCAGACAGACAGAGTTACTTTCGCATTTATAATATTAGTAAGATTGGATAATTTGGATAGGACAAGGCAGTAGAAAAGCGTCGTGAGGCGCGCCATCTATTAGGTAAACTGTGGTAAGGCATGTTGTTTTTTGACATTTCTGTTGTAGATAAACGATAATCTAAAACTGGTGATATTAAATCTTGGTTTATAAAACTTTATGATCATTTAAAAAAAAATGGGACTTTATTCTCTTCATAATGTGAATGAACCTTAAATAAAACATGCGAAATTACAAGTATTTATTAACCTATAAATTCCTTAGATATGGGCCGCCGGAAATGGTTTGTGTGTAGTGTACGTACATAGATACTAGTCGTGCGTCGTCGGTCGCGTTGCTTCCGGTTTTTCCTGAACATGGCCGACAAACTACCTTGTGTCTTTACATTTACAGTCACTACTTGTTAATAATTACAGTCATTTCTACAGTATTTAAAAAGGAAAATAATGAACGTTCCACTGTCTTACCCCTGTCAATTATCATTTACAAGATCTCTTAGAAAAAACGTTGTTTTAATTGCTTTGGTGATTTATCTTAAGCGTTTTTACTGCATGCATGTTCTTAGGAACGTGGCGACTGTTACCATTTCCATACAAACTTAATACCAAAATAAATTATGAAAAATTTAGTTTTCTACCTTAATATCGATATTATTCGGATTAAGATTTTACTTTTAAAGGGTCCCCACCGCAAGGTTTTCCAAAATATTAATTCGAAATAAAATAAAACGGAGAAACATTTTTTTCATTGAAAAATGTTTCTCCGGTTTATGTAAAAAAAAATGACACGAGTTTCATAGTCATTTTGACATTACTAACATTTATATTGATGTTTTCAACATTTGTGATAAATTTCAGTCATACAAATCAAAAATTCATTTTCACAGGAAAAAAAGGAATAATAATTGAGATATTTTGTTGAAGCAAACAGATCGATAAATGACAAAAAAATGTTATTTTTTAAGTTATTTGAAAAACTTAATCATAAAAGAAATTTCAAATGAAATAACTAACATGTCATGACTAACATTAACTTTCAAGATTTTCTAACACTGAGATTTTAACATTATATTGTTTTAACTAGGGTTATAAACTTAACTCTGCCTGGGCTAGTGGAGCTCCGAAATACAATAATAGCATTACATTACGGTTGCATTAGTTGATCCAAGTAGGTACAAACGTACGAATTTAAATACATTGTATTTGTGAGGAACAAACATCATATAAACTACAATTAGGCAATACAAGCCGGTAATATGTTCACGCAAATACTGCGGAAGCTTTATACTTCCACGCTCATTATAATGTTGAGCACAGAATACATACCGTTTGACTGGCCGATAGTTTGAAGACTGATTTTTAGGGTTACGTAGCTAAATGGCAAAAAACGGAACCCTTTATAGATTCGTCATCTCTGTCTGTCTGTCCGTCCGTCCGTATGTCACAGCCCCTTTTTCACGAAACCATAAGAGCTGTTGAAACTTGGTAAGTAAGTACCTAGATGTATTCAGTGAACCGCATTAAGATTTTCGTACAAAAATAGAAAAAAAAACAATACATTTTTGGCGTTCCCCATACATAGAACTGAAAGAAAAAATGGTAGTAAGGTTTATTTTATCATTTTTTTTTCTACACTGAATAGCTTGCCCGAGAGACCCTTTCGACTCGTACTTGGCCGGTTTTTTAAATTGACGACAAACTAAATCTTCTTCTTTGTCTTTTCCTTTATCCACTTTAGGTGGGGTCGACTCTCTTAATTGATTTGCGCCAAGCACATCTATATTGGCCCGCTTTGTAGTTCGGGTCATGTTAGTCCTCCAGGTTCATAATTCATAACATAACATCGTTCTTACAGTGAAGGAAAACATCGTGAGGAAACTGACATGTCCTAGGACTCATCACGGTAATGGCATGGGATATTCGCCAAACCGGAGTAGGATCCCGAGGCGTCTTATTGCTTAACTCCTCTAAGAAATTACGTACAATGGCCCCATTATGAGACTAAGTGCGGAAAAGGCCCAGCGAAACTTAACTTAGTCCACTAGGTGCCGGGGGGCGGCCGCCCCTTCCTCGTTTTGTTTCAGGAAATTCCAGTGCTCTGCGATCCACATATTCACATATATATAAAAGGGATTTTGGTAACCATCGGAGTTATTGAACCGATTCTCACGAACCATGAGTGAAGATACGGTATACATGGAGTGTTTTTTTACCCAAAGTCCAAGTAACTTTTGTACCATGGAAGTTTGCAGAAGAAACAGAGGGGTGAGATCAATAGGTACCGAGGATTCACCCCTCTAGTTACACCGTGTATGTCGCAGGTATATTGTTAAAGCGGTGATTTTACAATTTCACTAGCGATATTACAACTAAACGGTGATAGTGAATCGGGTCATATTCATCGTCTCTACGCATAATGTGTCCATAGTCTATACCATCTAAGTCGATTTTCCGGTAAATTTTTCGGTTATAGGCGGCCCTAAAACTGCCTCTCACTTATTCATTTCTGATTTTACACCTCCCGACCATCTAAGTTTGACGACAAACTAAATACAGGACCGTAATTACGTGGACTATAACGTTAACAGTTCGACCTTGTGCACAGCGCGCCCGCTTCGTCTGTTCCTTGCCGCAATGTTTGGGACATTCGGCCACGCGAGCCGACATTTTGCGTAGCGGACAGTCTAAACTGTAAACGTTACAGTGTACGTATTTACGTATCTACTCATGGTTGGGGTAAAGTGCACAATGAGAATTGTTCTTCAGAATCTTTATAGTGCGTACACATAGAAGTTATGAATTAAAACATTTGCTACTCAATTGTATCTGAGAACGCTATAAAAATTGATATTGAAATATAATATTGTGGAAACGCCATTTAAAATTTGAGGGCCACTTCAATATTTGAGCAGCGGGCAGCAGCTGCGGGAATTTTTAAGTAGGTACCTATAATCTAAGAGATGCCTTATTGTTTTTAAGTAGCCCTCAAATTTTGGGTACTGTTTCCGTAAAGTTAATTTAAAGACATAACTAACACTGTGTTACTTGTATACGTTTATAGTTATGCACTATATTTTGACATATACCTCCTTTCTTAGGAACAATTACTCATAAACAATTACTAAGTTTATGTAACGTTTGTCTCTGTCTCTCAACTTTGAAACTTCATGTCACAAACGTTACATAGTTTATGCAGCTGTTTATAAGTAAGGGGTTAATGCGAGGTTAATGTCATAATTGTGCACTCTGAGATATTGTTTATCCGTCTAAGCGCCATATTGGAGCTTAATGACCGATAATTATTCTCATGAAAAAAGAAACGTATATATGAAACACGTTACACATAATGTCTCAATAACGAAACTTTGCTTTGAAATTGAAAACGAAACATGAAGAATTCAAACCTTGCTACATTATCGGTTCAGTGTTGACTGCTTAGTTCTTGTCAATTTGGATAGATGGCGCAGAACTTTATTTTGAAGAGACCTTATCGACCATTCAGATTGTGCTGAATAACGAGCTTTCAGTCCGAAGTCTGAATGGACTAGCTAGTAAAAAAGCATCGTGTGATTGATTGCAGATAGTCCTTTTTATTGACTTCCCGATGAGATATTCTAATGTTTAAATTATCCAAAATTTCATTTCAAAATCAGTTGTCAATCTTCAATCTCAAATTTGACATATTTGTCAAATTATATTTGACATTTAAAAAAATAATAAATTGTAGTACCTATATTTATATCGTTTTCCATACATTTTTGAGTAAATAAAATCTATTGCAGTCCAGTTGCAATTTTACAGTAAGTAATTGTATTTTTTGGATTGATGTTGAATAATAATTTTGGATAATACAGGAATTAGCACCCTGCTCTGTCTGATTTTCAGCCATTTTGTATTTTGTTTTATTGACTTGAAGACAACAGTTTCGTACACCGTGTGCCAAATTAATAAAAATTCCTTATGTTTTCGAAAACTTTATTTGCTTAAATAGAAAATAAATAACCTACATTTGTTATGGTAATCGGTTTAAAATATTACGGATTACAAGCATTCTATTTATCACTATTCTAATAAAGGATTCTTGTAAAAGATTAATAATTATTTTATAAAAATAAAATAAATACTTAATGCTAATTAAATATCTTTTTCATGAAAAATACCTTTGATCGTTCTCGTTGAACAATTTTCCTAATAAATGCAATTACTGAATAGTATTATTAATACGAGAAATAGCAGTAAAGAACAATAAAAATATTTATCAAAAACAAGTTTGTCTTTAAAAAATCAATACAAAGTTAATAATTAAAATCTTTTGGGCTTTATAATAAAATTAAAAAATTAATTTTTTTAATTTAATTTTTAAATTATTTTACGGTCTTAATCATGTGGTGTTTATTACTTTAAGAACTGTTTCCATGCTTAATGTTTCGAGACCTTTACAGGCGTCTTCATCAGGATCGATTAAGTCAATCGATGTTATTTCAGGTAGTAAGTATTAATTACTTATGGCAAGTAATTAATACTACCTACTCTATTAAAACCATAAAATGAGTTTAATTTCAATTTAACCAACAAAGCGAAAACAGAAGAAAAATTTAGAAAAGCTTATAGGTAGGTAGGTATATTGTTTCTTAATAGAGCGAAATAAGTAAAAAAATAAGAATAAAAGTAACAAAATGCATAATCAGTAGTATCAGTCTTCGACAAAAACTTAGATTACTAAAAGTAATTGTCAAATTATTTTTAACTAAATAAGTACATTTAGAATAAATAACTTATCTCGAGCACAAAAAATACCTACACAGCGATTCGTTTCATCCAAAATACCTGTTATTTCAAATGGGCCCACCACCTTTTCCTCACCACTTTGTAATCTGTAGATCTATTATTTAATTTTGTAAGTAAATGTTTCTACTAGCCACTACCCAGTCTCATGAGATTTTTAGGATAAAAGTGGCTCCTGAGCTGAAATTCAGTTGATGTTTTTCATGTTTTGATTCGAATGCACTTAATGCCTATAGATTGACTGAGTTTTAAACGTAAGCATTAATTAAAGCATTAATTGAAGGTACTTGTTAATGTAATCGTTATTATTGCTGTCATTTTATTAAGGCTCTTTACATTACAGATTAGCCCGGCGCGGCGGTACCACTGCCGCAGCCCGCCGGGAATGTCGTTTTATTGAAGGCATAATATCAGGATAGTGTGAAGAAGCGTTTTAACTTATCACATCAAATACAAAAAAAACTTGTGCTCTAATTCCTAACCGTATTACTATTTTGTTTGTTTGTGAACCCCCATATAATTTTAATATCTAAGATGTTTAAACTTCGGCAGTAACTTAGTCTTTCTTATAAGCTGAATAAGCAAGATCAGCCGCTGCCGCGTCGTAGGCTCGTCTGTCCCATCCACCACTGCTGCCTGAAGAGGACCATCCGTGGGATTCGTGCCCACCGCCGCCGCCGCCGCTGCCTTTCTGGGCGATGATCTTCTTAAGAAGCATTATGCCGGATAGGAGGAGAGCGATCTGGAATTGAGATAAATGGTACATTAGTACAGTGTGGATGAGTTTGTGAACTGCCTTTGATTCAACTTCTTCGGACGATGCCGATGGCGAAAGTATCTTTACTTCCAAACGAATATAAGCATTAAAGGCTTTTGCAGACATACATCTGAAAAGCTTTTCTCTTTTTTTTAAGGTTCAAATAAATGTGTTCAGCAATCATTTTACTACAGACTTTCCTGTTTATAATATTTAGATATGTTAGATTTGTAGTACCTCTTCTTTCATTCTTGTCAAGCAAAGTTTCGTGATAAATTGTTATCATACAGTGCTACCCACTTGACGAGGTTCTGTATTATTTAGTTTGAGTAAATTAATAGGTAAGTACCTACTCTTGAATGTAGCGATAAAGGAAACTAAGTGTTTGCCCTTATCGTTTTTATAGTTATGAGTTGGTAAGCATGCCATAACAATAAAATTTAGTTTGTCTCTTATTTGAAGAGGAAAAAGGATTAATGGAGAATTTAAAATATTGTCAAAATATTCAAATTAAACTTGAAATATCAAAATGCCTTTTTAGGGTATTTAAGTTGCGGTACTCTAAATAAAAACATTTTAGACATTTTTCGGTTTGAATCGCGTGGTTTTTATTTCTTTTAGCATTGTTACAACGCTCAACGTTTCGAGACCTTTCCAGGTCTCTTCTTCAGGATAGACTATGTGCAAAAAATTTAATTAATTTCAATACAACATCGCGAAAACAGAAGAAGAATCTATAAAACATTTTATTAAAATAATAATGATTTACTTTTGTCAAAATAAATAAAGTGAAAAGGTTTCAGTAAAAAGCGTCTAGAAAATAAATTAGGTAATAGTTGGATAGGCTGGGGCACTTGGGGTAATATGCAGTTTTTTTGTAATCATCGGTAGATATGGGCAGATTGAAAAAATACAAAAAAAAAACAAATGGCACGGAACGTCTGACAAACGTGATGTAAAACATCGACTCGCTACGTATAGTACATATAGCGTGGCGAGGCGTCCCCACAGCCTGTATCGCCATGACAAATTATAGGTTTACCCTCGCCTCTACATTCTCTCATGAAAAACTGTAGATAAACTAGTCAAAATCACTTAAAATTATTTTAACGAATCTAAGTGCGTTTAGTGTGTAATTGAGAATTAAATAAGTTTATTATAAGATTTACCATAAAACAGCGCCAACAATCTTCGAGTTGCCATTTCACCGTCAATCCAAATACACCTAGTGCGGCGCGTTAAGAAACCCGCGCCGCGTGAGATGTACTTAAATCGATAGAAAAATCTTGTAGTTTTCCTTGAATTAACCCTTACGACGATAATAGTTCAGATTTATAATTAAAAAATACGCGCAAGCTGTTTAGTGCCAGCATGATAGCTGTGAAGGCGGTCTTAGGTGGTTCTGCTAGGATTTTAAAACATAATTTTCCAAATCAAACAACAACAACAGATAGTGATAATAATATTATGAGATATTAAAATCATCTATTTACCATAAAACAGCGCCAACAATCTTCAAGTTGCCATTTAACCGTCAATCCAAATACATCTAGTGCGGCTCGTAAAGAAACCCGCGCCGCGTGAGATGTACTTAAATCGATAGAAAAATCTCGTAGTTTTTTTTAAAAAGAAGTCGCTATCCCTTACGAAGCTCATTGTTCAATTTTTTTATTTTATGAAAAAAATACGCACAAGCCGTTTAGTGCCAGCACGATAACTGTGGAGGCGGTTTTAAGTTGTGTTGCTAGGATTTTAAAACATGATTTGCTTGAATAGATTTAAAAAAAGTGATAATAATATAATTCGATATTATAATCAGCTATTTACCATAAAACAGCGCCAACAATCTTCAAGTTGCCATTTAACCGTCAATCCAAATACATCTAGTGCGGCGCGTAAAGAAACCCGCGCTACATGAGATGTACCTAATCGATAGATAAATCTCGTAGTTTTACTTAAAATACGTCGCTATCTATTACGAAGCTCATTGTTCAAGTTTTTTATTTTATAAAAAAAATACGCACAAGCCGTTTAGTGCCAGCATGATAATTGTGAAGGCGGTTTTTAGTTGTGTTGCTAGGATTTTAAAACATGATTTGCTTGAATGGATTTAAAAAAAGTGATCGTAATATTATTCGATATTAAAATCAGCTATTTACCATAAAACAGCGCCAACAATCTTCAAGTTGCCATTTAACCGTCAATCCAAATACATCTAGTGCAGCGCGTAAAGAAACCCGCGCTACATGAGATGTACCTAATCGATAGAAAAATCTCGTAGTTTTCCTTAAAAAAGGTCGCTATCCCTTACGAAGCTTATTGTAAAAAAAAATATTTCATAAAAAAATACGCACAAGCCGTTTAGTGCCAGCATGATAACTGTGAAGGCGGTTTTAAGTTGTGTTGCTAGGATTATAAAACATGATTTGCTTAAATTGATTTAAAAAAATGATAGTAATATTATTCGATATTAAAATCAGCTATTTACCATAAAACAGCGCCAACAATCTTCAAGTTGCCATTTAACCGTCAATCAAAATACATCTCGTGCGGCTCGTAAAGAAACCCGCGCCGCATGAGATGTACTTAAATCGATAGAAAAATCTTGTAGTTTTTCTTATAAGAAGTCGCCATCCCTTACGAAGCTCATTGTCAAGTTTTTTAATCATATAAATACGCGCAAGCTATTTAGTGCCAGCATGATATTAGTGAAGGCGTTCTAAGGTTGTGTTGCTAGGATTATAAAACATTATTTGCTTGAATGCATTTAAAAAAAGTGATAATAATATAATTCGATAATAAAATCAGCTATTTACCATAAAACAGCGCCAACAATCTTCAAGTTGCCATTTAACCGTCAATCCAAATACATCTAGTGCGGCGCGTAAAGAAACCCGCGCTACATGAGATGTACCTAATCGATAGATAAATCTCGTAGTTTTACTTAAAATACGTCGCTATCTATTACGAAGCTCATTGTTCAAGTTTTTTATTTTATAAAAAAAATACGCACAAGCCGTTTAGTGCCAGCATGATAATTGTGAAGGCGGTTTTTAGTTGTGTTGCTAGGATTTTAAAACATGATTTGCTTGAATGGATTTAAAAAAAGTTATCGTAATATTATTCGATATTAAAATCAGCTATTTACCATAAAACAGCGCCAACAATCTTCAAGTTGCCATTTAACCGTCAATCCAAATACATCTAGTGCAGCGCGTAAAGAAACCCGCGCTACATGAGATGTACCTAATCGATAGAAAAATCTCGTAGTTTTCCTTAAAAAAGGTCGCTATCCCTTACGAAGCTCATTGTAAAAAAAAATATTTTATAAAAAAATACGCACAAGCCGTTTAGTGCCAGCATGATAACTGTGAAGGCGGTTTTAAGTTGTACTGCTAGGATTATAAAACATGATTTGCTTAAATGGATTTAAAAAAGTGATAGTAATATTATTCGATATTAAAATCAGCTATTTACCATAAAACAGCGCCAACAATCTTCAAGTTGCCTTTTAACCGTCAATCAAAATACATCTCGTGCGGCTCGTAAAGAAACCCGCGCCGCATGAGATGTACTTAAATCGATAGAAAAATCTTGTAGTTTTTCTTAAAAGAAGTCGCTATCCCTTACGAAGCTCATTGTCAAGTTTTTTAATCATATAAATACGCGCAAGCTATTTAGTGCCAGCATGATATTAGTGAAGGCGTTCTAAGGTTGTGTTACTAGGATTATAAAACATTATTTGCTTGAATGCATTTAAAAAAAGTGATAATAATATAATTCGATATTAAAATCAGCTATTTACCATAAAACAGCGCCAACAATCTTCAAGTTGCCATTTAACCGTCAATCCAAATACATCTAGTGCGGTTCGTAAAGAAACGTGCCACACGAGATGTACTTAAATCGAGAGCAAAATCTTGTAGTTTTCCTTAAAAGACGTCGCTATCTATTACGAAGCTCATTGTTCAAGTTTTTTATTTTATAAAAAAAATACGCACAAGCCGTTTAGTGCCTGCATGATAACTGTGAAGGCGGTTTTAAGTTGTGTTGCTAGGATTATAAAACATGATTTGCTTAAATGGATTTAAAAAAAGTGATAATAATATAATTCGATATTAAAATCAGCTATTTACCATAAAACAGCGCCAACAATCTTTAAGTTGCCATTTAACCGTCAATCCCAATACATCTAGTGCAGCGCGTAAAGAAACCCGCGCTACATGAGATGTACCTAATCGATAGAAAAATCTCGTAGTTTTACTTAAAAAAGGTCGCTATCCCTTACGAAGCTCATTGTAAAAAAAAATATGTTATAAAAAAATACGCACAAGCCGTTTAGTGCCAGCATGATAACTGTGAAGGCGGTTTTAAGTTGTACTGCTAGGATTATAAAACATGATTTGCTTAAATTGATTTAAAAAAAGTGATAGTAATATTATTCGATATTAAAATCAGCTATTTACCATAAAACAGCGCCAACAATCTTCAAGTTGCCATTTAACCGTCAATCAAAATACATCTCGTGCGGCTCGTAAAGAAACCCGCGCCGCATGAGATGTACTTAAATCGATAGAAAAATCTCGTAGTTTTTCTAAAAAGAAGTCGCTATCCCTTACGAAGCTCATTGTCAAGTTTTTTAATCATATAAATACGCACAAGCCGTTTAGTGCCAGCATGATATTAGTGAAGGCGTTCTTAAGTTGTGTTGCTAGGATTATAAAACATTATTTGCTTGAATGTATTAAAAAAAAGTGATGATAATATAATCCGATATTAAAATCAGCTATTTACCATAAAACAGCGCCAACAATCTTCAAGTTGCCATTTAACCGTCAATCCAAATACATCTAGTGCGGTTCGTAAAGAAACGTGCCACACGAGATGTACTTAAATCGAGAGCAAAGTCTTGTAGTTTTTCTTAAAAGACGTCGCTATCTATTACGAAGCTCATTGTTCAAGTTTTTTATTTTATAAAAAAATACGCACAAGCCGCTTAGTGCCAGCATGATAACTGTGAAGGCGGTTTTTAGTTGTGTTGCTAGGATTTTAAAACATGATTTGCTTGAATGGATTTAAAAAAAGTGATCGTAATATAGTTCGATATTAAAATCAGCTATTTACCATAAAACAGCGCCAACCATCTTCAAGTTGCCATTTAACCGTCAATCCAAATACATCTAGTGCGGCGCGTAAAGAAACCCGCGCCACATGAGATGTACCTAATCGATAGAAAAATCTCGTAGTTTCCTCAAAAGACGTCGCTATCTATTACGAAGCTCTTTGTCAAGTTTTTTAATTATATAAATACGCGCAAGCTGTTGAGTGCCAGCATGAATACTGTGAAGACGGTCTTAGAAGCAGTGTTGCTAGGATTTCAAAACAGAATTTGCCTGAATCAAACAACAACAAAAAAAATCTGCAGCATTCTAGCAATCAGTAAAACAAACCGAAATGCGCAGTAACATTCTTTTATTCTATTCTATCCTATTCTACATGCAATGTGCAGAGACGTTACCTATTGACATAAGTTAAGGGTCCGTCTCACTAATTCTAGAAAAAAACAAGTGTCGAAAACAATATGCACAAGTAAAAGTAAAATTTAGTCTACAATAATAAAATTGTGTGCCTTAGTAAATAGTAAAGTTACCTTATTTACGCTGGACTGGACAATAGTGACGGACAGGTAATATACTGACTCACCGACTCTGTACAAATTTGGTGCAAAATGTTATTTACTACACCATTGTGGTGTAGTAAATAACATTTTGCACCAAATTTAATAAATATTTTGTTATAAATATTTCTTATATTATTTTATTTTTCCTGTCTTGATTTGTATATGTAGTGATAAAAAAATCATTATTTTTATTGAATATTAAAGTGGGTAAGTAGACGTAGGTATATAATTTGTAAAGAATAAATTCCTCACTTTTTGTGTAAAATTTTCAAGCCTAGCAACCCAAGTTTATCAAAATGCACAAGCAAACGTTGAAATGGGCTACCGAAGGACAAGGTTTTTACATAACGTGCCCATTTCGAATCTAAATTAAATTCCTATATGAAACCTTTCATAAAAATCAAGCTGAATTATATCTTATTTTCTTATGTATAAAATATACAACTGAACAAATCTACTTAAAATCGAAATAGATAGCGGAACAAAACATTTTTAGTCTTTTGGATGATTTCTAATATCTCAAAGATGTAGGTGATTATTGTAATATTCGACTTCCAGAGTCATTTTTGTAGTTAGTAGATACCTATTTTTTTTTAATTTAGAAAAGCAAAATTTTAAACTATAGAAGTATTTCAAACATGTGTACCTAAATTTCTTCGATATACTTATGTATATAGGTACTGCCGTAATCGCAATATGATCCCGCGATAACTGGGACTAGATAACATGCGATTAAGGGTTGAAATTTGCGTTCGAACGATTATTTAATGCTTCCAAACAATAACTCATTGCAGGACGAAATCGCGTCTCATTGATCGCGTGGCCGATGTGTAGGTATTAGGACAGCGCCCGCCATGGGGATGATTGATTTATACTAGACCGGGCCAGAACCGGGCCGTGTCCGATCCGTGTTACCGCGCCAAGCGTTGCTTAACCCGCAATGAGCTCCCCAACTTTGATAGCTTGATTTGCGTTTACGGATATACAATTTGACAGTTGCAGTCGCTAGGTTGAATTGCAATGGCAATTTGTTAGCGACTGAATGATTTGAAAAATCAACAATTTCAATTTTGTTCAATCTTAATTTGTTAGAAACCGAGCAACAGGGGCCCGATTAAGCATATATCATCTTTTGCTTTAATTAAATCGTATACAACCTTGAAAGTTTAACGAACTTTTTTAAAGAGGATAGTCTCCATTCTCTTTCTCCATACAAACGTAGTTTAAATTTTCCTCCCTGGATAAAGACATTAGATCAAATATGTTTCTGCCATAAAACCTATATCTGTCATGACAATGCATCTACCTTTTTTTTTCTACCTTTTATATTTTTTTATTTTATAATTTAAATAATACCTAAAAAATAATAACATGAAAAAAATAAAAAGGTAGACGCATAGTCATGCATGACAGATATAAGTTTTATGGCATAAACATATTTGCTGTAATGTCTTTATCCAGGGAGGAAAATTTAAACTACGTTTGTATGTAGAAAGAGAATGGAGACTATCCTCGTTTCGTATAGCATGCTCCTAGCAAGTGAATAACAATGAAACCGTACCTACTGAAACAGTCATACACTTACGTTTGGAATTATCTGATATTTAGTGTCTACTATAAAAGTAAGAGGTTGAATCAACGCGATTTAAAATTTTTGGAATTCAATGTTTTGTGAATTCAACATAATGGTCGTAAAAGAAAGAGTAAGTACCTATTTTCACACGACTCCCGAAGGAGGGTTAATTTTTGGTCACCCATCCAAGTAATAATCGCGCTAGGCGTTGCTTAACCCGCACCATTTTACAAGATCTGCGAGCACAGCTAGGCTAATGAGCTCCTCAAGTCAACTGAAGTATCGCCACTCTAGTCTTTAATTCGGATTTTTTCTTGCTCACCATACCTAAATCGCGTTGGCGGTGTTGGGAACAAAAAATAATATTTTGTATTTTTATTTTAAAAGTTTTGGGGGTCGGGAGAACTAATGTATGACATTTAATTTTTTGAGAACAATAGACTTTGGGGTCTGGGAAGGAGCCTGGAGGGTTACTTCGGTTCGTTTCGATACGACAACGATACGATAATACGATGGTTCTACTGTCACCCTACTATCAGAATGTGACAGTAGAATCATCGTATTATCGTATCGATGTCGTATCGAAACGAACCGCAGTAACCCTCCTGTTTTTCGAGAGTATACGTATGTGAGTATGTATGCATAATATGTGTATGTGTGTATGTATCCAATTTTCGTTTGTCACTCTCTGTAGCCTGAGGTGTCATTGGATTCCTAATAACAACGCGCTTTTAGCGTTTTTTTTAACTGTTTTTAGCAGTTAAATCAAATGAAAAAAAAAATGGCGGTATTTAAATGGGATAATGTTGGTTCTATAAAAAAATAATCTTTGAACTATACTGAGTGGAGTATCTAATTAAAGGGTTTGAAAAGCTGATTTTAGAAATGCCAATTTTATTTCACTAAAAAGCTGAAAATAAATAATTCTTAATAAAAATTTCAAAAACCCGACTGCAAAAAGAAGGCTACTAAAAAGTATTATAATATTAAACAAGCTTAGCTAAACAAGTACTAACTAGACTTTGAAGTCTAAAACAGACAGGCGGATCGGACTTATAAATTCCGAAGTGACATGGTCCCGCCCAGTCCCGTCCGCCTACCGTAGTGAATATGTAATTATTGTCATGGTACCTTTGTCGTAATAAAATTGTTATCACAATTGTCATACGAAAGTTAAATGCCGATTGTTTTGGAGTTTTGGCACTAGGGTATGTGTTATAAAAGGTACGTAAACAGAAAATCTATATTCGACCTAGACGACCTCTGTGGCGCAGGGGGAGAGCTCGACTGCAATGCAGTAGGTTGCGAATACGATTCCCGTCGGGTGTATTTTTGCTTTAAAATTAATATTTGTTACTGGTCTTGGTGTTTTCTATCCATCAAAATGTATGAGTACCTATGTTTTTACAAAAAAAAGTATAATATGTATATCCGTTGTCTAGTACCCAAGTACAAGCCTAGTGCTTAGTTAGGGCTAGTTTGCGCTGTGAACAACGTCGTGCAATATTTATTTATTTTATTTATTTATGACCATTTTTATTTATTTTTATATTTATTAAAACAGCAAAGAAAGCATCGTTTGAATGGATAATCCTTTTTTAAGGGCTTGTAATCTTGAATGGTTCTAAGTCCGCCAACTTTCAATAGCTACGTAGACCCTTCACCTGTATCTCTCGAGGGAATCATGAACCTTAGAAAGTAAATAATAGCCTCACGATTACGGCCCAGGGTCAAAGGAAAGCTTTATTATCAGACATGTTCTAACGCTCCTACGTGTAATAAGACAAGGCATTTTAATGAGAGAAACTATGAAATAGATAGATAGATATACTCCTTATTTGCAGAACATAAAACACAGTGCATGTTTATAGGCAAGTGATTTTACATTTTAAGATATTCAGCTTCTAGGCCCTCTATAACTATTAACAACTTTAAAAAATCTCAACTAACCCACGTCCATCATTTTATCCTATTTGAAAGTCTAAGCAAAATCATTTTTATTTCTTAAGTATTTATGCCACACTCATAACATAAATATGTCATAAAATCATATTATTTAAAAATGAGTCACCCGTGACTCCTGAACTTATTCCAAAAGTTCGGCGTGAGTCGTATGTGACTAACCGGACAGTTAAGTTGTTAACTACCCATTTACGGAGCGGTGTTGGTCTAGTGGTAGATACCCCGGCTTTCATTCTGAGAGTCGTGGGTTCGAATCCAGACCGACCGCGCACCAATGTCTTTTTCTTTAAGAAAAAGGTATGTGCGCTAATAACATCGCTCTTACGGTGAAGGAAAAACATCGTGAGGAAACCAACATGTCCTAGGACTCACCACGGTCCGAAGACATGGGATATTCAGTGTTTTCTATGTATCATATGTATGTGTTTACAAAAAAAAAAGTATAATATGTAGTATATCCGTTGTCTAGTACCCATAGTACAAGCCTAGTGCTTAGTTTGGGGCTAGATTGCGCTGTGTGTAACGTCGTGCAATATTTATTTTATTATTTATTTTTTAATTAATGAAGCCTACCACCGAGCTGCTTACTTCAACTGGGTAATGTAGATAAAGTAGCACAGATTTATGATTCGTATGTGACTCACTGGACAGTTAAGTTGTTAACTACACTTACGTATGAATATATGAAGCCTACCACCGACTTGAGATGCTTACTTCAACTAGGTAATGTAGATAAAGTAGCACAGACTGAATATTATTATGATGCTTATGATCCAGTGACATTAAACTCAATCACATGGAATGGTAAGAAACAATAATGTGAAATTAATAGCCTGGGTGAGAAACGCTTTTTGTATCGCTTTGGCACGACACTATCTACATATAAAGTAGGTTGTGATCTATACTGACTTCTATTAGGTGAACTGCTTTTGAACAGTTCGTGGTTTACTTAAGATTCCTGGGTACCGAATAACAAGTAATTCTGTGAACAGTACCCCTACCATGAATTCGTACGTACAAACGTACACTGTAACGTCTACAGTTTGACCTTGTGCACAGCGCGCCCGCTCCGTTTGTTCCCTGCCGCCGCACCGATCGCGACAATCGAGCGAACTTCATATGCGATGGTACTTTAGTAGCTTTTGCGTATGAGTACCAAACACACACGTAAACAAACAATCTTTAGGCTAGGAAGTAGAATAGTTGCAAATTCAAATATAGCGTGACTTTCCCCAATTTGCTTAGAGATTTAAAGATTTAAACGTTTTAAAGGAAATCACAAATAGTGCCTTAAAGCAGTATTTCTATGACACAGTTGTAGTATAATTTATAAGTAGATAATCTAAGTATTTCTTTGCCGTTAGAGATGTTTAGTACAGTCGTTTAAAGTGTGGTTAATGTCAAGGTATTGTTGAGGTAGGGTTCGCAAAATTAATATAGGAAAGAGACAAATAAAATAAGATAGCCCATTAAAGTGGCATTTCAAATAACTTCAATAAAAAGTTAATACAACTTAAAAAACTTTATCTTACATACGACGACATTGTGTCGTCTAGAATCAAACTCCTCTACATCCAGAATCTGATTCTCTGATTGGTCAATTATTGATGTGGCGGCGATTTATATTCATAGTAAAGGATTATTAAAAAATCAAGATTTTAGCATCAAATAATTCAAGATTGAGAATTCAGAGAGAGATGGCGGGAGATCGTGAGGAAAGCTGTGTCCGCCTCTAACACTAACGCGGACGCCTCAACGTGACCACGACCGCTCTGCCAAGAGCGAAACGACAGAGAAGAAGAGAATTCAAGATGGAACTGAGTTCATGCATGCATAGTTTGTTGAGTTTGTTATAAGTTTAATTCCCTAAAGATCAAAACCTCTCTTTTCATGAGAAGTGGATGTAGCGAAGTTTGACCCTAGATGACAACCATTAAATGAAGACTGCCCTGTTGTTATTGACAGGTGAACTTTTGGTCAATATTTTATTGTGGTTCGTTAATAACCTCAAGGTATATAAAGCAAGAAACTAAATATTCAGTTGATTAAGGAACACATTTTGTTTCTTTTAAATTTATAATTTTATATATTTGTAACGAAAATCCAAGATGACAGGTAACTCACTTTTTTCGAACAATCGATAATTTCAGACGAACGTAATTTTCTAAGTTTAAACGTTTTTTGTTGAAATAAAGTAGCCCAGGGTCTGTACGAAACTTTTAGTACAACTTAGTACAACTAGTATAATAATGTACAGTCAGACAGAGACAGAGTAATTAACACCACGCGATTAAAAAAATATAAGTATTAGGTACTGTATATTGGAAAGAAACAAATTTAATGGTTGCAAAACGTAATGCTTCCAGCGGGAGTTGAACCTGTAACCTTACGCTCTCTAACCAAATGTACCATAGACACTCTAGTTTGCTGCGTTCGAAATTATTTTTATTTTTCCATCCCTTTTTTAAAACTCAATTTTCTTAGGATGAATTACCTAACATTAATTTTTCTTTTTATTCTGACACTACCACTTTAAACGCTATCCCATTACTGGCAGGTAAGGTAGAAAGGAACAATGTTCTGTTTTGATATCTAGTACTTTTAAGTCACGATTCTAGCTTTCCTTTGTTTGACCGACTGCCGAAGGGATGACATTGTTGCAGTTAATAATTTAATGTTACAATACAATACTGTTTAACTTTGCCATATCTACCTATGTTAAAAGTCTTTATCAAAAGTGTCAACTATTGGAATGGCATCGACCAATGCTATTCAGCTATTTAAGAAATCTAGGATTTTTCAAAGAGCTACTAAGACATGACTTTTCAAAATTATTCATATTAAATTCTAATTAGTGTTGAAACTTGAAAATGTAGGTCTCCAATACTGGGGCTCTATTTTTGAATCGCTTGTGCCTCTTTGAACGATTTAAATAACTCGATTCCTACTGTTTTGCGTTAAATGTCGGTAATTTTTCTATGTAAATCGATGCATGTACACGACCGGAAAGAGTGACCTTGCTGTAAAAATCAGACATCGAAAGAAAATCAGCAGAAATCGAACTCGCCCAAAGTGACACGAGCGATTCAAAAATGAGGCTCCAGTGTAGTGGTACACTATGCCATACTATTGAATTATAAGTGCCCCCGCTATTGCGACAATTGCATTTGTATAAAAAAGGTAAAAGTCAGAAATATTTTACAATACCAAATTCAATTTCACTATGAAAAGAGAAATTTCCCAAATAAGTATGAAAGGAACAATTAAATAACTTGGAAAGTAATTCCCATAAATTTGACATTAAGTAAAACATTCTGTACACACGAAAAATAGCTATTAAAATGCCGCCATACGAAAGCCTATGAAATTAATCATACGCTTTAAATTTTTCGTAATGGGAATCATATTGCTGTGCGGTCGTGGGATTAAGCCTTAGTGACCTCCAGGTAGGGCTTATGGAACAAACGTCCGATAAAAAATTGTGTTTTCGGTCAGAACAAAATTGAAATTAAAGACATTTTTCGGTTTTAATCGGGTGGTGTTTATTACTTTTAGCATTTCCCCTTCTTCAGTCAGTACTTACGTAAATTCAGGATTCAGAAAAAATGTCTTTAATTTAAATCCAATATCGCGAAAACAGAAGAAAAATCCAGATATAAAATGTTAGCACATTTATAAACTACGACTTCAAAACTAACAAAATCGATTTTCAGTTTCACGGCCGAGTAATACTAGGTATGTATTTAAAATACAGAGAATTATTAATAAAACCCATTACATACGAGATACTAATTACTAGATAGTTTATTAGCATTGCGTCAAGAAATCAATCCGGTAAAAAACAATAGAAATCCTTTTAGGATAATTTTCTATTCTATTTTCTATGACTCAATATACACATCATCTGCCGACCCTTATCCGTTAGAAAATTGGGATCGAGACTATCTTGATAAATCGTTCTCACAGTCTCATCTCATGTCGTTTTAAAAGCAATTGTTCCCATGTCTTTGAACTGTAAGAAAGGTAAGGTCGAGGTATCGATGCCAATCTCATTATATCAAAGTATCACGTGTGATTTACTCATACCGACATATCTGTGATATCAGTCTAATAGTTGACTCCAACTATGTCTTGGCTCAGTTCAATTATTTTCGAAAATGATTAAGAAACGGTTGGTTATTTTGCATGAAATCACTAGCGCATCGAAACCTTTAACGAAGACCTGCAAAGTTTTCAAAAAAATGTTTTACCGTTTTACAAGAAAAAATTAACAGAGCTGAGGTTTAATGAGATTTTTTAGTTATAGAATATCGTAATGTATAATAATTGATAGCAGATTACTACCTATTTACTAACAATCGATTACTAAATGACTACCAACTAACACTACGACAATATACCTACACTAATTTATCTCACCATTCAGATTTAAATGTCCCATTATTGGTTTTTAAATACGAAGAGCATTTGATAAGAAATGTTTGCACGCTTTCCTAAAGACCATAGCTTAGAAGATTTTTTCCAAAAATCCTTTCTTAGTGGATACCTACATACTTGAAATTACACACTGTCCAAATAACATGTATCAAGGACCAGTAGTTTAGGCTCTACATTTATAAGTTTAGTAATTCAGTCAATCAATCAATCTACCAGACAGGACTTTAAATTTTAAATGTCTGTATGGATAATTCTGTGAAAAAGTGAATTTAGTCCCCGACGGTACGGCAAATTGCACTATTATTTATTTAAAAAACCTTTGATCTGTTTAATTCCGGCCGATAAGTATAGGCTACTGCATCGTTTCCTATTAAAAATGTCAGGATTTGACATTTATCATTTTCACTCGGACGTCGTACTAAGTAAAAGTCAACGTAGGTAATAATAAGGCACAATATTTTTTTTGCTTTCGTTACTTTAGGTGTTATTTTGAATTTTAGTTCATCATAGAAACTAGCCGTTAGTTTAAATAATGACATTAAATATCTAAATAAGATAGATGTAGATACTTGTAATTTTCGTAAGTTCATAAAACTAGATAAGAATATATACGTAAAGTAGGTCAATGAAGACTTACTTAGCTCCTACGGGCCCCAACGTATTTGGGTTTGGTGGACTCTGGGCCCCCGAGAGGAATGCAACTGGGAACATCGCTCAGTGAAGTAATTTTGTAAAAACTTTGCTGATCTTTCCTGTTGCTGATTAGAAAAATCTATTAAAATTAACTGTCAAATTGGGAATACAAAATTGGAAAATGATGAAACATGAAATTTTTGCAATTTTTTCAATCCAAATGACATTTGCTACATTTTTACGGAATCAACTAGCAGATGAGAGAGATGATATTCGTCTAAAGTGTTTGCTCATTTTACCTTAGAAACGATGAGAGCCTTCCCAGCCAAGACGAAGAGTCCAGCAATGGCTAGAGGTATCATGGCAGCCATCTTCATTGCAGCACCCATCATCATCATACCCATCATTTTCTTCATTTTTCCTCGACCTGAAATTCATTTTGGAAAACATGTTATTGTAAGTTTTATAGACTTACACTCAGTTGCAGGAAAGTCCAACAAATAATGATGACGGCATTTACATTTTAATGATCAGATTTTGTATTGAAAAATCTGTTATTAAAATTTTGATGCCGTCATTATTGTCTAATGGACTTTCGTGCAACTGAGTGTTAGACTACCTAATTCGTAGAATATTAGTTATGTTATAATTTGTGTACCTATTTATTTCATAGGTAGGTACTTAGGTAGGTAGTTTACTTTTTACCTATATCTACCCTTTGTCGCGCTATGTATATAAGAAGGTATGCACCTTAATGTTTTAATTTAATGTAATATTCATGTTATGTAAAAATAGGAACCTAAGTATGTATAAGGTAAAATAATCTGTCTATTTGTAAATTGTTCCAATACGTAGACGGAAAATACATTATTTTTCATTTCATTCTCATGTCTTTTTTGTAGTGGGTTTTTGTTTAAGTTAGGCTATATTATTGTACCTAATATAAATACTTAGAACAGGTACCTATTCAGAATTGAAATAGGTTACCATAACCTTATCATAATTATTTACGATTTTATATTTCTTATTTTTTTTTCTAAAATGAAAAAGGTATGTCTACACCTACCTACTTTCAATAATTCCTATAAAGAAGAGAAAACAGTAATCTCCGATGAAGAGAAAATTATTTCAATAGAAACGTGATTTTCTAGACTATTCTCTGAACCAAAGACTATTTAAAATACATTTTTATGTTCAGTGGTAAACGTGATTGCCAATTATTATGCGTGAAAGCTCAATTTTCTCTAGATTTTAAACCTATTTACCTATTATACTATGCTCTGTGGTTGCACCAGCTTCAAATCTTAGGCAAAAAAAGTACAGGGATAAACGAAGTCGATAAGTTAAATCAGTTCCATCCATATGCCAACTTTAGTCGCAATCGCTTTAGGACATTTCGCATGACGGAGTAACAAACAGAATAATTTAACAAACATTCGCATTTAAAACAATAAAATGGTATAAAAGATATCTAGAAATTCCAGTTTACAGGGAAGGGGTTTTCTTTTAGCCGCGCTGCTTATTTAACTATTCTTTTTAGGAAAAGGAAGGCACTTTGGTATTAAATTATTCAAATCAACCGCCAGCGAGTGTCAATTTCGCATGTAGCATCAAACGATAGTAAACTGAAAATAATTTTCCTCTACGTAGTGACATTAATTACACATTTAATATTTGATCAACAACTGCACGTCTACCTTGTAATTTTCCGTAAACGATACCATAAATATTATTGCTTTGATTTGCAGTAAGTATAGTACAGTAAGTATAGTAATACAGTTTAGACTACAATTTATATTGATTTCTGTACAACATGTGCTTTCTTAGCATTCTGTACAAAATGGCATTATATATTGATGCTAATGCTGAAGAACAGTGAAACCACAGACCACTGAATTAGGACCGTTAAATCTAGATGATCGCGATCATTTGTTATAATGTTTGGTCATGTTAAGTTTATTGATACGTTTCTCTTGAAGAATGGTAGATTTTTTTGTTTGTTGCCCACGATACGTCTTGACTGCTAAAATAAATAGTACTTAAGAAAAGATCCTTGCTTACATACTAAATATGAATACAATGCATATTTGGTTCATTTATGTTTCGATGAAAATATTAAGAGACTAGGTAAATGTAGAAGTAAAAAAAATAATAAAAAAATTAAAATATGGCTTTCACTTCAATCAATGGGATAATAACTCGTAATCTCAAATCTAATCTACAACTATCTAATCTCACTACAATGAGCCATAATTAAAGCAAAAAAACAATGATAATAAAAATGTTCTAACAATTTGTAAATTAATAAATTACGCCGTAAAAAGTAATGAAATTTGCATAATCATGAAATTTAAAGGCAAGACGTCTTGTGAGATATGATAGTATGAGAAAGAATGGCAATTTAATTTGTTCCGTTTTGTTTTCTACGTGAAGGGAATGATTAGATGGAATTGATAGTTATGATAGATCTGACATAGTATCTATTGTATAAAATTGGAGAATAATACTTTTACTTTATTTTCTTCGACATGGTTTTCGTAGTAAAAGCAAAGTAAAGGGGAATTATTTTTGTACCTACGTTTTATGGTGGCATTTCAGTCTAAGGGAAAATTGGTTAAGAGATTGTAGCCTCGATTTAACGATATAATATCAACCGGTTATTTACATATCCCTTTAAATATCTATAGATTGGCAATGAGCAGGAGGTTTGACTTAGTTGAGTTTACATGACGCGCACGCGCATGGCACTTGCCCAGTGAAAAGGCCAATTGTGATGAACTGCTAGGTTGTCAAAACTAAACGACAACATTGATATGTATTCTTTTTGACCTCCTAGGTTGTCAAAACTAAACAACAACAGTGATAGGTATAAATAATAATGTATTGAACTGGGGATGTCTTAATAAAAACATGTTAAAAAATCGGCTAGTATTAATCTGGAATCTGAATTACAAATTGGTTCTGAATATCCAGATACAAAACTATTTACCTATTAGTATAGGACACAATTATAGGATTTGGTTCAGAAGGTAACTCCCCTTTTTAGGGTTTCTTAGCTAAATAGCAAAAAACGAAACCCTTATCATTTACTTTAGTGACCACTATATTTAAAAACGGGATATTTGCTATGACCATGTTAAACCATGTTAGTTGAAAATCGTATACCTACCTACCTACCTACTATCTAGATTTTTCATTTTGAGCGTAACATTTTGACCTTGTTCTTCAGGAAGTAGAAGAAACTTAATCGTATGAAAACGTTTTGAATTAGTCACAATCTCCTTGATATAGAGATGATAATCTACTAAACTCTGTACCGGAAAATTGGTCTGAAACCAGTGTCAAGGAACTAATGTTAGATTAAACTCAAGCATTGGTACAAATGTATACTGTAATTTAAATTTAGACACATTTTCGTAGAGAAATTCGGATACAGTTGCTTTCTAAAGGCAGGCACGATTAAGATTTCTGACCATACATCCACGTACACGGCTCGACGTGTGACCTTAACAATGAAATCTACGGCGATTAGTAAATCATCACGTAAATCACTACTTGATGACCTATTAGTACTTACCTACGGATAAGAAGGTTGTAAATGCGATACTTATTTCTATCATGGTGTTTTTGTACGTATCATTTGCCGCGGACAGACAGACGGACAGGACGAAACTATCACGTTTTCTTGTTGACTAAAAACCCTTATACAGAACGACTCTAGCCTTTATAAGTCTGCCACAACACAAGCCTAGTTGATTAGCTTGAGCTTAGGTGATTTCGTATACAACGTACAAATAGGTACACAATTTTCGCGCAAAAACATTTGAACCATAATCATCGAATAAGGGATGAGCATTGAGCATGTCACATTTTTTAACTTTATTAGTTCATTAGTTCTACAAGCTCGTACAAAAAATCGTTTTATTTTCTAACCTAGTGCCAGAAATTTAACATTTTTGTTATGTAAGCTTGGTTGGAAAAAAACTCTTTTTTTTCACTAAAAAAATTGCATCTTTTTCTATCTATTATACCCTGAAAAAAATTGGTTAATGTACTGCTTAGTAGCTACATAAGTATCGTTTAGACAGTGCAAGCTAGCGTACGAGTAAGCCAGCAGTGTAGTTACACGCAGTAACTCAGACCTTTTGAGCGTAACGTACGAGTAGTACGTGCGAGATATGTATTACATGACAGCCGAGGCGGGCAAGCTACTGGCGTCCTAGTAGCTGTCCACTGACTTGTCAGCAGCTCGCATTGTGTAAAAGAGCTCTATCACTATTATTTATTAAGTATCTAAGTACTCACCTCACCTTTGTGTGATTGATTGGCTAGTCTATAATTAATTGTTGCACTACAGTATTGCTAGTGAATTATTAGTGTGATTCTTTTGTGGTCCAATAGATTTTATAATGTTAGTGTTTTTTAAATTCTATAAATATTGTATGAATCAATTTTCTATAGACGAATGACAGGTACTATTTTATCTATGATTTTACTAAATAAAACTGACTGATGGACCATGCATAGCCAAAAATTGGCACAAGGGTTACTAGCACCAGTATTTACAGACGAGTAGAGTAAGTACTTACTTGGAGTAAGTAATGCATTTGTCCCGCTTTTGTCAATCATTTTCAGCGTCATTGAAAATTTGACAGTCTTTACTTAGCCAAAGTAATTACTCGACTCGTGTCTTATCGAACGTTCAGAAAGTATGTAATCCCCTAAGGAGGTAAAAATGTGATGAAAATTCAAATACGGATGAGATTTTTTGTGAGAAACTCCTTTCGGCTATAGCTAGTTATTTATAAAATAATCAATACAACTATAGTTCTAATCTAAACTAAATGTGCATACACAGTACAGTGAGTAATTTATATTTGTTAGTTAAATAAAGAATAACAATTACCTTCTTCAACGCCCCTGCCCAACTCTTCACCAGAAATCTTTGGCAGCGACAATTGCACAGTCCTGGAGTTCGCGAAAGATGCAACTCTGCTCCATAGCATTTCAGTTAAAGCTTCATTCTTGTCAGCCAAATTACGCGCCATATTTGCATCGATATCATTTTCGCTTATCGGAGCAACGTCTGGGTTCGAAGATTTCACGATATCCACTCCATCAATCAGAGGTATGCTTTCCATCCTTGAAGCTCGATCGAAGAAAAGGATCGCTTTCTTTTTCAGACAAGGAACCAGGTCTGCTCGGGAGCAATCTTCGTAAACCTTCATGATGTATTTGGCTCCCAAATCGTTCGCTACGACAGTCGCTACGATGACACCGAAAACGAAAATTTTCGTAAACATGATTGTTAATTATTTTTTTAATTGTATTAAAGTTTATTTAGCTTTATATATGGCCAGTTTCGTGTTCGATTTTTGAAATATAACTGCCGGTTGTTGTTCTAAGGTCGTGTATTTATAGTTTCAGTTTGGTTCGCGTTTAATGCTGGGTCGAGACTGATGGTGAACAGTGTACATCAACTGCTATTCACTGCAGAAAAGTGGGTTCGTGTGAGTGTGTAGCGAAACGGAAAATTGTCGTGGTGGTAGTGTTCATTAGAAGTTATAGAGTTATGGACACGGCATTTTCATTACAAATAAATACAATATATGTATAGTAAGAAAATAAACCCTTTTGATAGATAAGTAAAAAAGGGGGAAATATGTAATTCTATAATATTGTAGGTGTCGTTTGTCAAAATGTCTTGTCCAAATCAATTAATTTCAAAAATAATTAGCAAATATACGGTTATTTTTACACCTATTTTTATTTATTTTTAAATTAGGTATGGGTAACTAATCTTTTATTTTTCAGATATAGGCACAATTCGTAAATATATCCACTATAAAAATGTGACACATCTACTTTTTTAATCGGTTTTAAATGGAGCAAAACACGAAGAAAATAAAATTTTAAATTTAACCCCCTTACTTATAAACGATGGCCAGCTTTATATAACGTTTGTATTTTACTGTGACATGAAGTTTTAAAGTTTACAGACAGTGACAAACATTACATAAACTAAGTCATCGTTTATAAGTAAGGGCTACCTAAATTGTTTGGAAGAATGCCTTAAGACCTTATTATATTTTCAAGATTAAGATATTGGTGCTGTTACCATTCCCATACAAACATAATACCAAAATAGGATCATAAAATAATAAGTTTTTTATCGGTATTGTTCGGATCAAGATTGTTAAAATATTGCTGAAAAGCCGCATTGACCACCATTTATAATTTCATAACTTCATGTTACTATTCCATTCACACAAGCACAAGAGCTAAGAGTACAAAGCTTCCAGATTCCATATTTTTATCTCATTTACATAACTAAGGTTTTAATTAGAGTAGGTCACTAGAAACTTTAATAATTGCGCCTTTGGTGTTATTAGGTTGGTTGAATCGATTCTATTGCATGCTTTTGTCTTACTTTAGTTGACGTATTGAATTCACTTTAGTTAAACTTAGTTTAATGATTCGTTTGGCCCCGGCATAGAAAAGGGTTATGCCACTTTTTCCCGTGGGTGTCGTAAAAGACGATTAAGGGATCTGAGGGAAACCAGCAAACCTTAACCCATAAATTTGGGATTTAACATTAGTTGTTGAGCCTGGGTCATATATGCCTTCTCCCCGCGCGTTTAAGGGATCTGAGGGAGATAAGCAAACCTCAAGTTCCCCCCGCGCTAAACTTAGTATAATTACCTATTTGTATTAAGCGTGAAGCCCCGACATAGAATAGGTCTACACCATCTCTTCCCTTGGGTGTCGTAAAAGGCGATTAGGGGATCTGAGGGAGACTAGAAACCTTAAGTTCTCCCCGCGCGGTGGCGGGTAAACTGATTGTTCCCTGGGAGGGTTAGTGTCAGGCAGGCGGTCGACTGTAAAAATATTTCCAAATCTATTTGCAGTAGCTGTAGTCAGTGATGACGTACCTACTGTGCCAACTCCAACTAATTTGGGGTTTTAGCGGAACTTAGGCTCCTCTCAATTTTTCAATCCCTCCCAATTTTGATAGATGGATAGATTAACACTTTATTGCACCAAAAACACATTAAACAAATTTTACAAAGAATAACTTAAAACTAAAGTGGCACAATTTTTGCCTCTTTGGGACTAGTTCGGTTATACCTGGGCAAGTCCCGAGGATCCGACTTTTCCTAATTCCATTCTTAGTGAATACCTAATCTACACATTACACTGAACACATCCTCAATATTTCATATTTCTTTAGCCAGTAGTTTAAGCTGTGCGTTGATATTTTCAGTCAGTTAATCAATCACCTCTGTTTTATATCTACCCTGCTTATTATACAGCTAAAAGTTTGAATGTAAGTAATTATTTAGTAGTAAGTGGTTACTCCATCACACAAAAACTACTTAACCGATTGCGATGAAACTTGAAACGCAGATAGCTAGAGATCTAGATAACACATAAGCTTCTTTTTATCTCGATATTCCTGCGAGATTGGGACTTATGCGGATTAACCGCTGTTAGTAGAAGATAAAATCTGTATATACCTCTAGAATCACTGCTCCACTTTCATGATAACAGGGACACATTGCATTACTTTTCTAAAATATTATACGAATACATACATACATCCGAAGGTAATATACATTTCCTAGAAGCTGTCATCAGGTTAATGATGGCTGATGATGGTCATTAGAGTATCTACAGATGTATCTAATAGCTAAATAGGTGTGTATGTCTTTCAACTTTGAAGTATTAAAAGAAAGAAATTGACTTGTTAGTCTTGCTACAACTCATTATTGAACTACAGTAAAAAATATTATTCGAAATAATAAGAAAGAAACTGGACCTAGTTTCTTTCTTATTATGTGGAATAATAACAATAGGACACGCAGGACAGGAACAATCTATACTTATCTATACTAATATTATAAAGCGGAAGAGTTTGTTTTTTTGTTTGTTTGTTTGAACGCGCTAATCTCAGGAACCACCGGTCCGATTTGAAAAATTATTTCGGTGTTGGATAGTCCATTTATTGAGGAAGGCTATAGGCCACTTTTGATCCCGATATTCCCACGGGATCGAGACTTATGCGGGTGAAACCGCGGGGAGCTGCTAGTTTATTAATAACAGGACAACAACATAACAAGACAGGAACAACAGGTTAATAACAGGAGAACTTTTTCGTGGTGACGTGAATTAGAAAAAAGGGGAATTTCGCTGTCACATTAAAAACTTCTCTATCGTTTCCTGAATGGGATATTCGAATCTACATGATGTCCGATAAGTTTCGAGGCACCTTCTTGTTTCCATCCACAGCCTAAGATTTACTTTATCGTTATGCTAAGCAAGCTCTCATACACAATATCAAGCCTCTTTAAACACAGGAAAGTAATCACTTTCGTAGGTACTTAACTACCTATGCATTTGTGAAGATTTCGATCCGGTACTCAATACCACTGGGCATCGCGACAATCATTACACACCTATAGTAATCGTTGAAGCTTCACTTGACATCATTGTCAATCATCATCATTTGTGTCATGGCTTCCCATGACAATATAATGGAAACAAAAATGTTTACACTTTCCCCTAATGCTCATCGTTGTCGTTAAAAAAAGTAAGTACGAATACTTGAGGTAAAACTAGTCAAAAAGTATTCCATACAAAAAGGGAAAGTGTCTCTCTCCTGTATTTGATGTGGTAAATCCAAAATTAATGACGATTTCTTGAGGGTTCATGACTCTCTTATGGTTTTATAAGATAGGCTTGTAGGTTCTTGCCCTCACCTTAAGTAATGGAAGGTGATGTTTTCCTAGAAGATTCATATTTACTCCAGACTTACAGATTTTTATGTATTTGTGGTTTAGGGGTAACAGCAACAATAATAAATTGCAATTTATAGTGACAATTTATGGACAGGCATAGTGTCCAGTCAACTCATTCTTTAAAAACTATCATTAAGAGGGTGGGTACTGTTACCATTTCTATACAAACAAAATACCAAAATAAATTATGAAAAGTTAACATCTCATTTACATCTCATTTGTTTTATATTATTTCCAATAAAAAGTAATATACGCTGTAAAAATAAAAAAAATGTTTCTCCGTTTTATTTCATTTCGAATGAATATTTTGGAAAACCTTGTGGTGGGGGCCCTATACAAATAAAATCTTAATCCGAATAATATCGATATTAAGGTAGAAAACTAAATTTTGTATAATTTATTTTGGTATTATATTTGTATGGAAATGGTAACAGTACCCACGTTCTTAATAGGGCACGATATTCTCTGTAATCAATAATACTTACCCTAGTCATCTGTCAATCATCGTTTGTAATGAGTAAGTGGATATACCTAATTTATATATTGTGTGTGATGATAATTTCATAACGTTAAACTAGACAATACGAAGATGAATAAGTTCCGATCCGTCTTATTAGTAAATTTAACTTATTGTATCGCGGTATTGTTCTATTGCGAATCTAATTAATTCAGACAATCAAATTGGATTTCACTTGATACCTATTTTTTTTTTCAATTATTTTGGAAACTACTGTATTCAGTACCTATTTAATATTTGATCCATTATGTATTCAGGCGACTCTGAAAAAATTGAAGCTTCAGAAGTTAAAAACATAAGAGTTTTTAACTTCTGAAGCTTCAATTTTTTCTACTGTATGGAACACTCATAAAAGGTACCTAATCGATGTCTATCTAAAGTTTAATGATAAATTCTTTGAACATCACACAGCGCCATCTAGCTCCGTGGTAAGCTACTAAGCTTGTATTACGGTGACTGAACAATGGATCTACTCTTAAATTTATTTTAATTTTGTAAATACATAACTTAGATAGAGAGACATCCGGATCAGTTTTTTTTTAAGTATATAAATACTTGCTCCCGGCGGGAATCAAACCCCTCTGCGCCACCAGTGGTTGTCGAAGTTTATGTGGAATATGTCGCTTTAGGGGACAGTCTTCTCTTGTCTCCATACAAACTTTACAAACGTAGTCGACTGGTTCCTCCCTGGATAGAGATATTAGAAAAAATAAATGTTTATGGCACAGAC
This sequence comes from Idaea biselata, assembly GCA_958496205.1. Classification (NCBI taxonomy): domain Eukaryota; kingdom Metazoa; phylum Arthropoda; class Insecta; order Lepidoptera; family Geometridae; genus Idaea; species Idaea biselata. The sequence continues at coordinate 4,125,370 of OY292394.1, forward strand.
CTAGAATTCTTTTTCGCTACGCAAAAAGACCCACCCACATAGCGTGGGAGTGAGAAATCCTAAGTCATATTCAAATCGCCCAAGAGAAAAAGAGACAGTGAATGAAGTATGAATGTGACATGTTTTTTGCGAGTAAGAGGCGACATCATCCCAGTCTGTTTTAGGTCGAGCTAAAAATTGTGATTTTTTGTATTAATCCCTTGTTTAGCTTTAAAAATATTAATTGTTCGTACCTATATGGTTTCATGTTCTGTACGTGAATGTGATAATACAAGAGGAAATAATCCAAAGCAATACACTTTTCACAGGTAAATACGATTTTGGCATTGCAATTTATCCTACCATTTTTTGTCAAATTTCAGCTAGTAATCGGCGCAGAAAAATATTTCTACAATAGTAGTATATTGCACTACATTCTATATTTATGGTTTATGGCATAAGTCCTAAAATTATCAGCCATGATCATGCCCCTAGATTTTGTTTTGTTATTTATTTTAATTTTTTTCTGAATTTATTTTTACTGTAATTGGAAAATGAATAAAAAACAAAACGTAGGGGTATATGACTCTACGTGTTGTTTTTTGTTCTGTCATGACTGGCAGTTATAGGTTATATAGCATAAATATATTATGCTCTATTGTCTTCATCCAGGAAGGAAACAGTCGACTACGTTTGTATAGAGAAAGGGTAGGTAGATAAATAATAGATAGATAGATATAAACTTTATTACATCAAAAAATTACAAAAACAAAAACTTACAGTTAATTTTAGAATAGGTACAATGGGCGCCCTTATCGCTAAAAGCGATCTCTTTTAGGCAATATTTAGATTCGATTAGTAGATAAAAGATTAATCCATAATTGACAGGCAATGATCTCAATTATGTAAATGTTGACAGCTCGCATTTTGTAACCGTTTTCGCTGACACTTATTGGTACGCAAGTTTTATGAGCCTTATATAGTTTTTTTAGTCATGGGCAACTTTTGTTTAGTGAAGTATTTCTCCCACAAAGAGGGGTAAATAATAAAAGAATTGTAATTTCTAGTAGAAAATGCAAAAGTAAATTGGTAGACATCACACTGCACTGGTTGAAGATATCACAGGTAAAGTTATACGTTTTTGTGAAATAGTTTGATGACTAACTCATAGATGGCACGGAATTAAGTTTTCTCTTGAAACGAAATACTTTAGTTTGATTTTATATCTATACATGTAGATACAATAATAAAATTATCCATTATTTTTTATTAACGAGCTAACCAAGCGCGCTTTGTTTCGACAATAGTTATATGTGAAAAAAAAACTCATTTTAAGCCCGGTTTTATTAGCGTTTTCGTATGTTTGTAAATGGAATCTATGTCATTACCTAGCTAAAAAATGTATAAACAAGAAAATTAATTACTTTATTTATTACTTTTTCCTAACCCCTATTAGATATTTTATCCTATTCACGAGGGAAAGTGACAAAATTTTGTGAATCATATTTTTGCAAAAGTGACATTCTGCTAAAATCTTCCACACTTTAAGACGTTTTTAATAATTTTGCTACAAAAAAAACCATAGTATATTTTTGGAAAAAGAAAAATGACATTTGCAAAATATTATTTACTAGCAGAACACGACTATGTTTCGACGTTGATTATATATAAGTAATTCAAAAGTACAGCCCCTTTATAGACAAACCTTGATTGCAGTTATTGTTTTGCATACATTGTAGTTTAAGTTAACACACACAATTTGTTCATTCATAATTGGTAATAATGCCCTTGACAGTGACCATGCAGTTCACATGGCCAATACCACCACACATTGAACCAAATCACTCACACATCTAGTGCATATGCACAGACCAGTGCTCAACGATACGATGCAACCATTGCACGCTCTAAAAGATTTATAGATAAATGCAGTTCCCGGTGAAAATAGATAAATGCCAGTGCACATGGTTTCTTTGCACATTTCAATAGTTGCAATCGCGTTAGCCGGACATAGGTCCACGGATTTTCAAGGACACCGCGGTTCTACAGCAACATGGTGCACCGCGGGGGCATTGTCCTGTTGTGCCTTGTGGCCCTCACGGCCGGCAATCCCTTCGAAACGAGTCTCAAGCTTCTAGGAAGGATGTATGAAAACTGTGAAAAGTCTCACGAAATCGTGAAGTGCTTTAAAGTTCAAGCGGCGAAGCTATTTGATCGTGCGGCGAGAATGGAAACCCTCCCACTGGTTGAGGGTGTAAATCTCGTTCGTAGACAGGAATCGGAAAGGGCCTTTCCATCATCCTTACCTGAGGGAGACTTGAACTCACTCCAATCAGACCAGGTCGATAAGTATCTTCAAATGGCAACGTTGAAACTGACACAAACGCACCGAGTGGTAATCAACCCTGTCAGCATCGGAGACGACGTCGGCAGATCTTTATCCGAAGCCCGTGGTAAGCTGAAAAAAATGATAGGCCCGATCATCGCTGGTGTGCTCGTCAAAGGTGGATTCTTGGCCATTGCTTTCCAGGCCATTGCACTCATTGCCGGAAAAGCTCTGCTAATCGGTAAGATTGCTTTACTCCTCTCAGCTATTATTGGATTAAAGAAACTGGTATCAAGCGAGTCACATGAGAAGACAACCTATGAAATCGTGAAGCACCCTCAAGTGTCTCAGAGTCACACGTATTCAGCGTCTCATTATGGCAGTGACTTTGATACCACAGGGCCTGGAGGCCATTACAGAAGGAGTGTTGAGGACGAGGCCGCAGCGCAAGACAGGGCATACAGTGCATACTCAAAACCCCAGTAATTTAGACTAAGGCTTACGACTCTTTTTAAGTTACAACGACTCTATAATAATATTACAGAGTGAACTTAGTTCGAATCCAAAACATAATTTTGGATTTTGCTGAAGCTTAGTAAATTATCATAGTTCGTTAAGAGAAGGTATAAACTTTTTACGACACTATTGTCAAAGTTATTATTTATTATCCGGTTGTGGACGTTATTTTATTATTATGATAGTTATTTATTTTAGTATTATGCATTTATATTGTATATAATTTATCTGCAGAAACATCTGTTAATGTTGGTACATTGTAGTAACAGTTTTAATCTCACTCACCAAATAATAATATCTATAAGATGAATAATAATTTACAAAGCGAATAATATCATTATTGTAATCATATATTTTAGTTAATGTTAACTAGTTTTAGTCGACGGGTACTGTGCATTTCTGAATTTCATAAAGTTCGTTTGTCCAATATTGTAAAAATAGTTTTAGCGTTATTTTATTTATAAAGGTGCTAATTAGTATTAGTAAAAATGTTATCATGATAATTATATTCCTCATATTATTTATTATCATAACCATAATATTATAACAAAGTGGGGTTACGCGAGTACCTTTTGTCATATTTATATTCAGTTATTTAATTATATTAACCAAGGCGAGGTATAAGAGAGTATAGTAATTGTCTTACAAAGATGTAAAATTGTGTTAACAATAAATATTAATTATGGAAATCAACGTTAAAAGAGGGCAGTTGATAAAACTTTTAGAAATCATTTTATTGTTTTTATTTGAATTCCCATTTTTATGTTCTCAACGGTTTAGTAAGCGTTGTGTAAGTACTTAAAATCAATACTACTGACACAGTTTTGTAATTACATATTACATACATATTCAAGTAATTCAAACTAATTTTTATGAATAAAAACTTTTTGCTTTATACATTATAAACTTCTGTGGTCCATAGAATTTATTATGTATAATATACGTTTTTTTAATTACATTTTTTTATAATAAAAAAGTCTTCAGATTCAAGATCTTCTTCAAGATATTAATTTAAGAGAGTTTGAAATAGTCACATTTAAATTCCTTTTATTACAATTTTTATGCAATAATAATTAAAAAAAAAACATTTTACTTCCGTAAATAAATTGAATTGATTTGATATTGTATAATGCCATCTAGTAATCTAGCGCATAACATGAACTAAACGTCAAATAAAATATACAATCTGTGTAATACTAAAATATTAATTTTAATTTTCCATCCAAAATTCACTAATTGATTAAATTAATCACATCACATCTTTGATGAAGTCTAAAATTATACTATAATAGCCTTATTAATAAACGTGGAGTAAGGTCGGAATAATTTTACCACCTTTTGTTTCTGTCTGTCAACTTTGAAAGTTCTTGTCACGGAAAAAGACAAAGTATGTTCTCACTACTCCAACCTTACTCTACGTTTATTAATAAGGCTAAAATAGTTTAATTTGATATTGCAATTTTCTATCATAAGTTTCAGTTGAATGAACAAATGGTATGGTATAATTGATTCCGCGTACTACAGAGAAATTACTTCCGTTCCGACGCGTGTGTACACACTAAGTATTATTTTTAATTTTATTTTTTCTACTTAGTATCTTGCAGAATTTTCTAAGTCTATCACGTGATATATCATGTCTGATTAACGTCATTAATTGAAACACTAACGCAGCGTCCTGCGTGGGCGATCGGATGCGAACGCGATGCGGCGCGGTGCGGCGCGGAAACAAGGAACAGTCGAGAATCGCGCCGCGCCGCATCGCACTTTACGTGAATTTGGTCACGTAGGACACTTCAATAGCTATCTACTGTTCCTTGTTTCTGCACCGCACCGGATCGGATCGCTTCGCAATCGCGTTCGCATCCAATCGTCCACGTCCACGGGCTACGTAGCTACGTAATCAGAATCACTAAAGAATAAAAAAATGGGTACCTATTTAATCGACTTCAAAAAATAAGGACGTTGTATGTTTTTTTGTGTAACATCCACAGGCAGTTTTACTAGGTAGATCCAGATTGTAGTTTGGCTGCCCGACTTCAGATTACGTAAGAGATAAGTCGGTGGGCCGGTGGCAATTTTTTTTTGTCTTTTTTTAATGCCAGTTTTTTTTTTTAAATTAGTCATAGATGCATTTATTAATGATCCAAGAAAACAAGGTCTCTCTTACTCGGGCATTGTACCCAGACTACGTCATCTTTGGAATGTACGGTTATCAAAGTAAACATATAGGTATGTTTTAAATAAAATAATGAGAAATAGATACTTCTAATCTTTCTTTTAGCGTTACTTTCTAGAGTTTTAGGTACAGTACCTACCTGAAACAAAATAGGTATGATTTGTTTATTGGTACGGTTACCCGCTGCTGCAGCATTAAGGGCCCTATACCTGCTAAACTCAAAATCCATGTCGGGCGCATCGAAAATTGTTGATTATTTCATGACGGAATGTCGTAGAACATTGTTTCCGATATTTTAGTGCAGTTTCGATACAAATATGTCGAAACGTATTGAAGCCTATCGACTTTTTAGCCAAATCAGACATTTTTTGTCTAAAATTTGGATAGGCTTTGCACCAATAGGAGGTTCTTGTCTTAAAACTACACCAAAATGTAGGAAACAACGTCACCTACAATCTGTACACAAAAAAAAGTTCTACGACATTCCGTCATGAAATAATCAACAATTTTCGATGAGCCCGACAGGGATTTTCAGTTTCAAGGTCGTTGGCGTTGTAATTCCTCTTAAGGTGAGACTATATAACTTTGGGGCTATTTCAGAGCTCAATTTAAAAATATCCACAAAATTCAGCAAACTCTAGAGTTATCTATACTCCTAAGTATACTAATATATAAGGAGAAAAGATTTGTATTTTTGTGTGTGTGTGTTTGTCCGTATGTGTGTTATCAATAAACTCAAAAACGACTGGACCGATTACAAATATTCTTTCACCATTAGAAAGCTACATTCACTCTGAGTAATATAGGCTACTTTTGATCCCGATTTTCCTACGGGATCGGGACGTATGCGGGTGATATTACCAATATATTATAGGTACCACAAAAACTACCTACTCAACCAATTTTGATGAAATTTAGTAAGAAGTTCACCAAATAATTTTAAAAATAAAAATGTTTGACTTATTCGGGTGAATTTGCGGGTTACAAAGTTACAATAGTCGTATCATAAAATATGTGAAAATTACCTATTATTGGATTTAACTGTCACGTAATGTGTCATGTGAAGCACTTGTTTGAACAAGTCAGTTTAATTTTATTGTGATTGTGAGTTTTTATTACTCGTTAAGTGATCGAATGACACTTTTGTTTAATTTATGTTTAACTTGTGTTTCTCGAGTTTAAGTTAGGTATAATTAAGGTTTTTTCAACAAATAAGAAACTACATTAACTCCACGACAAGTTTTTTTATGTTTTGTTTAGGGGAATGGATGGCTTACCTACTCTTTTCTGCATACAAGCTTTGCAAACGAAGTCAGCGGTTTCCTCCCTGGATAAAGACATTAAAGAAAATATGTTTATGCCATAATAGTTTTATCAACCATGATCTATCATGCCCCTACGTTTTGATTTTTGTCATATTATGATTTTTCTTCTTCTTTTTGTCGAGGGCACAAAAAATCATCAGGTGAATGTGAAAACCCGCCCACTCCAGTTACCTATTATCTATTGATTTATTTCAAATCAAAATTCGGTCAGTGGCTTACAAAGCAATGTTTCTATTCTTTAACTGTGGCTGACAGGCTTGATTCACCGACTCGGAGGCACTTTCGTGATGTGCTCATCACGAAAAATAATATGGTGTATGACTGACATTCTATTATTTAATGACATTACCTATCCTATAATACTTCATACTAAAACTAGACCTAAGATAAAACGACTAACAAATGAAATTGTACTGTTTCGAGAATAAATGATTTGATTTTGATTTTTGATTTATCTTTATTAACTTTTTATGGTACCCTCACACTTTTACGAATTTTATTATGATTTTTGAAATGACGTTCTATTAATGAACGACTAATATAACATTATGATTTGACTTGAAATGAAATATTTTACCAATAAATGATATACCTAAATATAAATATTTATGAATTTTAAAGGAGCTTGCAAAACCTCATCAATTTAAGTGAACGGTTTTTCACGCAGCTTACCCATCCTAATTTCACCACCAACTACATAATTTACCTACATAACTTTTTTAAAGCACCTTTAATTAACTGCTAATCAACAAACCCATAACGTACGCCGTTATTAATTAGTTCATACTGAAAGATAGATGTGCATTGCGTGAGTAAAAATTGATATAAAAACTCTTTGCCTTAGTTGCATCCGTTTGATCCGAGTATTTGAAAATAGTTGGAGCACATACACCGCTATGTAACTGCAGTTACATTGGTCTGGTGAACCAATTTTGCTCTTTCAATCTTGTTGGTTCAATCATCGATGCTGTCGATAAGTAGTCATAGTAATAAAGTTTTAAACATGAAAATAAATTTAATGCAATAGGCTGGATTGCACAGCTACATCGAACTAACCAAACCGGATTGGCTAAAACGGAATAGCAAATAACAATGCAAAATTTCGGACCTTTATGAAATACCTACTACTTACCTACTAAATTTAATGAAACTGAAATGCGAACTTTATGTGACAAATACGTTACAAATTGCATAAATCTACATAAAATTCATAATTTAAGTATTATCCGAGAGCTGGCGGTTTTCTGTCTCAGCGAGTTAGCCTCGCTATTCAGAGGGGGAATGCCGCCAGCATCTTGGGGACCATGTCTCGGGAGGGTGTCATCGATGACGGGCTCTTTTCTTTTTAGATTTAAGTTTTAATTTTAGTTTTGTTTGTTTGTTATTCACCTTTTTTATTGTTTTTTTTTTGTATGTTGTTTTTGATTGAATAAACTTTAGTATTACCTAAAAATATTGTACTTTGTGAATACTCAAGACCACCTATTCCAGACTAGTTAATTCGATCTTAATAGGTGTGCAAGAAGTGAGCCTTAGACTGGTATTAGACCGTGACGCAGTACCTATAACTACTAGTTCTTGTCTTAAAATAAGATTAAGCCAGTTTAGCGTAGATTGTAACACCCAATAGATATAATACCTACCTAAGTTTTAACTGTCAACAAATCCACAAATCCCCATTTTGCTCAAAATCGGCAAGTAATGTGAATCTGTGAAGTTTTTGTTCAAATATCCCCATTACTTGCCGATTTATGGGGATATTTGAACAAAAAGTTCGCAAATCCCCATTGATGGATATTATCGGATTTATGGGTTAACCCGTTAATACTAGTGCTGGCTATAATTTAGCTCTGAAATATTAATTTACATGTGTGTCTACAATTTAATTGAAACATGGCACGAAGGGTTATTTATTTGATCTGATGGCAAATTACAGCATGCATGCAGTATTTTAATTGCCGTTTTATAATGATAGTATTAAATAACAGATTGAGAAATAGATCAAAGACAAACACGCGAAGTTTTGATGGAAATTATCGATGACTTACGATCAGCAAAATGCTGGTTAATTAATAAGTTTATTTAGAAGTAAAAGTCATTAATTTCACAATTGTGTTCTACGGAATTAGGTGTGAAATCTGACGACGTAAAATAGTACTTACATAATTAATATCTAAATGGTCCATCTATATATATAAAAAACGGGGCAAGTGCGACACTCGCGCATAAAGGGTTCCGTACCACTATCACAATTGGATACGGAACCCTAAAATGGTTTACAACAACCAATTTTTAAATTTTATAGGAAAATATGAAATATTTATCTTCGATTCTTACTCCCATCAAACGACCGAATCACTGAAAAAAAAAAACCTTGGCACAAAGAAAATCTGAAACATAAAATAAACTCTTTGGTAAGTAAGGCAGACTAGTATATTTGACAGATAGGGCAGCCATTTTGAATTCCATGACCAACTCGATTTGTCCTCCTGTCCTTCCTGTCCTGACTCGACTCCTTGTTATTTTTGAAACACGTTTGTTGTATGAGAGCCCCTTTTAAATAATTGTTTTATTTCGTTGTAGCGGCAACCGAAATACATCTTCTGTGAAAATTTCAACCTTCTAGCTATTACGGTTCATGAGATACAGCCTGGTGACAGACGGACGGACGGACGGACGGACGGACGGACAGACAGACAGACAGACAGACAGACAGACAGCGAAGTCTCAGTAATAGGGTCCCGTTTTTACCTTTAGGTACGGAACCCTAAAAATGAAACCCGTTCCGTTGTCACGACATCACGCGTGAACGGCTGGACCGATTTCGATAATTTTTTTTTTGTTGTGTTTGCTATTGTCAGGAGAAGGTTCTTATGAAAGAAAAAATGCTAAACCGATTTTGATGAATTTTATTTTTTTATACTAAACGACAGGACAACGTCTGTCGGGTCAGCTAGTACGTTATAAAAATGTAGTTTTATTCAGCTTAATGAATGATTTATTGCCTGTCCGTCCAAAAACTAAAACAATCTCAAAAAAAGTTTTCTGGAAAGCAAAATTGCTAAACTGTTGGGTTTTTTTAATACTTCAGATTTTAGAAGTTACCAGGAATAAGATAGTAATGGAAATAAGATAGGTATTGATTAATATAATAAATTACTACCAAATTCGCAAATCTATAATGAATTTAAAAAATACGTAAAATATGAAACCTTTTAATAAACGTGGAATAAGTTCGGAGTACCTACTAAGAATATGCTTTGTCTTTTACCATGACAAGAACAGTCAAAGTTGACAGCCAGAAACAAAAAGTGGCAAAATTACTCCGAACTTACTCCACGTCCACTCCACAAAATTATACATAAGGCTATACTATATCATTTTGCTAGTCACTTTACATTTCGACTAATACGCACAAAGACCGCCAACGTGCTTAAGTACGAGTTACACTGCTAATTTAAAGATCGGAAACTCACAATTCCGGAATAACTAGAGCATATAACAACACGTAGTTGTGGATGTGCGCATTATTGTCATGTGAAAACTAGAGAGTGTGTTCTATTGATCTGTCGTAATTGTTCACGGTGCGAATGTCTTGAGGTCTTTAGGTCGGTATGTTACAGTGCTAAATAGGGTATTAATTAGGTATAGTTAATTCTAGGTATTAATTATAAAATGTAGTGCCTTTTTATTATCAGTCTAATTTTATTCAGCGGGAGTGTTACAATTTTGCTTATTTGGATCTATTTTTGTAATCGTGTTATAGCTTATAAGATTTACATTATAATGAATGAATTAATATGGTAATTAATGATAATTACATTACATTTAATAATATTAATTGTAAATTAATAATAATTACATTTTGTTTAACCCATGTAAGGGGTTTTATTTTGTAATCGACCCAGACTCAACAACTATAATCTTAAATCTCAAATTTCGCATATTAGAGGAAAAAACAGATAATGTCATATATGGGTTTTTATTAGAATTAATAATACCTAATTACCCACATTACATTTAAAAAAAAAATTGTCTTGTCTAATTTTACTAGTTAATAGGTTACTTTAGGTTAGTTAATAGTTACTTATGTAGGTACTGCGATTTCTTTAAGCGTGGTATTAAAATACAGGGACTTATATGAAGGTATTCGCACTGTGGTAAGAATTCGCGCAGAAAGAAATAGCAGTGTGTAGAGGAGTTAGTTGGATGTAGGTGAAAAATAAAACATTTTATTATTAGATAGGTTCTTTATTAATCAAAACGTAATACACAAATGTTAGCAGAAATATAAAGTTATTGATTTGTTCAAAGAAATCATTGAATTTTGACTAGAAGTATTTAATACTTGTATGTATAATAATAAAATTACCAATATTTTCGCAATAGTAGAGTAATATATAACAGAATAATTATTAGCTTTAAGTTTTGTCCATTCTACCGAACAAGTTACTTATTCTTACAATTCACTTTGAAAGAAAACTGATGAAGGGACACAAGTGCGGCGAAAAATTCCACCTTAGTTAAAGTAGGTATATTCTAAAATGTTTAAACTAGACGTTATAAGAATGGTTACGTGTAGTTGATTCCAAAATATACTTTAACTAAGCTGAAACTGTAAATTTTACAAGAAAATAAAACAAACGAGAACAAAAGTATAAACAAAATACTCAACCAAAAAATAATTGTGAAAAAACACCGAAAAGTAAAAAAAAAAAACATACAATATTAATGTAAGAAATATCAAAAGAAAGAAAAAAATCGAAAGTAGGAAAATAGGAGAAAATATAAAATAGAAATAACAATAGAACAAAACTGGATATAGTGATAGAATAAGTTCCAATAAATAAAAGATACTTATAACAAAACAAGTAAAATCATATTAATTATTACAGTTTAAATGTATCGTGCTTTAGCAATCTTAAATTTAAAATATCGCATTAGCTATTTATTATTCACAGTTAGATTTAACACCTTACTCATTTCATTACTCCTTTAATAAATTGATAAAAACTTTATCCAGTAATAGGTGTCCAAGCGAAATTTCTGGCGTTTCTTATTTTAGTAGTTTCATCTTCATCTTTCTTTGTAATAAAGAATCTTTCAAATCGGTCTCTTATTTCATCAGGTGTGATTGGAACTGCGGTTGTTTGTTCTGCCGACTTCTCTCTATAGTGGCTATAATATTCGGAGTGCAGGGGTTTATGATGATAATCTGAAAAAAAAGTTAAACCGTAACATTGTTTTCTTTGATTATTATTAGAAAAATAATGCTATATATTCCGAAAATAATTACTTTCTGTGGGATTTGAACCCACGACCTCTCCTTCTCTAGCGTAGCTCTACGTAAAAGATGTAATAATACTATTTTGCAAATTGATGGCATGTTATTTGTTTATATTTTATTAATTGACACTAATAAATCTATTTGAGTTTCAACGACCCTAATTCTAAAATATTGGGTTCTCCTATTGCAACTTTAATATCGACCTTCACCCACGAATTACACATTTTTTTAATAAATTACATGGGCGTTATTTCAGTAATCTCATAATGTTTTTAAATTAGTAAATGTTTTTATCGGCCTTAAAACCTAAAGTGATTTAGTACTCACAAGTACGGAAGGTTAGATACTTCATCAATAGTTTCCTTTATAGTTAAATTCTATTGAATCTGATGGGTCTACGGTACATCGACACGTTGTCAACCCACCTGTTTTGACAAGAAATATATTTATAATTTATTTTTTGGACATAAAAATACAAGGGTTGTCAAGACATAGTATTTTTATTTGTAGCTCTATTTTGTTAAATTTATGTAATATTTACGGAAATGAATAGTTTAATTCTAAGATCAAAATGTAAAAATGTGATAAGCACCAGTTGACAGACTAACGTATAATTTTTTTAAGTTCTTAACGACCAATTTGTCATCCGATAAAATATCAGGATTGTCAATATGTAAGCGTCAAATAATAGGCCCTTACAGCTAAAGGGATAATATGCTAAAATTAAAGACCTTATGCATTGGGCAATGTCGATACCATGTCCTTTAATCGTTGTAAAAGCGTTAACTTGATCATCTTCATCTTTATAATGTTTTTTTAATATAAATTAGATCCGACGACTCCAAAATAAGGTAAAAAAATATAGTCATACCAATTGATAACCTAACCTTCTTTCGGGTAAAAAGATTTACTCACCTGCAGCACCATGATGATCTTGATAATGTGGTTGTTGGTACGAATACGAAGATAGAGAAGGTCCTCCGAATCCTCCAAATGAGTTCGATAGTCCAGATCCAGAAAATACAGTCACAGCCAATAAAGCCAACTTAGCTAGCAAGAAAGCTTTCTTACTGGCAAATAATAATAAGCCCAGTAATAAAGGCAGCAAGGTTGAAATTTGGAACTTGAAACCGAGTAGGAATGGTACTAAAAGGTTTCTAGCTAGGAGACGACCTGTAATTTAAACGAAAATATAAACCATAATAACATAGTGTTAACTTTCTTTACTAGCTAAATCCCGCGGTCACCCCCGTAGGCCCCGATTCCGTAAAAATATTGGAACCAATATTTATGTTACTCCATGATAATGTAGCTTTCTATTGGTGAAATAATTTTTGGAATCGGTTCAGTGATTTCGGAGATTACGAACGTTACCTCTTTATAATATTAGTACTTATATTATAGATTTGCTAATAATTCGTATTTTAAAACTATCCGAGTCGGGTGATAAATATATTTTTGTAATATGCAAGTATATTTATAGTTTTCGTTTTTCATCTCATTAGGTATTTAATTAGAAATAGTCTGTCAATTCTATTTAATTCGAGCTTCAATCCATTTTAATTTCTCATTTCTCTAAGTGAAATTTCCACAAAAAAATATAACACAGTATTCGGTTTTAAATAGTGTATACAAGTGCTTATATTTATATGTAGTTCTAATCACAAAAAAATAATATCTTAGTTTCTGACTAAAATTGTAGATGGTGGTACTGTAGCAATGTTTGGTTCGAGTCACTCTTAGAACTTTTACGCAGAACCTTTTTCTTCACTTACTTTTTAAGTTAAAAGGAAGATGGCGCTGTCACAAATTGTATATAAGTAATACCTAAGTGAAAACGAATAGATATTTTTCGCAATTTCTTTTTCTTCGCTCTAATTAATGATACATTGTATTTTTATTAATATTCATTTAATTCCGTATCTCCACCCATGAATCCGTTCCAGAAAGTACAATTTGTGAGTTAATAATAAAAAAGATTGACCGAGTGAGTACTACCACCGAGATAAATTCTCAACTGGAGCCGTTTCCAGATATTTTGATCTATTGCCGAAAAGACGTAAAATAGAAATATCTAATTTCTATTAATTTGCTCGTTGCGGCTTCAATAAGAGAAATTCTATTAACTAACCTATCCCAAACCATTAACATCTTTTCACTAACCTTTGATCAAATCAAAGGTCAAAGATCAATTCATTTCCTTTTCATAATTACTGCAGAGGGCCTATCAGTTTTAGGTAGATAAAATTTAATTAGCTGATCACTAACACGCTAAGAACAAGACTGCAGGGGGAACTTAAAAATATAGGTAGGTATATTTAATCTTACCTGTAGACAATTCACCATGTCCACCATGTGGCTGATGATAAGCCCTGTCTTTGACTTTCGGATCCATCACAAATTCTAATATGCCATCAGCTAAAGTTGGGCCTATCCGCATTACCAATCCTGGGTACACCATGCTCATGTCCCATACCAGAGACCTTCGGGATATAAGGTGACTTGCATCTTCAATTATGGAGCTAAAAAATGAAAGAACTTTTAATTAAATGCGTCGTGTTAAAATACCTATTTAATCTATTCACATCAACACATTAACGATTTTTTTGTATAGATTTAAATGTAGGTACCGAAAATCCATAGGGTCCTTATCCAAAAAGCTGCCAATATCTCTCGGAGTTTTCTCATCTCTGATAAAAGATATCCCATTCGCCAAACTGAAGGAATCCGCCTCATCGTATTTGTTAAGTTTGTTTAATACCTCTTTCCCAAAACAAACACCTAATTCAGAACTTCTTTGCACACTTATACAATCGTTGAGTTGAGAATTATCGATGTCATTTTCATTTAGCTGTTCACCTTCTTGTAATTGTATTGAACGAACGTTAAAACTTACTGATAGAATAAAAATTATTAGTGGAAGTAGAACTTTCATATTTTAAGTTAAGGTGAAGAATCACTAGGAAGAATATAAGGAATATAGGATCGTTCTATACAAAGATTTTTAATATTGGTACAAATCCATGTCAAAGTATTAAGCTTGTAATTGATAGTAGCAAAGATAAAATTAAATAGCACAGTTAAGGACACCACTGAATAGAATGAACCAAATGTAACTGATGAAATTGTAGCAAGAACTCATTCGTTATATAGACTTTCCTGGTTATGTTTGGTTGAACTTTGCCATTGTTCAGAGAGGCCTCTTCACGGTGATTTCCCACAAACTGACAATAGGGTGAAAATTCGTTGAGGATAATTTAAGACGTGTGGGAGAATGCTATTACGTCTGTTACGTAAATGATGTAATTTTAGATTGCGTGATACAAAATTGATGGTACAATAGTAAGATTGGCAAATTAGGGAGTGCCGAATTTGTGTACATACAAGCTTCTATACATTGTACCGTGCAGTAATCAAATTGTTTCCGGACGGGCTATTTACTTAGAAAAGTCCGTCTATTACCATCTAGGCCCAAATACGGCTGTCAAGATTGTTATATCAGACAATAGTAATATCAAGATATTTTTCATCTGTAGACCTATTCCTTTTAAACATTGGAATTTTATTGGTCTATAGTTTGTATAAGTATTCACAAATAAAATACTTAAGTATATACAGAAACAGTATTATTAAATAATATGTCGTGCTACGGTGGCAATTGAATCTGTATCCTTCGAATTTCAGAGTTTGTCGTACGTTCACGATTTTCAATTTGTTTAATTTTTATTCTAACTCATTGGTTTTACCATTAAGAATACGTTTCCATCATTAAGTTTTTATTTTAATTTAAATTGATTCTGATCAGGCAAATCTGGCCTAAAGCCATTGATATCGTCAGTTTGTTACTTTTGCAGTCCTTTATTATTGCAAAATTTTGTGTAACACAACGAAATATTCGGTCATATATTATTTCTGTTAATTTCTCTCATTTCAGCAAGGAGTATCTGTTTCTTAAATACATAATTATAATCTAGATGTAATCTCTTTTTATCCAACGCTTTGTGAGCACCACCACCACGTGCTCAATAAAACTAACTTAATGTTCTCTATGCCATAATCACATAAGCCATAATAACAAGTCATAATACTTAATTTTACTTCCACTGCCTGAGCCTTTGACCTCTTCATTGTTTTAATAGTTACCTCTAGTTACAAACAGTTCATAAAGTTAAAATACCCTATATATTTTGGCCGTAAAAACAAATATCACCTTTATATTTGCTGAAATAAAGTACACATTCAATAGTACAGTTTTGAGACAGAACAACATTTCAAAATTTAGCATGTGCTCGAAGTGAAAGTAATTTTTTTTTCGTTCGAGTCCGGTTTTGAAGTAAAAGTTCTGATATAATACCTTCTTGGCTTTACTTGACACTGGTTCATACATTTTTGACTTATAAATTATTTTAAACCGTATTTGTAAATGATCTACGTATTAAATTGGCTTTCTAATTTGTAGGCAGGTGAAAAAACAATTTTCAGGGAACGGTTAAACATGCTGTAAAAAATATTTTCTATAGATGATAAAATAATATAGCAGAAATGCACATACCTACATGTTTTAGAATGATTTAGTATTTTGGTATCTGCTCAGATATCACTCATCGTAGGTATGTCAGATATAAAACTCCAGAACGATTGTCTAACTATACCTCTTACGCAGAAAGCCAAGGACCATAATATATTGCCAGCATTCTACTAACGGACAAAGAAAAGTCTAATAAATATGTAGTGTAGTAAAGACTATAACACCTTTTTTTGCGCCAATTATTCACATCGTCAATAGTAAAACGGCGTTCATGGTTCAATATATAAATGACATTTTTCGAAATCACAAATTAAATTTCATGACCTACGAGTATATCCAATCATGCATTGGTCAATACCTGCTTTCGCTGTCGTAGCCAGAGGGGCATCTGATTCACTTGTTTTATGTAACGTTCCCCTCTTTGGATCATAAACTTCATTTTAGTTAATAAACCATCCCACGTAGCTCCTAAAGTTATTAATATAACAGTGACTTTTGCTTGTCTCATTTTAGTATGACCAGCAAACTTATCTTTGTCACTTCAAAGAACATCTACAGTTCATACACCTTCTCAAACACGCGTTTACACGTGAGTACTTTCTTTTTTGTCATAACACAAAGTGCTAAGGTCTATAATTGAGTGTTTTACAAGTCGACAAACCGGTATCGCCTTGTTGGACTGTTAGTCTGCAAACTTTAGTTATGCGTTTCTGAAAGTTGGTTTGCCATTGGAAATGGATTTTATTACATACGATTAAAGTCTATATTGGTTGGAATTTCATTTTATGAATTCAATGGTAATGTTATGGTGTTTTAAAGGAAAAGCTTCGGATGTGAACCGGACACAGGAACGTGTGTGAAGAGAAATCTCTTTTTTCGTTTAGAAAAAGGACGTGATGGGTCCGACATACTTGCACACTTGAATGATGTAATACTTTGAGGCTACTTTTCTGTCTGACAAGTTAAGGTATTTAGGTCAAAATAAGCGGCTTTGAGGACGTCAAGCTTAGGTCGATAGGTTAATGATGTTTGAATGAAATTGATTCTGACTTATGGATGAAAGTGTGGCTATGACTGTAGAATGCTGATTGTGTGATCTTATTTCTTATCAATAAATTTGTTAATGTTTATCAAAAACTTTCGGAATTTTTGATTTAAAAAAAAATCTTTTTACTCTTTATTTTAATAAATTTGAAGTCCACTTTAGGACATTTTGCCTTTTTTGTCACATTCCTCCTTAGATGGAGATTAGTGCGGCTTATCAATTTATAATAAACAATGACTACATACTTTAATTTCTATAAAAAATATGTAACACAATATAATACCATTTATTGAGCTATTATGTTTATAAAGTCAATGGTTTTAATAACGTATATGCACCAAATAAATTATTAATGAAATTGCATAATAAAGATCTGCAACTCTGATGTTGAATTAGAAATTAAGTTCAATCAGATGCGCCAGTCATTCATGATTCGTAACTAAAATTATACGATTAGTTAACCACAATATTTAATTATTATTTTCAAGTTTATAGACTGTTAGTAGGTACTGACTTAGTACTGCAACTTAAGACTTAATTAGATCTTGTTTTCTATGATAGTAATCGTAGTCACATGATTGAATGGGTACTAGTTGGGACATTTGTTTCTGGTCTGGGTGTTTTCGCTGGAGTTCACAATTTTGCTTAGAAGGTGAAACACCATAGCTATTTATTTCTATTACTTAGAACGAGTCATTATTATCTAACAACATAACAGCCAGTACAGACAAGATAAAGAGTAGGAAGTACCTATTCTAGCGTGGTTTCGTCATGCCAAGCGAAGAATAATTCTTGAATGATAAGGAGCTATGAAAATGTAAAAACTGTAACTAAACGGACGACCGTTATTTTGACTGGAAGGCCAAGGGTGCCATTGTATGTACGTTCGGTAACGAAAAAAATGAACGCTAAATCGGCAAACATTTCCTGACTATTCCAAGAAGACAAATCGTGCTCTCAAGCGGAAGAAGAACAGAAAGAAGCAGAACCGAACTTGTACCGAAAATTTTGTTTGACTATCTCTCAGACAGATGCTTAGTTACATGATAGTTCATGAAAGCGCCGACTTTGAAGTGATGACGTTGCTGATGGCGTATAAAATGAGAAAGTGGCTCGTCTGTCGCTGTCCGGCAGGATATATTATGTTTAGTATTATGCAAGTAGGTATTCTCACATCGTCTGTTGCTAATACACTTGATTATACACCTAATTTACATATTATAATAGTACTATCTCACAATACCTATAGAAATAATATTGTGAGTGATGTTTTAGCTGTATTTGTCTGCAAGTTTGAGCCATCAGAGTCAATCTTCAAGACTTATTTGTTTGTAGGTAATTTAAAGAGATTCTAATTTCTTTGTCTAATGTAAATAAATACAACAAACAGACATACTTAATTACTTTTGTCTTAGGCACTACAACGCCATTAATGGTATGGCCTGATTTACCTACTTACGTTAAGGCGTTTCTTTCTATTTTATCTGGAAACCTAATCAATAATATAGTAACTCAACTCTAAACATAGATTTAAATGAAAGAAAGTCGTGTTAGTTAGACTATTTACTTATATATAAATAACTTAAGAACGACTAAACCGATTTGTTTGAAAATTAGTGGAGAGTTGGCTTAGAACCATGAGACGAAAATAGGATACCGTACTTTTTGCCTCTCAGGCGGAACAAAGTTCGCCGGGTCGGATAGTAAATTAATAAAAGGAAGACAACTCGCGTCGGTGTTACTGACAATAACCAGTTGAAGATAAGACTTACTGGCAGCGGCGTCCCCGTGCCTACGTGGTACTAAAAACCGCCAGCCCTGGGGAGTACTTTAATTCTACGAATGAACGAACGAAAGAAAGAAAGAAAATCTGTCATCCGTCATTAAAACTGTCAGAAAACAGAATGACAGAATTTCTTCTGGAGTTTTCGTTTCGTTTTATCGTTTGTGAAATTAAAGTAGATGTCCTGGTGTTGGTTCATATGTAAAACGATCATTATTTTGTTTCAATTCCCTGTCAAACTGTCAAACCCTGTCATAGCCAGCGACTCTACAAAAGAAATCATTTGTAGAGTAGCTAGATTTAGTTGAAAAGAGTAAAACTTTGATGAAATTAATCGATTAAAGGCTTTTTACGCCAAATGAAGAAATCTAGAAACACAGTAAACTGTCAGTTCCGGTAATTTCAAGTGAAAACAAAATCCTGTTAGAAAAATGTTCTAGTTTAACTGGTTATTTCTCGTAGGCATACTATAACGGCGGTGAAACATTTAGAAATTTAGATTTATCATTAAATACTTTTTATAAGTAGGTAGCTATAGTAAGTTTTATCGTCACTCACACCAAACTATAGTTTCATTGAAATAATAAAAACAAGAATTTTATTATTACGTTTTTTAATTTCAGATAATAATCAGACGTTTGGTTCCTTGTAGTTGACATTTTTATCTTCAGAAAGATGTGTCAAATCGTAGTCTACAATTAAAAACGAAGTATAGCGCGTCCCACTGCACTAGTAAAGGAAATTTGAAGCACAGTCATACTGAATGTCTTATCTTTTCTAACATTTTCAGCTGACAGATTTTATGATATTTGTGGTGATTAAAGAAGTAAGAGTTTTGTTGATGAAGAGGCTTTTTCTGTTAATCTATACTAATATTATAAAGCTGAAGTGTTTGTTTGTTCTAGGAACCGCTGGTCCAATTTGAAAAAATCCTTCACCAATAGAAAGCTACTTTTGATCCTGATATTCCCACGGGACTTACACTGAAGCCGCAGTTAGTAATTAATACAGGAGCAGTGTAGGCACTCATATAATCAAAGTTCAAAATACACGATGACACATAAACTGACACTTTACCTAAAACAGACCACACCTGCAACACACACAAAGATATTCGTGCTATGTGCTGTAGGTGTGGGCAGTTGTAGGTAAAGTGTCAGTGTAAATCTCATCGTGTAATTTGAGAAATTAGAAGTTCCTTAAACGTCATTTATTGGCAAATTTCCATGGGTGTTTGATTTAGTAGTTGTAGTTATTGTCTTTTATAAATTAGTACGGTATGTTCGTACAAAAATACCTCACTACATAATGTACATGTTAAATCTTAGTGAACTACATAAAAAACACACATACTAATCAATTCTCATAACTGGGGTAACAAAAGAACATACTGCTAAGTATCATTCTTGCTCATGTACGTAATAGTATTCGCATGTACAGGATATCATTAGAACTGTATTATCATTATTTTGACTGACTAATTTGTGTTACACAAATCTAAAAGGTTTGCCTAAAGAAATCGCTTTAAGCGACAAGGCCGCCTATTTATTCAACATTTGTTTAGTTTTCAAATTTATTTATTTAATGTTTGTTTTATGTTGTAATGATGATGTTGTTATTGATGTTTATCAAATAAAGATTTTAGGTAATCTATCTAGGTATTATATTTATAAAAACTAAAAAAAGAGATTAAATGTTTTAAGGCGTTAATAGGTAGGTACATTGAAATTCTAAATATATTTTCTCGAAGCGTGTTGTAAATGATATTGCAGCACGTTGCACACAGCGCCATCTAGCCCCAAATTAATCAAATTCACGTGTATTATATTATATATTAGTAGTATTTAATTACTATACTATTAGTACCCATAATACAAGTCTAATATCTCCTCTTTCTGTAGAAATAACTTTCAAAGTAATTTTATTAGTTAGGAGATTTTCATATTGATTATAGTATAGCGGGATTGATTAATTTATCAAGTGTTTATTACGGATGCTGCCTGCAGGTATTAGATCCAATTCTGACCGAAACGAATATCGATACAATTATCGATATTCTTTTCGGTCTTTTCGGTTTGTAATTACTTTCAGTGCATAATGAGTACCTACCTAATAATAATTGCTCAAAATACAAATTTGACCAAAACTCACAAAAAGTAAACGTAACGTAAGTAGGTACCTATAATTATTTCTGAATTTAGCACAATAAGTAATTGCTCAAAATTACTAAATTACTCTGAAACTTACTAAAATTTCTAAACAAGTAAAATGACTCAAAAGAGCTGATGATGTCAGCGGAGCGGGATCCATCACTGTATACAATGCTTTTGGTTACCCGTTCGATATCCGCCGTGAAATAAGTTTGGTCTACCAATAATGTGGTCTTATTCTACAATCTAAATAAATTTACTTTTTGTTATTTAGCACCTATAATAACAAGACTTGTCCCCCTCTGGAGACAAATGGTCCCCCCCTCCTGACAGATTACAGAAACTTTTCAAAATCCCTTACTTTCTGTTAGTAGGTAGGTACCTACTTTTCCCATTTTTGCTATCGAACATTGTTGTAATTGGTGTTTATTACAAAGTTATTTAAGAGCCCTATACCCGCTAAACTCAAAATCATCGAAAATTGTTGATTATGACGGAATGTCGTAGAACTTTTTTTTGTGTAGGTGACATTGTTTCCTACATTTTGGTGTAGTTTTAAGACAAAAACCTCCTATTGGTGCAAAGCCTATCCAAATTTTAGACAAAAAATGTCTGTTTTGGCTAAAATGTCGATAGGCTTAAATACGTTTCTACATATTTGTCTGGAAACTGCACTAAAATGTCGGAAACAATATCGATTACAATCTATACACAAAAAAAAGTTCAACAACATTCCGTCCTGAAATAATCAACAATTTTCGATGAACCCGACATGGATTTTCAGTATAGCAGCTTAATATAGCCCCAAACTAAGCCTAGTTCTTATTTTGGGGCCAGATTGAGCTGTGTGTAAAGTCGTAGTGCAATATTAATTTTTATTTTTTTATTTTCTTTATTACCGTCTTTATTTATTTAAGATACTTCTTTCAATTTGTACTGGCAGTATGTGATTACATTGTAAACGATACAGTTTTCAGAATAAAGTGTGTTATCAATTCAACTAAATCGAATTCGAGGCAGACCTACAACGTGATATACTGTTGTACAATCAATTCCACAACTGTCCAAGCAAAAATCAATTCGCCGAGTTTCTTCGCCGATAGTAAAAGTCAAAGCAGTATGGTAGTGCAATATACATTTTTTTACAAATTAAATTATTACCGTCTCGCTAGTGCTTCATTTGATTCGCACTGGCAGTATGTGATTACTTTGTAAACGATACAGTTTTCAGAATAAAGTGTGTTATCAATTCAACTCAATCAAATTCGAGGCAGACCTACAACGTGATTAGGGCTTGCAATCCGGATAACGGATATCCATATTATCCGGATATCCGTCAAAATTAATATCCGGATTTAGTTGACTTTTTTATCCGGATAATTCGGATTTTTCGGATAATTACTTTGCACGTACAAACAAATACAAACTGGTAGTTCTGCGCACAGTAGACCTCGCGAGCACATTATTAGGAGTACCTACATAGGTTTTACATAGACACCTTAAAAAACAAGTGATAGAAGATGAAAATATGAAGAGTTTGTGATGAAAAAGTAGTACCAGGAGCGACTTCTATGTAGTACCATGTTGTTCTTGTGGATAAAGGGTTTATTCTAGACTCTAGAGGTAGAAGTTGATAAGTGAGCAATCTATTGTATTTGGATGAGCTATCCTGTTCATCATTCCGAAGATTCTAATTAGATCTTCATCATATTTTTCTGGGACTAATTTGAAGGTAGGTATAAATAAAATACCTTATAAATAAAAAGAATCTTTGAAAACGGATCTCATAGAGGGGAGATATCAAGAAGCCCCCTTTGTGTGAGAAATACTCGACCAATTTAAAATCCCCCGCCACAAAAAAATTGTAAAGGCTCATAGAATCTGTATATCAAGTTTCATCAATGTCGATTAAAAAATACTTCCTGTAGAGGAGAAGTAACAAATTAACCAACTGTAACAGAAAACAAATATTGCCAGACTTGAAGCAGAGACGCTTCGCTCGCTGGCTTAATCACAGACAATGCAAGAATTATCCAAAGTTGACAATCATTGCAATTCATTAGTATTTTAGTTATTTTATCGGTGTCGTGTAACCATTTATTTCGAAAATCCACTTTCATATATCCATTCTTTTTCTTCTTCTGGTGCCAATCCACCTCTGGAGGTTGGCCGTCAGCACAGCGAACTTGTCACGCTGGAAATGTTTGGCCACTCTCGGATGTTTCTCAATCACGACTTCTTTCTTCGTCTAACGGGTCTCTTGCCTGGGCCTGGACTTTGCCCATCATTATTATTTGGCGAAGCTCGTATTTCTCGTGTCGCAAAACTTGACCCAAGTATGCCACTCGCGTCTCTTGCCGACACGTTGGAGTACCCGCACGTTGGAGACTATCTGTGTCCAGCTAATACGTAGCATTCTACGGTAGCACCATATCTCGAAAGCTTCGAGGAACCCTTGCGTATTGACTTTCGCAGTCCAGGCTTCACTACCGTAGATTACTACTGGCCACACATAACACTGGCGTAATCTAACTCTGAGCTTTATGGATAGTTGGCGACTGCATAACTGACTGGGTGGCTTGGGCAATTCCAATCCGAGTACGAATTTCTTGTTCGCTATCCCATTTTTTATTAACCCATGCAAAAGTATAAATACCTCTAATTTAACCATTGGAACCCGCACTATATCTGAACCTGCGACAGTGATTCTGGGATTGAAGTAGTTCCTTGATACTACCAGAAATTTAGTCTTAGACACGTTCATACTCAACCCTGCTTTCAACCTGTACTAATTAACTCTGTCTAATAATATCTGCAGATCCAGCTCTGATGAGGCTACAAGTGCAGTATCATCGGCATATCTTAAATTGTTCACGATTTTTCTGTTTACTTTAACATCGATCTCATATTCTTCTAGCGCTTTCGATATTATCGCCTCCGAGTACAAATTGAACAACAGGGGAGATAAGATGCAGCCCTGTCTGACTCCACGCCGTATTTTCAATAGTTCTGTTTATGAGTCCTTGACTCGGACCGCAGCCCTTTGGTTCCAATACAAGGTCTTAATGAATCTGAGTATGTCTTTGCCATCCAAACCAACGTAGATCAAGCGCTGCAACAGGATATCATGTTTGACGCGATCAAACGCTTTCTCGTAATTTTTACGTTAAAATACCTGACCGGAAAAGACAAAATTCAACTATGAGTCCAGGATTAGGAACCCAGTTGAAAAATAGCAGTGGTACAAAGACAACATCTTATTGACTTTCCGACTAAAAACGGTTGAACCGATAGAAGTACCCAAAACATTTGCCAAATAGATACAGAATTTCTTACAACCTAGTTGCTGGCTGGCTAGTAAAAAATAGATCTCAAGAATAGGTCAACGTGAATGTAAATTAATGAATAGTGTAAATTGTCACCAATGGTCTCACAGATTTAGAAGTTTCGAATTATTTTTTCTACTATTGCTTGTGCTCCAAGATTCTTTAGCATGATTAATTTTCTCACCCAAAAAGCTATAACACACATTATGTAAGGATCATTGTATCGACTTCTTTTTGGCAATCCTAAGCAGGAGCATATGCTCATATTCAATAAATCCTGCAAAAATTTGCTGCACTTCAGATATTCTTAAAGAATAACAATAATATTTTTAAGATTTATGTAATATTGAGGGTGCCTACAAGAATCATACTGAGGTTTCGAGAGAAACTTCAGCAGCTTCGATACTTCGATACTACCGCAGAGGAAAACACTTATTTTTCGAGAGTTTCAGCAAATGCTTTAACAGCTTAATACGAAATAAAAATCAAAATTGCCGACCGAGATCTCTCAACTATCGATATATGCGTATATAAACTTTGTAAATTCACACGATTAGTTAACATAGTTACATTTTCTCGGGTCTTAATCGCGTATTATTATTTATTTTCTTACCTCGACGTTTCAACCATGTTACAATGGTCTTGGTCGCGAGGGTCGCGTGGTTGAAACGTCAAGGTAAGAAAATAAATAATAATATGCGTATATATCTATTAAAAGCCTTTGTTTTTATTAATTAAAACTTTGTAGTAAGGTTTTTTTCTTAATTTTATTAAATTTCAAAAATTATCCGAATTATCCGGATATCCGGATAATGATATTTTAATATCCGGATTATCCGGATAGCCAAAAGGTAACGGATAATGAAAGCCCTAAACGTGATATATTGTTGTACAATCGATTCCACAACTGTCCAAGTAAAAAAACTATTTGCCGAGTTTCTTCGCCGATAGTAAAAGTCAAACCAAATACTTTAGTTCTAACTTGAACTTTTACTATCGTTTGAAGAAACTCACGGTCGAGTTTATACCTATACTAATGTAACACAATAAATGTTTAAAATAAGATTATCTTCAAAATCACCCATGGGCGATTTCTTCCAGGCAAGTAATAAATGTACAAGATTTAAGTCAAGTGCCTATTGCAAAGGGATATCTTTATTATTGAATTGCCCATAATATATTTATATGCCTTTTTTACGTAGGTCAAGTGCGGGCATTACGATATTTCACTATGAATCGGAGGCAGACATCTGCTTGAATAGTTATCCGATTGGCAACGGTAAAATGTAAATTGTCAATAACTGGAAATAATTATGAGAATATTTTAAGCCTTTCTCAGGAAGGTGCAGAAGGGTGCCACCTTCCTAAAAAGGGTCGTTCAAAACGGGGCAATGACTGAGCCCTTATTCATGATGCTGCATCAACTGAATTTAACCCAAATATAATTTTATGCGATATTAAAATACACTGGTATACTAGAATCGTTAGCCACTTTTCTATGCAATTGTTCCCAACTGCATAAATGCATCAGTGCATCCCTCTCAGCTAACTCCAGTCTACCATGACACCAAGCACATATAAACGCAAACGTTGTTCCAATTACGTACACTACCAATATCGTCATCGCACTTAAACGACATCAAAATGGTAACACGTTACCTTCTCATATTGACCTTGGCGTTATCTGTGAGCGCTAGAACAGCACACAAGGTCGATGGCAGGTCAGAAGAATCGATATTAGGGGACTTAAAACTGGCCTACGATACGTATAAAGATTGCAGTGGAGATGACGTAGCTAACTGTCTAAAGCATAAACTGGCTAAGACCTTAACGAGGTTGGCAAGGAGTGATGAGCTGGATGTCTTGAATGGAGTCACGATAAAGAAAGATAAAGATGCAAAGGTCAAGGAAGCTGAAGAAGCGGTACCAAGGGGTTTGGATGAGAGTTCGCTTGACAACCTGATTTTGGATAAGGTCATTGGATTTATGCAAACTCATACTATTCAGGTGAGATAGATTTCATAAATTATGTTAATTGATTTATGTATTTTAAAAAGGGATGAGATAGTCAAATCGACTGTAATATTTCTTATAATCTGCTGGGCTAAAAAGAGTGTATTGCACTAAATTGATTTCTGTTATTCAAATCGAGTTTCCATTCGATTTTCAAAATCCGGGTGCAGTAGTCCTTAAGACCTCAAATCACATCGACAATTGACACAACAACATGGTTTGATTAATGATGACCACACAACAGTCCTCTAATTTGATCTAAGAATTGCAAAAAAGAACAAACTGAAATCTTGAATAAATCGTTCAGTGAAATTTAAATGGTGGTTTGGCACTGCATTCGATCCGAGCCCCAGAAAGACGTATTCTTGTATTCGTCCTGGTGACATCGCCCCGCTTTTATTTTATGCGATAGCGCAGCGTCCCATTCCAGCAGGCATCCTTTAGGCATCCTTACAGAACATGCAACAACAGCTGCAATTGGGTATCCCCTCATCAATATGAACCATTCACCGCATTAATGCGATGAAAATGTAATATACGATATACGATCAGGTAATTAAGATGTAGGTATCGCTATTATATAGTCTGCGACTAAATTCAATTGAGAAAATACACTTTACAACTTTTGCGATTGCATTTTATTGGCGATAAAATTTTAATATCTGTCCTACATTCATTTGTGAAACCTAATTGCGTTTTAGCAGAAAAAAATAGTTTTCCAGTGTTAAAGCAGTTTCGCACAGGGAACCTGCATTCTAAGTGTAGGTATATATTATAATATTATATACAAACCACCCGTAAAAATATTTAAATGATGACGAAAATCGCATTAAAATCTTGAATAAATGAATGAATTTAATCAAAAAAGTAAAAGGGAGCAAAGCGTTCCTTCGAAATCTTTGCGCTTGATTTCTGAAAATTTACCAGATTGGCAGAAAACGGTGTGTTTATATTTTATTAGTTCTAATATCAAAAGATAGTATGTATTCCCATTTATCGTCATTTATCTGAAAGCCGAAAAATTTAATGTGTTGAGCTGTGGTTGATCTGCTAACGCCATGTAAAGTTGCCCGATTTCTGAAATGTTTATTTTTGTTAGCTTTTCTAGTAACATTCGAATGTTATAATTCATTCAAGTATGATCGGCTACTGGACAGTTTTTAATAAATCTAGGTAAAAGACACGGTTAAAAAGTTTAAGTAAAAAAACCGAAACGGAAGAGACGATTTGAAAACAATATTTCGTTTAATGTAAGTATTATCACCAAAATTTGCATTTTTCCCAATAATTCTGGGAATTACGAGATCTAAAAGTGTGAGATTCACAAAATTTCCTAAACGAAACTCTAATTTTACTTTAAAAAAAAATATAAAAAGAAAATAGGAGGTAAAGATAGTTCACAATAATAATTCTCTTATCTAATACAAAATATGAGCAAATGAAATGTATATTTATTTTCTAAAAAGACCTTATTTTCAAGTAATTCAAGACAAAATTTGATTAATAAAGCTGTAGTATAAAAGCAGCTTCTGATTCTAAACAAGATCTTTTTGGATGTACATAATATCAGAAAATTTATTGCGAATTCTATAGATACCAATAAAATAAATAAAATGTATATATTTAACCTGAAGGTTACACGGAGTATTACCTACATTGATTGTGTTTTGTTTGAAAAATGATATTAGATAAAAAATGTACGGTGTAAAGTCCATCCATATAGTAGTTATATGACATTTTATATACAGTCTAACAACTGCTGTGTGAATGCATCATAACGCGTACAAAAATAATCGGGATTCTCGAAGGTGAAACCTCAGGACATGTCGGGCATAAATTATTCGTGCATCGCATGCGAAAGAAAACATGCAACGACCACACGGCAAGACAAAAAAAAACAAATAATTTATAAATTCGAAATTGTAACAAAAACTCGCATGCCAACATCGACGCACCGTGACGACTTTCCCGGTGCATTTTTTCTAATTACATGCACTTGATTTCATCTTTAACTTTTTTTACCACAGTCTATTAAACAGAATGCGTCCTACTTAGTTGCTAGTTAGACTTTATGATTCTGTTAATTGATGTTGTCGTGTGAATCGACTTTCATGTTCCTTTAGTATCCGGATGTCAATGGTGTATTTGGCAATACTTATGCATGGATGCAAAGGTTTTAATAAAACAAAAACTACTAGACCGATTTCAAAAAATCTTTCACCATTAGAAAACTGCATTCAGCCTGAGTAACATAGGCTACTTTTGATTCCAAAATTCCCACGGGATCGGGACTTACGCGGGTGATACTTAATATAACGCAAGTGTAACTCACTAACTGGCTGACTGACTGACTGAATGATGGACAACGTACAGGTTAAACGGCTAGGTGTAGAAACTTGAAATTTGGAACATTGGTTTTTAGGGGTTGAAAGTGAGCTCTAAGAAAGGATTTTTGGAAATTCCACCCCTAAGGGGGTAAAATGGGGAAAAACGTTTGTATGCAACTTTGTAACCTAGAAGCTTGAAATTTGACATAGATATTGATATGAGGTAGTAAGTGAATCTCTAAAAGTTATTTTTTCAAAATTCAACCCCTAATTGTGTTTAATTGGGGATGAAAGTTTCTATAGGAATTGATTCAAAGATATTGTTACTGTTTTCGGGAGTACATGCGGGGCTCTCTGATTGGTCGGAGTAAAATCCAGTAGGTCATGGAATCAAAATGGCTGCCCTGTCGCTGTTTGACAAATACTAGGATGCCTTCACTAACCTAGGGGTTTCTACTAAAGTTCTACTAAAGACTTTCTTCGTGGCCAAAGTATTTTTTTTAAATTTTATTTTGAGTTGTGCGGTCGTAGGGTGGGAGTTAGAATCGAAGCTACTTTTTGTTTGAATCGATTTAAGTGAATTTGAGACTAAGTTTGGATCGGTTTAGAATTAAGATCCGGATTCGTTTTACATTATCGACTACGACATCGGTTTTAATTTCCTTATGACGTTTTTGACGACCTCTGTGGCGCGTCGTGCGAAAGCGCGACTGCAATGCAGGGGTTGCGGGTTTGATTCCCGCCGGGTGCAAGTATTTATGCTTATAAAATAAATATTTGTGTCTGGTCTGGGTGTCCCTCTATGTATAATATGTATGTATTTACAAAAGAAAAATAAATAAAAGTATTATATCCGTTGTCTAGTCACCGTAACACAAGCTTAGTCGCTTACCACGGGGCTAGTTGGCGCTGTGTGTTGTTCACAGAATTTATTTGTTTATTTATTATTTATCCGATTTGGTTTTTGTTTTCTATTTATTTTCGGATTTGTTCTTTTTTTATCAAATTGTAATATTGTATAGCCCGATAGATTTCGGGTTACGCCTTATCATAATCCTCATAACTACCTACTTAATTTAAAATAAATCTACCGATTTCACATTTTGCAATCATATTTAAAAATTGGATGTTGTAAACCACAGAACCGGGTAGAATCAGAACTATTCGAAGCCCGACGGATTTCGGGTTCCCATCTTGTAATTTTATAAAATACTTAAAAAACATAATGCAGGCAATGAATGTAGGCCGTAAATCTCGAGGATTTGTCTGACGTACTGATAATCGTCTAGGTATTATGATTAGATGATGATGAGATACATTCTGATTAGATAGGTGCCCTAGCAAAATATCATCTGTTTTTATTCTATATCAGTAGGTACCTTAATAAAATATTATGACTGTTATTCTTCTAATTAAACCGTTTATTAAGCTATTGCATAGCTTTTGTGGGCTTTGAGCTCGGCCACCGAATCAAGAAATTCCGTAACGAAAATAAAACCTAACACCGGGGGGGTCTTAGGTTTTATTTTCGTTTTATTTTCTCCGCCTACCATGGCAACATGGTACAAAATAAATAAATAATTATAATTGCATAAGTTGTCAAAAAAAATGCTATGCAATAGCTTTACCGCGGCAGTCCCGAGTGACACACGATGTTTTTCCTAATTCCAGGTCAAATTCCCGTCCGGTTCAGAAGACAATGCGATGGAAGAAGGTCGCAGCAGGCGAAAGAAGATCGCTCCTCTCCTGGCCATTCCAATCCTCATCGGGGGAATGCTTGTCCCCATCGCTTTCGGGGCTTTGGCGCTGTTGGCCGGCAAAGCTCTGATAGTGTCTAAGTTGGCTCTTGTCCTAGCCGGTATTATTGGGCTGAAGAAATTGCTATCGAGTCAAAGTAGTGACAGCTCCAATCAGCAACATGAGGTGGTTGTATCTTCTGGACACAGCGGTGGGTGGAGCAGGTAAATATCAACAATATGCAATGTCTAGTAATTAATTCTGTAGTTAATTTTAAAATGATAACTCTATAGATATTACGTTTTACTTAAACATACCTAATATCTATAAAAAATACCTATCTAAAAAGTTATAGGGTTTGGAATGGGATAACAGAGAACTCAATAATACTTTTAACCTTCCTTGTCCTATTTATTTAACATAAACGTTATTCATTCCGAAAATGAAAGTCGATCAATAGAGGATTATTTGATCGACTTTCATTTTAATTTGAGAGGTATTTTATAAGTCCAGTATCACGGGGTTATGGATCCCCGGACTTTTGGAAGGCGTGCGTGGAGCCAAAGCCAACACGTATTTTATAATATTATTCGCAAACAATGAAGTAGACACCAAGCCGGCGATTATATATTTATAATATTGTTATAACATCTACATAGAACATTGTAGCAGTTGCTAACCACACCCGTTTGGTATATTATAAATAAGTACAATATATTTGTTAATCATTATTATCGTCATACAAAATTGTCTTGTTTGTTTATTTACAGGTCTTTCGATAAATCCCACGACTTAGCGTACAGTGCTCACACCCAGTAGCCAAAGAAACCCACCAAAGATAATTAATTTATTACACGAACGTTAAGGAGAATCATCTCCTAATAATTTATTTATTTATTTACCATCAGGATCTGTGAGTGTATTGATGCTTCACGTGTTATAATATCCTAACCAAAATATACTTTAGGTTCACAATTTACGAGACGTGAAAAAACCAATCTCAATTTAATCACCTAATTAGATTCAACAAACAAAAAGATTTATATTATTTGTACAAATATTTATATATTTATATTTATCCACGCAAACAGAAAATCAAACAGAAAAATAAAGAGTAAATTTTAAGTATGTATTTGTTTAATGCATAAGGTCAGTATAATCATTGATATTACTCATGTAATAATTATTATTTATGTATAACTTTCAATAAATACAGATATGTATAAAAAGTTGAAATCTATTAGGTTAAGCGACTAATGGCTTGTTTGTAATGGATATAATGATATAATTTGCAATTATAAACTAAATGAGTTAGAGAAAATTGTAGAAAGGTGTTTCTCTAAGCATTTGTCATTTGTACCTCGAATACTCTAACTAGCTAGATTATACTATCTTAGAAAGTAGTTAATATAACTATTATAGAATTGTATAAATTTACTATACATATATATTTTATCTACCGTTTTATAATTATTTAATATAGTCTTTGGATATTGCTTTAATTATATTTAGTTGACTTTATTATTTTATTTGTATTTATTTAAATATACATATATGTCTGTTTATTTATTTATTTTATGTAGTTTAACACATTAAACACCAAAGACTGGTTGACAATTTGTGTAGGTATATGTATATGAATTTATGATATTATATTTATGTATTAATCTTATTGTACATATGTAAATATTATTGCATTTATTGAATTGTATACAATTTATCTACATTTATTTAATACAAAATGTATTACCGTTGCCAAATGTTATTTATAGATTTTATTAAATATGTATTGATCTAAATACCATAAGGATCTCATATTTATTTTATATAAATATATTTATTTAATGTTTTATAGTGTGAATACAGTTCTTAATATTATTTTTGTTAATTTCTGATGTAAAATGAAAATGCATCTTAAAAACTTACTGAACAACCGAATGTTTTTAAATAAACTGTTGGTAATGAATACTCTGTTTCTTTTTTTATTTAAACAATAAATTAATAATTAGATACCTACTTTTTTATCTCCATATATTGTATAGGTATTGTTAATTTCATTTAATTCATAATGGCAATTTCATACAAATAGACATGCAGAACATTGCACATATTGAAATTGATAGTCTAAAACAACAAACATTAATTTTAAAAATTTGTTTTTACATACATACAAAAAAAAATATTATCTTAAATATAATAATTGGTTTTGATAAGGTTGGAATAGTTTGTGCGTATATTATCTACTATATAAAAATAAGTCGGGTTTTCCTTCCTGACGCTATAACTCCAGAACGCACGAACCGATTTTCACGGTTTTGCATTCGTTGGAAAGGTCTCGGGCTCCGTGAGGTTTATAGCAAAGAAAATTCAGGAAAAATTTAATTATCTATAATTTATAAGGCAAAACAACGTTTGCCGGGTCAGCTAGTAATTTATAAAGATCAAACTTGTGATCTTAATATTATCCTAAGAATAAATCGCCATATCAATTCTCAATATTAGAAGGGTCAAGTTTGATCGATTTCGACGTAAATTAATAAAAAAATACTAACACCGAACTGTGAAAGACCGATAACGCAAAAGCCGACCGAAAAGATCGATCGAATCAAGTGGCAGTAGGAACTTAAGTAACAAGTAGTAATTTTTTACAAGTGGTCGGTCCACTTGTAAAAAATGCACTCAGAAAGGTAAGCAATCAATATCAATCAGTAGATCATTCAATACGTTAACGTCTTCAAGGTACGTAAGGCGGAGAGATATAGATTTAAGTGGAAGGGAAGAAAGACTCCGTGGCTGATAATAATGACTTGATCGTATTTTTGGTTGTTGACATCTTCAATTATTGGTTTTAATGTTGTGAATGTTTTAATGAATTTTATTAGGGATTTAATTTGAATTGTAAGTATTTTGTTTCCAGAATTTTATAATTTCATATGCAGAACTGGCCAATTTAGAAGAACTTACATTTATTGTTGACTTACCACCACCTGTACACTAAACCTATTATTTATTTATTTATTTTATTTTTTGCCTATTTTGTCCCACTGCAGGGCAAAGGCCTCCCTCCCTTCTCTCCACTCTACCCTGTCCAGTGCTACTTAGGCCCAGTCCCTATTGTGCGAGTCCAACTCGTCCCGCCATCTCCCCCTGGGCGTATATTATGAATTAATGATTGAATTGAATTGATAATTGAAGAGGCGTTACAGCTTAACAGATACTTTCTCTCTACACTTAATAATGTTATTCAATACAAATATTTTCAAAGACCCAGTAACACAAAATTAAGTCATACATAATTCAAATCGATTGTTCGCCAAAATCTATACATAGTAGGCAGGTAATTTGCTTTGAATATAAAACATTTGTATGACCGGCCTCTACTTAAATTCTACGAACGATAAAACAAACGCTAATTCTAGAAGAAAATCTGTCATGGACAACGGACGGATGACAAATTTTCTTTCTTTCGTTTGTAGGTTCGTAGAACTGAAGTACCCCTGCTGAGACCCTGAATATTGTTACTACTGAATACTGTTGTATTTTTTCCACTAGATAAATCCAAAATAAATATGTCTTTGGATCGAGTGGAAAAAAAAGTTAACAGTAGATCCAATATAGATATTAGTTTTCAGGAAAATTCTGATGTAAAACAATACCACGTCTAATATCTAATGGCTTCGAGTATGAAAGCTTCTTTGAGCAATACAAAAAGCCATTGTCAGTAAGCTTTTCCTTTCTAATAGGTAGGTACAACTAGTAGTTGATAAATAAATACCAGCGATATACTCGTATTATGTAGGTTTATTAGTATTGTCATGTACTAGCAACTTCCCGCAATTTCACCCGCGTAAGTCCCAGATCCCGCGGGAATATCGGGATAGAAAGTAGCCCTGTGTGGTATTCCATAACGCCAGCTATTACTGTTTGATGTTTTAACGCAATCGGTTTTATAGTTTTAACGTGAAAGAAAAACATCATCATGATCATCATCCGAGCAATGTTCCCGGGTGCATCCCAAGTTCCCCTTTCTTACTTTTACATCTCCACTTCGCACGTGAAAGAATAACAAACAATCATGAAAAAAATCGCATAGGCTACTTTTAATCCCCATATTCTCACGGGATCGGGGCTTACGCTAGACTTACGCAGCTAGTGTTATATAGGATAGCTCGACTGTAATATATTATGCAGATCGCATCGCAAGATGCCTGTAACTAATCGTGTCGATTAGTTACAAGTTTTGTGTTGAAAGGAAATGGTTCAAAACAGACTCCAAACGTAAGCTTTGCTATTGACCTACAAACTCTTATGCAATGTTTAACAAAAGAAAATACAAGTGTTCAAATATAAAGAAAACTCAAAGTCGTATTGGCTGCGGTTCCGTGAAATATTAAATTTAAAATGTTTGTAAGTACATATATCATCATCATCATTTCAGCTGTAAGAAGTCCACTGCTGGACATAAGCCTCCCTCATAGATTTCCAGATGCTTCGGTCATAAGCAGCCTGCATCCACCGTGAACCAGCGGCCTTAACCAAGTCGTCCGTCCATCTCGTTGGTAGACGTCCAACGCTGCGCTACATAATATATAGCTTTACAGTACATATATAGCTTAGTTTAAATGGTATTGCGACATCGGTATATAAGATAGACTTTTTAAATGACTTGAAAGTAGAATTTGCGGTTTTTGTCGTTTATTGTTTTACTTATTTTTTTGGCAAATTATTATTATTTGACGACCTCTGTGGCGCGACGGGGGAAGGCCCGACTGCAATGCAGAAGGTTGCGGGTTCGATTACCGCCGGATGCAAGTATTTATGCTTAAAAATAACTATTTGTTTCTAGTCTGGGGGTTTATTAAAAAAAGTTTTGGCAATCACCAAACAATCATTCATTCGAATATTAAATAACACCTCTTACTCTTGTTTAGATTTTTATCATAATCTAGTGTACGGATCTCTAAAATTTATTGTTACATCATCGAAGTAATTGTAGGGGACTTTTTTCAAAAAAGAAAGTAGTGTCTGAGTCAGGGTTAAATAGTTGTCAGTACATCGTATTACATTGTAAAGACTGTAATTTAAAATTTAGATGTCGATTGGACAAAAAATATGATCTAGTTTTGATATTTAGAATTAGTTTTAGATACTTTATGTTGGTTTGGTATGTAGCTTTTTTTGTTGAGACTTTTATGAGCAGTGGGTGTAAGTAAGTAATAGGTATAACTACTCAGTAATTCTTTACTCAATCGTCGTAGTGAAAAAGAAAACATTTTCTTAGACTCTTTCTATCCTGCGATCTGTTTTAAGTTGTTTAAGGAGGGGGAAGTTGATCATCTTACCTCAGTACCAAGTGGAGACTTATATGGTGGAAAGAGTAGTAAAAGTTATGCTAAAAAAAGTCGGTCAGCCTCGAGTCGGCCTGGGCCCGTCTGAACTCAGCCCGTTTTAGGGGATCAATCGGGCCTGGGAACTTACCTCATCGAGTATCCTCCTAATCTATTAGGTTCCAAGTCACTGAAAGATGAGCTACTTGTTGCATATATTGTCAACTCCTTATCTGACAGACATCTACGTTTTAGACTTCATTTTCACTTTATCATCTGTGACAGCAGTGATCACTCAACTGAACATTGAGTGATCACTGCTGATCACGAAAATGCTTTAGCCTATTTTATTATTTTTAAGGCACGTGTAGCTCTCCTGAACTCAAATTTTTGAGGACAATCAGCGACATCCACCGCGCCATCAGCGGCCTCCATTAGTTCGCTCCTAGTGCAGGTAGCAGGGCACAATGTGCAAGATAGTAAGTGGGGTACCTTGCAGAGAAGCATTACAGTCGCAACCCTGTGTCGTGGAGTAATCCCAACAGATTTGATCTGCAGCGGCCCACCCCATAACGGAGCCTGTTGAGCGTCCGACAGGTAGGAAACTGCAAATCAGAACCCAGGGGCAGATGTTCGGCAGGTGGGACAAAGTCGTTGGGCGTTCCCGACGACTTTGTCCCACCCGTAATATCCCGGGATATCTCGTTGGATATCTGAGATTCCAGAGACACTTCTTAGCTTCTTTAGGGAAGCCTCACCTTCTCAGCCTTTACCTCGTTATAGAGTTAGTCCAGTTTGGTTCTGAGTTCGTTAAAATATCTCAATTTTCTCTGCTCACTTAATCTTATAATTAGTATTTTAATTGCAGTATGCATGCTTATAATTTTCGTCTGAAATGTAAACAATTCGTTTTCTTTTGATTAATATTTATGAATAGGTAATAATAAAACTCACTCTCCAGTTAATAAAATTCTCAAAACAGTTAATGATCAGGGTAGGTTTTAGTTTCATTCCCGAGGATTTAATAAAATTTGAATTAATTTTCAGTAATTTGATTTAATTTTGATATTTTAACGTGGAGTTCCTTCACCGATAGTAAAAATGAAAGAAAAATTTAACATTTTATTTACGATGTCACCGCTAATATTACTTAGACTGTTAGGTACTATCGGTTGAAGAAACTCGTGGGTAAAGTAAAGTCGTAATAAGTTGTTTTGCCCATTTTTTTTTGCAAATTGAGAGAGATATAGGTAGTTATATAGGTAGTTATCCCTGGTCCTAATCGCGCATTTTGGAACTAGCTATGTTAAAAAATTGTGTGAATTTAAAAAGTTTAGAGAGAGATAATTATGTAGCATCTTATTTCTTTAAGAGGATAGTCTCCATTCTCTTTCTCCATACAAACGTAGTTTAAATTTTCCTCCCTGGATAAAGACATTAGAGCAAATATGTTTATGCCATAAAACCTATATCTGTCATGACAATGCATCTACCTTTTTTTTTTTTTTTCTAATTAAAATAATAATAAAAAATTAATAAATAATAAAATGAAAAAAATAAAAAGGTAGATGCATAGTCATGACAGATATAAGTTTTATGGCATAAACATATTTGCTCTAATGTCTTTATCCAGGGAGGAAAATGTAAACTACGTTTGTATGGAGAAAGAGAATGGAGACTATCCTCTTAACAGAAGTTACAAATGGATACGGATGGATATTTTATTTTCCTTTTATTACGAATTAAACTGAAATTACATGTTTTATTATAGGTAGGTATGTAGCATAAAAAACCACTAAGGTTTGTAGAAAAATAGATTAATTATTTATTGTATACAACAAAAACATTACAATACAAAGATAAAACATAAACATCTAGATGGCACAATGGATGCCCTAGTCCCCCATATATCTTTGTAATTAATCAAATTGAATCTATGTGAGAGGTTATAGAAACTTGGTCTGCTTTTGGAATATGAAAACAAAACACAGTTGCGCTTGTTTAATGAAAACAAAAGGAAAAATCTGAAAATAACTAACTACCTAATTATTAGTAATGTGATAAGTATAATTTGCTAAATCTATATTAAGCAACCCTAACAACGTAATTCACGTAGGTATACCAAAATAGAAACGAAATATCTTTAATTTGAAAATAAGCTGTAACTAGCAAACAGGCTGGTTAATTTCATAAAGAAATGAAAGTAAATCTGTTTGATAATCATTTTGTAGTTATCACCTGTCTTTGTGGTACGTGGGAAGGGAAAACTTACTAAATTAGTACCAATGATTCTTTGTTCTGGGTAACGTACAGACCTACCTTTTAATATGGTGTTTGTATACTACAGCCGAACGTTCAATCTGGTATTCGGATCCAGTTTCATCCGGTGACCGGATAAGGTTAGGAAAATAAAAAAATAAACTAGTGGTTTTGCGAAGAGTAGACCTTGTTATTATTTCATTTTATTGCAAAAACCTAAATAGGAATTTAAGCGACTTCAAAAACGCAAGATTTTCAAGAAAGGAGCTCTTGATGAAAAGGCGGTTTCAAGAGAGCGCCATCGATCAAATCAAATCAAATCAAAATTCATTTATTCATTTAAAACGACGTATAAATTACATACGTACGTTTTGAAACGTCGAGATTTTACTGTGGTTTCAGAACGCGCTCTCCGATGAGAAGAAACCACAAGAAACTCATGATGTACCTTGTAAATAAAGGACATATTATTCTATATGTAGAAGCCGAAAAATGTGCGATTAACTGGATCTATACGAGCTTTTGAGCTCAACACCCTAAAGATTCTCATCAAATCATCACCATTTTTTCTGAGACTAATTAGCTACCTTGTACCTAAACAAAAAGAGAATTACCTATAAAGGATCTTACGTGCAGAAAGGGGGGTGTTTGATATAGATGCTTCTATAATTGTCAAATAGGTACCCCTCTTTGTGGGAGAAATAGCTCACCAACCAAAAATCCTTATAAAAAAATCTCTATGCTATAGAACTTGTATATCGAGTTTCATCAAAATCGGTTGAAAAAATGGACATATAGAGCATAAGGAACAAATACATACATACTGACAGATGAAAGCAAATCTTAACAGTTTTGAAGCAGAGACGCTTCGCTCGCATGGTATAATTAATATTAGTTATAATAGTTTGGGGTAGATTTTGCCAACAGCAAAATCTAGCCTCAAACTAAGCAACTAGGCTTCTACTATGGGTATTTACAGACCACGGATACTTAGAGATTTTGCTTCCGTGTCAAATCTTTACTAATATTATAATGAGTAAAGATTTGTTTTTTGTTTGATTGTTTGTAACGAATAGGCTCCGAAACTACTTAATCGATTTCAAAAATTCTTTTACCAATAGAAAACAATATTATCGAGAAGTAACATAGGCTACTTTTGATTCCGACATTCCCATGAGATCGGGACTTACGTGGGTGAAACCACCGGACGCAGCTAGCTATAAATAGGTGAAATCTTAAAAAAGTCGCACGAAAAAAGTTTCTTTTAAACTACCTAGATAATATAGATAAATCAAACTTTATTATAATAACTACCGGATCACTGTACCGGATCCAAATATTTATTGTATGTTTTTCATTTTAATATCATAATAAAATATATCAAACATAGATTCAGAGAGAAAATAGAACAAAGTTGTATATTATTTTAATTGCAGTTCTGTAGTGGTGATGAAATTTTATGATAAAAGTCGAATGATGGGCTTTTGTGGTACTAATGCAGGTACAATAAAATTGTTCAACAAGCTTTAGATTGTTGTACCTATACAAATGTTTGTTGTACTATTACATCCATTATCATAGGGCCCGGAAATAAAAAGGCGTGTCTGAACATGAAACCATCACGTAGAGGCCCATATAAATAACATATCATTTCAATCGCAAAGTATAATGTGAATTATTATTGTGGACAACAATCAGGCGATAAGGAAGAACTGTCTACGCTACATGCAGTCAAGGACATTTCCCTGTTTGGAAAGACTATTCATATAAAAGTCTTATTCATACAGAAGGCATACATATTGTGTTTAAAATCTGAAAGTAACAATTAAACAATTCAGAAGAGAATATTATAATGATAATTTGAGAAGTACATTTTTCAATAATTTAATTAGATAATATAAACAATTAGAGACATAAAAAATAGGCACCTAATTTGCAACATTTGTGTCAAAAAATCGCAATGTCCACAGAACGCTCGTTTTCGATGCGCTTGCGACTACATACGGTCCTACTACGCAAGTGACGCGATCATTGATCCGCGATCGTATACTTAATACGCACACTAATAACCGTTCACATTCGTGTGTGTACAATAACTATTGTAACTGTGAATGAACCCCGAAAACCATGCGTAGACGCAACCGTATTACCATAAAATTGTTTCTTTGGTTACCAGTTTAATCGTTCGCTTTGGGCTCACTTTTCTTGACCGCCCGCCCGCATCAAGTAGTGGGGTGAGAGGCTTAAAACAGGCTCACTTATACATCGAAGCCACACTTTGTCCGAAGCTTTCTGTAGGGGTAGTTTGAGTTGCCAACATGAAGAGTTACGTTCTTGCCCTAGTTTTGGTCGCGGTTGCGAGGGCTATGCCCGCCCTTGACAATGAGGTCAACGATCCAGAACTCGTT
The DNA here is from genome assembly GCA_958496205.1 of Idaea biselata. Classification (NCBI taxonomy): domain Eukaryota; kingdom Metazoa; phylum Arthropoda; class Insecta; order Lepidoptera; family Geometridae; genus Idaea; species Idaea biselata. The sequence goes on from OY292394.1 coordinate 4,165,882, forward strand.
GGGAGCGTAATCCGGGTTGTCAAAGAGTGCGTCGAAGGAGATATGTCCTTATGCTTAAAGGTGAACAGTGATTTAATAAAACAAGTGAAGTGATTAACAAAAAGTGATCGTGAATAAATGCTAAGTTTATTTTTTTGTGTTGCAGGAGAAGGCATTAAAATACGCGGAATCAATTACGTCTGCTCGGGAAATGAACTTAGCTGACGGTTTGACTCTTTTGGGAAATGGGTCTCCTAGGTCCGCTAGGTCCTATGAGCCTCTTCCTGACGAACCTAAAGCACGAGAAGCAGTTGTGGAATCAAGGCTGATCGACTCTGCTGCTGACTTTCTGGAGAACCATGTGATCCAGTTCAAACTGCCAGCAACGGCTGTTGAAGGCATGAAGAGATCCCTTGAAGAAGGTATATATTTTTTTATTTCTGCAAATCGCGAGTGAATATTATGAACCAGAGAAGTGTGACCGCTTCTCGATTCTTATCATCTGGTGAGATAGTGGTCAAGGTGACCTGCTTATTCGCTTTATAAAATCTATAAAAGTATACATTTTTTAAAATTAAATTGATGATATTTAAACAGTTTAAAGATCGAAGTTATGAAGGTGTAAGAGTGTGAAAAATAAATAATGGATTTGCTAAATGACCGCCAAGCCGCAAATTGCAGGCTTTGGCGCAGAAATGCCAAATACAAATTTGCGTAACGAAATGTTTATTTTGTTAAGTTCAGACGTATTATCATAGCTGTTAGTTGTTTTGTTAATTATTACCAGAATTGGTTGTTTTTTGTTTTTAACAGACTTCGAAAAGGGAGAGGTCCTTAATTAGAGTGTTTCAACCATTTTTTATTATTATGTCAGATTCCGGACGGTGCATTTACTAGATTTAATTTCTTGACTGAAATTATAGTCAAGTTTCAGTTTTTAAAATAGCTTTAAAAAAATATAGTATTACCACTACAAGAAAACAAATACATTCTTTAAATTATTGAAATTAAAAAAAACTATCTTCTAATTAGAAGAAGAAATCGACAGTGACAAAATTGATCATTTTTAAAAGGATATTCTATGCCGTTGAAATAATAAATACACCACGGTTAAGAATGAACGGACCTATTATAGGACTTTCTTTTGTGTTTTTTCCTAAGAGGTTTTATGTAACAAAACTAGCGTTCCATGTCTCATTCATTAATTAGACATTAAACGAACGGTCATTGTTTTTTCATACATTGCTTTATGCGATTAACTTTATGTGTTGCGACAATGCATCGCACTGTGATGCGATGTCGTTTCAGCTATGCGTCGTCACACCGCAGTCTCTTGCCCTTTGTCTAGTTACAATTAACAAGTCTAGTTATTTCATCTGGGACATTATGGTGCTGTGTCGTATAATATTTGTTAACATTTTTTTAACTAAAATAACCATTTTTTAGACTCAAATAACTATTATTGCGATTAAATTGTCTAACGAGAAGTTAAGTTGATAAAAACAAAAACATGCTAAAATTATTTATTAAAGCCAAAAATTAACATATTATTGATACTTTAAAATGTGATCACTTTCATTTTCAACTTCCTTTAATATTCAGATAGGTACCTAACCTACCTCAATTTTATTTAATTGCGTTAGTTTGTAAACATTTCGTAAATGTTTTAAATTTATTAGATACAACATTGACCGATAATAATTTGTATTGAACTTTATATATAGAGTGCAATACAAATCAGCAAATAATCTATATCAGAGAGTAAAATTTAAAAGAATTAGGTTAACGGATGTAGTAGGAATCCGATCTTCGTAACCAAATGAACGTGAAGATGAAAGAAACGATTGGAAAATCAATGTTAGGTTAATGGAGCGTAATAATATTACAATAAATTAAGTTGAAAAGAAGAAGATCCGTGTAGGTACGGTCACGTATGTTGGTCAGTTCTAAACCAGCTAATGGTGTGGCGAATCCAAAAGTTAACTTTTACTTTTATTGCATCACTATTGGGTGATTACGTATATGTACCTATTTTTTTTAATGCCTTTAAAGCACTAATGGAGATTAATATGCCATTGATTATGAAAAAATATAACATGGATATAACTAAAAAACTAAAACAATCTTGGATTCTGTTATAAAGATCAACTTATTTTAATGAATTTTGGAGAAAAGCTAATAGTATTTTATAACGTTTGTCTTATATCACTTTACACATTCATTAAATTAATAAGTAGGTACCTATATGTCTTAAACATGATTGTAACTTCAATTAATGTAATTATGTCTTAGTACCTACTAAATCTGAAATCTTTTGCTAATACTCATCGAACTCGATGCAAGCATCTCAATGGAGAAGTGAGATCTAGTGATTATAGTTATACGATGTGAAATTATTGAACTTAAAATTGAAACAGAACCCGTCATCTAAAAAGCTTTCACTTTTGTATGCATCTAATCATTTCTAACACTTGATTGATCGGTATATCTTAAATTACTGTTTGTGCTCGATGACGGTGGATATATATTTTGTAAAATAATTGGATTTAAATTCATTATCCACGAGTGCACAAGTCAGAAATTTATAATAATCTTATTCAGTATTGAGAACAATTCTGTGTGTTAATAATCTGAAAATGATTCGGAGATATTTTAAATGGCCGCTGTATTTTCGAACTTTTGAAATGGCCAAGATTACGTGAATATACAAACTTACTACTTACTAATACTTGAGACAAATACTTAGGTACTTATTCTAGATAATAACGTAGGTTACTAGATAAAATGAAAATAATGGTTAAAGTTCAACTTTGTGTACCTAATTAGAGAGATCCTATAAATGTATAGCAAAGTCATCAACTAAACGTTTTCTAAGGCTAACTAACGGTTCAATAAGTCGTCAACTGTAGGGCTTTGCATATTAATTGTAAACTGACCGTTATTTGAAACAGTATTTCTGTTACATACCTACTTTGCGTCCTTAAAAATATTTAAACTTAAATCAGTTATGTATGATGCTCTACTTATTACATATTTTCTATTTTTAAATTTTAAAAGTCTCGGGTGAAATATGCGATCTAATTCATCAGAAATTATTCTAATACATTCTACTCTAAATTCTTGCGTCATAAATTAAAGAAACACTTTCTATTTCTAAAGAATTTAGACTTGATTTAAGGTCAGAGTAAATTTTTAATTTAATCAAGACAAACAGTTGTAAATTATGAAGTTATCCCATGAGAGCTAAATAAAAAATGAGACTGGATAAACATTAAAAACAAGCATTGTAGTTGACATAATATTCGTAATATAACAATGAACACAAAAAGTGATAACCATTACGCTATTAAATCCACCGCGGCTTAAAAACGTGTGTCAAGTGTCAAATTGTTATTGTCAAGTGCAAGAAAGTAGTACAAACGGTGCATTCCACGTACGGTCATTAGATATATGCCGTCCATATCCTTAAGAACCGGATTGCATCGAGTCATCGTGAAATCGTACCATAACGAGTCACTTCTAAGATACAAGCAGTCTATAGGGAGACAGCAGCTCACAGATTGTTATCGCCTGATAGATAGACATAATATAACTCTAGTAGACAAAACACAACACGGGAAATAAATTTAAAACTAAAAAGTATATTATGAGGTCAGCTAAAGTAGGAAAGGTACCTACTAGTTTGCTTTACTTTAATTTGTCTCCAACTATTTATGGAAAGTTGTTGTTGCAGACAATGCAAGACAGCAGAAAAACTAAGGGAGTAGCTTTAAAATCATTTGACGATGATGGAATTATTTTGATTTGATATTAGATATTTGTTTGCGTTTAAGTCTGGATGGTCATCAAGCCGGCAATCTATCGGTTGATTTAATTTTTGGTCTGTGGTCACCCTTAAAGAAAGTTGCTTTTCGAGAAAATCGAGTTGTTGTCCGGTTTCGAATGTGGTATCCACTTACCAAGTTGATTAACATTGGATATTTATTGGTATGAAATAATTGTTCAACGATTAAACATTGCGAAAAGATTAGCAAAATTATACTATTAATTTGTAACTATTAACATTCATTTCTGTTAAGTATTATAAGATGAATCTTATAATCTTAATCTTAGTCCAAATATAAATAAATGCAACAATTGCCTATGTACTAAATAGCTACTTCACAAATATGAGAAAAAATCCCGTAAAGCTTAGAATAATAAATTAAGAACAGTTGAAAATAGCAAAACACAATCGTCAAAAAATAGACAAGTATTAATAGATCTAGAGCAAAAATAAATATAGAGCACGATTTCAATTAACCAAACCATACAAAAGTGGGTTAAGTAAACAAACTTTATATGGTTGAAATGGAACATGGAATTTGGGCAATAAATGCCGAAAACAAAGAAATAATTCAATAACTAAAATTTCCAGTAAATGTTATGGGTATTCACTTTAAAGACAAGTAATAGAGTAACCTTGAATTAATAGATAATTGAAGATATCGTGTTTAAGACAAACAACGTCAATTTTAACACTCACGTGCACAGTAGAATTTAATTTTGAAATTAGTAAATTGAAGTATTGCTTGATCGTTTCCTCATGAACTTTACAAACTACTTAATGTGAAAGTGAATTTAAGGTAGTACGTGTAACTAGCATTAGTTATAATAATATTATAAATATTTATTTAACGTAACGAGAATAACGGTGAAAGTTTTTTTCTTTTAATAACTTGAGATAAACTCATTATTTTGATACGGAAGCGTAACGATCTTTATGGTTTCTTTTTTTATTTATTTTTCAGACTCTTATTTGTTTAAACAGGAGAAAAATACTATAATGTAGTCGCAAAAATGTCAAAGATGGAGTTATATTTTATTTTACAAAATTGTCCCATTATACTTTTGATGAAAAGTATACCTTTAACATTTTGATTTTTTATTGTTTTCAGCTCGTGGCAAGAAGAAGAAGATCAAGCAACTCCTCCCCCTTTTGGCTATTGCTAAACTGAAGATTATGGCTCTTATCCCTCTGTTCCTGGGTATCATTGCCTTCGCAGCTGCCAAGGCTGTTCTTCTTGCCAAGATTGCTCTCCTCGTTGCTGGTATCATTGCCCTGAAGAAGCTTCTTGCCAGCAAACACCATGAGACAAGCTACGAAGTCGTTGCACATCCTCACCACGAAGAGTACCACGCAAGCAGTGGACATGGATGGGGTAGGGCTATCGATGACGCCCAGAATCTAGCCTATGCTGCTCATATCAAGTCTGATTAAAATGAAAATACAAGGACACGCCATAGGACTTTATTTACAAAAAAAACGATATTGATGACTCAATGTAAATGGTTTTATGAGATTATTTATTTTTAGCTTTAGTTTTATTTATTTATTTATTTCTCCCTTTGTAAGGGATTGTGTAATTGTTGATGTTTTCCCAAAAAGTGTGGTTCTAAGTTTGTATGATCGATAACTCTTTGATATACTGTTAGTATATTTTTCATATCCTGTACGGTATCCGTATTTGTATGTTTTTTATTTATAAAAACTTCTAGTTTTTTGTTAGACTTTTGTTCTGTTAAATCTAGTCTTGTCTTTTCTAAGTCCTGTATATATTTAGAGTTTAAGAGGACGAGTATATATAGCCATATTAAATTTAAGTATAAAATATATATTTATTGATGTGATATTATTTTATAAAATTGTATTTTTTTGTATTTCTTTATACTGTTTATGTTTTCACCTACATTTATCATCTTTTTCTCCCTTATGTCACTTGCACTATTTATTTCATATTTCTGTATTTTCGTTTTTTTTTCATTTATTTTGCACCATCTACTTCACCATTCTCATTTTACTTATGTATTTTTATGTATATAGTATACATTTGATGTAATTTTATATTTACGAATAACTGTTGCTCAACTAATCGTACAAATAAAGAACTTCAAAGTTATCAACCTGTTTAAAAGTTATTTTCCCTAAAACGCCTGAAGCGAAGCGCTTCTGCATTCTAGCAAAAAATGATTTCGTCTGTGCGTATGTAGGTATGTCTCGAGTTTATTTTTCTCATAATAAAACAAATTGTAGAGGATGTTGGAGTTCATAAGACAGCTGCTTACATTATGTTGTTCTACACGTGCAGGCGAACAGCATTTTACTATTTTTCGGAACCGTACATTTTTTTATTTTTCAAAAATGCTGAGTTTTTCATTTACTGAAAAGCAGCAGTTTTTTTTAAATAAAGCCAATTGATGTTTCGATTGTTGTACTTAGTCCAAACTAAGTAAAAGAACAATTTAAGATTAATGATCTTGAACTCTCAGAATCATCTGACTTTCAAGTAAACTCAAAATTCAAAATTTTCGGAATCTACTTCCGTAGCCGTTGGACAAAAAGCTATCCGCATATGTAGAATAATATAAGTAGCTGCACCACAAACTCCAACACCATGTATTTATATAAGTATATACTATTATATGTAGTTTTATGAATTTAGAGATTATTTATTGATGTGATATTTCTTACACAAAGAGGTTACTTAATAACGCCGTTACACAACATCCGTTTCAGATTTTTTTTATTGGATCAAGTTGATCCACTGAAATGAAACTATACAAGTACGCTGGAATTGCTATCTATACCATAGAAAATGATATTAGATCTTTGTGCCGATTTGATTTGCGCCATGTTGCGATGGTGTTGCGCGTTTTCTATTGAAAGTGATGGTGATCGTCTCCAGAACTATTAGTTCCCTGGACGGCCATATGGCGACAACATGGTCAACATGGCGCAGATCAAATGGGCACAAAATTCAGCGCGTTAGCTCCTATCCATGTAATACCTAGAGGTCAGTGAGTTTATCTCATAAAATTTAATTGAAGATTCTGAAGAGTACCTTCGGAGTGATGAGGAGAAAAACTCATTAAAATGCATTTAAATTACTCACTATTCGAATTCTACCAATAGAACAGCACCTTGAACCATAAAGGGCGCACCTGAACATCACCTTCTCATCACAAACTCTTTAATTGGTATCATTACGGGATAAACCATTTAATATGAAAACTTAAATCGTAACTTTAGAAGTTTTCAGAACTACTTAGTTTATTATTCAAAAAGAACTTTGCAACTCTGAACACATAATATTTATAATCTAAAACATTTAATTGATAATCGGATTAAAACTAAATATACCTAAATCGCCTACGAAGATATTGGAGATACTAAGTGGGTATTATTTTTTATTTTTGGCGACAGAAGTTTTACAGAAATTAGATTAATATGTAAATCGAAGTAAGATAAATAGTTAGATCAATTTTACTAATTTGCACAACAAACAACACATAATTGACAAAAAACACATAAAAGGTCGATGGCATTACATTATTGATTGTTATGAGCCGGTGCACGCTCCTTTAAACACAAATAGGTACACACATTCTGTTTTATTTTAGTTTTTAGTTTTTTTTCTCTAATGAGACAAATATTTTAAATTGGGTTGTAAATAGGTGTCTATAAAATAAAACCATAACCCAGTTCCCAAAGAATCTGTCCTTTCTTTTTTTAAGATTTCATTTTTCAACACGATCATTACCTAAATATCTTTTAGTTTATGAGTAGAGTTGGCTAGATAAAGAAGATTTAACTCTAAAAAGTAAAAAAGATTTTATTCATGCAAGTAAACTAGAAGCCAGTACCTATGTAATAGTAAAAAAATAATTATAATATGCAGCAAGGCAGCGAATAGCTTTACAAAGTTAAGCCATCTTGGATTAACTGCAAGCTTACAAGATAAGTTACAATGTTTTTTTTCTTAGAAGTACTAGTCAAACACGGGAGATGGCGCTTATATCAAAATATTATTTCGAAACATAATATCAAGAAAGAACAATATCTGAAAGACTTTATGATAGACTAAAATTCGATAATAAACTTCTTATTTAGTTAACTCGGAAACAGTATACTTTATCAGGAGGATCGAATGACATTAAATCACTTTCATTTGTCCAATCTCTTGATTAAATTGTACCTAGATATGTTTAGGTAAAGAACAAACAATATAACCGAAGTAAAATGGAAATACATTGGAAAAAGTTCAGGCGCTTACTATCAGCTCTAGATTAACTCGTGCAGTTCTTCTTAAGCAGGACTGATTAGGACCTGCATTGGAATTATTTGGCTTGTTTAAATTGTTCAAATACAAATCTTACTAATACACCATTTTTGTGATTTATTTGTTTGGAATGTTATATACTCGTATACCTATTTATTGTAAAACTGTTTTAATTAAATTAAAAAAAAAAAGATTATGACCTGCACGAGTTAAGCTGAAGTAAGGCTATGTAAATTGGTAGCTATATAAATGGTAGTGGGTAAAATAAGTACTTAAGTTAATACTTTCACGATAACCAACATGAATTGAGTTGAAAAAAATAAAGATGGATCTCTTTTCATCCAACGTCGCAATATTAAATGAGATGATGAGATCTTCTCTCCATAAAAGTAGAATAGTAAGAAAAAAAATGTTAATTAGGTACAATTACAACGGCAGAATTAAACAACAAAAAGAAGGAGAAATCATGAGTAACGCTAAGCGATATTATTCTCTTATTATAATGGCAAGCACTGTTACAATAAAATATGTTATATCTTTTCACGTGCATTAGTATTTCGTCCCAGAAAAAACAGCAATACAGCATAAGTAGCTACGTAATAAATATACGATTTAAATAAAATGAGGACAATCAATTTAAATTAAAAACAATAAAAAACGAAATTAAGTGTTGAGAAGAAACGTCAAGATGCAAAAGAGCGCTCATTAATCGACGCATATGCATATATTAGTTTTTGAAACTAACATGATATAACTAACCATTAGAATATTGTAATATGACGACTGAAAGCTGAAATTTATTATAGCTATTATGGTATTATTATTTAATATAAACACGATTACATTGGGTGCTTGCTTAGCCCATATATATTTTCGTATCCGAATTGAAGATTTTTTGAATATAGGTAATGTTAGTTAATGTTACCTACTCGTATTTATCATAAATGTAATAAAAGTTACAGAACAAATATAGCGAACTTTGAACATAGTAGGTAGGTACATTTTGAATCTCTGATATTTAATAATAATTCCCTTACAAATATATCAGATTAAAAAGTGTTAAGTTTCATTATGAAAGCACCGACGTTTTAAAGCGTGGTTTTGTGAAAGCGGTGACCAATATGCTGATAGTTTTAGATTATTAGTTTAATAAGTATGTCTATAGAAAACGAGATTGATCTCATAAAATTAATATATTCGAAGATACTTATGTTAAACGTAATATATTATTTTTCTTCGATTTCGTGACGCTGCTAAGAAATTTAACTCATTTTTCGTTTAAATTTCAAAGCCTTGTTTCGTGGATTTTCTATACCTCCTGATCGACTATCTATCCGCGAACAGAATATATTTTAATAAATGCTATCCTTTGTTTAAGGGATAGCAATATAACAAACCAAACATTATACAAATCCACCCAGCTGTTCTCGTGATCTTGCATTTCTAACTAACACAATATTGTTTTATTACACTATGGATTTGTAAATGTAAAATGTTCATAGAGAAGTAAAACTGTGATCAATGTTTGTTACAGATAATTTCCAGAACCACTGAACCGATTCTATTCTAATTTTAAAGAGTTCAACGTTATCTAGAAAATGCAAAAACCGTCTTTATATATTTTGTGTATTTTATACGCCAGTGTCTACTAAAACACACAATATAAAACAGACTAAAAAAAGAAAGGTAACTCTTTGGTACGATAGCTTCGGTTCTTGTTTATTCAACATTTTGATTTCGGTTCACGGCCGAATGGTTTCATTGCAGACTATTAGGCGCCAAAATAATGCAGTTGAGTCTTATGTAACGATTAATAAAGCGTCGAGCTTTGATGATGTTTTGATGGTCTGAAACAAACATATTATTATAATGAATGTGAAAAATAAAAACATATTCAATACAAAATTCACCCATACTTTCGCCATTTTTGCAGTTACAGCCATTCAAGCATCATCCCGGCATACAGCTACAATATGTTTTAATCCTTCTTCTTCTTCAATTAATTTACATTGAAAAGACGCTAACAAGCCCGTAACACTTTATTATAGAAAATGATACAAACTTTTAAAACTACCGTTAAAAATTCTGTCACGAACAAGGTATCATGACAAAGATTACGAAACCCGATGACTCGATGACATACCACTTTCTTCACGAAACACAAGCTTTTATCTGCGTACGGATATTGCAAGAACTAAAACCTCCTTCCCATATAATGTAGTTACTAGTTACTAACACTGCTGGTTAAAAAGTATGAGTTTTTGGCTGTTTTCCTTGGACCTATAAAAATAAAAGTATATCTCGTTGCGTTGGGGGTTATAATTTATAAATTTGCGGTATATTTTATTGAAACTAGCGCTACTATTGAATATAGTGATAAGTTGGTTTGAGATAAGTATGGTCTTGCGAGAGGCGGTACCGGATATTTGGAAGATGTAACTATAGGTGCTAATTTAATAAAATAATGTCATGGTCGGTTTTATTTGTCATTGTTAAGTTTTATGTTACTTTTTTACCCGTAAGTATAATAAATTGGGCATATTTTTTTTCTAATATATAAAGCTTTACTTCGACCATATTAATTTGGAATCAAACGGCAATCAACAAATTAACAGTTTAATTTTGAGTTTACAGGTTGCAGAAAGCATCCAAGAGCGGTGTTGGTCTAGTGGTAGATACCGCAACTTTCATTCCAAAGGTCGTGGTTTCGAGTCCTGGCCGACTGCGCACCAATGTATTTGTCGCTCTTACGGCGAAAGAAAACATCGTGAGGAAACCTACGGCTTAAAGTCACACAAAAACCCGCCTGCTTAAAAAAACTTTAAATAAAAACATATACATAATAAAAACTGAAAAGAAAATAAAACAAGTCCAGTAGTCACAGAACATAGCGACTTCAACAGTCGGGACCCATTGACTACCTAAAATCTAGCTCATAAAATACCTTTTCAGTAATGGGTCCCGACTGTTAAAGTCGCTATGTTCTGTGACTACTGGACTTGTTTTATTTTCTTTTCAGTTTTTATTATGTATATTATGTTTTTATTTAAAGTTTTTTAAGCAGGCGGGTTTTTTAAATTTTTATTTAATTTTTTTATTTTGCGCTTTTTAGCCAGCATTAGGTGCAAGAAGTATTATTAAATCAATTTTATTGTATTTTAATCACAATCGCATCATTTCATTGAGAGGGTTATTAAGTTGAGAATTATTTAGTAAGCTGCGGTAATCTAAGGTAGGTATGGACGATTTCTAACCAACTTTAAACCGTTGTAGATCCCAAATGGTTACATTTAATGAAAAATGGTTAGAGAAACCTAACAAATATTTTTGAATACCTATTCAATGATATCCCACCACACATAGGAACAAACATACAAACAAACAAAGAAACAAACATACATACATAGACTGATAAACACATAACCCTTCTTTGCGTCGCGCAGTCGGGTAAAAAGGCCCAATTATGGGTCTAGTTGCGGAAACACACAGTAACAGTAAAAGTAGAGAAGAGTAAGTATTGTTCTATGTCCTGCTTTAAAAATCACGTTATGATCAGTCGGTGCGCTATCGGTCGATCGCAAAACTCGTAGTCTGCTTCCGACTTAAAATGTATGTTCTCACAAACACGCCAAGACAATGAAATTAATGAGAATCAGAAATTTACGGACAAATTACTTAAACAACAATAACTATCGTGCCTTACAATTTTTTGTACAAAATTTCTTTTGAATTTATGAAATTTCATAGTGACACTACAATAGACAATTAAAAAACAAACAGGTCTTATAGAAACTTTTTATTACATGAGAAATGACTAGTTCACGGCGATACTGCTCGTAAAATTTGAATTGTAGAGCCAGCGTAATGCTAGTATTTCGGAGAAATATTTTTGACTGTCTCACTCAGTGTCTAGTCATTGGAAGTAATTTTACTATCGATTTCACATTTGGTACAGTTTCATTAGATATTTAAAGGTTTATGGTTAAAATTGTTCAATGTTAATGGGTCACATATCGGCCCAATAACCCCCAAAATCTGCGAGTACAACTAGACTCTTCAGCGTTAGTTAGCTCATATAGTTAGTAAGAATGTTTAGTAACAAGTCTCGTTTGACGACGACTCAACTTTTGGGACACCAAGATTAAATTGCTATGTCAAATTATTTTTCTGTTAGCCCGTTAATTTGTCTCATTTTAGGCCAAGGGCATCCTCCTAGACTTTAAGACGCCACGAGCGCCTACTCTGGATTGCCGAATATCTCATGCTTCTAAACCTTGCTGAGTCTTCGAACATGTCGTGATGAACACGACGCATTCTTTCACGGTAAAATAAATGTTAATAGCACACATATTGTGCTATGGTGCACGGTCGGCCGGGATTTAAACCCACGATCCTAGAAAATAAAAGCTGCTACTAACCAAAACCTTCTTAGTCATTTGGAATTAGGAAATGACTAAACTCGGAAGTGACGCTTTAAGTTTTTCGCTAGATTAGGTATCACTGTCTACAAATTGAGACATACCTGACCTACATACTAAGCATAATTTTCACACACACCTGAACTTAATTATTACATCACCCCATTTTATATAATAAAAGAAATTTTGCATACTATACTTATTAAAATTCCAGCGGATATAACCTCTGATGTAACTCACATATATTAAACAATCTGTGGAACTCTAGTTCCGTGGTTTCCTAACATTATTTAGGAAGTGAATTCATCATTTTTGTCACATAACAGTGAAACTTGTTCAATATTCAGGTTTTCGCGTGGGGTGTGTACTTGCCCTACGAGCCAAGTCTTAGAATTTTTGTCATTTTAGTAAATTGAGCTTTAAATTGGACGGTGTAAGCGAGATATTCGCATAAACATATGTTTTAAATATACAATGACTCTCTCTGTTGTATATTTAGATGGTTCCGCCAGCTTTGCATGTCAATCGGAGATGTTCCTTTAAGAAGTTACAGGGCTAACAATTGACATTTCTCCCGCTTTGACTGTACAATATCTAAGCTACTGCCATTACCACAGCTTATCTAATAGTTGTTGCGTCTCGCAGCGCTCTTCATTACGTTCGTTCCCCTTAAAGCTGCTTATTAGTTTAGCTTTTGTTTCCTAAATCTCTTATTCTGTCGGTTTCGGGCCCATCGTCGCGTCGTCGTAACGATTCGTTCTCAGCATTAATACCATCAAAATTACAAGACGTCGAAATTTTCTCCTACTGAAATTGAAAGTGCTTTACTATAGAATGTTTAATATTGTATTGGTATTTTTACGTTACCGCCTCTGCCCTTTACGATATTCTAGAAAGGAAGTAAAATAAATCACTTTGGAAACCATAAACAAAAATTACATTGCACATAAAACATCAGTGACCAAAGGCAAAAAGTGCCGCCTTCTCAGAAATGAGAATTCACAAAATTGTGTTAAATAATTTTACAAGAAACAGGTTCCATTCATTATCGAAAAAGGTACATCATAACGATCAATCTGCTGAAGAATTAATGAAAGGTTTGTAGTCCGCGAGGTAGTTGTATAAATGTCTTTAGGACGCGCTGTACGTGTAAGGAACATTTACCTAATTGATGGCGCATTTTAAGGCAGGTCCAGTTGTGCTGACGACCTCAGCAGAGTAAGAAAGACGGTTTTCTATAACTCTTGTTCCCTGTTGCTTCTCGAATTACCAATTCTGAAAACAGTCTATTCAAAATATCCCTAAGAATGAGTTCTTACCCTAATGGTAGAGGGAAACCAAAAAAAGAGGTGAAGGGACTTCGTTAGGGAGAATCTGACGAAGATAAAGGGTTGGGCGAGATATTGACGGAGAACAGATTGGAGTTGAGGATAAATACATTGTGTAAGATATACAGGAAGAAGATAGGTTTCACCCTACAGTTACCTTGATTAAATCTTGGATATTTTTTAGTTAATTTTCTTGCAGCGACCACTCGAAAAACGCCCAATCGTAAATGCGTAAAAAATCATATTATTCATGAATCAATGAAAGTGTCTTACGTAAGACAGTTTTACCACGGATCAGGTGATTTGTACCTACCTTCTTAATGCAGTAATTAAATTTAATAGAATACCTTCAGAATATAATGAATAAATCCTACTAATAGACTGTGTGTACACATAGTCTATTAGTAGATCTAATAAGTTTAAATCTAATAATAAAAGCAACTCAATTAAAACTGAAAAATGAGTTTAATTTTTAAATATATTGTTTCCATTAGATGGCATATTTACACGAGTGAAATCTCTGGTGGTGGAATATTAAATAACCATTTAAAACAACCGTTTATATTCCATTTTGAATTAACTTTCCCTCTCAAATGGCTTTGGCGGTTTGGAATACAAATGGTTGACAATATAGGAAATCACTTGAAGTGATATAGAATTATTGATGAAGTAAAGTACCTAATTCACTCGCCGTGTTCTACGGAAGGCCCAGTTGTTATCTTTGATACCAGTGTTTATGTTAAGTTGAGGTCTTGGTGACCTGATAACTCCAACACTAGGTGATTACTAAAAGAAGGTGACTGAGCTACGAGTCGGTGCATTTCGGCGTCTCTTTGACTATGAAATGGTGAAGGTCAACATTATTCCATCGTCGTAGTTGATCGCGCTCCTGTAGGAACTCCTCCTCTTCTTCCTCCTGCGTGCCATTCTCATTAACTAAAAAAGTGTCATGTATAGCTCTCCTCTTCATTCATATATCCTCCCTAACATAACTATGTTAACAAAGTAATATAATAACTGGGCGTCCTGTGAGGTATACTTAACTTCCGCGGAAGACTCGAAAGTGCCCGTAGTTCCTAATTCCAAGGGGAGTGAGGAACCGGTGGAGTTTTAGTGGGTAAACCTGTGGCCGCCTACCACCTTTAGGCCATTGGCAGCCCCACACACCGCGCCGCTCTCCCTCAAGAGTGATGGTGCATGTGTCTGCGTTTCTCCACCTAAAAAAAAATGGGAATTTACCTTATATGTAAGTAAGTAAACCGTTAAAAGGCACATAAATATTTATCGATATATTTTTAATCCTGTCCGTGTTGTTGTCATAAAAATTTGAAATAAATGACTAATCTATATAGCAGGAACTATCTGTTGCAATTTTGATCACGGGTTTTCGAAAATATGGGTACGATATATCTAGACCAACGTGAAAGGCGACCAAAAAGAGTTACAATGGTTCGTAGCTGGGGCTTATAAAAACAAGTCAGAAAGGATACGGTATCGAAATACTCCTGCAAACTAGGGGACAACTGAACGAAAACTTAAGAGTTCACACGAGATGTTAGACTTTTAAAAATTAGCAACCTACTTATATTATAAAGGTGAAAGTTTATAGTCATGCGTGTGTTGCTCCTTCACGCAAAATCTGCTGAACCGTTTACTTTGAAACTCAGTATGTTCAGTATGAACTCAGTATGTACTCAGTCAGTAGATAGCTGGAGACCTAGAATAATACTGATTACATTTTAGCCCTATATATATATTTTATTTTAATAGGCACGTCCTGTGAAACCACGCAGCTACTTGAATGATAATTTAGTTAAATCATAGACGAGTCGAGTAAATATTATGGTTAAGTAAGTCTATCATTTTTCCTGACGTTCAAAAATTACTGACAAGAGCGAGACAGATGCACGGCTAAGCCAAAGAAATGACTAATTAGTCGACTCTTCAATTAGTAACGGGTAATATTTGCTTAGATAACTAATATTTATATTATTTATCTAAGCAAATATTACCCGAACGAGATATTCGCCAAAAACTCCTATTAATGAACTTGTTAAG
Organism: Idaea biselata; assembly: GCA_958496205.1. Lineage (NCBI taxonomy): Eukaryota > Metazoa > Arthropoda > Insecta > Lepidoptera > Geometridae > Idaea > Idaea biselata. Next base: position 4,181,764 of record OY292394.1, read on the forward strand.
AAAATCCGAGACAGGCATCGTTAGACAGTTAACGAATTCAAAATATCTCGACGTCTAGCGTCTAGTCTAGTCTGTGATAGCGTTGATTCGTTTAACGAAATGAAAGGCGTGCAAATAGAAAATAAGCGGAAACAGGAAACTGAATAGGTAGGTAAAATACCTTAAATTTCAAAGAATAAAAAAAATCCGGAATTGTTTTACTTTTAAAAAGGAAAGTAAATGCAAATGGTTTTGAGGAAGGAACTTTAAACTGTTTCGAAAATCTTAGGTAGGTAGGTATAATACCAAACTTGATTTTATAAGATTACCTACTGATATTGTTAAACTGAAAATGTTATTCGGATTTAATTTAACTGATTTTGTTAAATGGATGAAGATATATTGAAATATAGCGTGTCAAATGGCAAAAATTTCTGAAATGGAATAAAGAAGAATTTCTTAATTAGCGGTGTTGGTCTAGTGATAGATACCCCGAGTTTCATTTCAAGGGGTTGAATCCCCTCTGACCACGCACCAATTATTTTTTTCTCTGATAAAGTTTTATACGGGCACTTATATTTATACACTTTATTGCTCTAACGGTAAAGAAAAACATCGTGTGGAAATAAACAGAACTAACTACGGTCTAACATTATGGTACATTCGCCGATCCGGAGTAGGCTCCCATAGCATCTTACTGCCTAACCTCGCTAAGATGATGCCCTTGATCTACTAAGTTCTTAAATTAGGTAAAAATCATATTAAACATAAAAAATTTCTAGTATTATAAAATATTAAAAATTTATTTAAAGAATAAATTTTTATATTTCTAATTAACGGATTAACGGGCTAACAAAAAACGTATTCTTCTTCATATTTCAATTCATTTGGGGTCGGACCAATACGTCTCATTTATGAACAATGAACATACCTACTGTAAATATATTTGGCAATATTTTTGACACCAATCCTCTTTGGGACCAAATAGTTTACTGTCACAACACGGACAAACTCCAGTTTTTCCGGTTAATGGACAAAAAGTTACTTAACCGTTACTGAAAAAATTAGAACTTTATGGGGCAATATGCACCCGTAACTTTGTATCCAGGTCCTCTATGCTTCGGAAGGCACGATAAGCTGTTGGTCACACTTGTCCTCTCTGATAGCAGTCATTCAAGTTAAAAGACTTAGGCGACCTGACTCTAACACTATGTTATTTGCTGAATGTAAAGTTGAAACCGTTTATACTAACATCGAAGGAATGAAACTAATGTCATACTTAGCGGTCGTCAACAGACTGTCACATTATGACATTATTGTTGCTTTTTAGGGTTCCATACCCAAAGGGTACAAACGGGACCCTGTTACTGAGACTTCGCTGTCTATCCGTCTGTAAGTCTGTCACCAGGCTGTATCTCATGAACCGAAATAGCTAGACGGTTAAAATTTTCACAGAAGATGTATTTAGGTAGCCGCTACAACAACAAATCCTACACAATAAAAACAAAATAAAAAAACAAATATTTATTTGTATAAAACCAAGAGGATTAGGATCTACTGAAAAAAATAGGATTTGTACTGATACAGTAATTTTATTTTTATTGACATATGACCTTATAGGTACCTAGAGGAAAGCTGTTAAAAATAGGTCACAAATCTCTTATTTTGTATTTATAAATAAATAAATATTTTTATTATTAATAAAAATATTTATTCAGAATGTACAAAATACACACAATAATTAAAATAACTTAAAATTAAAATACAAAACTAAATTACCTAAAAAAACAAACAGAAAAGACAAATATGAGTAGGTACAAATTAACAAAATATTAATAAATAATTAACACAAAAATTAAAAAAGAAAAAAAAACACAAAAATAATTATACCTACATACTAAACCAACCAAAAAAAAAAAAAAGATCGGGCTAGCGACTCTCCAGATTCATTAATAAATAGCTTATTTATTTGTCCCAATACAGGCAAAGGCGTCCTCTTAGAAGGGTTGGACACCATAAGACCTAAGGCCCAAGACCATGGGACAGCCTACTCCGGATTGGCGAACATCCCATGCCTTCGGATCGTGGTGAGTCCTAGGACATGTCTGTTTCCTTACGATGTTTTCCTTCACTGTAAAAATGATGTTATTATATTAATAAAATAATTAATATATTATATTCTATCAAGATTTTTTTTAAGTGAATATATAATATTTTTTACATTTACTACATTTCGAAAATAATTATTTGCTTTTCGTTTTTACGATTACGATTTCAGATGCTCGAATTTATAAGTTTATGATTGTACTTTTAAAATGATTACATTGTTTTTATATAATGTGAAACCTCTCAAGTCTAATTAAAAATGGAAAAGCACTCATTACAATTTACCCAAGCGCAACATGACCCGAAAAGTCCATTTTAATAACACACTTTTTTACTATTTATACCAAAAACGTGCTAAATACTCCTAATGACAAGCCTTATAGGCATATTTAAATTTCATAAAGGCTCTATCACACTGCGGTGATATTTCTAAATCTATCGCGTACCTACCTATGAGACTATGCGAATTTCTATTAGTGCTATTTACTAAAGCATCATTAACTACAAAGCTTGGCATTTCTTGTGACATTGTTCCAAAATACAATACATTTATGTTAGAAACGGGTGGAGCCTAAGTACGTATAAAAAACTTTATTATTAATCCAAGTCTTCAGTTAACTGTACTACACGTTAAATTTTATTTCAATCGGTAGTTTTGGCATGAAAGGGTAACAAACATTTTTACTCACAAACTTCAGCATTTTTAATATTAGTAAAATTAGAAACATAGTTGAAAGGAAACAATAGATTAAACTATAAGACAAGTGTAAATTTTTGTAATAACTATGATTTAAATATATGTATGTACCTTTTTAATTTATTTCATAGCACACATACCACAAGCCTAGTTGTTTAGTTTAGGTCGACAAGTAGTGAAATAAAACCTTAAGCCGAAATAGTTCGCGCTATAGATAGCATGCAGTGTAGGGGCACCTTGGCCGAGACCGCACAGCTCGCAGTGACATATGAATACCTTACGAAAGAGGGGGAAGGTAAAATAAAACTCTCCGTGAAGCAGACGTATCCAACAATTTGTCTCTGGGCTTTGAGTGAAAATCACACAGAATGAGAGCCTTCGTGGTACTTTGTATTGTGGCGTGTGCCGGGGCTTTGCCCATGGCGAAGGAAGAAGGCATGGATAAATTCGTGTCTACGCTCAAGGACTGCATGGATTCGGATCCGATGCTGTGCCTAAAGGTGTGTTAAGTGAAGTGACTGTGTTAGTTGTATGGGGACTTAGGGGTGGTTTCAATTTAAGTGCACATATTTGGACGCTATCATTAAATTTTAGGATAATTAGGGTCGCAATTGAAGTTTCTAAGTGAATTTTAAAAAAGAAATGATAATGATAACTCTGTGACTGACTTAAAACCTCAGTGAATTTGGGATAAAACATTGCTTTAATTAAATTTTGACTTAGAAACTTTTAATAGTGCAGCAGTAAGGTGCTAATGGACGTGTGAATCTGAAAAAAATAGTTTTATTTCTGATTGACCGTGAATTCAAAAACTGCATAGAAATAGCTTTATATCGACAAATAATTAAGTTGTAAAGTGATTGTTTGAAAAGCTACCGAGTTGATTGATTTATGATGCTATTATAAACCGTTTACGATGTCGCCGTCGTCATATTTAGAATGATTACACGTATTTTATTACAATTTTATTCATAATTAGTATTTTAAAATAACATCATTTGAAGCACAGTTTAAATTTATAGAATTATTCAAAGTAGTAGGTAATTTCTGTATTTTTAAACATAAGGATCAGAAAGTAAAATTTCTACTGAACCAAATGTTTAGCGTCTAACTAACAAATATACTTAATGTATTCTAATAATAAACCTAAATCTGATCACAAACATATTTGCAACTTGATTTCAAAAATATATTGAAATATTATTAATTACAGGAAAAAGCGATGAAGTACACCGAAAACCTGGCCCTATCAAAAGACTTGACCATCGTCGACGGAGTCAGTTTTGCTAGAACTGGAAATGGAAGCCCTCGATCAGCCAGGAGTTACGAGCCCTTAGCTGACGACCCGAAGGCTAGAGAACAGCAAGTTGAAGAAAGAATTCTAGACAATGTCGTAGATTTCCTTGACAACCATGCCCTGCAATTAAGAATGCCGAAATCTTTAGACGATGGAAATGACTACGAAGAAGAAGGTATGTTTATCTATTTAATTTCATTTAACCACTGTCCCTATAAATAAACGTGGTCTTAGCTCGGATAACTAAGTCAACGTTAAAATTACTTGACAAGGAAGAAACACAAAGCCGGGTTTATCTAATCCGACTTTCATGACCACGATTATTATTAAGGAAGTTTAAACTTACTATTTTATAATTAAATTTTAAAACACAGTTTTTTATCATTTATATTTATGAGTACAGTACTACCAAAATCAGCACTCTTTAAAATAGAATATCAGGAAAATTACGAAAATGAAAATTCAAAAGTTAACGGGATATAGGGAACGTCTCGTACTAAAAGTTTCCTTCCTTTTTTACTTAACAAAATGGAAAAGGGAACTGAAAGATTTCTTTTAACCCTTTTGAGGATAGGGGCTACAAAAGATAGGCCCGGTTCCCACCACCAAGAAGATATGACAGTTCTGCTTCTTTCAAACCTACAGAGATCGTTTTCATAGCCACAGGACTCTTGCGCTCTGAAAACGATCTTTGTGTATAGGTATTTCCCTTGTGGCAGTGAAAACAGAAAATGGTTTGAAAATACTTCAAAAGCCTTCAAAAACCAAAATGGTTTATCTAATTCACCAATAATGTTAGTCGACATTCATAGAATAATTACTCCAAACACCTAAATGATTATTTAAATCACTACGGTATTAGGTTTTATGTTAGCAAATACGCAAACTATGTTATTTCACTACCTATTAATTGAATTAATTCCAAAATGAATTTATCTATTAGATAATAATCGTTTTCTCACGTTAAATCTGATATAACGTATCTATTAATTTCGTAACACAAATACGAGGTTCAATGTTATAAAAAAGATTGATCGAAACAGCATAATCGATTACGAATTTATGATTCATTCATGCAACATAATGTAGAGACAGAACAAAATGAATCAATATTGTTAATTATTAGCTCGCAACGGAAACGAGAATTGCATGTGACGCAGAAGATTGCGGGTTCAATTCCCGACGTGATACAAATGTTCATGTATTAATCTATATGTTTCTGATTCTGGTGTTTCCATATTATAATTATTCTAAGTTTACAAGAGGAAGCTTCAAGTTTAAATAATATTCACCACGTTCTTTGGCACTCTAATTACAAGTTGGTTGCTAGTTTTGGGACTAGATATTAGTAGATATCCTACACCTATAAAGTGTCACAGTATGAATTCAAAAAATATAGTATTTATTTGATTACTATTACAGAATGAAAAAAGTGTATCATTAGCTCACGGCTCTTTAAAAACCATTTCAAACTGCATATTATTACGACTTATGATTTGCGAATTTTTATTTACTTATTTCCATTGTATTTTCACATTCCTTCTCTCTATGCCAATATTATTAAATGCTTCTGGTGTAATAAATGCGAAAGTTTGAAATCTATTTCATCGTAGCGATGCACATAGCGATGGTACACTTAAATGTCTTTCTACATTATAATATAATTTCTTACTCCTTTACGCAAAAACTACTGGAGCCGATTGAGATGGGCTTTTTTTATTTGCACAGCTTGAATCTTAGATAAAGCCAAAAGATATATATAAACGTCTTATTAGGTGATTATTTATACAATTTTGAACTTGTTAAAGGATTTTAGTGCTTAGAGATTTTGGTAAATCTCTTTGCTATGAGATCCGTCTAACATTATTACCTACTATTTAGTCAAGAAGATGGTAAATAGACTCGAGAAATGTAAATAAAATGCCGTTTCAAAGAGCCATCTTTACTATGTCAGGTGTATTTATTTACCTAATAGTGGTATGTACAGACAGCAGTAAAATTAGACAACACAGTTTATGAATCTAAAACATTGCCTAAAACTGTGATTATACTGTTACTATCTAGTCCCAAATAAAGCAGCCAGACATGTAATATAAGTGCCAGATAAACTTAAATAAAAAACCTATAATATGCTTGATTTTGTTAAGCGATGTAATTATGATAATATTTTAACTACAAATTTTATATTTTACTATTATTTGATTAAATTCAATTAGGTAGGTAATTTTATTGGGGTGTATTGGCCCAAGTGTCAAAATGTTCAAGGGGTCTATATGTCCAGAGCCTTCAGTTCTGTCATTACTATGAGCGTATCTCAATAAAAAATAAAGAGACACAGACAAAAACATTAATAATTACATAAAGAAGATAAAATCTGCCAATAAACGTCCATTAAACAATAAAATAAAAATCGAACCTATCGTTTTTTAATTGTAGACTATGATTTGACACATCTGCCTGAAGAAAAAAACGTCAAACACAAAGAAACAAACGTCAGATCGTATTCTGAAATCAAAAAACGAAGCATAGAAGAAAGTTAAAGTTAAGTTAGTGGAAGTTAGTGTATTTATTTTTGGTGAGAACAATAAAGTGTTCTATCTATCTATGTAGGTATAGGTAATTAAGTTTCTTAAATAATATCACGATAGTTATAATCAATTTCATTTCCGACCGTACCTAGAACCTGAAGTTCTTCTCATACTTTCCACCGTCATTGTTTAACTCACAACTTGTGATAAATGAAAGTTAAATGCTTAATTTGAAGATACAAGTACAAGATTATCTTTGAATGTAGGTAGGTACCTCTGTCATCGGTTTGTATAGAGAAATCTTTCATATTGTTCTCACGGACAATAGTTCGATGATTTTGATGTATGTCATTGATTTTAACTGTATTATAATATTTGGTATTGAATGAGTGTTAAGGGCGAAAGGTCGTATGCCCGTTATTGTACAGAATGAACAACCGGTCCAGAATCAGGCTGCTTCGTATTCCATAAGATTATTTTCGTACGAAATCTCATTCCTCAATTCGACAACATAAACCTCATTAATACACTTTCCGTAAATATTACAAACCGCGCTAGTAGATATCAATTGATAGATCAGGCTGTACGTGCATTAATAATAAGTGGCGCAGGCGAGTCGTCATCTCGTCGCGGATACCTTTGAGACTATCGCCTAATTTGTGGTAATGTCAAAGGAGTGACTGACACCACCCGCTGTTGCCACGACTTATCAGTTTGCGTATAGTCTTTAGTATGAACCTAGCAAAGTACGACTTAGATTCTTTCTAATTATAGTTTACTACCTACAAACTTGTAAAGTTTGTTGGTAACAAACAGGTAATAAGTGAATAGTCATTTCACGTTACACATAAAAAAAGAAAGTACATAGGTAGGTTAGGTATGTACGTCTTAAGTAAGTGAATCATTACGTAAGACAAAAAAAAACCTTAAATAAACCGTATGTAGGTATATGTTTCGAACATGATTTAGCTTGTGCGAACTCATTAAACAGAACCTTTGCAGGCATAGGAGTTCATTTTCGAGCAATCATAAGTATAAATTATACGCATTTTCACGCTAGAAATTAATTTAAACACGGTCAAGTTTATGCAAAAAAAAATTTCGTAACAACTTTCGGCCTACAACCAAAATTAAAATAAGTATTTCCGCTTTTTTTTGTGGTACTGTTACTCATTTACTTTCATTCATCAAAATGATTTTCGAATTATGTAAATGAAGTGCGCATTCAATTTTTTCATTAACCATTACTTCTTGACCTTTAAGAGTTTTAACTTTCTCAAAAACATCTTTTATGTGTTCTGAATGTGAATTTCATTTAACTTTTCGGATCGTTTGAGCTAGTCATGACTATTCTAATGATGCTCAATATTTTTAAGTGTTTCAAACCTTTTGTTACTTGTCAATTTCATGAGCTCTTAGAATAGGTACAAACGAGTAGGTGTGCAGTGTACTCAGATACTTATTGACTTTCTTATACTTTTAGGTCGTGGCAAGAAGAAGAAGAAGCTGAAGAAACTCCTTCCCATCCTCGCCCTCATCAAACTGAAGCTCGCTGCCTTGATTCCTTTGTTCCTGGGTATCATCGCCTTTGCAGTCTTCAAGGCCTACCTCCTCGGAAAAATCGCTTTCATTGGTACGTTTTTACCCTTTATACAATATATTTTTTATAAATATACTTATTTATAAGGTTTTAGAGTCTAGGAAGAGATCCTATCCTGTTGTACAATTGATCAAAAGTGTGAGACATTCCCTCGTAGGCCTAAAATACCACAATCACAAGTTGGTCTACTAACTGTAGACTCTTACTCCAATCCTAATCAATATATTGAATGAGCAGCCTCGTAACCATTACATCACAAAGGCCAAAACATATCGTTTTGCCATTTTTAGCCCCTAAATGATGAAAAAGGGATGCTTTAAGATTTTGCTCCAGAGGATTTAAAAATCGGATGTTGCCAATTAAGTTGTGTTCTTGGTTTACAATTTGCTTCTTTTTTATAGCCGCTGCATTCGGTGCTCTGAAGAAGCTTCTAGAAAGCAAGAAAGGTGGAGGTGGTGGTGGTGGATGGTCAGAGCCAGCTCACGAAGAGCACCACGGTTGGGAAAGCAGCGGTGGATGGGGCAGGTCTCAAGATGCCCAGAACTTGGCGTATGGTGCTCATGCTAAACAAGCGTAGTAGTACCTAATAAATAAATTTATTTAACTAAATTATTCTAGGTTAAGTAATTTATTGCAAATTAATGTTGAATTTTCTATAGTCTGTGTATATTTTGAAGTGACCACCGTTTTCATATTATATTTTTTAATATTTGTGTAAATATTTTACCTTTGTTTATACTATGTATGTATGTGTTATAGTATACAATTTGTTATGATTATGAACTTGTCCTCTTTTATGTACATATGTTAAATTATCTTTTCTACTCTACGTATTGACTGATATATATTTAAGTATATATTTTTACGTAAATGTATGTTTAGTTATCGTTTTCTCAGACATATTTTATGGTGTGTATTATATTTAATTTATATCAATTGTATTATGCTATATAATATGTATAATATGATATGTTATTCCTATACTTAAATATTCATGTAGAATGTTTATAGTAACGCTAGTATCAGTTTATTTTAAGTTTCAGTTCCAAAGATATATAGAATTATATGTATATATTATTTTATTACTTAGTCACTTTCACTATGTGTATCGAAATGTATTAAAGGAGTCATATTTTAAACCTGAACAAGTACATGGTTATAAATTTATAATGAATTTATTAAATTTATTTTACGACTAACCATTTAAAGTCATTAAAAGATTTCATTTTAAAAAGTTGTATTTTATTTTTATTATCCCAATTAGCAGTAATTTTATTTATTACAAACCCAGTTGACGCAGCAGTCAAGTGATATGCTGGTTGAAGAATGGAAACAGGGTAGTTTCTTACTATCTCTCTGGTCTCTACATTTGGTCTCCAGTTTCCGACGATTCACGCCTCAGCGTCTATATGCTCTTGCTTGAATGGTGGTTCCGAAACCACCACAATTAAGTAGGTATCAGACTGTTATCAACTCAAGTGAAACTTTTAGGTTATACATTATATTATTAAAAAAACTGGATATTGGCCATAATATTATTGAATAATTATATACATTGAATCATGGACACAAATTTTATTGAAACATGGTAAATATCCCGTTATTTAAAACCGAATTTTAATCCTGAATAATACTATTCGGAGCTCGTATTTCGCCAGTAATTTAACTGGATTTTTCAAGAGACTGACTTTTAAGTTCAATGAGAACACATTTAAAATCTTGCAATTTATAATCCTTTAGAGTGCTACTTTAGTTAAAACATTCTGACCCACTAGTACCTTCATACAACATAAGTTAGTGTTTCTCTATTTATGTATCTTTTATGATTAGTAATAATCTTAGCTCAGAGAATCCAGGTTGACCCGTAATCTGTCAAATACTTACACTCATCATGGTAATCAGACAAACATAGCAGATAATGTTCCTCCTCAGGGCAACATCTTCAATTCTTCACACGTTAAAGATTATCAATTTTCGTCAGTAGTAGGCAGGTAGGGGTAGGTAGCATATAATTATATTTGTGATCAGTAATAGTGCGACAGAAATGCGTAGCTATACAGTGAAAATAAACTGCAACTATCTCTATGGACATTTCACCACAAGACAGTTTTCCTTAGAAAAAGGAAACTCATGCTTAAAATATTTGTTTGGAAAGCCTCCAAGACCAACTTTCTGTTGAAGCAAATTGACCAATGTATTATGGGCCATTTACACGGTGAAGATTTCTAATTCATTCCAATAACCAAGTGAAAAAAAACACGAAAACACGGGTGATCCCTTTTCTTGCTTCACGGGTCAGTAAGCAAGAAAAAGGATCACCCGTCATTTTTAATTTTATTTTCGAGCGTAGTGAAATAAGTACCTTGTGAATGGTACCTACATTAAACTGACACGGGGTACCGGACAGTCAAAATTTGACAGACATTCGAGAAGAACTCTCTGTCTTCTCTTTTAGTGTTAGACTGTCTGTCCTGTTCTGACATCCCATAATTAGAAAATCAAGATGGTCCCTGACATATGATGCTGGCAGACCGTACGACATCAACATCGAAATTATCGTAATCAATTTTGCGTTTCTCCTAAGCGATAGTGAAAACATAAATGCTGTATCCATTTGCAGTATGAGGCGGCCTCTACAGAGCGTCTTATGTATCCTGCACTGTGTTGTGAATTAACTCGACTTCTTCTAACTAACTTTAAAGGTAATGTGCACACCAGCACATTACCTTTGAAATAACAGCTGAAGCGTATCGTCCGTCAACATTTTTTTAGACTAAATCTATATGCGTTGAAGGCCCGGGCTCGGCCCGCCTGCTTTCATCGGCTCACATATTTAACTTCCCCCAAGAAGAGTACTTTTTCCTTTCTCCTTTACCTTCTCTTCTTCTGGAGACAATAGGTTCTACCTAACGAAAATGCCGCCGGGTATAAAGTGGAGGTTTCCACCGCGAGCGGAGATGAGTCAAATGGTTCAGTTGACTATCCAGACTACGTACGTATGATGGAGTCATTAATGGGTCAGTTTAACATGCTAGTAATGTTAAACTGACCCACTTTGGAGTGGCTCCGACTGGCTTTGGGAGCCCGGCTTAAGAGTAGATATTTAATTTGACAGTAACAACGCACAGTCTATTAGTAGCTGCAGTTGACATGAATGCCGTCATTAAAGTCGCTGTCTGTCTGTGCTCGTTATAAGGTGTGAAAGATATTAATGATTATTGTCCGTAGAGTAGTTGTTAGGTATTTAAGTTTGTAGCTGTATTGTACTTACTTACTTTGTAGACAGAGAGTTTGGAAATATTATGTACTTGAGCACCAAAGTATTGTCACATAAATTTTATAAACAACGTAGGTAACTTATTATTTACGAGTAACTATGAGCAAGTAACTGTGTACATAATCCTTACATAGTTTGTTTAAATTATACAAAAGTGACTAGGTATAATGTTTATAAAAGTCGACTACTACTATCCCCTAGAAACTCCCTAGAAACTCAGCAAAGTTACAGATGCAGAATCTTATCTTAAATTAGTTTTTTTCGCTTATATTAGGTGGGTATGAACTTCACGTTCTGAACTTGGTGAGAGTCACTTGTATATACATACATACCTACTTATAAATATATATTATATTCTTAATTTAGTCAGGGGAGAGTACAAGTCTCCCCTGACTTAATAAAGTACTATTATTTGAGGAGGATATTATATACTTAATCAAAATCTTCAATATTCTTTAGAATTGCTCACTAATTAGGTAAAAAAAAATAAAACTAATAAAATCAGTTTCCTGTGTCTTCTTCTCATTGGATGTTGCGTTTTGTAGACACACTTGGTAGGAGATGGCACATCAAGAAGAATAACCATATTGCAAAAATTAGCCTTGCCTTTGGCCTAGCTGCACCTGCCGATCTTGAACAATCTTAATCAAGTCGTTAGTCCCGGCTGTTATACTTAACACTGACAGCAGTCAATAGGTCAAGTTAGAGGCCTTAGGGTGCCCTGAAAACTCTAAGAATAGGTCACCCTTGAGAAAATGATTATAATAACAATTAAAATATACCGCATTTCTTTATTGCAACGCCTTATACTGTTTTAACACTTTTCGAAGTATGGCACGCTAGCCGATTGCTAGTAGACTTTCAAATAAAGATAGTATATCGAAAATTAGACAATTTACTGCATTATTGAGAAATATCATGTTCATAATTCAGAAATCTCTATTAGATCTTTTTATATATTTCATTTAAGGGCCCTATTCTGAAAAACGATATTTTTATATTCCGATATTTTAGTGAGTTTCCATACAAATATGTCTAAACGTATTGAAGCCTATCGACATTTTAGCCAAATCAGACATTGTTTGTCTAAAATTTGGACAGGCTTTGCACCAATAGGAGGTTCGTGTCTTAAAACTACTCCAAAATAGAGGAAACAATGTCACCTACAATCTGGCAACTAAAAAAAGTTCTACGACATTCCGTCATGAAATAATCAACAATTTTCGATGAGCCCGACAGGGATTTTGAGTTTTAAGGTCGTTGGCGTATATACTTCTCTTAATCAGCCCTAATTGGGTTTACCGAAGAAGAAATAAGTTTTTATATACTAGACCTGAAATATAAACCCTTTACTTACTTCCTTATTATTGCATGCCTCATGTAAAGGCTGAATATAGGGTTATAAAATGTTTAACGTACTTATAACATTTATGTAAAGGTTGTGTAAATAAATAAAATAAATAATAAAAACAATTGTTGAAGAAAAATAGTAAAGTAATGATTTACTAAGTGAAAACTATATACTAACCAAATTATCATGTTTAATCCGATTGATTAAGATAAAACTTAAGAAAAAGAATAATGAGTTAATTACATTATTAAGATGTCATCATCAACTATTTATATAATGGATGGATGGATAGACGGCGGTGGATGCAGGCTGCTTATGACCGAAGCATCTGGAAATCTATGAGGGAGGCTTATGTCCAGCAATGGACTTCTTACAGCTGAAATGATGATGATGATCTACTATTTATATAGATTTTCATTGGGTTTCGCGATGCTGAAAAGAAAATAAAGTCATGAATCGGTTTCAATCGCTTTGTTTTCTTTAGCAGTGTTTTTTAACAACTGACTTTTCAAGGAAATGACTCTTAGCGCCTCCTGGACTCTTATTCAGTAACTAAAATTGTGCCTCAGGTCTGTTCAATTGTTTTCCATAGTTTTTGGACATTTTGCAAAGTGTTGCCAAAGTATTTGAAGTGTTAGTGATTCCTTGCAAAATTACCAACAAATTGCTGAAGGGTTAAAAAATCATTAACAGATCTGAGTGGTAGTTGACACATTTTACTTGTAAAATATACGTGCCCTGGTCACGCGCGTAAGTTTTAGATTTTTAAGCACTTGACCGTACCATTATACTAAAAAAAACATTATTAGATGATTAACACATCCGCAGCTTTCGAGTGAAATCATTTGAATGACCTAAATTATAAGTAGGTATGGCCGTTTGAATATTTGTCATTAAAAATCAAATTTTATGGTTATTTAATATCCCTAACTACATTGTGTAACAAAGGATGTCCGTGTGTGTATCGGACGGTGCTAGGTAAGTAAGCAGGTAGGTGCAGGGTGCGGCCCGCGAAAGTTTTGTGCCGCGCCCACGTATCGCGCGCTCACAGTGGTCAAAACTTTGTTAAAAAACCCTTGAATCATTGATATCAAAATCACACCGTTTTCGATTATTTTTTCTTAGTTCGGAGGCGTGGAAAGTCTTAAAATTGAGAACTCCAAATCTAAATTTCGTTAAAATGTTGTAATGTTTTTTTTTCAACAAAACTATATTACACACTTTTTAAACTTACACGATTTCCGTCCACATTAAAATACGATTGTAACGCGATGCGATCTAGACTCGAAGATCTAATATTAAAATTATGTTATTATAAATAAACACCAATAAATCGAAATGGAAACGGAGTACATGACAGTTTTACTAAAAAATATATACTTGAATATTAAAAATGTCTCAATTGTTGTATAAGAACACAAAGCTCTAATATTTTATGAACAGATCAGTGAATCTGGTGTAATAAACGTTAGCGACATAATATATCACTCTCGAACATAAGACAAAACACAGATTAACTGATTACTACTAATTACCGTTTATAAATAAAAGGGAAAGGCAGTGCATCACGCCAATGAATTTACATATTTAGTTTAAGCAAATTAGGTACAAATGTTAATTATATAATAAATTATTATTCTAATGCAAATAGTATACAGTTAGTTAGTTAAATAATTTCCACTTTTTTATAATTACAATTTAATGTTTTTTATTGGACGGGCTGCGCTTTATACGTATTTATAGAAAAATATAAACTTTTGTATTTTAAAAATAAAAACGTATTTTTTTTTTCATCGGACACTTATAACAAGACGAAATCCTAGCGAAATACTAATATAAATATTAATAAAATAAAATAAATATTAATATTGAAATACTGTTTTTCTATGACAAATTTGAAAGAAAACTGTTTAAATCTATGGTATTTAAATAAATTTTAAAAAAAACCTTTTTTTAAGGTTAACATTTTCGCCCATTGTGAACCACCAAGCGCCGAAAGTACCTTCATTCAAGGTCACTAGCAACGTTGACTCATCAAAACTTTCTTCTCAAGGTGCCGTGAGAATACCTGACGGTTACGTAGTACCCTACCATGGCATACAAAAGGCCATTTTCCGGAATGGGCTTGCTGACCCAAATACCTCATATGTATGGAGTATTATACATAGGTATTATGACGTATTTATGTACAGTGTTCACATTCCAAGTTTCATCGCAATCGGTTTGGTTTTTGCGTGACAAAGTATATTCATGAAAAATATATAGCTGGTACTACTTTTCAAATATTTTGTTTTGCTTAGTTTCAAAATTGGAAACTTGAAATTTCCTTAAATGTAATATCTCCAAAATTTAATAAAAAGCAAAACGGTCAAGAACGACTTCCAGAAAACATGTTTTTTGTAAAAAAAATGCTCTGTCTGTAGGCTATATTTTGGGAAGAAATGAGGTAATGAGTAAAGAAGCACTATGTGAACGGACGATTATTTTTTACGGGCTCGTCAGATTTGCAGTTATTTAACATTGGTTTAACTTAAGAGCCCTATAGCCGCTAAACTCAAAATCCCTGTCGGGCTCATCGAAAATTGTTGAATCTTTCATGACGGAATGTCGTAGAACTTTTTTTGTGTGTGGATTGTAGGTGACATTGTTTCCTACATTTTGTTGTAGTTTTAAGACAAAAACCTCCTATTGGTGCAAAGCCTTATCAAATTTTAGATAAAAATGTCTATTTTGGCTAAAATGTCGATAAGTATCAATACGTTTCAACATATTTGTCTGGAAACTGCACTAAAATGTCGGAAACAATGTCGATTACAATCCATTCACAAAAAAAAGTTCAACAACATTCCGTCATGAAATAATCAACAATTTTCGATGAACCCGACATGGATTTTGAGTTTAGCGGCTATAGGGCTTTTAATGCTATTAGTTATATTAAAAATATTAGCACCGTGTAAAATAAATACGGTTTAATTTTAATGCAAACTTATCTGAAATTTGTGTAACATATTACAGCTGTAGCTGTTATAGTCTAGCTTGGAAATTGTAATCATTTTAGGTACCTACATATATGATTTTATGGCATGTAGCGATACTTAGACTGATGCATCCATTAAAGAAGACGGTCTACTTAGTGAGCATGCTACATTATAGACTATTTCATCACTTACTTACTTAGGTGAGATAGTGGTCAAACAATCCTGTATCGTGTGTGAAAAAAAGGTCTTCGCCAGTCTGCGTTATAAATTGATCGCCATGGTTTATTTTCATTCATTATTAATTAAGTTTAAGTTAACCTAGAGTAATTTGCTTACTTTTTCAGTTCGTGCCATTGCTTCTGCTATATTTTATTTGTATTGGAATAGATAATAATTCAAAGTTTGTGTCAATATATGAACAAATCTAGCGTTAATAACTATCTTTGCCTAACAAAAAATAACTAGTTAAACAACGCAAAAAAGAAATGGTTTTAAAATCGGTTAAGCCGTTTTTGAGCCAGTTGCGACGGATGGACACTTCTCATCACAAATGCATATAGAGTCTCCGTGGCCGTTTCGAGAGTAAAAAATGATCAATCATTCCTTCCGCCGACTCATGCGAGCAGTCGATTCACTCGCAAGTAAGGACATCACTCACTGCACAAGAATCAAGGCCACACACTTGTATGCCGGTCCTTACAGTGAAGCCTACTTAGTAAGTACTCGCTCACTTTCACTGTCCGAGTAATATTACATCAGTGCAATTGCGACTTATTAAATCACTATTTTTGACCTAGACATTTTTTGTTGAGGTAATCGTTCTGTTGTATTATTTTGTACCTATTATACGTATATCTATCGAACTAATAGACAACATGATCGTTACTTTTTGAAACGAGCAATAGGTGTAATAGATTTTGTGTTGAGATTAATGATGGAGCTTCAGTATTGACTTCATTAGGTTTAAGTGTACTCTCCATCAGATTTTGACACTTCAAAAAATTATGATATAATGCGAATTAGTATTTTTGAATGATGGATAATTAATTTTGATGATCCCTATTTAACGCTGTCAATGAAACTATTCAGCGTAGATTATAGCATGTATAATCAAAAGATTAACATTTTGACACATATAATCTCAAATTAAGTTTGTAATTGTTTTTTTTTATAAGTAATACCGATATAATTAAATGTCGCACTTCATAGATAAGTGGTACAATCATGAAGTAAGTAGATATGAAATTAATTGGTAGTTTACGTACCTACATATAAAAATACATATAAACTTTTTATGTGTATTTCATTTATTGTATCGAATGGTACATTTACTCATTAAGCAAATTATACATATTAAAAGACCTAAACGCAACGTATTTTGCGCACCGTTTAACAAGATATATACAAAATCGCCCAGCTGTAAGACCTTTGAACAAATTTAAAAAAAAAGTATGATAATTGTATTAGTATTGCGAATACAATAAAATGAAATATCATAAATTTATATATCTACGTACTTACCCTTATATGTAACTAGCTGCGCCCTGCGGTTTCACCCGCGTAAGTCCTGATCCCGCGTAAATATCGGGATATAAAGTAGCCTATGTGTTATTTTAGGTCTCCAGCTATGTATATTCTAAGTTTCATCGCAATCGGTTCAGTAGTTTTTGCGTGAAAGAGTAACAAAGTCACATACATACATACAAACTTTCGCGTTTATAATATTCTAAGTAGGATGTATCTTAAATATCGCAAAACTTAATTTTACCTGAATACTCAAATCACATTTCGTCGGTCGGGGCAGCAACGTAGCGAAGGTCGGAATTTGAATTCATTTCAATAGGTACTAAATAAAAAATAATATAGGTATCTGGTATTTTTAAGATTTTCGCCATTTAACCTCAAATACAACTATTTTAATACCGAGACACAGTTCGCTTCTGACTATTCGAACTGTAAAATCGTTGAAACGTTATGTTAATACAAAATAATCCGTTTAAATGGTTCTGCTATTTATATATATATTTAAGTATGTTTAAACGTATTTAATTACACATTGTTTAAGGTGTGATTATTTAATTAAAAGTGTAAGTAATCAATTAAAAAAAACCCTAGAGCTTGTTTTGTACCTCTGACTTATATGTATAGTTTGTGTGTTTGTAGGTACATTATACTACTTAGAAACTCTCGTTCGCATTTATAGACAATTCGAATAACGTTTCCATCATTAAAATATGTAAAGAATTTTAGTTACTAAGTTACTTGATGAGCTCCATTATTACAGTGCTAAAAAGACACTGGCTCCTATAACTTACTTTTAAATCATAGGTACCTACATTAATCTATCAAAAATAGGCATAGGTATCACTAATTGGGCCCACCTAAAACAATGTAATGCATCAAACTTTTATCAGCGATTTTCAACGTTAGCAAAACTACGCCAACGACTTACTTACAGAAGAACACTGAAACGCTACTCAACATTTAAATATCACTTACACAATTTAGGCACCTCTTAAAATATATATTTTAAAATTTAATAGCTGCTCTATAATTTAAGAACCCCTATCATGGGGTTCTTAAATTATAGAGATTGAACTGTTAACAATCATGTTAAGGGGCGTTTTAGAATTCGACCATTAGCTAGGCTAATTACTTAACTCGCCTATAAATACGGACGTACCTATGACTTTTTTTATCACGTTTCTCAAGCTTTGTATTTTAACTTTCTGTCTAAGAAAAAGTCACGAAGTTACGTTGGAGAGCATAAACATAACCTCATTAATATAATAAATGAGTTTGGAAACCGATATGTCTGCCCCAGTATAGCTAAGACTGTTATAATACCTACTTTACCAACTTCGATTTAACTATGACCTATTGAAACAAATATTTCTAGGTAGGTGCTGTATGAATAAGGTTTTTGGAAAATAAAACGGCATTTTAAAAGTTTCAATCTTTATTTTAAGCGTTCCATTTGTCAACAAAGAACCGTTATGTTTTTTTAAGACAGAGACTTATCACATAATTTAGATAATATTAAAGTAAAATATATTATTATAATAAAATATTATGCTTACATTCGTCTTTTGACTTCTTTTCTAAACTAATAATTTAGTACTTATATTATGAAATTCAATATTGATTGTGCAAACTATAGGTAGTACCTACTAGTAAATAAATAGTATTAGTAAATAAAATCAATTTAAATATTTAATTGTCACTTATTACATCTTTATTTACCTGTCATACTTTCAAATTCACCGTATTTTTTATGTAAAGATTATCTAATGATTTTGTGTGAAATCAGACATCAGAGCATTACAAATAAAAACTACAGAGTATTTAATACCGTATGTAGAAATAAACCTGGTAAAGGGCTGTCAGATGTTTTTATAAATTTACGTATAAACTAAAATTAAAAAATAACGAAGTTTGACATAATCCTTTTTGCCCAGAAAATAAGTATTTGTATTACAACGGGCAATGCAGCCAGTATTCTGGGCACTTTTTCCTCCACCAAGAGTTTAGCTGATTTAGATTTAGTTTATTTTTTAGTTAGTTTTATGTTTTAGAAAATATTACGAAATTAAAACGTCAAATACCCTTAACAAAATCGGTTTACTTATTTAATCATAATTACCTATAAATATAGGTACAAGCTTTTTTGTATGGTACTTATGCATAAATATTACCCCTATTATTTTTTCACGGTACAACTATGTAGGTACTTGTTGACAGCTAAAGGTTTACAAAAGACGTATCGAACAAGCTACATTTTAACTTAGTTACCGAATCAAATCGAGACTGTGCAGGTAACTTGGATGACGTTATTTAGTAGTAAATATTTCTAAAGACCAAAGGACAATCTTCAATTTAAATACGACACCCATTTAAATTGATGAATACGGGAAGTTGGTCATTTCAAAAAGTACAACAAACAGAAATTCAGTTCTTGCTTTTAGATTTAATAATACTTTATTTAACATATCAACAGTAAAAACTATACTTTTAATATAAATAAATTAGGTTTTTATGTTGTACATAACTTATTAGTTAATGCAAGCTCCTTTTTTGTACGTAACCGATATTTGTCTATTTAGATAACTCGTCTTAAGTTTTTTTTAATACTTTCTAAACTAAAATTCTATCACAAAGTTTTGAATATTAAATTATAAGAAATAACAAAAAATATTAATATTTAAAATATTCATACTCAAAATCCCGTTCACATAAATTATACGAGAATACGAATTTTTTTAATGTTGAATAGAATAACTGTATTCTTAAATATCAACCGAAAGATTCCACAAAAAATCAATCAATCAAAATTAGGTAGGTACCTACTTATTTATTACAACAGTTTTTTTTTAGGTTTTGATATTAATTATAGATATTCATAAAAAAATTAAAAATAAAACAACATTTAAATATCTTTAATGAATATTTATATATTGTTTTATATATTTAATGAAATAAAAACACTCGCAAATATTGTCAATAACTGATTTCTTGTTGGATCAAGCGGCAAGATATTTTAAATAAAAATAGTTAGTTCGTACTTGCAGATAGTTACATATCAGCTAAGAATGATTTTTTATTTATTTAATTCTTGCCTAAGTTTTTTATGCAACCAGGGTTATGTAACAAAATATTATTTTGTATTAAATGGACAACGTTATAAATAAACATTATTAAAGCAAAGCTTACATAAATATATATGCATAGCAGATAGGTACTAAGGAAAATATTCCACAGCGGGTACTGAATTCGCATACTTCTATATGACAGAGGAACATTCGCTTGCTTAAAAGTAGATAATTAAAATGACTACTAAGCTTAAGTTAACAAACCAACCGAAAAGTG
The DNA here is from genome assembly GCA_958496205.1 of Idaea biselata. NCBI lineage: Eukaryota > Metazoa > Arthropoda > Insecta > Lepidoptera > Geometridae > Idaea > Idaea biselata. The sequence goes on from OY292394.1 coordinate 4,202,443, forward strand.
AACCAAAATTTTTCCCTCATTTAACTTTTATGATACCATAGTTAAAGCCAAACAGACTACTGATTTTTCAATCGGCCGATGATTAAAACTAAGGTTTTACACTATGCCCGGGCGAAATATTGCAGCTGAAACTTTGCCTTTTGAAGTGCTATTTATCGGCTGTATCTGTATCTGCTGCGTTATTTTGTTCGGGGCTTAACTATGAGTATAAATAAATTAAAGAATATTCTTTATTTTATTTTATTAGACGAGATAATAACACAGCGCCACCTAACCCCAGTTAAGCAACTAACGCCACTCAAAATTAGAGGGCTACTAAAACAATTGGGCAACTTCTAAATTAAAATTTAGTGTGGGATTTTTTTAATTTAGGAGTTGCTCCATTGTTTAATCAGTTCTCGGATTTTGAGTAGCATTTCGGTACTCGGCCATAAGACCTATGGGTGCTAGGCAACTAATGACATAGGTATTATTAATTAATTTCTTTCGCAAATACATGAAGGTAATTTTATAATTAACACACAAAAATAAAACAATATAAAAAAATATACGCTAATATTTGTAACGCAAAAAGATTAATCTTTTATTTGTATCAGAGCTGAAATCATTTTTTTTTATAAAAAAAGTTTGATAAAATATTATCTATTGGTTTCATTCTCGTCTGTGTAGAGTCAAAAGATCAATCTTTTTGGTTTTATAGCAGGAATTGCGGCCGCAACCGACTGTCTTTTGTTAAAGATTTGCCTACCGTTCTACAGAGTCGCCAGCTAATAACTATCTGCCAACTCTAAGTGTAAAATCTGTGGTCGTCCTTAACTTAACTGCAAATACGAACCGACAATTAAAGCCGTTTTATACAGTAATAGTTTTATACAACTAAGTATTATTTTCGTGTAACTAACTTTCTAACACATAAAATAATTAACCACTTTCGTCACTTGATAATAATTTGAACTTTTAATTTGTAGGTAGGTAGGTACTTCAATGATGATAGTCTTAAGGTATCTTACGTACGAATTAAAATAAAAACGATTTTTTAAAAGACACTGGCACAAAATCTCTTTGATATAAAATTAATCAAACGAAAAAACTTTGTTAGAAAAAGATTTCTTTTCGATTTTTGAAATTTGAATACAGTAACGTCTAATGCGACAGAAAGTTTGTATCGATCTATGATAGCTCCAGCGTTTCCGGTTTTTTCGAGCGACCTCAAATATCGAGATTTGATATAAAATAGCTACATATCAAATTAGGATAGTTTTCGACGTTAGTGAACAATGAATATTACATTTATTTCTCTATTTCTTTTGATTGTTAATTTAGAAAAAAAAACCAATAGTTTCATTTAAATATTTAAAGCCTTTTTTGTTAGAGTAAGATAAGTCACTGAGATGTATTAACACGGTCGTATTTTACGACATTATGCGACAAAAATTACGCCATCCATTTTCACCCGGAGTTTACATAGACATACGAAAAATCAAACAATAACACTTTTTCTTTCATTCATTTACACATCAGATGTGCCGCTTAAGAATAGGTGCGTATGTCGTAAACTAAACTTCGCTTTCTAACAACAAATATTTATTTTTCTACTTATCCTGAGTTTGGGCCCATCAGTTAGCGGCAAACGTCAACCGCACGCGCTGCTCACATTGTCTTTACCCAGTAGAGGGGGCCTCAGGATAAAACACTAGAGTTTTTTTGGAAAAACATCACAAGTTGCCAAGCGTTGGCAGCCGTATGGCCACACAGAAAAAACAATGAATAAAATTTTATTTCTCGCCATTTTGGCGGTGGCCAACTGTGGACCAGTGAAGGAAAATGGAATTTCGGAAAATGTTATCGGAGCTGTTTCGGATTGCCTTAATGTGGATACGTCTTTGTGCTTAAAGGTGATTACGTGTGATTGTGAAGTGAATGAAAACGTGATTATGTGATTTCATACGATCGAACAGTCAACGTTTTTGGATTACAAGTGAATTTGTAGACGTAGTAAATCACTCACCGTCTGACCATTTGCTCGTTTCGTAATAAGTATTGAAATATTTCAAATTAAATTAGTAATTGTATTAAAAATTTAAAGAATAACTAAAAAAAACATTTACAAAAAAAAAACGGAATCGCATCAACCTTTTTTTTGAAGTCGGTTAAAAAGAAACCTTTTTTATAAACAGAAATTTAACAATTATTCATTGTTGATTTACTTCAAAATACATTTATCTTTATTTAATTGCTATGAATATTGATGTGAGAAAACAATTAGAACCAATCAATTTCTTTTGGTGATCAATTTGATATAAAGGATTTTGCACGCATAACAACTGTGTACCTCAATTAAGAAGATGAAATTCGTTTTAAACGTTTTTTTACTTAGAATTTCGACTTTTTTTTTTACTTCTAAGTTTTCAAATTATTTTTACCTTATTAAATTTGTTTGAAAAATTACGGTCAAGTAGCTACATTCCTATAAATATTATAAAACCACTACGATTAATTAAAATTGAATACCATCAAATTGAACTTAATATTTAAAAAGTAATTCTATTTGTTTTGTATGATATAATATACCACACACACCTAGAAGGTTAAAATTTCGTCCTTTTAAACCCAAAGATGCAATTTGAACAACAAGCTCAAAACAACAAGAAAACTGACCAAAACATTTTTTGACCAGAATTAAAAGTTGACACTTAACCAAGAGGCAAAATCTGCCTGCCAAAACATTATAACTTTAAAACATCGCAATCACAACTAATACTTACTCGTTTTTGTTTACAGGAGAAAGCTCTGAAGTTCACGGAACGCCTGGCAATCTCCAAAGACCTGGACATCTTCGATGGCATGACCCTTGTTAACACTGGATCAGCTCGATCGGCTCGTAGCTACGAACCTCTTCCTGAAGAACCTAAGGCTAGAGAACTTCAGATTAATGAAAGAATAGCTGATAACTTCGAAGATTTTTTGGATAATCACGTCCTACAGTTGCGGCTCAGCGAACCTGACAATGAATCTAGGAGTTTAGATGATGTTGAAGGTGAGTTTGAGAAAAAAGAGAGAGAGAGAGAGAGAGAAAGAGAAGAAAGAAAGAAAGAAAATATTTGGCAAAAAGGCGAAGTTTTAGACGTAAATTTCCAATAATAGTTGCTTTGCGAAAACTTAATCTCATTTTTTTTTGTACCAAATTTCAGCTTTACGATTCAAATTTCAGGATACATTTTTACCGCCTTTTTAGACTAAACGGTTTTATCTTAAATAATGAAGATCATGGTAATTTAGAGGAACGATAAAAAAGTAAAAACTGATCCCAAAGTCTGTGTCCATCTATCTTCAAAAATGATGTGCCATTCAAATTGAATTTCTTTAGATTAATAATATTAATGTGAGTAAGCATATAAAACCGAAACATAATGCCTATACAAAATGCATTTTCTGCACTTTAAAAGTCACACATAGGAAGTTTCTAATTTACCGAATATGATACTATGCAAAGTCTTATCTTAAAACCTCAGAGAAACCTTAACTAAATAGACTTTAACCAACCACGTGTTTAACTGTTTACATTGTTATTTAAAAGCAAACGCACATAAATTCTGAAGCTTTGGTTTCAAACAATACGTCATTTGTAGCACCTATGTGTTTCTAGAACTAGCTTTCACCTCGTCACACTTTACATACTACCTTTAATACTGTGTTAGACTTTTACTGTCTTTGTTAGAAATATCTGAAGCCCTTTACGACATGATAATTACCGTAAAGATGGTGACAATGGTCTTTTATGTTAAGTGTAAAGGGTTCTGTTAGAAATTGTATGTCTCGACCTTACATTATTTTCTCATTGATAGTCTTAGGTATACGTGCCATGGTTTGATGTCGATTATCAAAATAAAGTTGCTAATGAGACAGAAAAGACGAAAGGGACTTCTTTTGTAGAATTTAATTTCAATTTTATATTAATTATATAAAATAAATAAATTGTTAATAGAATTGTTAAGATGTAAAATTTGAATAGGTACAATTTTGATAATGGTGTGAAACTAAACGGTGCATGAACAATACTGAACAGTAATGTGATATTGCTTTCATTTGCAACGAAATAATTATAATTATAAACATACGTACTACATAATTAAAGATAGTAGTTTCAAAAGACCATCATAATTACAGCATCGAACTAAGTTTGATATAAACTTCCTCATAAGACGGACTCGAATATAAAAAAAAGTCATAAAACATTTCAACTGTCATTTAATTCCAATTCCTTCTTTTCAGGCCGTGGCAAGAAGAAGAAGAAGAAGAAGAAGTTGAAGAAGCTCCTTCCTCTCCTATTGCTTCTCAAACTGAAGTTCGCTGCTCTCATCCCAATTTTCCTCGGTATCATTGCAATTGTTGCTATCAAGGCCGTCTTCCTTGGCAAGATTGCATTCGCCATCAAAGCATTCAGCATGATCAAAGGGCTGTTGAGCAAGAAAGGAGGAGGTATTGGTGGAGGTGGTGGTGGCGGCGGACATGACAGCTACTCCGCCCCTCAACATCAAGAAGAGCATCCTGGTTACTCCTACGAACCAGCGTCTCAGGGTTGGGGTAGATCAGCAGACGAAGCGCAGTCTTTAGCGTATGCTGGACAAATAACCAAATAATTTCGTATTTTTTGTATATGTGTGTTGTGATTAATTTATTGTATGTTTGACTGCCATGTAAGAGTACCTCAGTTTTATTTATTTCAATACAGTATTTGTTTTTATTTTTGTTCCTTATTTACCTGTTTTGTAGTCCTATGTTAAGAAGTCGAATCAGTTTTCAGTGGAAATTCCTTAGAAATACCGATTTTTTTCTTTGTCATTCCTAATATGCACTAGATTGACATCAGTTGAAGTGGAATTGTCATCATTTATTTATGTCTTTATTTATACAATTGTATGGTTTCCAAGACATCCATAAGTATCAAGAGCACCCAGAAGATAAAAATCTCAAGATCTTCTATATTTAACAGCATCTTCAATTTCTAGTATTCTACCTATGTAAAAAGGTAGGTACCTAATATTTTTTATAAATGGGTCATTATTACATCTTTCAAATGAGGTGTTACCAACCTTACGGTTAAAGGTACCGAAATGCAAAAGACGTCTGCCTCTAATAATTCTGACTTCTCTCTTGAATTAAAAAAAAATAAGAGCATTAAGACATTCTTCGGGTAGGTACATGCTCTGGCTTCCGCAGCATTTTTATTTAATGCCTAGTGTTATTTATGAATATTAAAAAGATTCCGATATTTGTTGATATCAATATCAATCACAACAGTCAATATTACTATAGACAATCAATTATGGAAATGCTCAATGATATGGCATTTTCTATTGACAGCGATGACTCAGCAAACAGCGGACTCTATCAAATATTAAAAGAATATTTAGTAATAGATAAATTATAGTTTCTGGAGACTGTGCAGCTAAGGAAAATGAACAAGTTGCAAGGAGGCTCCAGAGAGTAGGAAATACTTCCAGAGTTGGCAGATTTGGAGAATTGGCTTCGAATCTGGATGGTGACCGAGAATTTTTTTGTCAAGTAGAACGAAACTGCAAACACAGTTGCGATGTGGGAGTTTAGGAACCGAAACCTTTAGTTTTTAGGGTTCTAGGATTTCGCTGCTGTCTGTCTGTCACCAGGCTGTATCATGGTGTATATCACCAGGCTGTAATAGCTAGACGGTTGAAATTTTTACATATGATGTATTTTCGTTCCTATAAGTTATAACAACAAAAACTATTACTAATACTAAAAATAACAAACAAAATTAAAGGGGGGCTCCCATACAACAAACGTGATTATTGACGCAACGATACCGCCATTTGTTTTTGCTACTAGCGTCATCTAGTTTATGCTAGTCGTAGTGATGCGCAGGTATCTATCTTAAAATAAAGACATTTGAGTTGATTTGAGTTGATTTGATCTAAACTCCAGGCGAGTCACATGTGTTCAATTGTAGCGAATTTAGCGATATGAGTTGTTGTCAACAAGTTCAAATACAACGAGTATACGAGCATCAATAAACGCGGAAAACATATAGAAACCATCCTGTAATAAATAGGTGGTTTTGCTTTTAGTCCACTTGTTATGAAAAGGGGCAAGTCAATGCAAAACTCCTGGAGGGTTACTGTGGTTCGTTTCGATACGACATCGATACTGTCATACGATGATTCTACTGTCACATTCTGATAGTAGGGTGACAGTAGAACCATCGTTATGACAGTATCGTTGTCGTATCGAAACAAACCGAAGTAACCCTCCTGCGCTGCGGTTTTGCTACTACGAGTATGACTGTTAAGAAGTGTGCTACTTGCGTCAAACATCCCATTGTCAACCTTCTCGGAGTAACGGGTATTCGTCAGGGTTTCTCTCATTAATTCCTTTGAAGCTTATGAATATTTAAATACAGTGTACATATCCTTAGTAGAATAATAATTTATTTAATTATTATAAAGCTATTGCATAGCTTTTATAGCGGGCTTTGAGCTTTGAATGAAGAAATTTCGTAACGAAAAAACCTAACACCCCCCACTCCGCTTACTATGTTGCCATGGTGGTAGCTCGGCCGAGCTAGGTAACCATGACAACGTGGTACAAATAAAAAAAAAATTATAATTGCATAGTCGATAAAAAATGCTGTGCAATAGCTTTACCGCGGCAGTCCCCGAGTGTCACACGTTTTTATTATTTATTTCTGATTATAAATATAAACTATTGATTTAATTTATTTCTCCTTATATAACTGTTTGCCACTGGGTTTTGTAGACATTAGTTACTGGCTCCTGCGCCAGGCTAGTTACAGAATGAATGAAAAGAGTATTAATAACCACAGATTGCCTTATTAATAAACTTGGAGTAAGGTCAGAGTAATTTTAAAATATTTTGTTTCTGTCTGTCAACTTTAAAAGTTCTTGTAACGGAAAAAAAACAAAATATGTTTTCACTACTCCGACCTTACTCCAAGTTTATAAATAAGAGTTAGAGAGATCACATGATTAGTAAGCACGTAGTAAGCTCAAGTTTTTCAGTACAACGGTACGTTATGAGAATTGCCCCATGTGAGAAATGCATATTCTGCGAAATGCTCATTTTTTGGTGAGTGCTCATTATGCGAAGTGCGCCATACACGTGTGTATCAGGATGACGGGTGTAGGTCTTAAAATCGTAAAGTTATGGAGTGTGTGTGTGTTAGAGAGGAATGTACTAGCAATGTACTGAATGTACCTTAAATTTGGAGCAATGTACTATTTCAGGGCCAAAGTTATTAAAGAAACAAGGTACACCCGCCAACCTGACGTCAGCTTGGCGGGTGTACTTTTATTTTGAGCCAACTAGACACTTCTGGAAGTGGAATAAACTGACAAAGAAATGTACGAGGAATGTACTCTCACGTATTAAAAACCCAACCCTATATAGCGAAAGGTTACAGAGATATCATCAAAAGAAAATAAATACTTAGAGGCGCGGACGTGGCAGTGACGTGGCGGTGGTAAATATCTTTCTTTAACACGGTAACCACCGCCACGTCACTGCCACGTCCGCGCCTCTAGGTATTTATTTTCTTTTGATGATATCTCTGTAACCTTTCGCTATATTGGGTTGGGTTTTTAATACGTGAGAGTACATTCCTCGTACATTTCTTTGGCAGTTTATTCCACTTCCAGAAGTGTCCAGTTGGCTCAAAATAAAAGTACACCCGCCAAGCTGACGTCAGGTTGGCGGGTGTACCTTGTTTCTTTAATAACTTTGGCCCTGAAATAGTACATTGCTCCAAATTTTAGGTACATTCAGTACATTGCTAGTACATTCCTCTCATGTATATAACTTTACGATTTTAAGACATACACCCGCCATCCTGATACACACACATACACGTCAGAGCTATTTAATAGGTGCAAGAATGAAACAGAGAGTTGACTTGGCATTCTAAACGAAATAAAAAAAAAGTATTAATTGCCTGATTTTTACTAATTTTAATAATTATGTTATCACGTTGCCTGAATAATAAAAAATAATGCTATTCTTAACTGACTTTAAAAAAAGGAGAAGGTTCTCAATTTCACTGTTTATTATTTGTTTTTATTTTATAACTAGCTGACCCGACAGACGTTGTCCTGTCGTTTAGTATAAAAAAATAAAATTCATCAAAATCGGTTTAGCATTTTTTCTTTCATAAGAACCTTCTCCTGACAATAGCGCTCACAACAAAAAAAGAATTATCGAAATATGTCTAAACGTTTAAGTGTGATGCCGTGACCAAGGGAAATAGGGATTGATTTTTATATAATAGATAGATAACCCTTCAGAATCAGCGAACCTATACTCTATTTCATAAACTTAGATAAAAAATGTAAACAAAGAACTGTCAATTTAAAGGAAAACGTAAATAAAGAGGTGGTACTTTCAAATAAATGAATGGGATTTTTGTTTACACGGTTGATAAAAGTTTCTGAAATTGATATAGAATACGAAACTTTAATATAGTAGTGAGTGACATGTGATTAAAAATTTCGAGTCACTGGATTCTGTAACTGACCTCAAATAAATATTGCCTCAAATTTAGCTTTTTACATAAATTTTCTAAGAAACTAAAAAATCCAGAATAATAATGGAAAAAAAATAGGATCAAAACAGCTCGACCGGCGCGGGCGCATCTTATTGTCGCCACCGTTCTCCACTTGTTACTTACACCAATAGCTTGATTTTATAATGTTATACCGATTATCGCTTCCGCTCTTCAATCGCGCTCTATCGTGACTCAGTAAAAGACAACAATAACCTACAATAGACAGTATTACTCCATCTATTAACGCGTTATTTAATTTGTTTGGGTTTAACCTTTTATTATATCACATTCGTATTATATGTAGGTATGGTATATCAAATTATATTTACTTAGAGGTATTGTAAATATAGAAATTTTAATATTTCGCAGATGAGAGATGGATCACTAAATAAATTATCATTAAGTCATCTTGTGGTCTGAAATGTAGCACGTTCCCTAGAAGATATCCGTTTACTTATAACTTATTTGTCGCGCGCGCCTCTGCTGCAACTTATCAGTGCGCGTATAGTCTTAGTGGCCGCACCGGCCTATCTATAGGAACGCAGACAGCGTAACGAGTCAACTTAGTGACCGATGGATAGTTACATGTCGCGACTGAAACTTTCCGAAGATGGTTCCGAAGGCTCCTTTACCACCACCTCAGTATACAGAAGTAGATGCAAGCAATACAATTCTCCAAAGTTTCTAAAGTTTAATAATTTCTCATGATTAAACATAAGAAAACAATTACCATAAATTTATATTCACCAAACCTTAAAACCAGATTGCTACATTTAGCATAAACCATCGAAAAGAAAGCAAAACCAAACGTGAGATATTCGAAAAAAATTAATATTAATGAAACAATATCTATGTCACGCACTTTGGCATAGTGTCGTTCTTTCTATATGATTCTAAAATGTTAATTTATTAAAACGATCGAGTGGGGGATATTTAGATAAAAAACTGTTAGCAGATCACCGTTGATCACAGTTCGATCGAACTCGGGTTCTTGGACACAGTGGGGCAAAATGAAGTGTTTTGTGATAGTTCTTGGTTTGATCGCGGTAGTACACAGTACTCCGGTGGCGCAGGACGACAATGTTGTCAAATCTGTAATTGGAAACTTGGCTGAGTGTGTGAACAGTGATTTGGATTTGTGCTTGAAGGTAGGTTTGTGATTGTGACAAAGAGGATTTTCAGTGCTTCAATTGGATTCATAAATTACCATTGAAACTGAGAGTGACTTGCCACATTGCATCATATCATTACAGGCTGAATTTTAATAAAGTTTCAATACGTGTTTCATACAAGGGACAGTAAAAAAATGCATTCAGCCTTCAAGGATAAAAATCAAGGGATGCATTACAACAATGTGACCCACGACAAAAAATGTAGTTTAGCAATTTTACTTTTTCAGTGGTTCTCTACTACAGTCCTTTGAACAGTCCATAGTACTGCAATTGTCTGCTAAACTACAATAACTATCTTAATTAAAATACCTACCTTACCATTCCCACATTAGTTCTCATTGATTGATTTGATCACAAGTAACGGCGACTATAACTCTTAACTAAATTGCACCAATAACTTTTATTTGAATAATAAACTTCATTTCAATTTTCCTTCGTCTCCGAATAAAAAGTTGATTGGTCATACCTCTATAAAAGATTTACATCGCACTACTTATAAACTTATTAATCACACATATTTTCCCCACAGGAACATGCGCTCAAAGCAGCTGATCGGCTGTCATCGGCTCGACAACTCAAGATCTTCGAAGGCGTAACTCTCTTCAACAATGCTCCAAGAGAAGCACGAAGCTTCGAATCCCTCTCTGAAGACCCAGCAATTAGGACCAAGCAATTGACCGAAAGGCTTTGGAAAACTGGTGGTGATCTGTTGCAGGGAAGCGAAATCGAGCTAAGCTATGGTGCTGATGATGAAGAAGAATCTTCAAGGGCCATGGATGATGGTAAGAGAACTAAATTATATTCATAAAGTTTCATATCATAAAGCAAAAAACACATAATAGTTTAATTGATTGTACAATTTGTAAAGCGCTTCATTCAAGTCTGGAGTAAATTTCGGTTCCCATCAGATGAAGTGAATTGAAATACTAGCTTATTTAGCACAAAAAGGTGCAGATTACATGCATATATAAAAACTCGAATCAAAATTCAAACTTTCGAGATTATGTAAAAATAGAAACTCTATCGAATATTAGCATATTTATAAAAATAACTGGTTCCATAAAGTAATTCATTTGATAGAAAGTTAACTAATTTAAATAAAATATGTCGAAACATTATTCATCTTTTTATACACTATTTGAATACAACTTTAAAAAGCGTGGTAACTAGTACTAATAGAAACTAAGGATTTCTTTTATTCGGAAAAACGTATCTGTTGCTATAAACATTCATTCTGGCAACTTTCATTAAAGGAATAAAGCTCTCAGTGTGGTTTGAAAAGAAAGCTTACCGATGACAGCTTTGGGTAAACCAGTTCTTTTTTGGTGCACTGTTGTGTTGCGCCTACATGAAAACATATTTTTTGGATTTTTTAAATAAATCTGTATCTTGGTGTTGTAATGTAATAACTGAAGGTGAACCTGAACATGCATATGGAGCTATCATAGAAAAGTAATAGTGTTAAGCTCAATTATTAAACTTTTTTTCTTCTTCTACAGTTGAGGAAGGCCGTGGCAAGAAGAAGAAGCTGAAGAAGAAGTTGAAGCTCCTCATCCCTTTGGCCATCATTGCTAAAATCAAAGCCGTCGCTCTAATCGTCCTCGCTCTCTTGGTCATCGCCGCTTCCATCTTCAAACTGGCCGTCATTGCCAAGCTCGCTTTCATTCTCAAGATCATTGCCATTATCAAGGCTCTGCTCGCTGCCAAGAAACATCATCAAGAAGAAACTTGGGAGATTGCCCCTGCTCACCATGGTTGGGAGCCTCATAGCGTGGAACACCATGTTGAGCATGCCCATGTAGACCATGGTCATGGTTGGGAAGGTGGTTGGTCGCGGTCACGCAATGAAGGCAACAACCTGGCTTACAATGCGTACGCTAACTAGATATTTTTTACGATGCTGGTACCAAATAACTAGGGACAAGGCACGATTACTAGATCTTCGATACTGGATACGTATACTAGGCTTGTACCGCTAGATTCGTTTTTAGTTCAAGATATTAGTTACTCGGTATACTAGGACTTTGAAAGAGTAATTTATTTTATTTATTTGCGTGATTGTGGATTAGAATGTTTGCGTTTGTTGTTCTGTTAAAGTTTTGATTTTGTTTATATTAAGTATTTACTTATTTTGTTTATTTTATTGTTTTCTGTTTTCATAGTATATTGTATATTTATTTTTGTTTATTTGTTCTCGTATTTATTTGAAATATTATTTTTGTTTAGCTATGTATTTGAATTTAAATATGTATCAGTTTTTTTATTGTATCTATGTATTACTTTTTTCACTCATATATTCTTTGTATATATGTAGGTATATAGATATTACCTGTATATACGTATTATTGTTGATATGTATTTAATTATTATGTATTATTTAGCGTTTCCAAAAATATGTAATAGTTTATGTAAATATTGTCATGTAATAAGTACCTATAATACTCTTAAGTCTGATCTCTATGTTAAGTTTATTTTTTTATTAGTTTGTTTTTATTTGGTTTGATTTTATTTTTGTTTCTTTATCGTGTCACGATTTTTATGAATGAATGTAATTTATTAACTATTTCTTATTTATTGCTAGCAATAAAGATGAATATTTTGCAATTGATTTCTGTCTTTGAATTCTTTAGAAAACACCTCCTAATATTTACAAACTCACCTACACACAAATACATCATAAATTAGTACAACATTACAAACAAACTATTTATGTTTACTAACTAACTACTAGTTATTAACTAAAACTTAATAAATAAAACTCTACACACAAATGCATGATAGATTTACCAAAAATGTATTATGCGGAACATTTTAAGACTTCGGCCATCAAATGTTTGCCAATACGAATTGAGCATCCGTGGCATCCAACACTCTGGGAATTAGGTCAGTAGGTAGAACATTATTTAAAAACTCCACTTGATTTGACTCTATATTATTTTGACTTTACATAGATTAGTACAACAATAATTACAAACTATTTATGTTAGGTTTTTTTAATATGAAACCAAACACCTATAAAAAACATAATTAAAATTAAAAACTAAATTAAAACTAAAACTGATTAAAATAAAACTAACTAAAAACTAAAATAAATCTAAATCAGCTAAACTTTTATGTTTACTAACTAACTAAAACTAGTTATTAACTAAAATTTAACTAATAAAACTTTAAAAACAAACCCCTATATTACTTACAAACTATTTATGTTTACTAACCAACTACTACTAGTTACTAACTAAAACTTAACTAATAAAACCTTAAAAACAAAACCCTACATTACTTACAAACTATTTATGTTGACTAACTACTACTAGTTACTAACTAAAACTTAACTAATAAAACCTTAAAAACAAACTTATTGAAAACAAAAACAAAAAAACCTTAGTCAACGGTAGGTAATTGGCAGCGAGCCTATATTGCTTAGTAATTAACTAAAACTTCAGCAGCTTTGGCTCCCTGAATGGCAATTTTAACTTTTTTTTTGGCAAATTTAAATGTATAAGTTCAATTAATAAAACCATTAAAAATTAGTGTTTTTTTTAAAGATTAACTATAACTTATCTCAAAATTAAGTGCCAATGCAGTATGTAACAGGTGCCTACCTAAAATACCACAATAAATTAATCATTTTTGTCCTCTTTTTATATTAGTTTATTTGTCTCTGTAGTACCTACTTACTAACAAAATATAAAACTTTAATATTTATAAAATCTGTACAAATGATTCACCTGGAAACCTTGTTGTTAATATTTGTATTTGTTTGCGGATCGGAAAGCGCAGCGTTGGACGTCCACCAACAAGATGGACGGACGACTTGGTTAAGGCCGCGGGTTCACGGTGGATGCAGGCCGCTTATGACCGAAGCATCTGGAGATCTGCGGGAGGCTTATGTCCAGCAGTGGACTTCTTGCAGCTGAAATGATGATGATGATGAATGTTTGTAACAAAAGTTCCCTCGAACTAGGAAGACTCCTCAGTTTCTGACTAGCAGGAGCTAGTCAGAGATTTGAGGAGTCCCATTACATAACCTTAAAAATTTGATTTTCACAACCTTAAATAAATAAATAAATTCTGCGAACAACACACAGCGCCATCTAGCCCCGTGGTAAGCGACTAAGCTTGTGTTACGGTGACTAGACAACGGATATAATACTTATATTTATTTTTCTTTTGTAAATACATACATATTATACATAGAAGGACACCCAGACCAGACACAAATATTTATTTTTAAGCATAAATACTTGCACCCGGCGGGAATCGAACCCGCAACCTCCTGCATTGCAGTCGCGCTCTCGCACGACGCGCCACAGAGGTCGTCGAAATTAATTTTGTATAATTGTGTATAATTATTTATTTTCTTACCTCGACGTTTCAAGGGGGTTACGTAGGGGTGGCGAATAATGACTTCCCTAACGTGCCAACCACAAATAATTTAGGATATTAGCGGACCCCGGACTCCTCCCGAAAGGGATGCAACCGTGAACATCGCATGAGCATCAAATGAGCCTGAATTGGATAGAAACCATTAATTCTCAGAAATCGGCACCATTTCAATGGTCTACAAAGTTTGTGTAGAAGGAGACCTTCAAAATAAAAGTTATAAAAAAACAAAAATCGATTGTACCTAAATAACAAAAATCAATCGAACATGTTTTCATAGAGAAGACTTCAACGCGCGCTTTAGTCAAATTGTGGGTATTTGTTGCTAATTTTCGTGAAAACCACTGAATCGATTGCACTAAAATTTCGTGTGTCGTTAGCTGAAGACATCAAAAAACAACGGGTGTATCCGACTCCCTCTATTTCCATGGAAATACAAAATTTAAACAGTGAGGATTTTGCCCTTTTTTTTAATTATATCTACTAGTTACGTCCCGCGATTTTACCCGCGTAACTCCCGATCCCGTAAGAATATCGCAATTAAAATATGTTACTCAGAGTGAATTTATTTATTTATTTAATAATTCAGTACACAAGAAACACAATAATAAAAGACATAATATAAATGAATACTTAGGTAAATCTAACCCTATATACAGAGTTCTCTGCCGATAGACCTCAGGTGAAAGAAAATAGCAATCAAGGAAGGTAATAAAGTGTACAGAGACAAAGGAGAAAAGAAAAAGTAAAGTGAATGTAGCTTCCTATGGTAAAAGAATTTTTGAAAACGGTCTAGTAGTTTTTGAGTTGATTCATTACAAACATACAGCAAACACACACACAAAAATACAAATCTTTCCTCTTTTTAATATTAGTGTAGATAATCTACTACACCCTTATGTCACTGATTATTCTGGATAAGCACCAATGATAGACAATTCTCATATCGGGTTAAAAAAAGCCCAAATTACTTACATAATCAAGTCAATCTCTATTATCATTCAAATCGCTCAAGTGCACTGAAGTTACTAATTTTAAATTAATATACAAACTAAAACGAATAAGCAATAATGTAATAAGTAGCAGTTATATTTACGACTAGCTGTTGCTCGAAACCCGTTGGGTTTCGGATAGTTCCCATTCTATCCGGTTGCGTGGTGAACTAAATTCAATTATTTTAAATAGTAAAATGTCACATTGTTATTCAATATCGCTTTGAAAAATAGCTTACTGTGAGTTATTCAGCTATCTTAATACATCACATAGCTGAAATAGCTCTTATAGAGAAGGAGAGACTTTCGACCTGGTGGTCAAATATTGCGAGAGTTCTCAACCCAGGTCAGATTAACTTGCAGCTGTTAAGTAAGGAGACCCGACCCTAAATAACGGCGGGATAAAGGAAAGGCAGAAGAAGAAGATTTAACTATCTAAATACATAATCGTAATCGGTTCAGCTGTTCTGAAATTTAAATTTAATAAAATACCTACCTACAACATACCCAACTTAATTTTGTGTATATCTTTATATCGCCTACTTTCAGACGATGGTCCATTTCCAAACTTTTGACCTCTTTCTTCCAACACGTTACCTCCCACTGTGCAAAATTCCACACTTAAGCGGTGGCCCATTGAAGTACATCAGTACTTTCCTGTCGAATGGAGAACTTCCTCCTTTTTTGAAGTCGGTTAAAAACAGCCATTATAAAGAATTTCCTTACGTTCAGACAGATCTGGATATATGGAGACACATAGGTAGGTACCTATATGATATTTTAATAAATTCCGGATATCCGGCGTTTTTTTTAATTGCCGGATATCCGGACATAATGTGTTGATTCTATATAACACACTTCTTCAATACAACATTCAAACTAATTAAGTAAAAGCAGAAAAAAACACTATTACCGAATAACCGGACCGGATATCAGGATGAAGAACCTATTTGTTAATCCAGGTCTAAAGCTATCTGCATACCAAATTTGGTTAAATTCGGATAAGCCGTTTTTAAGATTAGCGGGAACAAACAAACAAACAGAGAAACTATTTAAAAACATTAGAATTGTGAATTAAATTACAGATTTTTCTTTCGCTTCAGATTTATAATATGTATAGATACATACACACAAACAATATATATGGTAAAATTGAGAACCTCCTTCTTTTTTGAACTCGGTTAAATAGGTGAACCGTTTTGACAAATACCTACTCGTAAATAAATGTGAGTTTAACCTTTTTACTTTTAATTGTCAAATCGAATAAATTAAAAAATAATGTTAGTTGTCAAACATGTATCAAAATAAAATGAATAAAATGCAACAAAGAGTATTTACTCCAACGTCGAAGTAAATCACCCCCGTATAGGTGTAAATTTAACTTTCTACCCCATATAACCATCTTAGGGGGATGAATTAAAATAAAAATACAAAACACGTGTTCAATTAATTCTAAAGAAGAATATTTATGCAAAGTTTGAAGTCGATTAGACCAAGGAAACACGTTGTCTCATACAAACTTTGCTACCCCTTTTCACCCCCTTAGGGGTGGAATTTTCAAAAATCCTTTCTTATCGGATGCCTACATCACATAAAGAACACACTCTCCAAATTTCAGCTTCCTACTATCAGCGGTTTAGGCTGTGCGTTGATCAGTCAGTCAGTCAGTCAGTCAGGACAAAGGATTTTATAGATATAGAAGATAACATATAAAAAACTATCTATCATGTACGCGAAATTATATGTGAATAGATTTTTTATACAAATAAATAAACTATAAAGCTGATAAAATGAACTTATAAATAAATGAACTACAAACCTAATAATCATCCAGGGAAAGATCGCTGGAAAAAGAAGGGTCGGCCGGAGAAGCCACTCTTGGCTGAAGAACCTAAGAGATTGGTTCGGCTGCAGTACCACCACACTTTTTAGAGCTGCAGTCTCTAAAAAAAACCGGTCAAGTGCGAGTCGGACTCGCGCACGAAGGGTTCCGTACCATTATCTATACAACAGATTTTGTTTTGAAAGGTAAATTGCGGTTTACGATTTATGACCTTTTAAATAAAAACTACTCACTAGATCTCGTTCAAACCAATTTTCGTTGGAAGTTTGCATAGTAATGTACACCATATACTTTTTTTAGTTTTATCATTCCATTATTTTAGAAGTTACAGGGGGGGGGACCAACATTTTACCACTTTGGAAGTATCTCTCGCGCAAACTATTTAGTTTAGAAAAAAATGATTTTAGAAACCTCAATATCATTTTTGAAGACCTATCCATAAATACATGTATAGGTTTGATGAAAATTTTTTTTTTGAGTTTCAGTTCTTAGTATGGGGAACCCTAAAAATTCATGATTTTTTTCTATTTTTTTGTGAAAATCTTAATGCGGTTCACAGAATACATCTACTTACCAAGTTTCAACAGTATAGCTCTTAAAGTTTCGGAGAAAAGTGGCTGTGACATACGGACGGACAGACAGACGGACGGACAGACAGACAGACAGACATGACGAATCTATAAGGGTTCCGTTTTTTGCCATTTGGCTACGGAACCCTAATAAAAATTGCCCTGATGTTGTCCAACCTCCGATAGGAATGGAACAAAAAGAAAAGGAAGAAACCTGATAAAAGCACTTGTAAGTTGAGTGGTCCAGGAAAAAAGATTTTGATTTTTGTCATTCATCACATCCCCGCGACGCATAATGACCTATTTTACGAACGCGAAAAGTCCTAATCGCGAAATGTCCTAGACACAAAATGTCCTAATCGCGAAATGTCCAAGACACAAAATGTCCTAATCGCGAAATGTCCTAGACGCAAAATGTCCTAATCGCGAAATGTCCTAGACGCAAAAGACTTTTTGCGTCTAGGACATTTCGCGATTAGGTACTATATAGGTAGTAGGTACTATTATTAGGTACGATTAGGTACTATATAGGTAATAGGTACTATACAAGTTGGCTCTAGACTTTATGGGTAAGACGATTTGAGTAGTCACACTAAAATTAAAACTAAAACCATCAATCTCAACCTTTACAGTAGACATGTCACCAGAAAGTAAAAAAAATGTTGGTTTTTAATCACGTGTTCTATATTACATTTAGCATTGTTTCAATGCCCAACAAGACCTTTACAGATAATATTTCAGGATTGGGAAATAACGAGGTTCAGGTTAGGAGATTCAGAACGGAGTTTTGTAGAAAGAAGACAGTTGTAGAACAGCCACTGTGGTAACGTTACCATAAACTCAATGATGCTGTTAATGTCTTAATCTTCTTTTAAACCTCATCTTAGCGCCCGCAGAGACACTCATTTCATTGTAACGACATACATAACAAGATTGTCAGCGTTGCAGCAGCTTTTTATATTTGTTCGCGTAACCATAGATAACATAGAATATGTTTGAGACATATCGCCTCTAGTAAACCTACTCTATTACATATAATATCTCAAAAATCTTAATGAAATAAAAATAAACTATTTTATACCTTCTGGGTCACATAGTAATTGTCATGTTTTTGACAAATACACGTCTGCTTTAAATGGACAATTAATGAGAACCAATATTCAAGATAATGTCCGTTTAGAGCAGCAAGACAAGAGACAAACTGTCTTCTGATGTATTTTAGAAGCAAAATAGAATAGATGAAGTAAAACTTAATAGCAAATGCCAAGTTAGCTTTTCCTTTCGTACAAACGAAAGGCGAGAATACTTTTATCGACCTCGAGTAGTGCTGTGGTATGTAAATATTATCAGGCGTTTCTGTATTATACTATTAGACGATTATATGCCCCTACTACCTACTACTATTACCTCAGGGCCCGACAGCACTTACTACTTGCACTACCTTCCAATCAAACTGTATCGCTCTGCAAGTCAAGACATGGCCCTCGACGCTCTTCTAGTCACCTACATACTGAATGTGCTCCTTTTTGCTAACGAATTGAAACATTTACTCCCTAACTTATAAACGATAACTAAGTGTATGTAACGTTTATCTTTACTGTTACATGAAGTTTCAAAGTTAACAGACAGGGACAAACGTTACATAAACTTAGTCATCGTTTATAAGTAAGGGGGTTAATGTTTGTATGTTTGAGTTTTTGAGAGAGATATGTATGATTGTTTGTCTTTTATTATAGGTAGTACTCATAGATGCACGGTCGCCGCTCTAGAAATGGAGCCGTCAAAACAAGGCATATTTCAGCCGGTTACAGCGAAACAAGGCATATCGCTGTCAGCCGTGCATAAGTGTTTTACAACCTTATTGCCCAGTGATTAAGGTTTACATTAAACTGTACTATGTCCGTATAAGTAAGCGTTGAAATAGTGCCGTTTTTTGATTTCGATTTTGTATGGGACCGTGTATCTATAGTTTATATATTTTATTTTATTTTATTTTATTTTATTTTATTTTATTTTATTTATTTATTTATTTATTTAGGAAATCCAACAGCTATTACAAAAGTATAAATTAAGGTGTATGATCGAAGGTAGTACTAATTGGTTTGTAACCAATATAATTAAAGAACATAGGCGGTCTTGATATCACCCAACAAAAACGTCTAAAAATGAGTGTATAACGAATGAATTTCAATATTTTTTTTGTGATTTTTGACACTATTAGTTTATTCAAAAGGACGAACGTTTTTAAAATAAAAAAATAAGTTATTATTACTATTACTTCAACTTCCGATGCACCATATTTAGACTGAAACTTTTTTTTTTCTTTTTTGGCCCCGGACTCTCGAGATGCCATTTGTCGAGATACTGAACCTTAATGTCAAAACAACTTAATTATGTAATGCTGTTATTGTAATTGCGTGTAACGTCTATATTTTAATCACGTATGTATTTTATTTTCTAATATCAAAAAACACGCAACTGTTTTTTTAATTCCTCATTAATCCAACATGGCGACAACGGCCGAGAAGGCTATTTTAAAATACTCTTATCTTTTTAACTTCGGTGATTTACGGTGTTTTTGTTAGTTTTATGTATTCTGGGACTTCTGTAGATTCTTCTAGTATTTTTTTTATATCTAGACGCCAAAGTTTTAAATTGATAAAAACGTTGTTTGGCGACCTGCCATTGTTCTTTAAATTTAAATTAATATTCAATCCTTCCTTATCCCTATCTTGGCAGTCGGGTAAAAAATAATATAACAGAAAAAAAGTAAACTCATATAGGTAAGCACATAAGTAAACTCATCCAGGTGGGATGAGTTTACTTATGGTGTGTCGACCCAGTAGAACACAAATTACATTTCCTAAAAAGAAACAGTATTTTGAAAAAAGTATGTACTAAACTTCAATCTACAAAAACTACCTATTTTATTTCCTTATTTTTTGAGAACGGGAGAGCAGTTCCTGTTAATAATAGCATGGTTAATCCGAATTCATAAGATTTTCTATTTAAAAAACTAGACTAACAACGCCATCTCACGAAATCCTTCTGATTAAATTTATAAACAAAAAGACATTGTGTGGTTGTGAGAGAAAGAAAGTTTACCTTGTAACTTCTCTTATTTTAGTGCAACCGGTTTTCGTCCGATATTCCCGTGTCGCCACAATCATATGTTTTAACTTTTTAACTGACTTTAAAGAAGGGGCTTTTTTATTTGACAGCAATATTTTTGTCTGCGTTTGTTTTTTGGTTGATTAATATACAAGTGAAATAGGAGCACAATTAATTAATTTTATTTATTTATTCGGTATAATTGTGTACCAGAATCTGATGGCAAATAGGGTTATTTTTTTTTATACAGCAACCGTTGGGTAATCGAATTTTATCAGATTGTACGACGTTACAGCGCAATCTAGCCCTAAACTAAGGCTTGCACTATGGGTGCTAGACGCTACACTACTTGTGTGCGTGCTTGACCTCACGCCTACCCTAGGCGTGAGGTCAAGCACGTTCGACGAACCAAGTTCTAGAACGAACATCTGGCGATTCGCTCCGGTCCCTAGGGCAATCGTAACTCTGAATGAGGTAGCGCGAAATATTGATATATTCACGTGTACACTGACGGAATTCGAGAAGGTAGCCAGTAGCTATTTAAGTAAAATTAATTAAGGGATGTCTTTATTGTTACTTTATTGTCGATTTGGGTAAACGCCTGTAATGATAGTATAAGTTTTTGAATAAATAAATAAATAAAATAATAATACTTCTTGCCTACCCTACCTACCTACTACCCCACCCTACTGCTACCCTAAAAAAAGTTAGGGGTGGACAATCTTTATCACTTAGGTAGGGGTAGATAGATAGTAGCCTATTCTCAGACCTACTGAAGATGCATACCTATAAAATTTCATAAAAACGGTCAAGCTTTTTCGGTGGAGTATGGTTTCAAACGTTGTGATACCCTACCCTTTTATACCTATATAAGATTAATATATAATAATTTTAAATATAAGATTAGTAGGATACTAAAAGTACCTACAATATAGTCATAATCAAGTGGCTTTGTTTAAAAAATACGATGTTCCAACGTTCTGGAAAGAGTGAGTTAACAAGACAATAATTTTATTGCTTCACGCCTCTTTACGAATGAAAGTTTTAATATACATATTTTAATGGTTTGTAGTTATTCTAATATAATTCTTATAATTATAGGAAAGTTTTGATTCGTTTCCAAGATAAATACTTTTCTTATGACATTGGATAGATAATCTGAGAAAAACAATGCAGCTAAGAGAATCTTTATTACTCATACATTAAGACAACAGTCAGTTTAGAATTAACTAAAAGCTCAACAGATACTTATGTATGCGGGCGAAAAATATCCACTTCTACTTGAGTCTATTTATTTATTTGGAAATCCAACAGCTGTTCCTTAAGAAGAGACAAAACTAAGACAACAACAGAAAGGCAATTAAGGGATTTCACGACTAATATACAGAACTAGCTGACCCGGCAAACGTTGTTTTGCCTTATAAATTATAGATAGTAGCCGATTCTCAGACCTACTGAATACGTATACAAATTTTCCTTAATTTTCTTTGCTATAAACCTCACGGAGCCCGAGACCTTTCCAACGAATGCAAAACCGTGGAAATCGGTTCGTGCGTTCTGGAGTTATAGCGTCAGGAAGGAAAACCCGACTTATTTTTATATAGTAGACTAGCTGACCCGGCAAACGTTGTTTTGCCTTATAAATTATAGATAATTAATTTTTTCCTGAAGTTTATTTGCTATAAACCTCAGGGAACCCGAGACCTTTCCAACGAATGCAAAACCGTGGAAATCGGTTCGTGCGTTCTGGAGTTATAGCGTCAGGAAGGAAAACCCGACTTATTTTTATATAGTAGATAATAACAATAGTTTTCGTGTTAACTTAGCAGACAAAAGGAAATTATTTATTTCTGTTTGTTAAGTCGGGAAAAATAATTATAATCCTGCCGAGTCCTCGGTTTGCTGTCCTGATGATGTTTAAAGAATTCCAGAAAATAAGCTTCTTCTTTTTCTTTTCGTATAGTGGTGTGACTTACCAAGTGTTAGAGTTTTTTTAGATCGCCCTAAGGCCTCTAACTAGACCTCACGACTGCTATCAGAGAGACCAACTGCTTAACGTGCCTCCCGAAGCACGGAGGAGCTCGAAAAAATGAGCTATCAATACTAGATTTCATAAAAAAAGTGTCAAAGTAGGTTTAGGTAATTTTGATTTAGGTGGTACTAGTAGGTACTTGTGGTTAAGAGGTCTTACTCGCTGGTTTAGATTACCAGTAGTCGCGGGTTCGAATCCAGCCGAATACGACTTTTTGGAAGCATTTTTTCAAAAACAATAACAATATCCTAAGTGTGGGCTAACACGATAGGTTAACTGCTTTTTGAAAAAATGCTTTCAAAAACTTTAGTACCCGGTGGGATTTGAACCCGCGACTATTGGTAATCCAAACCAACGCGTTTGACCGCTTCGCTTAGCCCGTGGCGAAGCGGTCGCGGGTTCGAATCGAATCCCGGGTAATAAAGTTTTTAAAAGCATTTTTTCTAAAAGCAGTATTCCTAAGTGTGGATTAACACTAAGAAATAATGTTTACGATAGGTTAAATAATATTTATAGAAGGTGTGGTCAGGTTACTTGAAATATTTTTGCAAAAATTGTTGACTTTTTGTTCGCTTGTTGAACTAATAATCTCTAGGCAGATTACCTACCTACTTTGTCCGTCAACCGTTATTATATGACATAGGATTTTCTATTTTCACTTTCTCTATGAAATATTACCTATATTTATCTTTCCATACGAGACAAGAAGATGGTGGAAAGTTTTTGTTCCAATTTCTTTTTGCAATGGTTAGGGCGCGTTCCCACTGATCGAGAGAAATGAGTCCTATAAAGATACATCGATTGTTTTCGTAGACATACGACTCTTTCGCGGTATGAAAACGATTGTTAGTACCTACGTATGTTTGAAGCGCGAAAGAGGTAGGTAAAAGAGTCATGTCTTTTTAGCGGCGGGATCGCGCATTCAACACATTTTTTCACCATCCATTTTTTTTGTAATAAAATAGAAATAAAAAATGAAAAATTAATGGTTTACAAATTTTTATGAAGAAACATGCTTTCCAAAATTATGATTTCAGCAGAATTCGTACTTGCCACCGTTGCGTACTTACTCCTTTTCTACTATCTAATATGATACCGAAAAATAAAATCGGTTGAGTGATTTAAGCCCTACTGTGGAACATACATAGACTGCCAAAAACATTACCCTACCTTAAAATACCAAGTGAAGAGTTGAATTTGAACCCAACCCATTCCGAATCACGGAAGAAACCCAGCAAACCGGTTGGAAATTAGATGAAAACACTAAGAAACTGAATGAAAGTCGATTCGGAACCTGTTTACTGACCTGACCCGAGGTATGTAACCTACCTTTGGTAATGAATGTAGAACATCATGTTAATATTGATATGTGTGAGAGTGAAGACTTGACCGCAGAAAACTACTTGCGAGCCTATGTTCTATAAAGAAAGAAAGAAAATACGTTTATTCAGACAGGCACGCAACTTCCACAGTATATAAATGCATTAGTGGTAGATACAATATGATATTTTAATAGAAAACCAAACAAAGAAACAAATTAAGAAAGAAAAGTAAAAAAATATAACAACTTATTAATAAGTAAGTACTAAAATAAATAATTAAAATAATAAAGTCTAAGAAGCTGTGTGCCCCCAAAAAGGTAACGTTTCAGCAAAGATCTGCAGCAGAAAAAAATCCGCTGCAGCGCTGGTCTTCCGGCGAAACCTAAGGTGGGTGACTCCTCGAGCCATGAGAGAAATACATACAATTCAAACTAAAATGTCTCGAAAACTGTTGAGCAATTATGGGTAATTTTCAAAGAAATTACTAACACCATAGACGCTTTAAGCGTAACTTAAAAATTGAAAGTCAACAAATTAGCCGAACCAAAATGACAACAAAACTCATACATTTCTCGCAATTGTTCGAAATTCGAATATTATAATAACATCGAATTCGATTCTTTAATGAAATTAAAATTACCACCGATAACAAAAAAACAAGTGCGAAACTCGCTCACGAAGGGTTCCGTACCACTATCGCAATTGGGGACGGAACCCTAAAATGGTTTACAACAACTTTGATTCAAAGAAAATCTGAAACTTATAAGAAACTCTTTGGTCAGTGGAGGCAGACTAGTATATTTGACAGATAGGGCAGCCATTTTGAATTCCATGACCAACTCGATTTGACTCGACCAATCAGAAGCGACCTTACATCGTACTAGAATTCCCTTGTAGTTTTTGAAACACGTTTGTTGTATAGGAGCCCCTTTTAAATAATTGTTTTATTTTGTTTTTAGTATTTGTTGTTGTAGCAGCTACCGAAATACATCTTCTGTGAAAATTTCAACCTTCTAGCTATTACGGTTCATGAGATACAGCCTGGTGACAGACGGACAGACGGGGACAGACGGACGGACAGACAGCGAAGTCTCAGTAATAGGGCCCTGTTTTTACCCTTTGGGTACGGAACCCTAAAAATAACAAAACAGTTTAAATTAAGTAATGCAAATCGTATTTTGCGATTACGATTTGCATGTCTTTTCTTCAAAATTGGGACCTGTAAAGGTCTCGAAACTTTGAGCATTGAAACAATGATAGGTAGTAATAAACACCTCGGGATTAAAACCGAAAAATGAGTTTAATTTTTTTTTAGTGTAGTGTAGATAAAGCTTTAGGAAGTAAGAAGGAGTAAGAATATAATAATAATACTGTTTAATATACTGCATCCTATTATGCATCATTATAATAAAATGGAAAGTTTTATTATCGCTTTCCACCTCGGGGGAATAGTGGCAATAGAGTAGTAATAAAAAATATAATCTGTTTCAGATCTAGAGAAAATGTATTAGGCATAAGTTAAATTAAGAGGTACTCCTTCCTGTAGTAGAATTTTCTTAAATTTCATAATAGTATCGTTTCAACTGCAAATAATAACTCAAATTGAAACTATAGCTTCTTGCAATTTGACTATACATATATTCGACTCAGTATATTTCAAAGATTTTTTTTACAAAATGTTAAGCGATTTAAACGTCAAATTTGATATTTAATATTTGATATTAAAGATTTAATATTTGATATTAAAGATTTAATATCAAATTTGACGTTTATCGCTTAACATTCACATTCTCTGAAAATGACCTACCTAAATAGTAGAGAACAGTCTTACACGCTCATTCGACATTCAGTTAAGTCTTCTCGGACCGTTAACTATAAAATTTATTTGAAACTACAGTTTCGAAAATAATACATATAAAAGTTGAGATGTAGTTTGTAACATAATGATGTTAAAACACGATTCCTGAAAATTTGCTCGATAGAAATAAATCATAAACTTCCCTCTAAATTATACAAATAAATAGCATTAGTCAGTCAATATTTTACTTATACTTATAAAACTTATAGATGAACAGATTTTAATTCAATACAGGTCGTCGTATATGATTTGAACTTCAAAATTAATGTTTTGTTATCTTGTAATTAGCAATTGTTTTTATTTTACGCTCTAAAATTTTGCAAAGGAGCATCTTAAGGTGCATTTAGACCAAACGAAAGAATACTTTCTTTCGTTGTTCTGTCTATGTCTATTTCACTAAACATTCACGATAGAATGCTCGTGTTCTAGCTCAAGCTCTGTGTTCGTTTGGTCTAAATGCACCTTTACGCCCTTATTTACACATCTTAAATTCGCTAGCGCTTTTCCTGTCACACTATTGGGGTTATGTGGGCCCAAAGGCGCACTAACTGTTTTGTAAACTGTGGCTTATAATTCATCGGAAAATGATGTCCGTATGTACGCGAGTTACAGCGTTGCTTTTATTATTTTGAGCATTTTATCAATGACAAACGGTTTGAGATCTTTACGGATCTCGACCCCAGGGTAGACTACCAGCTTGAGTCTCATGCTAACCGTTTCACGTTTCGGGTTCCCGTGTGAATGGTTAGCGCACTCACCCGGCAAGCAAGGGGCACAGGTGTGAATCCTTTCACCAACACAAAACGTTTTACGTTTTTGTAAAGCAAAGTCATCTACCGTGCCTGTCCGTTTTTCTGTCAGAGTGTTACTCAAAAGATACTGAACGAATTTTCATCTGGTTTTCACCAATAGATAGAGTGACCCCCGGGAAAGGTTAATATAATATAATTTGTCGAGGTTTTATGTGAATTGATTAAAATGTGATGATTATTATTGAAATTGTCGGGAAAATAATTTTCTGATACATATTGTAACGATAACCGGGCACCAAAGAGTATTCTATTTTTCTCCCTTATGCAACGAAAGCATTTTTTTGATGGCGATACAAAGTGGCGCTGAGTCTGGTAGTAAAATAAATGATGGCCTTAAGATATTTTGACAGTTTTCGAAGAATAATCTTCGTGTAGTGGTGTAGCTGACCTAATTTGATTTAACGACTGCTAATAAAGATGGACCAACTGCTTAACGTGGCTTCCGAAGCACGAATGAGCTCAAGAAAACGATTTTTTGCCACACACATTATTGGTCACCCATCCAAGTATTGACTACTCCAAGCGTTGCTTAACCCGCACAACTATTCACAACTAACGGGCACAACTAGACCAATGAGTGAATAATTGCGTCCATTGATTTCTCATTGCTGTCTATTGAATGCGAGGCAATGTTACTTTGTTTACAGTAATTTATATGAAAGTCTGTTCCATTATGTGTGTTTAATCTATGATTGCAGATCTATTATTGGCAGTCATAAGAAATTATTTTCAATGATACCTACTTTTACTGTTTCGTTTTTGCGAGAGGTATTATATCTACAAGACGTAATTTAAAAGTAAATTCAATTTTGTGAGCTCTTACGTACAGCAATACGAACTCGGGTATTAAAGTCATCTTAACTCTCTTCTAACTAAAGAATCAAGAGATGTATTTATTAAACTTTAAATTACAAAACAACAGTATTAGTATGGCGGAAATCAAGCCCGCTAAGTTTTGCGTCACGAGCAATCGTCAGTGGCTAGTTAACATTTACAAAGGTCTATTAACCTATGACCGCGGATCGGAAAGCGCAGCGTTGGACGTCCACCAACGAGATGGACGGACGACTTAGTTAAGGCCGCGGGTTCACGATGGATGCAGGCCACTTATGACCGAAGCATCTGGAAATCTATGAGGGAGGCTTATGTCCAGCAGTGGACTTCTTACAGCTGAAATGATGATGATGATGATGATTAACCTATGAAAAAAAAAATACTGACTTTTTTGTCTAGGTTTATATCTTTTCCACATTACCTTAATATATATAGTTACTATATGTATCCCTAGCCTAGTGAATTTTAGGCTATGTATTTTGACGTTGCAGCTCTTCTCGTCTATAATGTGCTCGCCTGTGCTGTAACTAATGTACTCGATTTTTGCAGAGAAATCTCTACCCTTCTGTTAGCGTAATTGCATTATCATTATCAACTAAGCCTTTGTCCGTCCACGTCCACTGCTGAACCCCTATGAGTTTCTTGTGGTTTCTTCTCATCTGACGGTGCGTTCCGAAACCACAGTAAAATCAGTCGTGAGTTGACATTTCAAAACGATCATGTAATTTATACATTGGTCTTAATGAATAAATAAATTTGACTTTGACTTATAAGCCTCCTCCATAGGACACTTCAAATAGCGCTCCCGAGCCGCCTCCATCCAATGTCGTAGCTGCGACCGCTACAATGTCGTGGGTTCACTTAGTAGGTGGTTTTCCAATACTACGTTTTGCACTGCATTGTGGTCGCCACTGGAAGACTTTTACTCCCTAGTGGTTATCAGTCATTCGAGCCATATGCTCTGTCGATTGCCACTTCAGTCTGCTAATTTTGAGAGAGTAATAATGATACAACGAACGAAATATTTTACTTACTCACCTACCTACAATACAAGTAAGTACATGTACAAATTATCTACTTTTCCCATATGAAGATTACACATAATAGCCATGTGAAGTTTGTATTTTATGCGTCACAGATTCACGGTCCTTGCACGGCATGATTGTTGTCAAGCTCTTTGATGATATGTATGTATAAATAGAAAAAAAAGTTTGTTTTATCTATTCCTAGACTAGCTGGCCCTGCGGTTTCACCCGCGTAAAGCGGAATGCGCGCATCTACAAGTTGTAATGGACGTGCGGTGCGTCTTTTCTGCGCTTATACCCTATATGTTCTTTGATTTGACCGCAGAATAGGCGCTCACAGAAGAGTTATAGCGGAGGTGTGGACTGCGGTAGTTAATACTTCTGTAACTATTACCTATTCAGTGGTATTTTTTAACAATCCCTTAGGAACAGTAAGCTGTGAATATTTTAACTGTTCGGCGCAGAAGATTGCTGGTTGATTTAAGCCGTGAAATATTATTATGTATGATGAATTGCCTTTGTAAAGGAATTGGACCGCCGTTTAGAGGTCGAGGGCATGACTGCCGCTCCGGATCGTATTTGGTGCAAAGGATAGCTATTGCCATACAAAGGGGTAATGCTGCCAGTATCCTTGGTTCTTTTGCGTCGGGTACGATCAGGGGTGGTTTATTTTATTGACTATGTTTGTTGTTGTATTGTTGTATGTTTGACGTATAAATAAATAATAAATGATTTATACCTACATGCTAATATTATATTTGTGATACCTATATAATATTAGCATTTTACTTTGTTTGTAGCCAAATTATGGGCTGTGTGTGCAACGTCCTGCAATATTTATTTTTAATCTACCTACTTTATTCATAAACGGATATAAATATATATCGTATCTGTCTGTCAACTTTAACATTTCTCCACTGTGTAAAACCAAACAGCTAGTACAATGTAAGAACGTTTATTAATAACTTTGTAAGTGGCTACTACTGTACGTACAGTCAGTCAAAAAACTCATTAGCGATTTCAAACTCATTTATTTGAAGCAAATGACCGCAGAGAATAATTACAAACATAATTACTTTTTAACAGCTCTTATAATAATTCAAATGCTAATTTTAACGATTAACAAAGCATTTTACATATAAAGACAACTTGTCAATTTGTGTAATAAAATTGTCTAATCTACATTAAATTAACTATGGGTTCACTTAACTAAGCTTAACTCAAAATCCATGTCGGGTTGATCGGATGGCATTTTTTGGAAGGTTTAAGAGGAACCCTATTATCTTGTACCAAAATATCACGAATATACTTTGTTTTTTTTTTCAGACTACGATGTGACATTTTGGTTCTTTGTATTTTACGTTTTTCTTAAAAAGGTAGAATATAATTAAAAAAAACGCCAAAAAAGGATGATGACCGAATTCATTATATCCTTCTTTTTAAAATGAGAATTATGTTGAATACCAAACTTATTTGTTAATAACGTCATCAAAGCGGTTATCCAGCATAAGCGGAGTCATAATAAACGATTACTAATGTGGTTATAAGATAGAGAAATATTGTAACAAAAGTTTAATTACACAAAATATAACAAAGAAAAACTCAAATTTAGAGTCGCATAATGTGCGGCCTAATCCCTTAAGGGCTATCTCTTCCAGGCAACGAATTAATGGATAAAACGTTGTGAGTGAAAACACAAGTCGCAGAGCTGTTAGAATACTATACTTACAAGACCACAAATGAAACACTTTCACACCTTATCGTTTCTGGTCATCTTCCCTTAGTAAATAAACTTTCAAACGCTAAAATAATATAATCTCGGAAGCCTTAGCGATAAAAATCTACGCAATTAAGAAAAGTGAAGCGCTATCCGAACTAGATCGGAAGAAATTTAATTATGTTGTTAGAACGGGCAATTAATTTCTTCTTTTAGGTATAAAAATGTCATAAAATGCCTGAAACATTACGTAGAAAGTGCACTGGTATTAATAGTATAGCACTGAAATGAAGGTATACAAGTACGCTGGAATTGCTGTGCCATACAAAATATCATCAGATCTTTGTGCCGATTTGATTTGCGCCATGTTGCGCTGTTGACGCGCGTTGTCTATTGAAAGTAATGGTCCGTGGAACGAATAGTTCCGTGGATGGTCACCTTTACTTTCAATATTTATTTATTTATTCGTATGGCATTACAGTAGTAGGTATACTAATAACAAGAATCAAATTATATAATAATCAAAAATAATATAAATATAAAATTATAAACTATATTTTCAATAGAAAATGCGCGACAACAGCGCAAAATGGCGCAGATCAAATAGGCACAAAATTTAGTGAGCTATGACCTGTCCAGCGACTTGTACCATGGAGGTCAGTGTAGTATAGGTATAATTATGTATGATTTTTTGACTAGTCATGTTGAAGTTCACTGTGTCTAACCTGGCTGACAGATAACAAAGCGCTGAGTAAGGCGAAGTGAAATTTTGAACAAGAATTCTATTCGGTTTCTATGTATTATGATTATGACTTATGATGAGTATGAGGGATGAATTTATTTTGTTATTAAGTTTTAACGAATATCTTAGGAGGTTAACGTTTCACCGCCCTGTCCTGCGCCAAAATTAACCCTGACCTTAACCCTAAACCAACCTAAGTTAAATTTTCTTTTATTTTTGTTTTAACTTCTAATTGCAGTAATTTTTAATGTACCCCCAATTTTATATTGTATTTCGATTATTGTAGTTTGTCGTTTTAATTTCTTTAGTTTATTTTAGGTATGTTATTTTATAGTCTAAGGAAGAGCGGGTCTACCTGGCACAGGTGTTTATTTACCTAAAAGGTATTCCCTGCCCATCTTGTTGATGTAATACTTTTGATGAAATAAACTATTTATTATTTATTATTATTATATAACGTGGTACTTCTTTCGCCAAAACTTCTTCTTCTTCTTACTTTTTTATTTTCTCTCTCCTTTGCCGTTTTGTTCTTAAAGCCAAAGGCACATCTAACAAATTATTAAAAAATTGAATGCGTTATTGTTTTTTACCACACTTGCTTAGAAAGGGATTCTAATTGCACCGCGCTCAGGTATATAATAGCGCATTTAACCAAACTGTGATATTTTCATTACTTTAATGCACTAGTGCAATAAATAATATTGTAAAATATTTGTTTTGAACAACTAATTGCACATTTACTAATAGGTAATTGTATTTTTAAAACTAAATAAAAAAAATTACACCCAATACTGATTATTTAATTTATTTTTTTCACTAGTGTGTTGAAAAACATCGTATGATACACACGACTCTTAAATATAACCGGCCTCGTTGGTAATCACTAATCACCAACATGACACACTAGCATCGTAATGTGTCTGCTAATAATTAAGAAAAACTACATTTTATCTATTTAAGTTCAACAATCGAAGAAAACCGCCGCATCTCTTATTTATAACGATATTTTTCGAGATATTTACAGCATTGAGCTAACGTAGAGCATTGAAACAATGCTAAAAATAATAAACAACCCGCGATGAAAACCAAAAAAAATCAACCGTCTAGCTATTACGGATCATGAAATACAGCCTGGTGACAGACAGACGGACGGACAGACAGCGGAGTCTCGGTACTAAGGTTTAACGATTTGAGATTTTAGGGTTCCCCTAAAAATGAGTTTAAATTCAATAAACCATCGTGAAAACAGTAGAAAAATTAAAAATACGTAACGATATATAAGTAGAACTGCAATTGCAATAATAACTGGAAATACAAATAAATACCGTTTCATCGATCATGATCAGTGGGTAAACAGCGAAACGTAACAGTAGTTCTTTGATTTATCTTTAGTCTAGAATCAGGAGTTAGCTGTATTTTCTTTTTTAGTATCCAACTATAGCTATCTGCACAATTACTGGTACTTTATTGTCTGATTTTAAAATGCGACTAGATATACAAGCAGAAAGCTAAAGTTATTTCGTGAATTGTTTTAATGCTCTATAAGGGTATTTTATTCTACGAACGCATGAGCGAAATAAATGAATATCTGTCATCCGTCCTTCAAAACCGTCAGAAAATATAATTTTCGGACGAATGGATGAAAGATTTTCATATGGAATTATCGTTCATTTTATCGTTCGTAGAATTAATGTAAAGGCACTAGTCATATATATTATGTTCATTCTAGAAATATTCAGAGACGAAAGTTCGAGTCTCGCCGCGAGGGAATTTTTGAAGATGTACTTTTCCTTGATGCTTTTATTGGACATTTTAAGTTCTTGTCTGAAACAAATCAAATCTGATACAGTCTAAGATCCCTGAGCAGCTGGTCTATATGTGACTTTTAGGAAGTTGAATTAATTGCCAGCCCGGAACGCCCGATATTCCGTGGTTGTGTGACCTGCCCTTTAAATTCGTGTAACTAGTGTGTATTCACAGGTTCATTAAATTGGTAGAATAATAAACGAACGAACTAACTGGCTTTATCTATAGGTATTTTAAATGTACAATTATGATTAGTGCTTTGATACAGGTAAACTTGACCTACTATGATAAACTAGTAAAAATAGGTATGAATATTTGTAGGTATTGTAGGTATATCGAAATCAGTAATGATAGCTTTAAGGCGACTGTTGTTATACAAATAGGTAGAGTGGAGATTTTTCAATAAACCTTTAAACCAAACGAAGTCAACAACTTTAAATCTGTTATAATTATAACAAACAGGTTGTCGACCGATAGGGAGCTTTCGGCTGCTGAGCGGCTGCTGGCAGCTGAGCTGAAGTTTAGCTCAGCTTGTATTCTGTCTTCCATAGTCGTGTGCAGATTGAAAACTATGCAAACATGCATCAGCTGTGCAAGCTAAAAACTATCTTAGCTTAAGTTGCCAACATTTGTTTTGTAAATAAGTAGGACGATGTCACACAAATAATGGCAGAGAATATTTTCCAGATATCAAATTACTCGCTTGAGCATCCAAACAACTTAAATTATAAATAAAACAAAAAAATAAACAAGTCAATAATTTAATGGCAAATAAATTAAGCAATAAATAAAATAAATTAGGTCTTTGTACAATAGCATAATCTGAGGTCTGTTTTGGTATTAATGAGAGTAACCACTGTAGGCCAGATTCTGGGCCTCGTCTAGGTTTTTGTTCCAGTCGGAGCCATAGGAATAACCTCCTCCGTGTCCATGAGAATCGTGGGACACATGTTCTACGTGAACTGGGTGGTGAGATTCATGATGGTGAGCATGAGGGATTACTTCATAAGTCGTCTTTGAGTGGTCTTGTTTCAGGCACCAAGCGACGAATAGGATACCAGCCAGGACTAAGGCGAGCTTGGCTGTGGCGAGAGCTTTGAGAGCGATGAGCTTGACGATGAAGAGCTTTCCAAAGAGAACCTTAGCGGCGAGGAGGCCGATGATTCCTCCCATACCGCCTCCTTTCTTCTTGCCACGACCTGTGTCGAGAGAAAATAAGTTTAGTTGGTGAATTTGTCGTAGGTACTTACATAGTAGTCGGAACCGGTACCCATTTGGATCTACTTTGAACATTTAAGGTACCGTGTCACTGTGGGACGAACAGATAGAAAGTCTCACGTGGCTCTTTAAAACATAAATTAGTAGCAATAAGTACGTACTTTTCCAGGCCGGAAAAAAGCCGATTACCGGTAGCAATAAAAATTAATCATGATTATCGTAAAATAGGAAAATTGAGAAAACTGGAGTTGGTAGTCGCCGACCCGCTTTCTTTATATGAGAAATGAACTAACTGCACGGCAAAATCATTGTACTGCATTAAGTACCAAACCAATTTTATAGATATCAATTTTATTCCATTAAAATTGGAGAGAACTTTGCTCTTTATCACAACCAACCATACAGGCCTTTCAAGTCTCACAACATAACAGATTTAGAAGTAATCGCCTTCAGCGATAAGGTTGTTCATTTCTTCAATATTTTTACCGTCTTATTCCTTTTAGTACAGTGTTTTTGTTTTTGTATTGTAATCGTAACCATCTATCATCATTATGCGACAATGTAAATCACATGATTACTGCAAAAAAAATATACAAAAAAAAACCCATGAGTTTCTTGTGTCTTCTTCTCATGTCATGGAGGTCGCGTTCCGAAGACACAGTAGAGTAGATTAAATATAAAAAAATGACATTTAAAAGAGATATCTTGCTAATATCCGAATGAATAAACGTACTTTGATTTTGATTTTGATTCTATACATTGTGTGGTAATTAAAATGGATATTTGTACCTACATTATTTTGATGAAACAATTTAATTCAAAAAATAAGTTTAAAGTTTAATTCAAACCACACCCACACGTAAACACATACAACCCACACAAAAGACATACATCTTTCATACTTGGTTCGAGTACATACAATTTCGCTTAACAGCAAAGTCATCATCTAATGTTGATAGAAAGTGAACTTAGTGTTAAACTAATATTAATTTCTCAACCAAGTTTGTACCTGCGTAATGAGATTTCATTTTATGTTAATGACCAAGTTGTTAGACAAGATTTATTGAAAATTATTTGCTTAATGTTTTAAACTAACAAGAAATATTAGAAGTATAGCTGTGTATTCAAAATTTATGATGTGGTTATGCGAAACTCTACATTACAATAATAAAGGATTGCAACATAGCCAAAGGACCGACTTCCACACAAGAATAATAAACGAATAAATCGATATTTATTGCAGACCAGGTTCGATAACCTGGTCTGCAAAATACTAACTACAGATTATTCTAAGTCCACATAATTTATTCTGATATTATAATGAGAGAAAAATACTATCAAAATCGTTTGATCCGTTTAAGAGCTATGATGCTACAGACAGATACACAGACACCTCACACTTATAATCGTTTTTTGGTTGAAAGTTAAAAATGAAGGATACATTTAAACAAAAAAAAAGTTCGCGGGGCTGTTCATATTAATTTTAAGTTTGTACACAAACAATATTCACAACACAAAAAAAAAACAAAAATTAAAAAAAAAACAAAAGTCGCGTGAGTCGTTTCGTCCGTATGATATGTCGTGCTAGTTTTATTGTAAACTTTAATTAGAAAATATAGAAATTTTATTAGATACCAATGGATATGCCATTAATACCATGAATTAGATTGAAAGTCACGAGTCATCGAATACAATCGCATGAGATATCAATTTGAAATTATAGGTACATTTGCACGATTTTTTTTTGTCAAATAAGATGTCTGCACCTGTCGGTGTAGTTTAGGTGATCTCTAGTAATCAAATTAAAAAAATACACTGTGTTCCTTCAATTTACATTCGCGTATTATTTTTTGTAGGTAGTACATCTTAAACAATTTTAAACAATTAAGGTGTTTTCTATGTTTCAGGTGTATGAATTTACAACAATAAAAAATGTAGTACATCCGTTGTCTAGTGCCCGTAGTACAAGCCTAGTGCTTAGTTTGGGGCTAGAATGGGCTGTGTGTAATGTCGTGAAATATTTATTTATTAATTTAAATTGAGGTGTCTGGAGTCTGTTACTTCGGTTCGTTTCGATACGACAACGATACTGTCATAACGATGGTTCTACTGTCACCCTACTATCAGAATGTGACAGTAGAATCATCGTATGACAGTATCGATGTCGTATCGAAACGAACCGCGGTAACCCTCCTGGTTCCTCGACATCACAAAGGGAAAACGATTCCAAAACGTATCAGTTTCTGTATCTGATTGTATGACTGAACTAAATACACGCCAGTGTTTGATTTCACACACTCATTCATTCATACTTAACACAAGCAATACCTACTCTTATTGCTTTCAATCATTCGTTAATTTTTCCTGTTACTCTTTCATTCAATCAAATTTCTCCCTTAATACCAAACTCAATAACATACCTACCTATATTTTACAAAGACATCAGTTACCTACCATTCTGAGGAAAATATACAGTACCATTGTGACAAGGAAAATATACGGCACCATTGTAACAAGTTACCTAATAAGGTGACAATGACCGCGAAAGTAATTTCAATTTCATTTGCTTACTACAACATTACAGCTAGTGTAATAAATTTTTACTAGAAAATTATCTTTCAGTATCTACTTTGAATGGTTGCACAGAGATCTGTTCAAAAAATTAAAAGACATTAGATATATACTTAATATCAATCCATAGGAATAGATATTAAATAAACTAGGCTTCTCATAGTAACATTTCCCGTCAAGTCAATCGCATATTATTAAATCCCGTACCTACTATGAGTCCGTTTTGATTATGCTACAATTGTCTTGGTCGATAGTGCATTGTGACCTAATTTCATATGCCGAACTGGCCAATATAGAGGAAATTACATTTATTGTTGACCTACCACCACTTGTACGCTAAACCTATATTATGAATAAATGATTGAATTGAATTGACCCCGGGAAACATGTTACTATAAGTGACAATTGTGTGAGTTTAAACTAACCTTCTTCAAGAGATCGCTGCAGAGTCTCCTTATCAGCCGGGTTCATCTTGACTTCAACAGCGTGGGTTTCGAATAGACTCACGACCCCATCAATCAGTCTGTAGTTGACCTCAGCTTCGCGAGCTGAAGGGTCTACAGGAAGAGCGTCGAGTTTCTTAGGGGTCCTCAATTCTGTATCTCCCTTTAATACGACTCCGTCAACAATGGTAATGCTACGGGCGGAGCGGACGCCGTCTACGATCCTGAGAAGTTTTTCCTGTAAAAAATCGTATGTCAAAATAAGTTCAGAGAAATTGGTCACTTGATTTAAATTTTATTTTAAAAAGTTAAGCTCTTTACTGAAACATTTTCAAAAGTATTTTTTTTTTCAATATTTTTATCGTGTTTTCTTTGACATTGGTGTTGTAATATTTCAAAAGAATAACTTTAAATCAATGAGTTAATTTATAACAGAAATGGCTTGTTGATATATTTATAAACTAAGTTTAGTTATTCAAATAGCCGTTTTGGATGCCGGTGAATTTGAATATCGTTTATATTTGAATAATTAATGCAACTTCTATTACTACATAAACACTTTGTTATTTAATGAGATAAGGATGAATGGGCGTAGTAGAAAAATTTAAAAACGTATGGCCAAAATATCACTTATTCAAACGTAGATTGAATTAATATTGTTAGTGTTCAGGACTGAATACTGACAATACGTTTGGAAGTTACGGTACAGTACTTGAAAGATCATAATCATAAATCACTTCACTTTCACTAAAAAATAACAACCTTAACACATAGTATGTAATCTCCTTTGCAGTCCTTCACGAAGTTAATTGCCGTTTCCAGAGTACGGTCACTTTCTTCGGCAGACGCGAGCGCAAAAAGGGCGAATACAATAATGAACTTCATTTTTATTATATTATTTTTTTATTTTTGTAATTAGATTTTTTTTTCCTCACTATTCTAGTGACGGAGTCGAAGTTTTGTTTGGCGCATGCCGCACTCCGGCTTAGAGTTTTATGAAGCCCCCCCCTCTTAGTGGCCCTCTCGTTGAAGCAAGATGAAATTCAACTAAAACCCTAGAGGCGATACGTGATCATAATAGATAGTTGGGTACCTATTACGAGCATTTCATACTTTTATTACACGTAATTACTACAAAAAAGGTTTAAATTTCATTAAGTTACGTTGTTTTGATTAACTTGTGCGCAAATAAGGAAATAATTAGAAGATATTCGACCAATTGGCTTTAAAACGAAATGGTTCCTACGCAACAGTGTTTACCAAGAAAGCTAAATTAAATAACTCTTTAAAATTGGACAGCTATCTATTAAACAAATTAATGTAGGTATTCGAATAAATATGCAACGGAAAACCAGTTTGTTGAATATCTATTCCTATTAGCTAATATGATTATGATTTATTACTAAATCTAGATTTTATCAAGATACCACCAAACTCGTGTTACTCAGTTTTTATCATGCTAACAAGTTTGATTGGTTCGCGCAAGCAACTGTTTTATTAATGACTCTACATGATGGGTCGTTGTTTTTTTTTTAATATATTTTTTGCGACTTTTTTATTCTTAATCCTAGTTTTAAGACGATTTTGTTTTTCATTTCTCGCATGAAATGGCTAAGCGGAGCGAATCATTTTACACATTTGCATTGCCAACAAGAGGTAGTGCGAGCTGAGCGAAGTTATTAATGTGTCAGTTACCATTGAAGATAAATAGTAGCTCATTTTTATTACTCTTTTTGCCCGTTATATCATTTCCGCTAGACTCTTTGTTGGTGAAAACTGAAAACACATGTATGAAGTTTGTATTGCGAAGTAAATCCGCTCCGCTCGTGGTGGGTTTAAACGTAGTTATTTAACAATTAAAAATACTGCTGCTGGAATCGACGATACACAAACGTTTACATGATAATTATTATGCCTTAATTCTTTAAGGCTATTAAGTTTACAATATTAATGTTTTATGCTGTGCAAACCGTATTATTAAATATGCTTGTTTTATCACCATTTTATAGCTGTTATGCTACTTAATTAATTTCTTTGTCTATACTATAATATTATAGGTACTGTTATAAAGATAATTTAATTGTTTGTAATTAAAGGCTCTGAAACTACTGGAGCGATTCTTTCGAAATTCTTTCACTAATACAAAGCTACAATATCGAGGAGTATCTTAGAATACTTTTGATCTCGATATTCCCACGTGATGGGGATTTGGTGAAACCGCGGGTCGCATTTTTAATAAATCTTTTTTTTATTTATTTCATAATATTTTTTTTTTCAAGGGGTTTATTTATTACCTAGCTGTTTGACATGGTCGGTGAAGATTATAGATATAAACGACGTCGTTGACTTTTGACGAAACACAACCCTTCTTTGCGTGGCGTAGTTAGGTTGAACGGTCTACCTTCCAGCTGGCAGGCTAGAAGCCTTCCTGTAACCTTGTTAGAGACGTTGTATAGTAGAATAGTGACCCTGGATTGCTGATAAGTTTGGTGTGAATTATTTGTAGTTCGACGGTTGAATAATACATGCAAAAATACTAACCAATTTCAAACAAACAGACTGACAGACTTCAGGGGCAACTACGGTTTTCCCAGCCTCTCTGCTGGGCTGTTTACTTCGTTTAGGTTATTTATTATTTATTTATTTATTTTTAGCCTATTTTGTCCCTTTGCAGGACAAAGGCCTCCCTCCCTTCTCTCCAATCTGCCCTGTCCAGTGCTAGTTGGGCCCAGTCCCTATTGTGCGAGTCCAACTCTGTTAGGTTAGGTTAGAAATATTATAAGTATATATAAAAATATAAATTTATTTTAGGTAGTTAGGTAAGAAAGAAAAAAAAGAAAAATTTCCCTTCGTAAGAAAAATTCAGCCAACCTTCAAAGGTCGAAGAGAACACTGAATGCGAGTAACGTATACATAATATGTAAATGTATTTAAAAAATAAAAGACGATGAATCCAAAATACGAATTTGACTATATCCATAGCTAATAAAAATCTACTAACTACCTAATAACCGATAAATTATTCTAAACGCTATTTATAGAAAGAGATTCACTTTTACGATAAGATTAATTTGTAAAGGAAGCCGTCATTTTTATGTCAGCGAACTTGTAATTTAATATTTGGATGGGTGTTTCGCCTCTAGCGTCTATTATCATCACGGATAGTGATTTAAGCGTTCTAAACCGCAGTCTGGCAATTTCGCATTGTGCCTAGACCTAACGAGAAATGGGCATATTGATTTATAGACTTATTGCGTATTAGTTCATGAGCGAAGTAGGTAAATTGAGGTTTAGTCACAATGCTCATTAGCTCTAGAGCGAAAAAGGTGAATAGAGGTCTAACTCGGCAAATAAACTCGTTTAGACTTTAAATCGAAGCAGGCAAATTGGGATTTAGTTTGTAAGCTAGGTAGGCAAATTAAAAATTATTTTATTGCGCTCTCTTAGTCGGTGGTAACCTAACACGAAATTGGCAGATTTCGTTGGCAGATGCTGCGCTGATGTCTAAAGAGACATTGAACTTGAAAAAAAAACTATGCAAATATTGTTTATGTCGTATTTACGATTAAATCAAAAGAAATACATAATCTGTGAAAATTTCAACTGTCTATCTGTCACGGTTCATGAGATACAGCCTGGTAACAGTGGTAGCAGACGGACAGATAGACAGAGAATTCTCAGTCAGTAATAGGCCGGGAACCTAATACTAAGACTGCTGTCTTTTTTTTACCCTTTGGGTATGAAACTCTAAAAATAAATTTGAAAATTCAAACGTGCTGGAACGAATATCGACTTAGTCGTATCGCTAAATGGGCACTACGAGAAGTAGACCTATTGCAACATAGTCATATCGCTAAATAGGCAGTACGAGAAGTAGACCTATTGAGACTTAGACCAAACGCTCATTTTAAATGACAGTATGGCACAACGCGAAATTGACAGACTGCGTTTTAGGTACTTAGAGACTAAACGTTTCCTTTCACCTGAGGTCTATCGGCAGAGAACTCTGTATATAGGGTTAGATTTACCTTAGCATTAACTTTTATTATGCCTTTTATTAATAAACAATATCATAGGACTTTCTCATCAAATTCGCTAATTCAAACAATTCAATTCTCAACAATTCTCGAATTACGTTAACTTTATGATATGGCATTTTAACGATTCTGTATTTTTTATTGCCGGAAGCTTAGGGCGTTGCAGTAATTCAACGTAAGCTATGCACCTAGTGTTAGAGTATTCGAGTGGCCTACGGCCTCTAACTTGACCTGGCGTCTGCAATAAGACGTAACAACCGGACCTAACTGCTTAATAAAATAAACTTATACGATCGAACCTAACTGGTGAAAACGCAGGTTGCTAAATTGTTACTTGTACATAATTTAGTAAAATTACTTATCATATTTATATCTTGTCACCTTTTTATTAAACTGAGTAACATTTTTTTAAGTTTTTGATAAGTATGGTGTTCACAAATTAGTGGTAGGTACACAAGTGTTTTTGTATCCGAAAGCTTATTATGTATGGATGGTGTAATTATTTTTTGTTGTCTTATATTGTTATCATTCACTGTCCCTGCTTTCTGAATCAAATAGAATAGGTATATGTTAATAAAAAAGCCGTCAGGTCCGTGACCGTAATTGTGATCAGAAATTACTGTAAAGACCTCGAAACGTCTAGAGATGAAACATGCTAAAAACAGAATAAATGATCAATGGGTTTCTATTTTTACCTTTTGAGGTAAGGAACCCTAAAAATTAGTTAGAAAACGTAAGAAAAAGTTAGAACACAATTATCTTTTTTGGCCTTTAGAAATCTTTTTCGTTTCGTTACTACCACTAGGTTTCGTAGTAGACTCGTATTTTGAAAAATGACTTCATTAAAATTATACAAACATCGAGAGTTTCAAAAATTAAAGCCCTGTTCATACCGCAACAGAAATGAGAAATGAAAAAAAAAAACAAGATCGACATTATTACAGTCGTTGTATGTTGTTTCATTCATCAATTCTCATTCTTTTTTCGCTGTGGAAACACAGCTTCAGTATTATTCTCATCCAATCCACATTTCCCCTAAAGCTGCGCTCTGATCGTCAAAAGGGAAATGACTATTTTAGAAAGAAAGAAAAGAAAGAAAGAAAATTGATTTATTCAGACAAACACACAACTACATGACAATAAAAAAAAATTATAAAAGTAAATAACTGGATACAATAAAGGTAAATAACAAAACATAGGTACGTAGAGAGTAGTGCGCTGCCCGAATAGGCGCAGCCTCAGCATA
This sequence comes from Idaea biselata, assembly GCA_958496205.1. Taxonomy (NCBI): domain Eukaryota; kingdom Metazoa; phylum Arthropoda; class Insecta; order Lepidoptera; family Geometridae; genus Idaea; species Idaea biselata. The sequence continues at coordinate 4,244,769 of OY292394.1, forward strand.
ATGCTGCTGCTAGTATAAAATAACATAGCAGCAGCGCTGGTCTTCCGACTGCACCCACCTTTCTTCTCGGCCCTCCTAACAAACAAAAACAAAACCAAAAAAAAAAGAACTTAATATCAAATAAAACAAAAAAAAAGAAATAAAATATAGGAATAAGGACGAAAAACAACAGAACTCAAAGGATACATACACACACACACAATAAATATACCTACCTATACATAAATTACTAATTGAACCAAAAAAAATAATAAAAAGAGATAATATTACTAAAAAATAATAAGGACACACACGACACAACCACATCACAGTTTATAATTTTTGTGACCTGACACTGGCTACTTTGCAACCGGCAAAAGAAATTAAAAAAATTAAAAAAGAGAAAACTGTGACGTGAAGGTGACGTGTCACACAGTCAGACCATGCTCGCATTGCTCGATAAGTTTGAGGTTATAATGGGGAAAAGTGCATTTTATTGTGAATAGAAGGATGATAAATGACGAAAAAAGCGATCCAACCAGCCATCGAAGCTACGCCCCACCATCCCTGCAGCAAACTACCATATTTAAGCCAGTCGTGCACAGCCTAACGGTATGTATTTTCCGTATCGACCTTTTGTTTTTCAAGAAGGAAACATTTAAATTGTTTCCTAAATTGCACGACTGTTTTAAGAGCACGCATAGGTGGTGGAAGGTCGTTCCAGCAGCGGGTGGCGGCGAATCTAAAACAGCCCCGAAAAGCTACCGAATGATGACGTGGCCATTTACATACCGCTGTGAAGGAGCGCCCCGAAAACAACCTTATACCTCTATCGCCATTTTACCTCTATCGCCATTCGAAAAATCTGTACTAACCGCCGCACTGAGACATTTAATGGTTACTTAAACTATACTAAGTAAAGATTTTCTTTGAGAAATCGTATTGCATTGTGCTGGAGGATGAACCCAAAGTAGGGCAAGTAGCAGTTAGGACATTGATTTGATTTCGGGCGAAGGCCTGACTGCAATGCTGAAGGTTGCAGGTTTGATTCCTGTCGCGTGCAAGTATTCATGCTTAAAAATAAACATATATATTACTTATATCCGTTGTCTAGTACCATAGTGCTAAGTTTGGGGTAACGTCGTGCAATATTTATTATTATTAATCATTTATTGATTATGAATTAGACAGTAATACCACATTTTTTAAACGCTTGTATGCTCCATATACCATACAATCTTTATCAACGGTCTATAGTGGTGAGTTTGCGCATATATATATACATACATTCAAAAAAAGTAACAATGAGTTAAGGACCTGACCCCAACATTTTTCACTTTCAAGTATGAAACCGCCCGCTGCGCCGGTTCTTTAAAAACCGCATTGAAATGGGAGGTAGTTGTTATGTAGGTTCACAGACAAATAGAAATGGAGATATAAAAAAACCACTCCATCTTTTTTTCTATTCCGAAACGAAGAACGTATCTTATTAACGAAGAAGAATAAGAAAACTTACTTATTTTTCTTCGTTTCGGTAGCACAATAATCTTATTAAGATCTCCCCGCTCTTGTTTTCTGTAGGGTTTCATAAAATTAACCAAATCAACGACTAGTTTATAGGGCTGAAGGGATAGGCCAGATGGTGTAAAATCATTCTAAGGTTCAAAACTAGCGTGTACGCACAAGTATGAATAGGAAAGATAATTACTCACCTATTGTGCAAGAGAGAGAAGAGCGATCAGATTGAAAGATTGAAGATTAATCGAAAGATATCGAAAGTTAAGATGCAGATGACATGGGACCGTTAGTGCTAGTAATTTTATACGAGACGATTTTTCGTGACGACCACAGCGCTGATTTTGGCCAGGCACAAACGAAGCGATGCAGAAGAGACGGCTCTATAGGTGGTCCCCTCTACCAACTGACTCTGATATTACAGTTTTATAAACATATAACTAGCTGCACCCCATAGTCCTAAACCCGCGGGAATATCGGAATATAAAAAAGCATACTTGTGAATCCAGGTCTTCAGCTGTAGTATGAATGCCAAGTTATATCACAATCGGATCAGTAGTATTTGAGTGAAAATACTCGTTTATTTACTTACACACTACTTTCACCTTTAGAACATAAGTATGGTTTGGTACTGTGAAATAATTTAGTGTAATAATTAATATTCTTTGTAAAATATGTACTAAATACATTTTCATACATTATAATAAAACAAACCGAATCAGTAAAATATACCTCTAATTAACTTTAATGTAGTTGAATTTCTCTCAGTGAATTTTCAAAATCTAATGCAATCTCAGTAACGTAGGCCTGATTGCATCTCATTTTATACTTCGTATCAGTTTTTTAATTGCCTAGTTGGAGATTGTTTTTAAACTATTCGACATATTTGGCAAAATTAGGCGTTTAGAACCAGTAAAAAATATGGTTTACAGTATACGTTAACTGAAACCCCAGTGTTTTTACACGTTTTTAAGAGAAATTTACTCATATTACTACGACTTAAACAACACAAGTACGGTGCAAAAATGTCCTGTCAGAAGAAGCAATACCTTTTACAAATTGCGACAAACTCCAGTTCTAAATCGTCTTATGTTTTTGCTTTGATCTTTTGTTTACATATTTGAAAAACTAGAACTTTTCAAAATAAATCCGAGTTTTAGCAGCGAGCCCAAAATGCTGGCCGCATTGCCACGCTGAAAGGCAATTAAGGAGGTTAGGAACAAAAGGTAACATTTACACAATTTCGTTTATTCAATAAATTGAGAAAATATTTTTTCTAGTTAATCTGTGATAATATTATTTTGTTTTTATTTGCCATAATGGTGTCCATTATTTAGTCGATTATAATCTACTTAAAGTATTTGTGTAGACCTTAAAATAGAAATAAATATAAATAATAATAATAATATATTAATAAGTTCAGAATAGGGCCCTTAATAAATATTATTAAGGGCCCTATTCTGAAAAACTGAAAATCCATGTCGGGCGCATCGAAAATTGTTGATTATTTCATGACGGAATGTCGTAGAACTTTTTTTTGTGTACAGATTGTAGGCGACATTGTTTCCGATATTTTAGTGCAGTTTCCATACAAATATGTCTAAACGTATTGAAGCCTATCGACATTTTAGCCAAATCAGACATTTTTTGTCTAAAATTTGGATAGGCTTTGCACCAATAGGAGGTTCTTGTCTTAAAACTACACCAAAATGTAGGAAACAATGTCACCTACAATCTGTGCAAAAAAAAAAGTTCTACAACATTCCGTCATGAAATAATCAACAATTTTCGATGAGCCCGACAGGGATTTTCAGTTTCAAGGTCGTTGGCGCATATACTCCTCTTAAATACATTATATTGTTTGATTTGACTTGACATTTATACATTAAAATCACACAAAATATCCTTCACTTAGATTTCCAATCGTCTCCCTTTAATGTAAGTCGACATACATTGAAGTCACACAAAATAAACGTCAGTCAAGAACTCCTCCTCAAGACGCGCAATTGTTGAATGGCTTAAGATATGAAAACAGCTACCTTTTGGTAACTCGTCATCTGATCATCAAATTCAAACTCAACGAAACAAACTTCTAAGATCTTCTTCTCATTGCTGATCATCTGTCATGGAAAAAGACACAGAAAAACATCATCGACGGGCTTATAAAGAAATCGGAACCGATTTTCGAGAAATATCGTATCGTATTACCTAAGCGCTTTTCGAGCTATATGGTCAAAATATCTGAGACTCATCGTTAACACGACATCATATCGCGACCGGACTTTCGTTTTCTGAACCTTTACTTTCGACGTACATAACATAACATGATTTTTGTAACCATACAGCTGAAATAACTTAAGAAATAAGGCATCGTTGTACATGAAATTAAAGACATTTTTCGGTTTTAATCGCGTGGTGTTTATTACTTTTAGCATTGTTTCAACGCTCAACGTTTCGAGACCTTTCCAGGTCTCTTCGTCATTGTATATGGGCAGTAACGTAGTAGTACAGACACAGTCCAGCATTGGGTTGCTACTGGGATTGTGTTGCCACTAGTTTCATGAAAATCAAGTAGGTACTACTCATGCTCTCATTCATGTTAAACTATGAGTGCGTCTATAACTTAGAGCCTCTAGTAACTGTCACTGTGTCTCTTATGTTTATTTTTATTTAACTTTTTTTGGAGAAAACCTTTTTACACTCGTAATATACAGCGACCTCATCGTCGCTTTCGGTCGGGTGAGGTGACGTCAAAATGCAAGCAAATCTCATGTAAAAAATATGGTTATTATAAATTATGAAAATTATTTTGAATGGACTGAAAATTCGAATTGAAATTGACTGGATTTTTCGATAAAAGAATTCAAAGTGTTTATTCTTTAATTTGCCGACAAGGCATAAACTTTTTTCTCGGTCTTTTAAACTGATTACGGCCAATAAACTTTTTAAATTCACACGATTTGTTAACATAGTTACATATCTGACTTATCTGACTGGTTGGCTGATTATGGCCATTTGTCAGTGTCAAGTAGGTATCTTATCATATTTGCAAGTTTTTGCAATGTGTTTTTGCAGATACAAAAGCAGTCAAGTCGTCGTAGTTTCAAGTCAAGTCAAGGCAGTTAAAGTAAAATGGCGCGTAACAATTTTACAAAAACTCTTTACGAGATTTGGAAGCAACGCGGAAACTCCATGTTTGGTACTCGTTTTCATTTTAATTAAACTCGTACACTTTCACGGAACTAAATTGCATATTATACAACCGAAATTAAACAATTTACACGCTGATTTACTAAGTTTTACGAAAATGAAAATTCGGCCACATGAATCCTCAACGTGTGTCCAAAACTCGCATTTTAAGCAGTTGACAATCATTGTGTTTTGCATATTTAAATTAAAAAAAAAAATCTACTTAAACTGCACGGTTACAAAAATCAAGTTTAACTAAGATGAAATTCTTATAATTATAAAGTTTAGAAAGCCGAATGGGTTTTTGGGTAGGATTTGTTTGTAGGAAGCAAATACATACCTATTTACCTTATTTCTTATTGATTACAACCATTAATAACGGGTTTTTAACTATTTATGTACGGGAAACAAGTTAACCTAAAACTGACTTTATTTGAAATTTAAGTAAAATAACATAAAGTTAGCTTTTAATAAGTTTTTGTGTTATTGATGTTAATTTTTAAGTAAACAAAAACATGTGCGAAATCAATCAACAAATCCTATGTTTAAACCGTTAGATTTTGAGACCATTGATAGGTGTTGTGGGCCTTAAAAAGACCCTAAGTACAGTACTAAGGACTTTCTAAGGGAGTTGTCAGTACGTCTTGTGAAGCATCTGGTGATACAAGGGCTGGCGGTTTCTTGTCCCAGCGGATAAGCCTTGCTATTCAGCGCGGGCCGCCATCATCTTGGGCAGTTTGGGCACCATACTTAAGGTGGGCGTTGCTGACAACTTCTTTTTATTTTTGTTTTTTGTTATTAAGTTTTATATTTTAATATGTTAAGATGTTAATTGTTTAGTTTAATCCTTATATTATTATTTTGTATAACTATTCTATTGATAATTCTATTCTATTCTATAATGAACTAAGTTGACGAATATGTCTGTTACCTTCACGCAAATACTACTAAACTGAGTGCGATTAAACCTGGTATGCAGATAACTGGAGGTCTGAATTAACACATAGGTTAATCAAATCTCCAAATCTTATGATAATCGAATTAAAAACATCTCGGAAAAAACTAACCTTGCGTATACTGCCTAAAAGTACTTAATAGTTTCAGTCTTATTTGAAAAATAACTACAAAATATTATTTATTGTCTGTTATAATTATACTTCTGGTAATGTAACTACAAAACATTTTATTATTATGGATGGCCGCCTGTCTAACATCAACCCTGCTCGGGACCTAGTATTTTACCCGCACCCACGCGGGGAGAACTGCCAAAGTCGTTTAACTGAACATGTATACCTAATGAATGAAAACCAGTAAAACACCTTACGAACAGCAATGTTCCTGACTCACTAACCTACTCGTAAACCAGCTTGGATTAGCAAAACAATATTAAATATTCAAACAACGTTGTTTAAAAATAAACCTAAGACATTTTCTTAAATTGAAATGTAAATAATATTCATTATTAAATCTAAAACATAAACTAAGTGCATATTTTTGTAGGTATCCAATGTAGACCCAAAAAAAACAGCATATAACTAGATTTTCTGCTGTTTTCGCGATGTTGTATTGAAATTAAAGACATTAATTTTCTGTTTTAATCGCATGGCGTTGTTTCAACCCTCAACGTTTCGAGACCTTAACAGGTTCCTTCTTCAGGATTGACTCAATCCTGAAGAAGGTTGTTCGCCTATTAAACGTGTAGAACAACGAAATAATAAAAAAAACATGTGGCACTCGGGGACTGCCACGGTAAAGCTATTGCATAGTATTTTTATCAACTTATGCAATTATAATTGTTTTTTTTTATTTTGTACCACGTTGCTATGGTTACCATGTAGCTACATGTACATGTAGCAACGTGGTACATGGTAACCATGGCAACATGGTAGAGCGAGTGGGGGTTGTTAGGTTTTTTCGTTACGAAATTTCTTCTTTAAAGCTCAAAGCCCGCGATCAAAGCTATGCAATAGCTTAAAAAATCATACTAGGGCCGAAAGAACAGAAACACGTACCTAATATAATAATTTGATAACATACACATAGGTCTGTACAAAAGTACATACAAACTCGTAATTTCCAATAACTTCACCATTGTTTCACATTCGACGTGTTAGAAAACGAAATTCACTTTCATTTTATAGGGGAAAAGCTTTCATAGTAATCATAAATAGTTATTATTTGAAAATAATGGTTGTATGATTGTATTTTGAGAGTTTGTGTGTAAAAGCACCTATGTATGTACCTTCCGACGGGGTTTGGCCTATAGAAGGAACCTTATAGTTCCCACTTCCTACCAATGTTCTTTCGCTGACCGAATATTTAAAATGAATAATCTTAGTTAAATTCTTTAGTTTTAACCGATTGTCTACTACTACTACAAACTAAATTAAGTTCGTGAATAAAGCTTATCTTGTCAGTTATTCAAACAAGTGAGCATAGCTAGCATAGTCTGTGGCGAACGCACATGGATTATAAACTGGCTCGACTATTTGGACCTAAAGAAAACTAACTTAGTTTAGTCGGTGGTGGGTGATCAAGATAGTTCACTATGCTATTTAATTGTCTATGATTGCATCGTATTGTTTCTTCTACACAAATCCGGAAACAGAAGCATAACGCCGCTTTCAGATTTCTGTTTCTTAAAACTTAATGTTTTTTAAATTTAGAAACGGAAATTCGCTTGCAACTTAGATTATAGCAAGTTTTATTGGAACATTTGAGTAACCAGTCCGCTGATTTTACTCAAATTTAGTTACTAAGTTTCCTTATCCATTTAATTAATATTATTATTTTTTTTTAAGTGCATTTGGCTGCCCCTGGTTTAAACAAATATGTATTAAAGGAAAACGATCATTATTCATCACCATCCAAGTGACGTCCCCGGTAACACCCCTCTTGGGAACTCGGGTTCCACATGTTAAGAGAGAAAGAATACCTACTCTTTTATCCATACAAACTTTACAAAAGTAGGCGATTGTTTTATCGATGTATAAAAACACTGAACGAGGGTCACTGACATGGACAAACGGATTAGCTCTTTGAAGTGGCAGTGGGCAGGACATATAGCACGGAGAGCAGATGGTCGTTGGGGCCGAAAAGTTCTCGAATGAAGACCGCGGATCGGAAAGCGCAGCGTTGGACGTCCACCAACGTGATGGACAGACGACTTGGTTAAGGCCACGGGTTTACGGTGGATGCAGGCCGCTTATGACCGAAGCATCTGGAAATCTATGAGGGAGGCTTATGTCCAACAGTGGACTTCTTACAGCTGAAATGATGAAAAACACTGAGAAAATAAGTTTACGTCATACAACTTTATCTGCCATGAAATGAACATGCCCTTATTTTGTTGTGCTTTGGAGTCGTGGCAAGCGTTGAGAGCTTATTGCGAAGCCTTTCTCGCTCTGCTGCTCCTTTAGTAGCCATGACGGCTACTAAAGAAAGCAGCAGAGCGGGAAAGGGAGATAACTTCTACCGATCCCGCTCGCTCCCGGCGCACTCGGAGGAGAGTCAGGAATGACAATCTTCCACCGTAATGTGGCCCATGGTGGTGGACTCGGGGGGGTCTGCCACCTGTCCAAGGGCCCGAGATGGCGGCGGCGTGTCCCACGCCGCACAGTGGGACGAAAATGGTACTCCCATAGACTTAGGATTTCAATTTTTTTTTATTCTACATTTCTTATTGGTAAATGCTGTTTATCTGTTACAGAACCCCCAAAATCACCATAATAACCTTCTAATAACCATTGCGATGCAAAATCAGTATTTTGAAAAAAATAATGTATGGAAAAATACACATAATACCTAATAATATTTTTTTATTCATTTTTATTTACGCAATATCACGGCAAATTATCAAAATGAGTTGTTTATTACCGGACCTATTGTCTAAACCAAGGTGCCGCATTTTTATGCACACTTTTTACTTTTTACCTGGAACCTAATCCTAATACCTAACGAAACCAATAACCAATGGAGTTGAAAACTGTCATTTGCTAACTTCAGATGGCGCTACTATTCGATCTCTACTATTTGTCAAACTTCATAGTTTATTCGTAAACAGACAAAGTTATTTTGAGATAATTTAACAAAATGATGCTTTGTTCAGCTGTGGATTGCAAAACATAGGAAATTATGTATTCCCCAAAGATGCTAAATGAATTAAATAGTGTACCTACCTTTTGATCTAAGATATTAATTAATAGTGTAATAATGTAACTGAGAATCTATGTAAGTATCTATAATCTATTCTTTTAGGTTTAGTAGTTTAGTAATAGTTTTAAAAAGGGAAACGTGAAAGGGAAACTATTAATTAATACGTTAGATCAAAAGGTAGGTACACTCATTAAATTAGGGTTAGGTAATTGGGCGACCTGGAAACTCTAACACTTGGTTTGTCACACTACCACCCGAAAAGAAGTGTTACCAACATGGTTACATGGAGCCTGTGTAAAATGTCGCAGGTCATTGTTGGCAACGGCAGGCGGCATAATCACCATAGTTCCCCCAGTAGCCAATCCACTACCATCACTCACATCACTATAGCCCATGTTGTTTTCATCCGTAGATTTCTCAATAGTTCTATCCGATCCGGTGGTTGTCCTTGGCTGCATTTTATAGTGCAGACAGGGATAAGCACCGGGATGGTGTCCAGTGTCCACTTCATAGTTTGCGAGTAAAATTGTTATTGAAAAGTTCCTCTACGTGTTGGCTTCGGCTCCACGCACGCCTCCAAAAAGTCCGGGGCTCCATAGCCCCGTGATACTGGACGTATAACAGAGTACATTATTACATATTATTATAATTATTGGTTGGCAACCAATATTAAATAGATAAGATCGTATTGCTATGATAAAAAAATAATAAACCAATGTTCGCCTGATGCTTTCTCCTACCATTTCTACTTTCATCTGTTATTGATTGCTCAACAGTTTTGTAAAGGCGCATGAGTTAAAGTAAGTACTAAAGTATTTGTCCACTGATAATATCTTACAAGAGTTTTTCCGTAGTAACAGATTTACCCCCTTACTTATAAACGATTACTTACTAACTTTATGTAACGTTTGTCACTGTCTGTTAACTTTAAAACCTCATGTCACAGTAAAAGACAAACGTTACATAAACTTAGTCATCGTTAAGTAAGGTGATTACAAACTTATGTTACAAATTATACTAATTGGTCGAAAAACAGGCACAATTTCCTCCCAAATAAAAGAAAGTAAATAAAAATTGAAAGTTTGATCGATTAAACGGAAATATAGGTCCGACAACAGAAAACTAATTGTTTCAAATTGTATACAAAGTGAAATCACAGTTTGTTATCTTGCGATTTTCTGTAAACATTGTGTTTGAGGGATGTTTAAGCCAAAAGAGGGTTGTTTTATACGAAGACACACAAAATTATAAACGTATTTAGCTATTTGAAAATACTATTATTCTGCGAATATCTTTTGTTATAGGTCTTTTTGTTGTTATGTTATATTACCTTTATCTTTTAGAAACATTTTACTTCCAAAAATTGTGAGTTTAGGTTTGACTAAAAAACAGTGTTTTTAGGCTTAGATAATAACAAAATTAGTAGATACGGTATATTCTAACATTGCGTATTCGAAAAATGAGCTAGAAACACCTTCATGCATTTTCATAAAATTATTGTATTTAAATCCATTTGTCTTTAAGAATGATTCAGGCTTTGTAAAAGGCATTCTTATAGATGTCAAAAAGATAATCGCAGTGTGACAGTACGTGCTCACGCGGCAACGGTTCGACATACGACTGAGGCTAGTGCGTCAGCTAGACGCAGTTTTATCGTCTCATTTTCCGAGACTAGGTACCGTATCTTTAGTTTTTTGTTTTAATCTAAGTTTTTAGGTATCTTCTTACGACAAGGATTTATAATAAATATTTGATTAGCAGCGCGGTTTTACCCGCGGAAGTAAAATAATAAATAAATAAATAAATTCTGTGAACAACACACAGCGCCATCTAGCCCCGTGGTAAGCGACTAAGCTTGTGTTACGGTGACTAGACAACGGACATAATACTTATATTTATTTTTCTTTTGTAAATACATACATATTATACATAGAAGGACACCCAGACCAGACACAAATATTTATTTTTAAGCATAAATACTTGCACCCGGCGGGAATCGAACCCGCAACCTCCTGCATTGCAGTCGCGGAAGTACCGATCCCGCGGGTATATTGGGATAAAAAGTAGCCCATGTGTTATCTCCAGCTATGTATATTCCAAGTTTCATCGATTAGTGTTTAGATATTAGGCAGTGTAATTCATATTAAAATAATGGTCAGCTTAAGGGCCCTATTCTGAAAAACTGAAAATCCATGTCGGGCGCATCGAAAATTGTTGATTATTTCATGACGGAATGTCGTAGAACTTTTTTTTGTGTACAGATTGTAGGCGACATTGTTTCCAATATTTTAGTGCAGTTTCCATACAAATATGTCGAAACGTATTGAAGCCTATCGACATTTTAGCCAAATCAGACATTTTTTGTCTAAAATTTGATTAGGCTTTGCACCAATAGGAGGTTCTTGTCTTAAAACTACACCAAAATGTAGGAAACAATGTCACCTACAATCTGTGCACAAAAAAAAGTTCTACGACATTCCGTCATGAAATAATCAACAATTTTCGATGAGCCCGACAGGGATTTTTAGTTTCAAGGTCGTTGGCGTATATACTCCTCTTATGGCAATAAGCAATAACTTGTAACTTTAAGAAACAGATGATTTTCATGAATTTGAAATTAAACGTTTTGAAAAGTCTTATTTCACACAAGTTAAATAAAATAGGAAGTAGATATTACTATAAGGACGCAAAATAAAATATTTTCTTAGTACATATCGCACTCTATTGAACTGTGGAAGACGTAGAACAAGTGTTGCACAGGCAACACCAATGACTCGTAAGTACGAATGATTCGGTGTTACCTCATGCATAATACTCAGTTTTGTGAATCAATTATTATTTATTACTTTCTCGAGTAGTTGATAGACTTACAGTGGAAATTAAGCAGTGGGTAAATAAGTTAGTAGGAAAGTATTTTTCGAAGAATTCTCAGCTTCAATTTGGTTCGAAGCATTGATTAGTTTGCAACATTGAATTAACATGTCTATTAAAAAAACTCCAGCATGTCTATTAAAAAAATCTTCAGCCTAAAGAAAAAAATCAAATTATTCTTCTTTTTTTAGAGTTAGACACACTCACATAGTGTTGAAGTTTTCAGGTCGCTTTTAGGCCTCTAACTTGACCTAACGGCTGCTATCAGAGATAACAACCGGGACCAACTGTCTAACGTGATTTCCGAAGCCTGACAAGCAAGCAATAAAGCCGATGACATTGAGATTGGCTCAAAAAGATGTGCTTACAAATATGGATGTTTAGACAATTTACAACGTATTGAAAATGAGGTCAAATGTGTTGTTTTTCTACTGTGTTTCATTTTGCTGTGGTTCACTGCGATGATACTGAATGCACAGTATTGAATATTAATGACCGTTGCAAATGCATAACCTACTTATTTTGTTGCATGCTATTGAAAAACTTTCTTTAAGGACATGGTAAAATATGGGACATAATCTATACATACATAATAAAAATTGGTTTTATATGGATAGTTATATATATCCCGATATTATATATCGATTTTATATAGATTTTTTTACGTAGTATACGGTTTTATGGTTAGCGACTTAGAAGCTCTATTAAAATAAAGCGGATTCAAATCCCGCCTCAAACTACAGGAAAAAATAACTAGGTATGTGATCTAATAAATTATATTTCCAAAAGCCTAGTTAAATACAAAATCTGCCAAAATATAAAAACAAATAAAAATAATCTAATGAAAGAACAAAGACGTATTCTGGTCGCGATTTTAAGATAAAAAAACATGTGGCAATTGGGGACTGCTGCGGTAAAGCTATTGCATAGTATTTTTTATCAACTTATGCAATTATAAATATTTATTTATTTTGTACCATGTTGCCATGGTAACCATGGCAACAAACAGGGTAGGGTGTTAAGTTTTATTTTCGTTACGGAATTTCTTGATTCGGTCGCCGCGCTCAAAGCCCGCGACAACAGCTATGCAAAAGCTTAATAATATCACATTGGTTTCCCTCAGCTTCGGATTATATGTGGTAGAAAGTTTTCAATCATAAACGCTGACCTGGGGTTACTGTTTTAGTGATGAGACATACATCTTAGAAGTCCTTCTTTATGTTTCGATTAAAGCATCAGGGGCTGGTAAATACTATAATATGTGCCATGTCATAAAACATTATAGACCGGATATGAATATCATTACAAGTAAGGGAAATATGAATATCATTACAGATAAGGAATATAATTACATACATATATACCGACCGCGACAGCTTTTACGGTTTAGATCCCCGAACGCATTGTATATTTTAATAGCTGCTGCGTTTCACCCGTGTACGTCCCGATCCCGTGGTAATATCGGGATCAAAAGTAGCCTATGTTACTCAGGGTGAATGAATCTTTCTAATGGAAATTTTTTGAAATCAGTCCAGTAGTGTTTGAGGTTATTCATAACAAACATACAGACGCACACGCACACACACACAAAAATACAAATCTTTCCTCTTAGTAAGTATAGATATAGATTGATCTACGCTAAATATTACAAACAACCATCTAGCTATTACGGTTAATAAGATACAGCCTGTTGTCAGACGGACAGACAACGTAGTCTCAGTAACAGGTCCCGTTTTTTTACCCTTTGGGTGCGGAACCCTAAAAATGACATAGGAAAAACTATATATTTTCGTAGTGGATGTACGACTTGATATTTTTTAATTATGTAACAATTATTGTTATTTGAGTGGTGTTGGTCTAGTGGTAGATAATTCCAAAGGTCGCATGCATTTAAATCACACACCAATGCCTTTTTCTTAAAGAAAAAGTAATGTGCGTTATTAACATCGCTCTTACGGTGAAGGAAAACATTGTGGGGAAACCCACGGCTTAGATAGCTCCAGACGTATTTTGACCTGTTCTTTCCTCTGGGCATGGCTTACTAGGCTGGGCTAATTTAGGTGCTGTCATATAGAAGTAATACTCACGCATCCCAGCACTCCGACGATGCGAGGAGACGGGAAACCTGGTGGGGTTTTTAGTGGTAAGTCCACATACTCCGTTGCTTCCCTCCGGGCAGCGGAGATGCTGCAAAGCATTTTCCCCACCATAAAAAAAAAAAAAAAAAAAAAAAAGGTGCTCGGCAAGCCTATTCCTCCAAACAAAGACCCCCCAGGTACTACTGTTACAGCGCCATAATTAGCATGGATTAAAAGTTGCTTACGCTGTACAATAGTATAAATCATCCAAAAAATAGTTGAAAAGGCCAATTATTATTGTTTTAAAGAAATATTAAAACAAAACAGATGCAGCGATGTGTTAAGGGCCCTATTCTGAAAAACTGAAAATCCATGTCGGGCGCATCGAAAATTGTTGATTATTTCATGACGGAATGTCGTAGAACTTTTTTTTGTGTACAGATTGTAGGCGACATTGTTTCCGATATTTTAGTGCAGTTTCCATACAAATATGTCGAAACGTATTGAAGCCTATCGACATTTTAGCCAAATCAAACATTTTTTGTCTAAAATTTGGATAGGCTTTGCACCAATAGGAGGTTCTTGTCTTAAAACTACACCAAAATGTAGGAAACAATGTCACCTACAATCTGTGCACAAAAAAAAGTTCTACGACATTCCGTCATGAAATAATCAACAATTTTCGATGAGCCCGACAGGGATTTTCAGTTTCAAGGTCGTTGGCGTATATACTCCTCTTAATCTGAGATTTAAGTATACATATTTAAATAATAAAGACCTAATTTTTGTTCTTATTTGTGACTAAATAAACTGTTTTAAAATATAGGGACTACTTGGACTAATATATATATGAATGAAAATGGACCAAGTCTCGGAAGCCTAACAGGTTTTACCAGCCCATCTCTACTAAAACTCCAATCATTGATCAATCTACTTACACCTCCCGACGTTTACGGAATTAGTTAATTAGAAATCTCACCATAAAGATAGTGGTGAATCAAGGCACAGAATAAATTAACAGAGAGCCCGTCCAAGGCCTGATTGTTAACAACAATTAAGTTTTGAATAATTTACTATAAAATTGGTTTATTAGATTACACAGTGTGTCTGTGCAATTAAATAATATTTTACAGTACAATATTTTAGGGGACTTAACAGTGCGGCCAGAAATAAGAGTCCTTCTACACTAGAGCGGTGTTGGTCTAGTGGTAGATACCCTGTCTTTAAATCCAAAAGTCGTGGGTTCGAATCCAGGCCGACCGCGTACCGATGTCTTTTTCTTTAAGAAAAAGATATATGCGCTAATAACATCGCTCTTACGGTGAAGGAAAACATCGTCAGGAAACCGACATGTCCTAGGACTCACCACGGTCCGAAGGCTTTGGACATTCGAAAATCCGAAGTAGGATCCATATTCATATTCATTTATTGATTAGGTACTTTCATGACTATTACAGATCATAATTATAATTAATATAGCACATACATGATGCCCATTGGGCTTAGCAAATTGTAGTTAATAATTACATTTTAGATTTTTATTAAATTATTTTTAATTGTGAAATTGTCATTTTTATTTAATAAAAAAATTCCAGTTGTATCGTTGATCGTGAAACTTCCTGGTGGTAATACCGTGGCATCTTACTGCTTAACCCCTCTAAGAAATCACGTACAATGGCCCAATTGTGAGGCTAAGTGCGGAAAGGCCCATGCGAACTAGGTACTACAACAAAAACAAATGACAAATTAATTGGTTTTCGGGGAAAACGTATTCGATTAGTATGAACCTTACTATTTTTTTTACACTTTTATAGCTTACTACAGCCATAAAAAAAACCTGTGGTTTGCCTTCGCCCCGCCGTCTCAGCGAGAGTCGGAAGTAGGTAGGTCTTGAACAAAATTAAAACTCTCTGACATTAAACTTGCAAGAATTACGCAATGAAAACGAGTGGGTAGACAGGTAGGCAGGTACCTAAAAGTATTCGCCAAGAAATAAATTATGTTACGGTTGTGAGTATGTTATAGTCGGCAAGTTCAAAGATTACGATGCGAGATTGTGTTTTGTAAACATACGACGTTGTTTTCGTTCAAGCTTGTTGGCTAACTTGTTTGTCATTTGAGTATGTACTTGAACAAAGTGTGCTTCGTTATTTTCATTTAGGAGAGATAAGTTTTTACTTAACTTCGTTTCACCAGATGGAAAGTGACGATGTAGCATGCTTACCTTAGATATTTACTCAAGACTTGAAGATTGTGAGCAGAACTGGGATATAAAGAGTTCACCGTGTGTCTGTAAAAGAATATACCTAATCAGTTAGATCAAACAGCTTGATATTAGGATTTGTATAAGGATTAAATATTAGGAGTTTTTAAACTATGTTTTGTTTCTGAGCAGGTTCACAGCATACAATCTTAAGATCTATTTAAACCTTGTTTAAGACTCAAATGGATCTTAGGAAATAGTTTAGGATACATCATAAGAAATGGTTTAGGACTCAAATAGACCATTGTGATCGCAGCCTAAATAATGACAAGTACCTATTTATCAGGTTTGGTGGCATATAATAATGACACCGGACAATCCTGATTCATTTAACTTAATCTAATCAGTATACACTGGTATAGCTGCCTATCAAGTCACTTATGCTACCAAAAACTTAGCTAACAGAGATTTTATCATCGGATTTAAATTTTTAATGGCTGATTGTCAATCACAAGAATGAGGGAAGGAAAACCAAAATTTGGAAAAAAATGCAGACCGGTTTTTCACGCGTACAGCTAAACTCATTTGCCAAACGTAAAAAGTAAGTTTAAATAGGCAAGCGCGTATCCGCTTGCCATCTTGCTTGAGTTCCACTCGGTAGAAGCTTTTAAGAATGGCCCAAGACTAGGTATAATAAAATTAAATCCATAACTAGTTTCTCCTCTGTAACTCACGTTACTGCTTCCAAAAAAAATGTTAACAGATATACCAAGTGATCTTCCAATAAATAAGCCAACAAGTACGCCAACAAATTTGCCATCACGCTCGACGAACTACAAGCACGTATGTTTTCAAAACAGGTGCTCAGCAACATTGTTGTGTGAATCATGATCACTTTCACAGTAGGTTACGGCGTATGAGATAGACTTAGTTTATTTTTTTTAATTTATGCTTAAAACGCGGCATTAAATTAAAATTTTAATTAAATTTTGTTGGCCTTGACGAATAACTTACATCGTGTAATCGTAAAATTCATTCAACATCTTTTAATGCAGGTACTCGTGTCTACCAGTTTCTCGTCGTGCTATAATGATATACTATGGATATTACTCATTACAAAAATTTTCGAATTCCTAGGTTCAACAAAAATTAGGTGGAGGTGATTTTTAGGAAGTAGATATTTAAAACAAATATTTATAATATTAATAACATTTTGTTATAGTAGGTACCTATGTATGTAAATTCTAAGTAGTTTTTAGTAATTTCCTTAAAACAAATAGTTAATTAAGTAGCTAAAGTAAAAATTTTAAGAAAAATAACAATAATAATTAAATTTTATAACAGTAACTATTACATTTTTGGAATTTATTTGTGCTTATTAAAAATCTTATCGAGAAGCGGTTATGTGGTTTATTTTTGTTTTATTATTTACTAGCAGCTCCCCGCGGTATCACCCGCATAAGTCCCGATCCCGTGATAATATCGGGATCAAAAGTAGCCTATAGCCTTTCTCAATAAATGGACTATCCAACCCCGAAAAAATTTTTCAAATCGGACCAGTGGATCCTGAGATTAGCGCGTTCAAACACACAAAAAAAACAAACAAACAAACTCTTCCGCTTTATAATTAAATAGTAAATAGATAATAGATTTATTATACTGTTTTTTTTTCTTTTAGATCGTGTTCATTTTTGTTGCCTAATTTTTTTTAAAGATACTTTATTCTAAAATTAGCAACTATAAAAAGACATTGTTATATTTTTTGGAATGGAAAAAGTATTTTTAAGGCTTTGAGGCCATCTATACCTAGTCCAAATCATAAGTAGTTCTCTTACTCAACCCTGTTTTACAGTTTACTCGTGCAGACCAGGTTTTATTAAGCACTGAGTAACTCCAACATCATGATAAGAAACAATTAAACAATAAAATCAAACCCATGATATAATAAACCACAATTTGCATGACAATGAGTGATCGTGCATAAAATGTAACGGAAAACGGAAGAGACTTGAATTGCATGCTTTAGTTGCCGATAGTTAGGCAACGTCTTAATTAATTATTACTTTGTTACATTAGTATTGAATATTTTAAATTGATAAAATACCTTAAAAAAACCTTATCTTATTTATGTAATACCTACTAGCTCCATCTCGCGGTTTCACCCGCGTAAGTCTCAATCCCGCGGGAATGTCGAGATAAAAAGAAGCCTATGTGTTATTCTAGGTCTTCAGTTATCTATATACCAAGTTTCATCGCTGTCGGTTCAGTAGTTTTTGCGTGAAGGAGTAACAAAGTCACATACAGACATACATAGGTACATACAAACTTTCGTGATCCATTGAAATGTTACATTTTTTTGGGCTCCGCGTGCATTTGTCAGAGGACGCAATTTTATTTTTTAGATATCAAGGGTATAAAGTTAGTTCAAAGTTAAATAATAGTTTGTGGGGTTCCCTCCGTCAGACAAAAGAAATACCGATCAATCCATTATTGTATATAACCAGGCAGTGAAAAATTCCAGTTTACTGGCATCATAAAAAAAGCTGTGACACCGGAATTTCACGGCCGCCATCTTGGGAAAACGGGTTCAAATGGTTTTTATGGTTTATTTGACGAACTATAGGTCTCACAAAAAAAAATAGCATTTAGTATTGTAAATAAGATTATCTACAACTTTCGCAAAGTAACTTTTAGTTGTAGAACTAAAAATAAAAAGTTATAAGCGAAAATATATGAAAATTTGAGAAACAAACTATATTGGTCATTTATAAACCGATTTTGATGATTATTTTTTTATTCGGAAGGCAGAAGTCCCAAGGTGGCTGCATAAAAAAATTATATGGATCGGACGAGGGTCTTCGGAGTGATGAGCAGAATAGTTCCTCAGAAAGTAGTAAATTACTTATTTTTGGACTTTTACAAGTAGAAATAGACCGTGTGCTACTGGTAAAGGATTGATGAAGCACCTGTAACCACCTTCTCATCAGAGAACGTCAAATAGTTCGTCAAATAAACCATAAAAACCATTTGAACCCCTTTTTCCAAGATGGCAGCCGTGGGACAAGACCCACAACCCCTCAAACTATTATTTAACTTTAAACTAACCCCCCTTGATATCTAATAAATAAAATTGCGTCCTCTGACAAATGCACACTCAAATGTAACTTTTCAATGTACTATCGCGTTTATAATATTAGTAGGATTTAAACAAAAAAATTGATAGAAAACCCACCCAAGAATAAATAAATTTAAGTACCTAGGCTCTGTAATAACAAACCAAGGGGACGTTGATGAAGATGTAGCCCACAGAGTGAACGTAGCGTGGATGAAGTGGCGATCACTGACCGGAGTGTTATGCGATGCCCGTATGCCTATTAGAACTAAGGGTAAGGTCTACAGAACAGCGGTTAGGCCGGCTATGATGTACGGTGCGGAATGTTGGCCTGTCAAGAGGACCCACGTACAAAAGCTGCATACTGCAGAGATGAAGATGTTAAGGTGGTCCGGAGGTGTCACAAGACTTGACAGAGTACGTAACGAGTATATCCGTGGGAGTTTCAAAGTGGCCCCTATATCAGAGAAACTTACCGAGTGCCGTCTCAGATGGTATGGCCACGTGATGCGTAGAGATGAGGAACATGTGGTAAAGAAGGCATTGCAACTTCCGGAACACAAAAGAGGTAGAGGTCGACCTCCTGCTACATGGTGGACCAGCATGACGAAACTCGTAACAGAGGAAGAACTGCCCGACCCGACAACCCAGGACAGATTGCCCTGGCGCCGCAAAATTAGGAGAGTCGACCCCACATAAAGTGGGAAAGAGCGGGGAAGAAGAAGATAGAAAACCCACGGTTTAGTTAACTCCAGACGAATTATAGATTTTTCTTCTGTTTTTGCGATGTTTTAATCGCGTGGTGTTTTTTGTACTTATGTTTTTTTCAAAACCCCTTTTTCCACCTCTTAACATTTGCGAATGCGTTTTATGTGTGATAACCTCATGGAAGTAGGCCGAAGCTGTTATTTTCTCAGTTTCGTTTAGTTTAAAAAATGAAAAAAGAAAGAAACAGTTTAGACCTAGTTTTCTGTAACATAATAATAACCAGAATCACAAATTAGGTTTAACTTCTTGTACCTACGACTCTCTAGCTTCCATACAAGAAGTAAAACCTAATATGCGATATATATTATGCTGTTTTCTGGTATAAATATGAGAAATAACACAATAATTTATACAAGTTTCTTTATACAAGTTTCTTTGCAATCGTTATTACAATGAAAGTTAAATAAGGCCCCTTGATTAGAAAATCCGAAGCTTAGTCGCTAAATAACTAAACTTTATGGTCCGTTGGTCAGCTTTTCTGACCTTTCAGGTGGGTCAGAAAAAAATCCTATTAGCAAAATGACATAAAAAAGTGCCAGTGCGAGTCGGACTCGCGCTAAAATGGTTCCGTACCATTATAAAAAAAACACATTTGGTGTAGTATAGCGGCCCACTTAAATATTTATTTTAAACGCTATTTAGTAAAAAAAAATAAAGCGGCATTAGAAAGGTCTTGACGCAAAAAGTCACTTTCGCAAAATGTCACCAAGAAAATTTGGTCACTTTAGCAATTTGCATAAATACATCATCTGTGAAAATTTCAACTGTCCAGCTATCACGGTTCATGAAATTCAGCCTAGAGGGTTACTGCGGTTCGTTTCGACACGACAACGATACGATAATTCCAGCCGATACGATGATTCTACTGTCACACTGCGATAGTAGGGTGACAGTAGAATCATCGTATCGGCTGAACACCCTACTATCAAAGTGTGACAGTAGAATCATCGTATCGGCTGGAATTATCGTATCGTTGTCGTGTCGAAACGAACAGCAGTAACCCTTCTGGTGACAGACAGACAGACGAATAGTGGAGACTTAACAAAACCGTCCCGTTGTTACCCTTTGGGTACGGAACACTAAAAAGCAAATCCGACTAATATTTTAAAGCTGAAAGTTTGTGAGTATGTACATATGTGTGTGTGTGTTTGTAACTCAATCACGTAAAAACCACCAAACCGATTACCATGAAACTTGGTATGTATATAGCTGGAGACCTGGAATAACACATTGGCTACTTTTTATTCCGATATTCCCGCGGGATCGGGACCTACGCGGGTGAAACCGCGGGGCGCAGCTAGTAAGTAGGTATATATTTTTAATGTAAAGTGTTCCATTTGTTTACGCAGGATACAAACTCGAATTATTGACTAAGAATAACTGCATACGAAACGTTTCCCGTACGGGACGTGCTAATTTCTCCATACAAAAATCCCGTCGGGGCGACGATGGAGGGGATAGCACGGGATTTTTGTATGTAGTAAATAGAAATTAGCTCGTCCCGTACGCGAAACGTTACGTATGCAGAGACCTTAAGCTGGATGCGTGCGTGCTTTTGCAATAGAACTGACTAGACTAAAACAAAATATGACGTTTTTATATTGGCTTGCATCTGTCGATTGATCTATTTGTAAAACCAGATTAGAAACGTTGAATTCCGGTCATTAGAAAGATACTCGGTACTCGAACATGTATTTATCCTACTATGCCTTAGTTTTATACTTAGTTGATTGATACCTACTTATTACTAGGGTTGGCAAGAGAAAATTGTAAACAAGTCACTTCTTAAAGCAATTAAACATGATCAAATAGAAAGTAGAGTTCACGTCTTAAGAAGATTGATCAAAGTGACGAAAGCGAGCTTCAGTTCCGCTCATAAAGAGCTGAACTCGATTGTAGAGTCTCTATCAGGTGTCAATTTGCCAAGGATTGCAGGTTTGTTCGTTGTTCATGAGTAGAATGAACGATAGAGCAACACGGTAGAGTACGAGTATCTGAATGAAACTTTACAACTCGATTGTAGAGTCTCTATCATTTGTCAAATTTGCAAGGATCTTTGCAGCGTTGTTCGGTGTTCATGAGTAGAGTGAACGATAGAGCAGCACGGTAGAGAAAGAATATCTGAATGAAACTTTGAAACTCAATTGTAGAGACTCTATTAGGTGTCAAATTGGCAAGCATATTTGCAGCGTTGTTCGGTGTTCATGAGTAGAGTGAACGATAGAGCAGCACAGTAGAGAAAGAATATCTGAATGAAACTTTGGAGGCAGAGACGTTTGCCAAAGAATGAATGAAAATTGTCTTTGTTTGCTTGCTTAGTTAATCAAGCCTAATTAATATTATATCACTCTACCGTTTTAACTCTATTAGTGGGGACCTAGCTATTAAATGGTCCTTCTTTGGCATTGTCTTGTCTAGAAGTAGTAGTATTTGGAATGCTGCTAATAATATTTATTCTTAAATTCTTACCAGGCACGTATTCTCCAATTGACTTGCTACTAGCAGCTCCCTTTGGTTTGACCAATTTAGGTCTTGGTGCCTTAAAAATATTTAAGCCAAATACTTTCAGCCATTTTTGCGTGATTAACACAGAAACACTCAAACACACGTCTAAGCTTCAAATTAATGGTATAAGTCGGGTAGTAGGATTATTCGCTTAGCTAAAGCATGCGTCTTTGCTCACTGACCAGGGTCCCAAGTCTGGTCTAACAATCGTGTCTCCATAGAGTCTCGATAGAACAGTAATTGTAACATCTAACATTGTATTTGGCCAAATGTATAAAAGCAGCAACAGAGACGAAATAAATGTCCTGAGTACTACACAAAAAAGAATTACATTACATTTATTCATATTAAGATAAGATGCCCAAATAGATCATCATCATCCGAGCGTGGTTCCCGGTTGCATCTCTCGAGAGAGCCCGGGGTCCGCTTTCCTACTTTTACGTCTCCACTTCGCACGATCTTCGGCATCCCGTGTAGTGAGGCCATTTGCACGCATATCCGATCTTACAACGTCAAGCCAGCACTTCTTGGGTCTTCCCAATCTGCCGCGGCCGGGCGGAGGCGCCATGGCAAGACATTTGTTTCCCACGTAACTAGCCGGTTTTCGTAGAGCGTGGCCGTACCACCGTAAGCGGCATTCTTGCAGTTTGTCTGCAATGTCTCGGACATGAAGGCTGCCCCTGATGCGGGAGTTTCTGACGCGGTCTTTTCGCGTCGCTCCACACATCCACCGCAGCATCTTCATCTCCGTGACACGCAGCTCCTGCTTATGTCACTCAAGCAATGGCCACGCCTCACTACCATACAAAAGGACAGGTCTAATGATCGTTTTATAGACCTGTCCCTTCAGTTTAACCGGCATTTTCGGGTCACAGATGACACCAGTTACCTCTCGCCACTTGGCCCAAGCTGCCAAAATGCGGGACTTAACGTCACAATCGATGTCGCCGGACTCGCGAAGCACAGATCCCAAGTACTTGAACTGGTCTATCCGCTCGACCATGTGACCGTCTACGCAGACAGGTGTGGGATCTGTGGTATTGCTAGCCAAGTATTCGGTCTTCGCTACGTTGAGTTGCAAACCGCCGTTCTCAAGTGACTCTTTCCACGTATTTACACGCCTTCCAAGCCGTCCCTTATCCGAGTCCGCTAGCGCAATATCATCAGCATACATGAGCATCCACGGGGGCTGCTCGTGTGCGTCTCGGATGACTACGGACAGTGCGTCCAGTATAACGCTAAACGACTAAAGATGCCCAAATAGATCATTGCATCATTTCTTTTAGTTGGCAACATTGGTCTCAACCTAGCACATAATAACTTAATAGTTGGCAACGCCAATCCATTGGCTAAAGTGGCAGGCATTATGACCTGGCTCAGACTAATAATTTTAAAAGAAAATACAGAAATACTTGTAGGTAGGCACATAAATTTAATTATTTAACTTATTTATAAGTACTTATTAGTAAATTATTATATTCCCATTTAAATTCCGTGCTTATTCCGCACAAATTCCACCTTAACTTAGCATTAAAAATCAATAAAGAGCCGTCCACACAACCAGGTCTCTATCATCTATAGAATAATTTAACGCTATGTATTCCGTATACAGTTCTATTTATTTGAAAAACGTGAGAGAAAATGCCTTTAGTGTCTGTCTGTATGTAACTGATTCCTGGTGAAAAAGAAATTGAAAGGATATTAATAACAATTGTGTTACATTGACTGATAAAATTTCATGTTTTGATTTCATGGTGGTGATGGCTAGTACCTACATTTTTTTTGTACACAAGTTTTTGCAAGATTCTAAGCTAACTAATTTTTATTTTTATTACTACAAATATTGTTTAAGAAGGTAAAATCTAGATACAACTAAGCTTAAAGTTATTAATAAATATAATTAAAATAAATTCCTAGTTATGGTACCCAAAAAGCCGTTTGCTTTGGATTTTTACCTACACGTTGGTAAAGTAGTTCAAAAACTACGTAAGAAATAAGTTCATGACATGAACAAGCTACATAATACAATAAATGAAAAAATATCGCACCTTTAGCATTTAAATTTATTAAAACAAAGTAAATAATTATGTCAAATTGCTATCTAGCCCCAAGCTTACCATGGGGCTAGATGGCGCTGTGTGGTGTTTCTTAGAATATGTTTATAACCCATTTTTGAACAATACATACATTTTTTTTTTCTCTTTTTGGTAAGTGTACCCTAAAAAACCACATAAGTACCTATTTACTTTTAAAATCTCAGTTCTCACTTTCATTTGAGAGTAGTTTCTAATTGTTATAATTATGGAGCCAGCGTAAAATAACGTACGCCGTAATATACCGACTTGTTTGTATAATACGCTTTAAGCAGGTAGGTAAGTAGGTACCTCATAAATAGTGAGAAATTATTAGATGCAGCTCCGATAAGCGAAGGAAATCCGTTGTTGAAAATTGTCTAAGAGAGAAAGTGCAAAAAGTCAGATTTTATAACGATAAATCAACCCCTTAGAAAATAATTCTACTGAATTAAGAGGACAGTCTACCTACTCTTTCTTTATACAAACGTAGTCGACTGTTTCCTCCCTGGATAAAGACATTACAGCAAATATGTTTAAGCCATAAAACCTACATCTGCCATGACCATGCGCCCCTACGTTTTATTTTTTTTTCATTTCATAATTACAATAGAAATAAAATTCAGTAAAATAAGAAAATGAAAAAAATCAAAACGTCTTCTAACAGATGACCATGCCCCTAGCATGGTCATCTGTTAGAAGACTTATGTCTGGTCTAAGTTTTGATTTTTTTCATTTATAATTTTACTAATTTTATTTCTAATTCTATGTTTACTTCTAATTTTAAGGCATAAACGTATTTTTTCTAATATCTTTATCCAGGGTGGAAACAGTCGACTACGTTTGTAAGTTTGTATGGAGAAAAGAGTAGGTAGACTGTCTCCTTAAGGATGTTTCAAAACGCTACAGTTTGTGAGGATGAATAAATAGTTTATATTCTTCACGAGAAAGGTATAGAATTGGTAGAGATGACATTTTAAATTCTGTTTTGTTTTTTAAATAATTTTCTGATTTTGAGCTGGAGTTACGAAAAATTTACTCAAATTAAAAAAAAAACATTTAAATTGATTAATAAATATAATATCACGGCGCTATTTTTTATTTTGAATTTCCCCTAAGACAGTTATTTGCTAAGTACTTACTTTCGATCAATAACTTTTAGTGCTTTATTTTTCCGATTAGTTGAATTCGTTTTCGAAGTATTGATCCAGTGATTGATTCAATCTTGCACGCATAGCACGCTGGATTACCCCTTTGTACCAACCATCCTAAGGACCAAGCAGATTACGCACCACCGCGCGGCGAGAACTCAAGATTCGCTAGTCTCCCTCGGATCCCCCGCCTAGTTGCCTTTTACGACACCCACGGGAAGAGATCGGGTAACCCTATTCTATGCTGGGGCTACACGGCTACCTATGTACATCGTACACCTGTTTTTTTTTATTATCTTTATTTGTTAATGCTAAAAAATATCGCCACCTTCATAGGAGTAGCGTTGTAGCCTATTACAATTAAAAATTTAAAACTACACACTAAACTAAAAACTAAAAATGACAATTACGAACTAAAACTATAAACAAAAAAACATACGAAAACAAACCTAATACCTAAGATAAAACTAAAATTAAATACAACTAACTTAAACTACTAACTAACTAACTTTTACTACACTACTAACTAACACCTGTACAACGATCAAATTCTAAGACAAAATATGACGATCGAAACTGAAACCAAAGAGACAAAAAAGCTTACTATATTTCTTCCTTGACGTCATACAATACTTAGTTAAATAAATGTTATAAAGTCAAACGCTGACCTAGGCCAAAGTAAGAAAATACACGTATTAATATTAATTTTTAAATGAGTCTATGTTATCTATACCGGTTTGAGAACGTGATTCCGCTTAGCGTGCTTACGTAAAAGTTGCATCAGTCAAAAAATGAATGAAGTGCCAGTTTTAATACGCCAGAAACTGGCCAATATTGTAGGGTACGATAGTACGATCGGACAGTCATGGCGGGTTTGCAATTTCGATTGTATTTTGTTTCTGTTGTAACTATGAGACACAATAATTGTCCGATTGGTTTAGTTAAAAAAAATAGTATTTGGTGTTACTGCAGTAGCCAGTATCACTAGTAGTAAAAGTACTAGACTTGTATGGGGTATCGGAATTGATAAATGACTTCTAAATTATTGTATCTATTTGTAACTTTGCAGACAGGAATACTGTAACAAATCCAGGAAGGATTATGTATTATTAAGCATGTCTGATGATGGAGAATACTCTGCGATAAAAGAAATTAATAATAAGTAAGTATGTTACTGTTAGTTAAAGATTAAGTTTGTGAGTACTTCACGCAAAAACTTCATGATTGACTGCCATAAAAATTTATCTGCATACAGCTGGGAATTTCGATTCACACATAGACAAGGCTTTTATCCCTATATTCCAGCGGGACCAGGACTTTTGCGGATGAAACCGTGAACGCTGCTCTAGATGTAAAGATTTAAAAGACAAAGAGGACTTTAGTATTATGAACTCTCGCCTACATCTTATCCTAATTCAAATTAATCTATCTATATTTATAAAATTCAAAGTCCTTATTTATCTATATGTCAATGCAGAGCCCAAACCGCTGGTCCTAGAGACTTGAAATTTGGAGAGTGTGTTCTTTGTGATGAGTAACCATCCACTAAGAAAGGGCTTTTGAAAAATTCCGCGGGATCGGGAGTTAAGCGGGTGAAACCGCGGCCGGACTCTGCTAGTTTTACATGTTTTACAACGAAAAACAATAATTATTTGAAAATATTCACCTGAAGTTTATAGTCCTGCGTCTCAAGCCGGACTTCAAAATCCTGTTTGAATTAAATAAATAAATAAATAAATAAATAATTTCTCCGAACAACACACAGCGCCATCTAGCCCCGTGGTAAGCGACTAAGCTTGTGTTACGGTGACTAGACAACGGATATAATACTTATATTTATTTTTCTTTTGTAAATACATACATATTATACATAGAGGGACACCCAGACCAGACACAAATATTTATTTTTTAAGCATAAATACTTGCACCCGGCGGGAATCGAACCCGCAACCTCCTGCATTGCAGTCGCGCTTTCGCACGACGCGCCACAGAGGTCGTCAAATTGAGCACATCTTCTCATTAGTAACCCATAAATTAGATAAATCGGTAACATGCAACCATGAATAAATATTTTGTTAAGATATTAAAACTTTCGTAGCTAATGCAAAAATTACTATGACTGCTTTTTGATATAACTTCTTAGGTTTAAGTATATCTAAATACCATTATGAATAAAAATAAAATATGATAAAAATCATATGATAATATGATCATCAATGCCCATGATATGATCAGATTTTGACAATACGAGTAATCGCGGTGCGTTTCAATCCAACATCGCGAAAACAGAAGAAATATATAATATACTAGCTGACCCGGCAAACGTTGTTTTGCCTTATAAATTATAGATAGTAGCCGATTCTCAGACCTACTGAATGCGTATGTGAAGTTTGGTGAAGATCGGTGTAGCCGTTTCGGAGGAGTACGGTAACTAACATTGTGACATGGAAATTTTATATATAAGATTATACAAACATACAGACACACACACCCACACAAAAAATACAAATCTTTCCTCCTTATAATATTAGTGTAGATCATTTAGTTAAAAATCCTTTAATCTGAAAAAAGCTATAGGTAGGTTGGAGCTTTTTTCGGATGAAGTCGGTTCGAATCATTGAATTGTAAAAAAAAATCATTTTTGTATTTTTGAATTAGGTAAAAATGTATAATATTACGGAACTGAGCAGATATATACCTACAATTAGGGGAAGAGTTTGTTCGTTTGTTTGTCTGTACGCAATGGAGTGTTCCCATTTATCTCTGAAACGACTTGAATCATTTAGACATGCTTTTCAGTCAAATGTGTGATTAATTAGGTGTGGTTTATAAATAGTTGTAATAGTGATTACTCGCTAAAGGTCGCTGCATCAGACTATTTTGTGCACAATCTGTTGTTCCCATTTATAACTAAAGGTGCACTTAAGTTATACAATTTTAGAAATCACCTAGTGAATTTGCGTAGGTACTAGAGTACAGAGTCTCAATGAGTCGGATTCAGTAACTGAGTGGCCAATCAAATAGCTCCCGGCGTACTCTACTTACGTATTGTGCGTAGGTAGACTGAAGAAGGTTTAGAGATGGCAGATACATTCAGTTATTTATGTTAGAACACGTTTTTCTAATGTCATTTACATAATTTCTTAATATAAAACTTTATTTAAGTTCGTTTGCTAACATTAATCCTTATTGATATCATAAATGTAAATGATTTGCTTGTTAAATCTTATTGACAAAATAAAATCATCACAATATTTTGTGCCGCCGGTAGGGCGAACAATGTAAAAAAATCAAAATACTGATATGAAAATGCCGATTATAATTCCTGTAGTAAATAAAGTATTTTATAATTGTTTATAGTGTAGTAGTGCTAGTACATCGTTGTAGATTGGGTATACCTACAACTATCATAGAGCAGGCCCAGTATAAAAGAAATACATCCAATTGTCTTTAGTGGTGCATGAAAAGATAAGAACACAACTACGAATTCATACAGTAAAACGTTAGTTACCGATGACAGACCATTAAATCATTCTGTAACACATAAAATAAAAAAGAGAGTACAAAATACCATACTAACACCACTTTACACATTACATTCCCTTCTTGCCGTGTCTATACATTCTGAAGCAACAACCCGTCGAACCTAGCGTGCGTATTTTGGCTGGAACATCGAAGTGGGGGTTCGGTATTAAAAGCACTACATACGACCCCCAGACCAGAACAGTGTTCACCACCACAAAATGAAGGTGTTTATTGTACTAGTTTGTGCCGCGGTGGTGGCTGGTAAACCTACCGGAGACGATGACGTCATGAACTCCGTCATGGGGGTCATGAAGAGCTGTTCTGAAGAAGATGTGACGCTGTGCTTGAAGGTGTGTGAAATATTTTGCCAATTATGGGATAGTTTTTAGTAGGCCAATCATTCGGTGTAGGTGGATGTAATTGTGTTAAGGTTTAAATTTATGTGAAGGATTGGTCAAGTGCGTCTTCGAGTGGTGACGATGGTGGGTGGTAAAAACGAAGATTTTACGTTAACTACGGGCGGTTCCTACATAGCAAAAAAATATAGGTTGTATACCTATATTTTTTGCAATATAGGAACCTCCTGATAATGCAACAAGTTCAGCAAATTTCGGGTATCGAGTTTATGGGGAGTTAAACAAGATTGTGAACCCTATTTAACTTCTTCAAATTTCGTAAAAGTGGGTTATTCTATTTGGGTCAATTTTTTTTGTTATCGTATTAACATGAGATAGGTTTGCATTTGACCTCACTTCACCAACTAGGAAGAGACGATAAACTCGAAGATGTAATAATGCCTAGAAGAAAACTTATCAATCTAGACTAAAAAAATGTTTTCTATTCTATATTATTGTGTTTAAACTTTGAGTCTCAGTCAGTTTCAGTTCAGATAGGTACAAGTAGAAGTAAACTTATTGTATTCCCGATAACTGACCCAAAATTCCTTCTACAGGAAAGAGCGTTACGCTACGTAGAAAACTTCAACACAGCCAGGGAAGTCAGCATCACAGACGGGATTAGTCTAATCGGCAACGGTTCCCCACGATCAGCTCGTTCCTTCGAACCTCTCTCTGAAGAACCCAAAGCAAGGGAGAATCAAGTTGAGAACAGACTTTTGGATGGAGTCGCTGATTTCTTGGAGAACCATGTCATTCAACTGAGAGTACCGAAAAGCACGGTTGATGATGTGAAGCGTTCGCTCGAAGAAGGTTAGTAAAAATACTTTGCGATGCTTTTGTCTTTCGTACACGAGGCTTTTTGTTACCTTTTTGACAAAATGACTTTGTGTCAAGTTTTTTTTTAAAATAATATAGTCAACTTTAGATGAAAAATGTGAAACAATTGATGTTATAATATTTAATGTTATTATAGCATAATATGTTTTACTGTGTGTGCGCATCATTTGTTTTTTTCTGGGAAACGAAAATAATAGTCGAAATGAAATTGAGGTCAATGGCTTAAGTAAAAATTCAACTCATACTAAAGAAAATAATCGTCTTTAAAGTCTAAGTTGTTTTTTTAATAAAAATCAAACAAGTAACCAAAAAATTAAGTTATATGATTTCACTAAAGATTAATTTGTAAAAAGCTAAATTCATTGTCTGATAAATAGGTCTGTGTTTTACTAAACACCCTGAGGGAAAACGTCAATACTGCGATTATAATATTATTTTGATAATATTCAATTAATACTGCGCTGCGATTGGCAATCTTGTGTACCAATATACGCACAATCAGTCCAGAAAAAAAATGTCTTTTCTAAAAATACAGATTCACAAAATTAAATTATATGGCGGTCAAAATATTTAAATTGTAGTAAATAAACGCAATCAAAATAATAACTATGAAATTAACTATGAAATCCGAAATATATACCTTCCTTCCTATATAATAATACATAATTATAGTCCAACATAAATGAATGTTCAAAATATTTAGTGAAAGTAACCACAGAGTGAACTTGTATAATAACAAGAAACAATATAAGTATACATACTTAAGTTAATAGTTAGTTATTTTGTCTTATAAATTAGGCCCGCGTTTCTTTCCCATGTTTTTCCATGCCATGGGAAAATTTCATAGTTTTCTGAGTACCTACCTACCTATTTAACTTCTAATTTGCTATAATTTCTATTTTCTCCCTGATTATAATTTAAATTCTTCAAGCTTCAATCAAACCAAAATCAAAGCACAGAAAATTAAACAAATTAAAAGAAGAACTGCAGTAAAATACTTAAAATACCACTTTTCAGTGCATTAGGTAATCCATCGCAGGGTTTGTAATAACACTAGGTACATTGTTAAATAGTTCCCAAAGATACCAATACGATATATAAAAAGTTAACTACTATAATCATGTACAAAACAGCGGGACAACTCTTGTTAGTTCCACTTCTGAAGTTAAAGCATTCATTACTATAATATTTGTTTACAATGTCTTTCTTTTCTAGTGTAACGACCGTATATTTGCTATAGAATTTTTCCATTGCATCAGAACTAATATAATTTTCTAGTTATATTTTTTGACATTATTCTTTGGAAGATATTAAGGGTAATAAAACTAAATGTTCTTAAATTCAGGCGCATTTTACTTAGATCATTGTTTTAGAAATTATGATTTTGAAATTATATTTCGTGCTTTTTTACGTAACGAAATGGTAAACGGAAATCATTGTGACATTATGTAACGTAATTTGACCAAGCCATATAAGTGATCTTGAGTGTCATTCTTGAAAATGATCTCTTGAATTGTCACCAAAAATGATGCAGTAAAAAGAACATAGCCGTTAGAGTAAGAGAAACTAAATTAAATTACGCAGCAATTTCGTAAAATCATTATTTTTGAAAGAAAAAAGAGTGGTAAAAAGTCTATATGGCTAATATTACATCGAACAAAACGACATCTTCGCAACAAAGTTGTGTTAAAAACAGGTAGGTGCCGCTTTTGGGGAAGTTATAAAAAGTAATAAAAACATGTTCAGATGATATGTAATATTAATTACAGACCGGTCCAAAATTACGTTACTCTATACAAAGAAATAAAGTTTTACTTGTTCCTTGTAATTTAAGGTTTATTAACTTGATGAATTACGAAACAGCAAACGGATATCCGCAAGAGGTAGCTTTAACATTTAAGCACATGAAGACGATACTAGAAAACTAAACAGGTTAGGTTAGTTTAGTTTCTCTAACCTAACCTATTAACAAGATTATAAGGGGAAAGCGGCGGATCTAGGACTAGTTTTTGCTAGATTTCCATAGTAGGTACTAAGACTTATAGTCCACACTTATGTGGTATGTAGGACTGCAGGTTCCAGTTCCGACTCGATCGAAATCGCTCGTGAACTTAAAGTAAAAGTGACGCTTCAGGCTATTTTTTAATTTCCGAAGCTTTCAAAAAGTGGGTAATGGGTAACTAACATACGGAATCACTTTCTACAATTGAGGTTGTTATGCAAAAACGACGTAACATCGTGAATTTTAAACGTAACCGATTTTCAGTTAGAATTTCAAATTCGATTTTCGAATGCTGAACATGCGCGAGCACCGATTTACATAGACGTGACACAATGTAAAAGGAAATAGTTTCAACTATGGTACTTAATTTGAATTTGAATTCAGAACAATGGGTGGGGTCTTTTACACTTGGGTCAAATAAAAGTAAACTATTTTTATATCATTGACAAAGAAATTATGTTAAGTTCTTTATCATATTCAACAATTAATGTTTAAATCGTATCGCATTATAATTTTTGACAGATTTTACGTAACATTTATTATGTCACTGACCGAGTTTTTAGTTCCGTTTAGTATAGAAACCGGAACTATTATAGCTGGTATAAAGGACAATTCAGATAGGCGACAAAAAATCTGTCGATAGTTTGCCAATTGATTAAAACAATTACCATTGATCAGATTTACATATTAAACTCTCATTGATATATGTTATGGAATGTTGATATATCTGGACTATATCAAACAGTTCTGATGATAGCAATACGACTTTATTAGCTGCGATTTAAACTTAGCTCTGAGTTTAGAATAATGTCGTATTTCAAAAGCTTATTTTCTCACAAAAATGTAATTTGTTTACAGGTCGTGGCAAAAAGAAGAAGTTGAAGCAGCTCCTTCCCATCCTTGCTCTCCTCCAGCTCAAGATTCAGTCACTCATACCTCTCTTCCTCGGTATCATTGCCTTTGCAGCGGTCAAGGGTCTGATGCTTGCCAAAGCTGCTCTTCTCGCTTCAGCTCTTCTACTTCTCAAGAAACTCCTTTCGAAGCATGACCATCATGAGTCCTACGAGGTCGTTGCTCATCCCCATCACGATGAGCACTACAGCCATGGAAGCCACGCGGGCTGGGGAAGGTCCCAAGATGCCCAGAACTTGGCCTACAATGCCTACAATTAAGAAATACCTAAGATATAATGGTACCTCAAGTTAATTTATTTAAATTATTTATTTAACTTATTAAAAAGAATGTTTGTTTGTTCTGTTGCGAGTGTATCTTGTCTATTTTGCATCACTTCTTGTACCTGCTAGCCTATCTGTATTTAGCGATTTAGTATTTGCATTAGCATCTTCTGTTATTTTAATTGTTTTATAGTACAAATCTTTTTAAGCTTTAATTATTTTATTATTTTCTATCGTATTATTTGTTGTGTTCATTTAATTTTATTTTACTAGTCGTATTATATCTTTTTATACATATTTCAATCTATTGTAAATATTTTTCCTTGATACGGTATTTATGTAAAGAATTATTTTTTGCATCTTCTTTATTGATTGTATTTTATATATTTATCATTATTCTTTCTTCTATATATTTATTATCATTGTGTATCGTGAATATTTATATACATTTACTTTTATATTTTCAAAGTGGTGCTTTGTATCATCTTTATTATTCTCTCTAGTAGTAATAATTACAATTATTATGAAACCACCCAAATAAAGTAAAATATTAACATTGTTTAACTATTGAATTTTATTTACCCATCATTTAGAAAAAATAAAAGTACTAAAATTCAATTAGGAGGAGAATTCTGGAGTAATTCTTTCAGGCAATACCTATCTCCATCACACACTGCGCAGGATGCCCGCAAAGTACAGAACAGAAAAGTGCAATGCGACTTTATGCGAGATGCACATTCAGTGCTTTTACACCAATCGAAACATTGGGATTTACCTTTTCAGGATTCGGTAGGTACATAATGGGTAAAAACAGGGCATTTTTACTAAGACTCCACGTCCGTCTGTCCGTCTGGTCGTCTGCCTATTTTAAAACCAAGATTTGGCCTTCACATAATCGTGTATAGATGATTTGTACACTTGTAGATCATCAAGGTCAATCCACAGTATTTAGGGCGCTACGCTCACGCTGGCGCTGTCATCATCATCATCATTTCAGCTGTAAGAAGTCCACTGCTGGACATAAGCCTCCCTCATAGATCTCCAGATGCTTCGGTCATAAGCGGTCAGCATCCACCATGAACCCGCGGCCTTAACCAAGTGGACGTCCAACGCTGCGCTTTCCGATCCGCGGTCTCCATTCGAGAACGTTTACCCAACGAACTACCCCAACGACCATTTGCTCTCCGCTGGCGCTGTAAGCTATTTAATTTATTTAGTTTAAATTCAGATAAGTATAATAAAATAATAAATAAATAATGCAGGACGTCGCACACAGCGCCATCTAGTTCCAAACTAAGCAACTAGGCTTGTGATATGGTATTACACAACTGATATACCATTTTATTTTTGTTAATACTAACATAATATGATACACATAGAAACACCCAGATCCAGAAACAAACATATAGTCAGCATAAACACTTGTTCCCGGCGGGAATTGAGCCCGTTACCTGCTGCTTTACAACCGGGTGTTCGCCCGACGCACTACATAGATAAATTAGACTCCATATCAGCACGATATTAACCTTGATGCTCAGAGGAAAACAGATCAATATACGTCTAGACTCTGGAGTCAACTAAGTCAAAAATAATTAAGGTGTTATCCTAGATCGTAAAAGCAACTTTCATTTACATTTTGAAAGTGCGATTTAGGACTAGTAACTCCATAATAGTAGTTTCTGTGGACGCCCGCCACACCCTTACAAATTTCAATGTCTCACGATTGACAAGGATCTAAACCACGACCTTCGAAACGAAAGTTGGGGTATGCAGACACATCCTCACACACTTTCTCCACCTGTTTACATACTAAGCTTAATCATAAACGATTCAGACGTTTTTACCTAGAGAAGTTAAAAAACAGTCACGATACCTAATCAAATATCCTCACCATTTTTTGCGTTTAATCCAAACCAACATTACAAGCATCTAAGATTTGGTATTAATAATATTAGTAGGATTAGTAGGGCACCACTTCCCTTGGGTGTCGTGAAAGACGACTAAGGGATCTGCGGAGACTAGACAGCCTGGAATTCTCCCCGCGCAGTGGTGAATAAACCACTTGGTCCAAAAAGAGTTGGTGTTAGGCACCGCAGTCTGCCGACCGTAAAATATTGCTAAATATAGATTTGCGAATAGTTGCAGTAGGTATGATTAATGAAGATTTATCTACTGTGCCGACCACAAATTTGCAAAATTTGTTATAAGTATAGGAAGCAGAAGAAACGTTGGCATGTTCATAACTGGAGGATGCCTCTATTCTTATACCAAGTTGTTAAAAATACGACGTGTACTTTATGAGAAGAATAGATTTTTATGATGATTTCTTACTTTTAAAATAATCACCCGGAAATAGAAATACAATTATTTTTAGTGACATTTATAAAAGAGATTAGCCCCGAGGAATCCTTATCTAAACCTTGAGGTACTGGCCAAAACGAAGCGAACGGTAAATTGGTCAACAAAGAGCACGTCCGTCTGCCCAGCTCCTTCAGTGCGACCGCACCAGCTGGTCCTAAAGATATTGTCTTCTCAAAGGAAATGTAAGTTATCCATTAAGAAAAAGTTTTCATAAAATCCATACTTTACAGGATCGAAATAAATTTATCATAAAACAAGCGTTGTCGCATACGCTAGCCTTAACAATTATTATGGTAAATAATAATTATAACCGACTTCAAACAAAATAGAAGACGTCTTTTTTGTAAAAATTTGAAAGATAAACTTTTAGTTGCTCTCATAAAGAGGTGATGAAGAATGGTGAAGATCTGATGAGGATTCTTATGCAATAGCTCCATCCCATAATGCAGTTATTAACCGTTGTTTGAACGATTTATAAAAGAATCGATACCAAAAGCACTACGTAGTGATTTAGTACATTTTGTAATAAGACGCTACGACTACACTAGCAAGTGTTTTTGCGGTAAAAACACACTTATATAGGGATGGCTTCACTGCATTGGAACATTTGATTCACCTGTACGATATTTTTTTTTATAAAGTGTTTCAAAATTATTAGTACATATATTAGCTTCTGGTGGCCAAAGAGCGGGCGGCTACTTTGGCCAACGATTAGGTATTGCTATCCAAAGGGGCAATGCAGCCAGCCTTTTGGGTAGGTACCTTACCTAGCGACTCATTTTTGGATTATTAATTTTAATTATTTTAATTTATTTAGTGAATTAAGATAACGATTATATTGAATGTTCCGATATATTTTTTTATACTCAGCCACTCACCTGCAGCTATATGCTGCCAGTCATTTTAATTTTAAGCTTTCTCATTATGGTCCAAGAAACCTTCCGTCTTATCTACAACTACGTGTAATTATTTCAAACTAGTCCCGAGCGAAATTTTGATTTTGATATAAGATATAATTATGACTACCAGTTTAATGATATTTTGACTTCCATTATGGTGAAGTTTAGGGCCTTTCTCATGTGGTGAAAGTTTAGATAAGGAATGGGCTAATATGGTGTTTTATACTGTAGGAGCAGAAGTATACCCATGGGTTTTGTGCTATTTTTATTGTCTTATAAAATTTTTGAATCATGTTAGAATATTTTTTAATAGAATGGCATTTACTGTAAAAGCTGAAAGAAAAACCAGGCAAGTGCGACACTCGCGCACGTAGGGTTCCGTACCACTATGACATTTGGGTACGGAACCCTAAAATGTTTTTAGTATTTGTTGTTGTAGCGGCAACCGAAATACATCTTCTGTGAAAATTTCAACCGTCTAGCTATTACGGTTCATGAGATACAGCCTGGTGACAGACGGACGGACAGACAGACATACAGACAGACATACAGACAGACAGACAGACGGACAGACGGACAGACAGACAGCGAAGTCCCGTTTTTACCCTTTGGGTTCGGAACCCTAAAAATGAAAAAAATATGGATGTAGGTTATTACACACTTACATAAATTAAGCTTCGTGTAGGTATAGTTCTAGTTTGACTCGATAAATATCGCAAAAACGTTTATCAGGTATATTGATAGATCTCGTTATTGGCAGTTAGACCGATTACAAATTACTGAAGACCGCATCAAATCGGGCGAGCCGTTTTAGAGATGAATGGGAACATTCGATTGCGCACAGACGAAACACAAAGGGACAACCAT
Source organism: Idaea biselata (assembly GCA_958496205.1). Classification (NCBI taxonomy): domain Eukaryota; kingdom Metazoa; phylum Arthropoda; class Insecta; order Lepidoptera; family Geometridae; genus Idaea; species Idaea biselata. The sequence continues at coordinate 4,282,431 of OY292394.1, forward strand.
TTACCCTAAATCCCTTCATCTTCCCCGTTACGTCGTGGATAAATTATAAATATCGACGACGTTTCAAAACGTACGTATGTGTGTATAACATACGTGCTAAATGAATAAATGAATTTTTGATTTTTGTTTTATTTTATTTTTGACCATTTAGGTTGATTTTCTGAGAAAGTTTGAGTTTTGTGGTATGTTCGTGGTTATTTCAATTAGGTTTGTGGTAAACAAATGATTCCTTTGAGGTTGGTATAGACCTACCCAAGTTTTAATGAAACCGATATTCAATTACCACTGCAACGCCATCCTCGATTTCACGTACATCGCGTGCGATTCGATGGAAATATTGGGTTCAAAATTCTCAAAATTCTGCTCTTCTCATCTGATGAATCTTTCGGGCACAGTCGGCACAGTAAGTCGGTAAGTCATAATTGCCCATACCTACTGCAAATAGATTTGACAATATTGTAAATTACGCAATACGACAATACGACAATACGCACTTTTTAAACTTACACGATTTCCGTCAATCACGATCGCGATCTAGACCCGTGTCTAATAAAAAAAATATTGTAACGGCCGGCCACCTGCCTCCAAGGTACCAAGCAGTTTACCCGCCACTGCGCGGGGAGAACTCAAGATTTTCTAGTCTCCCTAAGATCGCTTAGTCGCCTTTTACGACACTCACGGGATGGGATGGGGTAACCCACGGTAAGGTAAGGAATAAGTAATCCTATTCTATTCCGGGGATACAAGGTTTCAAAATTATTCTAAAACTTTGAAACCTTGTTTCTTTGAAACTTTGAAACATTTTTGTCTGTAATATTAGTTTATTAGAATTATTATGTCCCAAAAGAAGCGACATCTTTTGCAAAACGGTAGAACTTTTTAAATGAAAGCCTTTCTCTAATCTTTGAATATAAATTTTCTTGTTGTTTAATCAACGTACTGGTAACGCCATCTCTGTTCAAGGTTCGGAACTACAATCATTCATGGTCAAGTTTGTTTACGAATAAAAAAGTTCAAGGCTTCACCGCGCGTGCGTGCTGTTGTATCTTTGTTACGTTGAACTTCCATTCAGGTTTGTTATGTATTTAATTTTATTGCCTTTATTTGAGTGTTTTTATTATTTTATTAGTTTTTATAATGTTGAGGTAGGTTAGATGTTCAGAGACTACGTCATTTTTATGATATGTTAGTTTATTTGATACTGCTTTTTGCTATTTTGATTTTTTTGCGGTCAATAATAGATTTAGTATAGAAAGTCGATGAAGATAACTTTGATCACTTGGGAATTCTGCTTCTTCTTTTCGTTTAGAGGTATGGCTCGACTTTTTAGAGTTTTCAGGTTGGCTTGAGGTCTCTAACTTGACCTAACGACTGCAGCTCTGCACTTTCGTTGCTCTACACCTTTAATTTAAAAACAGACGGACAGACAGACATGACGAATCTATAAGGGTTCCGTTTTTTTGCCATTTGGCTACGGAACCCTAAAAATACCAAACCATCAAAAGCAGTACCTAGATATTTCCTAAGTGTTGTTTTAGATACATAGGTACTTAGAATACTTACCAACATGATTTATTTAAAATGAGAATTTCAACTGTCTAGCTAATGTGATAAAGGTTAATGTGATACAGTCAGGCCCCTGTTGCATAACAGGGCCTGACTGTATGACAGTCCGACAGGCGTCGCCTGTCGGATTGTCAGCTTTTGACAATTTTTCTGTTTCATAAAGCCGACAGGCAACAAAATTGTCATGGTGGAAAATTTACAAATAAGTCAAATTGTCGCGACAATTTGACATTTTTCTGTTTCATAAAACTTTTTGTGCGACAGGTGACAATTTGTCGGGAAAAACTTGTCAATTCTGCTTTATGAAACATAAAATTGTCATGACGTATTGACATATTTGTAAAATTGTCCGACATTTGCGACAGGCGCCTACCCTTCTGTCTCGGAACCCGACATATTTTCGGCGACTTAATTGTCGCGTTTTCTTGACATATGTCGCGTTTATGAAACGCGTTCTACAATTAAAAATATGTCAAGGTTTCACCTATCGCTTTTAAACAAAATTGTCACGTTTATGAAACAGCCTAAGCGTGACAATTTGACAAATAAGTCAGTTCTTGACATAAAAGTCGGATTGTCGGCTTTATGAAACAGGGGCCTGGCGATAGACAGACACATAGACGGACAGTGGAGTCTTAGTAAAAGGGTCCCGTTTTTATGCTTTTGGTACGGAACCCTAAAATAACCCAGAAGAAACAGGCATTTATGATCAACATAAATAGTTACTTAACTGTGTAGTGTAAGTATCACTGAAATACTAAATAGCCTGAGTCTTCTTCCTTGCGTATAAAAGTATAGCTTACGCCGCGTACTACGTGGACGATTGGATGCGAACGCGATTGCGAAGCGATCCGATCCGGTGCGGTGCGGAAACAAGGAACAGTCGATAGCTATTGAAGTGTCCTACGTCCTACGTGACCAAATGCACGTAAAGTGCGATGCGGCGCGATTCTCGACTGTTCCTTGTTTCCGCGCCGCATCGCGTTCGCATCCGATCGCCCACGTAGGACGCTGCATAAGAGTGGTTAGAGTTTTCGGATCGCAGACCCCTTACGATCTTCTTTTAAAGTACGAATTAGCTCTTTAAAATATACACCGAAAATGGCTCTAATAAGGATTGACTTTTCAATTTACAGGTAAAAGATATGTAGGTATATGTCGAAGAATATGAAACTATACCATAGCCTTATTAATAAACGTGGAGTAAGGTCGGAGTAGTGATAACATGCTTTGTCTTTTTCCGTGACAAGAACTTTCATAATAATTGACAGACAGGAACAGAAAGTGGTAAAATTATTCCGACCTTATTCCACGTTTATTAATAAGGCTAAAGTTCTTTTAATAAGATTCTGACGGTTTTATTCAGTGGTGTTACATTTTATTACTGGACAGATAGAGTCGTACGGGTCAAGTGTGCCCACTATTTTTAGGAAATAAAAGTATTATTTCGAATAGAGTATTTATTAGTCTTTAATTTGAAAAAATACATAATTAGCAAGTTCACTAGTTTAGAGTCAATCACAGAAAAATCAGAGAAAGTCGGAATGCGTACACTTGCCCCATATTGCGGGTAAGTGTGCGCATTCCTGTGGGGTAAGTAGACGCGCTTGGGGTAAGTGAACGCATGATGTATTTAACAAAAATAACAAGTATTTCAATATTAACATCTACAAATGTACATACTAGAAATAGATACATTGACCTTAGTAATAAATTTGGTTCGGAATTTCAAGTTGAGATCAACACCTAAAATCTAATAAAATTGTCATAATTACTATTAGAATACCTAGTTATTAATTATCAAATAATTTGTACTATTAAACGTAACGATGACATGAAGCTTTATGTATTAAACTCATTTGACATCAGTCAATATTAATCTAACACTATCATTAAATCTTGTAATTGAGATCTCACAAAATAATAAACATACGTTGAATCTGACTTTCATTGATGTTACGAACTTCATTCTGAGTTGATTCAATTGTTTCGATAATATTATGAATGGTCTGTACAGATTGATTTGGTTCTTCTGCCTCAGTTTCTACGCTTGGATTAAGGGTAATAATATGGGCTCTTCTATTTCAAGATCTTGGTTTACTTTATTCTTTAGTTTAAAACATATCTGTGACTAATGACGGAGCAAAATCTGACTTATCAAAAAGGTCGTCATGAAATGGATATATTCCCGACACTTTAAAACCAGATTCCGCGTTTCCCAGCCTTCTTGTATGCCTCGTTAAACAAACGTGCCACTTGGTATTGTGTTATGCCTCTGCCCGAATTTTGTCCCATAAATTTGTCACACTCAAAAGCATACTTAGTTTTAAGAGGACTGTGAAGACATCTGTCTAATGGCTGTAATTTACGACTCCCGTGTGGTGGAAGCGTCAACATGACGAAGTGATTTTCACGTGCATATTTAATCGCTTCTATGCTGATATGCGAGGAATGGTTGTCAAGAAGAAGCAATACCGGATCTTCCAGTGTAGGGTACAAAATTTTTAAAGTGGTGCAACCAGTTCAGGAACAGCTCTGTTTTTACAAAACCGCTGTCAGAAACCATGCATAATAATATGCTTTGTGATGGACCTCCGTCTAGCAAATCATCACGAGGTCTTTTATGTGGGTATATAAACTCTGGAGGAACGTAATGGCCACCAGCACTCATGAAACAAATTGCTGTAACTGTGATGCCTCGTAGACACAACTTTTTCCCCTTGGTTGTAACGACTTTAAAAGTGTATTTTTTGAGACATGCCTGTTTCATCAACATTATACATTCGATTGGGCAGAAACTTATACTTTTCGTACAATTCTTTTATTTTTTTGTAAAATCGGTCAACTTGAACTTTGTTAAAACCAATAGCTCTTGCAAGACTTGTTGCTGCTGATTGCCGTAGAAATAATTCAAATGGCGTTTTAAAAAACATTCCACCCAATCGCGGCCTGCCATTCTAGATGTTTTGTCAAAGCGATTCTCAATTTTGTTAGCTGAAGCATACTCAAAAGTCAACCGCCTTAAATCATTTAAAGTAAAGCCGAAATATCTTTCATCTATTTGTTTGCAATGAATTGTGAATTCTGCTTCTTGACTCTCATTAAACGTGGGTTTAAACCGACCCATAGAAGATGCCATTTCGTTTAATTTCAGTCTTTTACGAAGACATGATTCACTAATACCCACGGCTGCGGCAGCAGATCGTTTGCTTTTCCCTTGTTCAATAAGAGTTTTTGCTTTAGCAATTTGTAGCTCTGTAACTGGCGCAACCTCAGATTTTTTCCTTATATAATTTCGAGGCATTATAAAAACTCTGCAACAATGAATTAACAAACATACAAACTTTCGTTTTTATAATATTAGTTGAAATTGGGATTTACACAACACATAATATTATATTTTTAGTTTTTATCACTCAGGGGTAAGTGTGCGCGTGCGTCCACTTACCCGCGCACACTTTCCCCAAGTACCCAAATTTCAAAAGAATATCTACTGCTTCCCAAGCGTTGAACATGACCTCAAACTACGGTCACAAATATCAAAATAAATATGCCTTTATTTAAAAAATAATGACTTACCTGCTGATATCCGTCAATCTGGGGTGTAACACTGTTTTCCAAAACACGAAAAAGGTATGATTGAACCGCGAAAAATAGTTTTTTTGCAATTTTTTTATCAACGAAGCATGACCCGGCGCAATGACATGAACCAACTAGTTTCCGTTGCACTGCAATTGGTCTAAACAAACACCCCACCCCCCGCGTCTCGATCAGGAGATACAGGCAGTGCGCACACTTACCCACAGCGCTCGGTTACCCCGAAAGACTCTAGCTTTATCAAAAGATAGCTGCGTCCTGCAGTTTCACCCGCGTAAGTCCCTATCCCGTGGGAATATCAGGATCAAAAGTAGCCTATAGCCTTCCTCAATGAATGGACTATCCAACATTGAAAGAATTTTTCAAATCGGACCAGCGGTTCCTGCGGACCTGAGATTAGTGCGTTCAAACAAACAAACTCTTACGCTTTATAATATTAGTATAGATTTGAAAAAATATGCCGTGTAGCCCCGCCATTGAATATGGTTACCCCATCTCTTGCCATGGGTATCGTAAAAGGCGATTAAGGGATCTGCGGAAGATTTGCAAACCCCTAAAAATATTGCCAAATCTAGTCGCAGAAATTATATGGTCAATGATGACTTACCTACTGCGCCGACACCCGATAATAAAAAAAACTAATTGGGGATTAGCGGACCCCGAGTGTCCGAGAGGTACGCAACCAGGAACATCGATCAGATAAGAAGAGTATTAAAAATTAACCATAAATAGAAAATCAAAAGTTGATTGTCACTTCAATAAATTATCGAGTTTATAATTTGACAAACGAACGCTCAAACGTTGCAACTGGGATATTCCAACTTTTGCAAAAGTGTACATACGAGTATTCTTGACTGTTTTTATCTCAGAAACAGCCAACTTAAGAGGTCAGTCTACCTACTCTTTCTCCATACAAATGTAATCGACTGTTTCCTCCCTGGACAAAGACATTAGAGCAAATATGTTTATGCCATAAAACCTATATACCTGCCATTACCATTACCTGCCCCTTTTACGTTTTGTTTTTTTTTTTTTCATTTTCTAATTAGAATAGAAACAAAATTCAGAAAAATGGTCATAACTGATATAGGACTAGTTCATAAACATATTTATTCTAATATCTTTGTTCAAGGAGGAAACAGTCGACTACGTATGTAAAGTTTGTTTGGAGAAAAGAGTAGGTAGACTGTCCCCTTAATAGAGAGACATCAACTGGTCCTTACAACTTTTCCGACCCCATTTTCTAGAGTTTCTATTCTATATACGTAAGATACTTGTTTAGATCTGTGTTAACTAATATCGCTTATCGTATCCGGTACTAAATCCGCTTTTCAAATACCTTGTATTTATAGTAGGTAAGGCTAATTTTCTTTAATGCTCCTTTATGAGTAGGTATATTCATTTGTTATTATCGAAGTCTGTAAAATCATCAGGGTTCTATCTTCACAATCGCTAAGTTTAAGTTTTCATTTTAATATCAGGGAAATTGTTATTGTCCCTTTTCTGTCACTATAACTTAGTGTGGTATGTTTTGTGTGTGATTTTATTTATTTCTTTTTGTGTTTTCTTTGTTTTTCTTTTATAATTGTTTTATTTAAGGGCCCTATTCTGAAAAACTGAAAATCCATGTCGGGCGCATCGAAAATTGTTGATTATTTCATAACGGAATGTCGTAGAACTTTTTTTTGTGTACAGATTGTAGGCGATATTGTTTCCGATATTTTAGTGCAGTTTCCATACAAATATGTCGAAACGTATTGAAGCCTATCGACATTTTAGCCAAATCAGACATTTTTTGTCTAAAATTTGGATAGGCTTTGCACCAATAGGAGGTTCTTGTCTTAAAACTACACCAAAATGTAGGAAACAATGTCACCTACAATCTGTGCACAAAAAAAAAGTTCTACGACATTCCGTCATGAAATAATCAACAATTTTCGATGAGCCCGACAGGGATTTTCAGTTTCAAGGTCGTTGGCGTATATACTCCTCTTAATTTCTTTTATTATGTAATTTTTATGTACTTACTTATTGTCTGAAATAAATTGTATTAATTTTTAGTTTCAATAAATAATTTTTACTTAGTGTGGTAATTGGCGATTATCACGACGTTTTTGATGTTAGATATATATTCATATTTTAACGATCATCTATATCTATCTACACTAATATTATAAAGAGGAAAGATTTGTTTTTTGTATGTGTTTGTGTGTGCGTCTGTATGTTTGCTATGAATAAACTCAAAAACTACTGGACCTATTTCAAAATATCTAATTCACCATTAGAAAGCTCTACATTCGCTTTAAGTAACATAGGCTACTTTTGATCCCGATATTCTTACGGGATCGGGACTTACGAAGGTGAAACCGCGGGACGCAGCTAGCTTATTATATAATAACTGATCCATCTATCGTATTTTCGTGCGATAATAGATTTGAAATTTGATGTCGAAAGCTTATGATCGTTAGGAGGAGATTGGAATGAAGCCTTGAAGAAGAGAATGTCTTATTATATAATAGTACATTATGATATAAGTGCGGTAAGTTGAAAATTACAGCCGAGGCGATATTGCTAGCCCGAGCCGTAGGCGAGGGCTACAAGAAAGCAGAGGCTGTAATTATCAAAGCGCACGTATGTCATACGACGTTTTATAACACATTTGCGAGGAAATAAATAAAACTCGGACTTTCTTAAACGAATAAATCTATACAGCGAAAAGAAAAAGCGCGCGGAATAATTTTTATTTGTTCACAAATTAGCGATGCGCGGGCATCAGTGCTTTTTTTTTTTAAGGCAACGGTACAAAAACAGCCAGTATTACTAATAAAGTAAATTAATATTTTTTTGTTTCTGTTACAGATGTAATTTACTGTCAAAATGAATTAAATTAAAGAATTAAATGTTTATTTTTTATATTTTATCTCCCAAAGTTAATTTTATTCATAAAATATTGACCACTTTTCTGACATAAAAACTTTTTGATTTGCTTTCTTTGCTTTTTTTTTCTTAAGATTTAAAAAAGTACCGTTGGTTTTAGACGGAGCATGATAAACCGTACGTGTTACCTTATTAGAAAGAAACTCGTGCGTTTTACTTTACGATTACGCACAAGTACGTAATGACATACATTACGATATTGAAATTGGTGAAATAAGAGGCCCTTTACGAGCAAATGTGTTATAAATACATTTTGTTAACGGATAGATTTGAATCCTGTCATGGGAGAATTTTTGATGATACATTTCTCCTTGTAAAGTGCTTCTAAATAAATTTTGTTTAATTAGGTCCAGGATTGGACATAGAAACCTTTTATATGTTTTAATTTCGCACATCACATTCGGAATGATAATCATGTTTATCAAACTACAATATTTTCCCTTGCCGTAGGTAAGTAGGTACATGACAATTACACCGTGTGAAGACAATGCGTAGTATAAAAACCTGTCACACAATGGCGCTAGATAGCGACCAAAATCGCGCGACATTTTACCTCTTACTTCTAAACAGCTGCATAAACTATGTATCGTTTGTCTTTTACTGTAACATGAAGTATCAAAGTTAACAGACGGAGACAAACGTTACATAAACTTAGTCATTGTTTGTTTATATGTTAAAGGTTACCCTCTTACTCATAAACAGCAGGGTAAACTACGTGTCGTTTGTCTTTTACTGTGACTTAGAGTTTTAAAGTTAACAGACAGAGACAAACGTTACATAAACTTAGTCATTGTTAGGGGGTACAATATTAGGGCGTTTGCTCACGCACGCGGGATTTTCATAGGCACAAATTCCCACGCATGTATGTATTTGTATCGAAAACCCGCGTGCGTGCGCGCATGGGACTAAAACGCCCTTACAGAGCAATTCACGGTGCCGTGCGACTGTCGCCATCAGGTTTCTCTGTCGCATCAGTGTACTGCTACCTTGATAATGCAGTAACAGAATCCAAGTAATTAATGTCTCAAACAATTACATTCAGAGAAAGTAAGTGGTAATGTGAAACGTAATAATATTGCTTTATAATTTAAGAGTTATCTACTAAGTGAAATTAAGACGGTGTTTTATAAAAAGCCTCTTTAGAAAGTTCAATGTTTATGCAAAAATCTTGATCGTGTTGAAAAATCTGATATTTCTTTATATCAGTAGTAGAGTTTCCTGAACGAGAACAACATAAGAAATAATGATAGAAAAATGAAAATAGTGATGTCTCAGAAAGTCACTTCGAAACACATCATTATTATCATAAATAAAGCTCGGGACTGCTTTTTAAGGGTTTCGTAACTCAAAAGTTAAAAAAGAAACCCTTAGAAAATCACTTGTCTCACTTGAACTCACTTGTCCGCCTGTCTGTCCGTCTGTCAGTCTATCTGTGTATCACAATCGATTTTCTCGGAAACAGGTGGACTTTCTAATGGAATTTTTGAAATCGGTTCTGTAGTTTTTGAGTTTTTTCATAACAAACATACAGACGCACACACACACAAATACAAACTTTCCTCTTTATAATTTTAGTATAGATAAGCGAGCGTGCTTACCAATTATAGGATTTATAAGTATATTATAGTAATTATGTTGAACAAATAAAGATATAGGTATCTATCTATCGATTCAGTTTTAACCAAATGTAAGATTAGGTACACATTACATTTCATATTACGTTCATACCTATCTGTTGTGTATAAACGTGAGTTGTGATTTCACTGGATTTCCTTTCTCCGGTGTTAGAGGGCAAGTGTACGGCCTTATTATGTAGGAGAGTGGTAATAGGAATAGGCTGAAGCGATTTAGGATTTAAATCTTTATTACCTTCAACCGTCTTCAAAGACTTTTCACCTAATAATAACTTTACAGACAAAAGCAGATAACTTAGTTATACCATTGTTATGGTAACACCTATGTTCGTTATCTTATGTAATATATGTATATGCATCACTGAACTCCATATTATGGAGGTCAGTGATGCATATACATATATTACATATATGCATATACATATATTACAGGAGATAAGCGTATACTGAATTTTGTGCATATTTGATCTACGCCATGTTGCACTGTTTTCTATTAAAAGTGTAGTCACCATCACTTTGGAACTATTAGGTCCGTGGGCGGTCACTTTCAAATCGGCACACAGATCTAATGTCATTTTGTATGGCATAGCAATTCCAGCGTACTTGTATAGAAAGAGTTCAATGATGTGTATGTACGACGACGTATTGTAATGTTCAAAATTTGTCACCAAGGTTTAAAATTCTTTGTAAGAACGGCTATTGCGACGTCTTCCTTTGATATTCCCTGGCCCAAAGCCAAGATAAGATTTTAACCCCCTTACTTTTAAACGAAGATTAACTTTATTTAACGTGTGTCTTTTACTGTGACATAAAGTTTCAAAGTTAACAGACAAACGTTACATAAACTTAGTCATCGGTTAATTTGAGTTAGATTGACGTAGGCGAGAGTCCACAAAATACTATTTCATCTTAAGCTGCGCCCGCGGTTTCACCCACGTCTCAAAGTGTTAATCGAGATCATTAGCTATCTGCATACCAAGTTTCATCACAATCGGTTTAGATTTTGCGTGAAGGAGTAACAAACACACATTAAGGGGGGCCCTATTATGAAAAACTGAAAATCCATGTCGGGCGCATCGAAAATTGTTGATTATTTTATGACGGAATGTCGTAGAACTTTTTTTTGTTTACAGATTGTAGGCGACATTGTTTCCGATATTTTAGTGCAGTTTCCATACAAATATGTCGAAACGTATTGAAGCCTATCGACATTTTAGCCAAATCAGACATTTTTGTCTAAAATTTAGATAGGCTTTGCACCAAAAAAAAGTTCTACGACATTCCGTCATGAAATAATCAACAATTTTCGATGAGCCCGACAGGGATTTTCAGTTTCAAGGTCGTTGGCGTATATACTCTTCTTAACATGATTACCTAATATTAATAAGAAGTCACCCAGGTGGAGTTTCAGCTCCACGCACGCGTTCCAAAGGTGTGGTGTTCTGTAATAAATAACTCCATGATTCTGGAGGAGTAACAGATGGTAAAAAACCGGCCAAGTGCGACTTACGAAGGAAGGGTTCCGTAAAATGATTACAAAAAAATCTTGTTTGTTGTATAAGAGCCCGCTTATACATATAGGTATTAAAATTTGTTTAATTTTTTTTTTAGTATTTTGTGTTTTAACGGTAACAGAAATACCTACATCATCTCTGTGGAAATTTCACCTGCATTTAGCAGTTTATTCAGGATCATGAGATATAGCCAGTAGTATGAAATCGTAGTTTCGAGCCTGTGTTTTGTATCATGAAGCTTTATTGATATTCGCACACTGGAGTTGTAGGTCTTAATAACTCCGGTTCAATGAACTTGAAAACAAGAACATAGCTAAGTATCGTAAAGTATAGGTATATGATGACGATATGTAGTATATCTGTTGTCTACTACCCTTAGTGCTTGGTTTGGGGCTGGATTGTGCAACTTAGTGCATTATTTATTATAATAGGTGTTACTTATTGGGGTCATTAATTTATATAAAAACTAGCTGACCCGGCAAACGTTGTTTTGCCTTATAAATTATAGATAGTAGCCGATTCTCAGACCTACTAAATGCGTATGTGGAGTTTGGTGGAGATCGGTGAAGCCGTTTCGGAGGAGTACGGTAACTAACACTGTGACATGGAATTTTATATATTAGAAGAAAGATAAAAAGGTAGCAATCTCTAAACATCTATTAGAGATACATCTAATATTTAAAATTTCAATGTCACAGTGTTAGTTACCGTACTCCTCCGAAACGGCTTGACCGATTTTTATGAGATTTTGTATACGTATTCAGTAGGTCTGAGAATCGGCTACTATCTATAATTTATAAGGCAAAACAACGTTTGCCGGGTCAGCTAGTCTTCTTATATATTAAATTTCCATGTTACAATGTTAGTTACCGTACTCCTCCGAAACGGCTTCACCGATCTCCACCAAACTCCACATGCGCATTCAGTAGGTCTGAGAATCGGCTACTATCTATAATTTATAAGGCAAAACAACGTTTGCCGGGTCAGCTAGTAATTATTTTAGATTTCATTAGAAAACTCGTTTCAACATTTATGCGAATGAAAATTACGTGCAATTGAAAGTGAAAACGTTTCATTTCAACATCTAAATTAGTACCTATTATTGTTCAAAAGCAGGACATTTGAAACCAATTTCGTATTCTTTGGTGTGTCTTGTAAAGATTGCATATATTTGGTAAAAGCTATTGAATCGTTTTAGGAGTATGATGAAAAAAGGCGTTTTCGTAACATTGATCATAATATTATAAACTTTATTTGAAATGTATAAGAAAAGAAGATCATTTGGCGTTGGTTAAGTAAGATGAATTAAATAGGTTCCTACTTAAAAAAAAATCGACAAGCATAAATTAATATTGTAATGTCATTTAAACTTTGTACGTATCTATAACCCACATCTTAAAAACAAATTGTACAAAAAATAAATAATGCAAACGATACTAAGTAGGTATTAAAATACTTAAAATGCTGAATAATGTAAAAAAACATGAATAATAAAATCGCAAACAATGAGATATCTTAAACACAATTACTTAAACATATTAAAGCCAGGCACTGGTTTTTTTTACCAAATAAATAAAGTTAAAATAAAATTATAATACACAAATATATACATTAATACTCTTAGGCACATAGATATTATTATAAAATTAGAATAAATAATAACTATTTAATATAATATACAATAATAGTTATTATACAAGTAAATTATTTTATACTAAGGATACAAGTCTTTTCAAATCAACAGTCAACATAATAAATACAGTCTCTCATCTCTTTCGCACACAAGATTGCAGAGAAAATGCTTATAATGAGGTCGTAGTACTAGGCCAAGTTATTGAGGCTTTTGAGCCGAGTACGCCAAGCTTTGAGAGTCGAGCGATCTACCCCAGCCTCCGCTGCTATGCCCGCCGCCTCCACTACTGCTTGAGTAACTGCTCGAATCGCCTCCATACCCACTTGTACCACCGTAGTCGTGGCTTGAGGTGTGACTTGATGAGTGATGAGGATGAGCTACCACTTCATATGTCACGTGTTTCTGCTGCGACAGCAATTTCTTCAACCCAATTATCGCTGACAGCACCAACGCTAGTTTTCCAATCAGAAGTGCCTTTCCGGCGATCAAGGCAATAGCTCCTATCGCCAAAGGCATAAGAGCCATCATTTTCAAAGCCAAAGCTGCCATCAAAGGACCAAGAATTTTGGCTGCCTTCTTTTTCTTTCCTCTCCCTTCTTCAGTGACGTCATCTTCGACGAAGGATAGCGCGGTGTCCTCTAAAGCTCTTCCGGCACTCGAAACAGCATCGATGACATCCGATCCCTTTACTTCGACTCGGAGATTGTGTGATTCGAAATAACTCTTCAAACGGGATAGAGGGTCCAAAGATCGAGGTGCTCCTGTTTCGACAGGAACTCCTGAAGCTCGAATTATGCTGACACCATCGGAAAGCGAAAAAGATTCCTTTTGTCCAACCATCTTGTCAACGAAGGAGAAGAACTTGTACTTGAGACATCCTGAGGACACGGAGTCTTTTTTGAGGCAGTCGTTTAAGTCTTCAATGTCATTTTCTGAATGTGTAAGCTCCTGGGCAGGGAGCGCACGGCACGCGACCGCTACTGCGAGTAAAATACCGGCTCTCCACATTGCGCGCACTTGGGTCTAACTGTGCGCCGGCGCGGATCGCGTCATCTTAAATACCCGTCTCTCCGTACCCCTCATTTGGAACATTGTAAAAACTTACCAACTTACCGAAAACTGGACTTTCACGGTCTAGGAGTAAAAGTGAAGTCCAGGTTTCGTAATGCATTGCGAAAGCCTACTAATGTAAAGGTCGTGCACTTGATTCTTGCACTTGACAATTGTTTGGGTGTTTCACACATGACGAAGTATAGGTTCATTGACACGGTTGACGGTTTAAATTTTGAATGGGCATCTTGAAAACTGCGTACGAGTACTTCATGTATGGTGCTTACCTATTGTAAATTTAAATGTTTTGATTTTCACTTCGATGGAGTTCGTTTTGTATGTTTTGATAACACCATTTAATTTGAATTTATACGCTGAGATGGAGCGTACAGATTCATTTTACCGGCTAGTTATTAAAAACAAATAGGCTGATAGATTACTAGATGACAGATATACTATTTGAAACAAAGTTTTGGAATTTATCGATATTTTGTTTGCATGGGCTGTTTTTACTCCCTGATGATATTAAGTGATGATATAGTCTAAAATGTAACACGCTCATGTAGAAGAAAGAAGACGGCAGTGGAACAAGATCCGACCCGTCTGCGTAAGTGGCTGCTCCAAAATACCACTTTTTATCTAACTGCTAAGATTGGTATTTCGGACAAACTCTGGAATTTAAATAAAACAAGATTTGTTCTGTAATATTTGGGGCACATTGATGAATGAATAATGTAGGTAAATCGTGCTTACGATAATTCGACCGTGGCTTTACTATTTTGGGGTCGTTACTCAAGCGAATGGTGTTGTTATCAATGAAATATTTTATTTAATAAATAGAATAACATTTATACTTCGATTTTTTTATTCAGACTACGACCTGACGTTTTTGTTCATTCTATTTTTTTCTTCATGAAGATGTGTCAATTTCATAGTCTACAATTAAAAAACGTATACGTCCGAGACTTTTATTTTTCAAAGTTCAAAACTGATACTTATCAAAGCAAAAATATTTATTTTCAAACAAATACTTTTGCTTGGATTACACTAGATTGGGATGCGTAGAAGAAAGTACTAAAAACTCATGTCAAAACTCAACTCATTAAATATGATTGATCATGCTTAAAATGACAGTGTGAAATTATATTCAATTTTCGGTTTTAATCGCTAGACACGTATATCTGTAACTGACTATGTGTAATTTATATGACTGTAAGAAAGACTGTAACTGTAGTAAGAAAGACTGTAGACTGTAACACTTATATTTATAGTCATTATATTTAAGTGATGACTTGTCTAAGTAGTATGTCTGTCACATTTTCGTTGACATTAAAAATTTCTAACAAGAACGAGACAGGGCATTAATTAGCTAAAGTAATCACTCAGATTCGTCTATAGATACGGTGTAAGAATTCTAGCAGCAGCTTATTGTCCAGCAATAATAAAATTTATGAAATCACATTTCATTAATTAAATAGCGAAATCCCGATCTCGGGGTATTTTAGAAAAAGCCATCCTTATATAGGATACAAATTTGAGCTCTCTACAATCAGCGGTTTAGGCTGTACGTTGATCCATCGGTCAACCAGGCAGGACAAAGCATTTTATCGATATAGATAGATTTTGGTATTATTTTAAAAACTTTTCGTGTGGTGGTGACTCACTTAGTATGAGAGTTTTCAGGTAGACCTTAAGGCCTCTACCTTAACCTAACGAGTCGACTGCTATCAGAGATAGCAACCGGGACAAACTGCTTACCGGAGAAGCTCGAGAAAATGATTTTGCCACACAAATTATCGGTCACCCATCCAAGTTACGCCGTGCTAAGCGTTGCTTAACCCACACGACCATTCAAGATCGGCAGACGCAGCTAGGCCAATGAGCTCCTCCTATTTAATAATAATTATTGACGGAAATCGTATAAGTTAAAAAAGTGTGTAGATTTTCGGAAAAATCAACTCGAGAGGCCTCAAGTAGTTATCAATAACGATGTTAAAGATGTTTAACGCCATGGAGGTTAAGTGACCATTCAATATAACTTACACAAGATATCTCTATCATGCTTTCTACTTTCTTCATGATATCGATTTGAATATAATGTAACTACAACCATTTACATGGTTTCTTTCGGTTTAATATTGGTTGCGGCACGCGACGTTAAAGTGCTCCTGACATGAGAGAGTCAAACCTTCGTTATTTTATAAAAGCTGAAAGTTTGTCAAGGCATGCTTCTATACAGGTAAGAACGCTGGAAATTGGGTCAGGATTTTGCACACCTTTAGTATCGTTTATCTGCCAATCCCATTTAGATTTGGCTGATTTTGACTTTTACGGGAGCGACTGCCGTCTGACCTCCCAACCTTGAAGGGAAAGTCTGCGCCAGAGCCTCGTCCGTTCATCAGCAGGTGCACCAAGCTAGCAGGTGAGGTTGACTTGGGCCCAAAGATCTTAGTGGACCCCATACACACCCACGGATGCTCGGATGATGATCTGCCAAAGCCACTGCAAGCCAAACTTCATAATAACAGCGTTCTTTCCTGTATATAGGAGCATGCCCCAACAAACTTTCAGCTTTTATAAAATAACGGAGGTCTGGCGTTCACGGGCTCTTAGGCCAAATTTAAGTTAAACATTATTTTTAGTGTTAATCCACACTACTTTACGAGGCCTTACTCGCAAGAACACACGTGGAGGTGCTTTTTTAACGGTCAAATCGGATCGGATTACCAATAGTCGCGGGTTCGAATCCCACCGGGTACAAAAGTTTTTGAAAGCATTTTTTTCAAAAAAGCAGTAATTTAAGTTAGTTAGCGGCAGTTTCGGTTAATCACACACTAGCGTTTGGGGATACGATCTGTCTATAATAATTGACCCTGGACGGTTGCTCCTGGCAGCGGACCCCTTCATTTATGCACGTTGTATACCCCAACTGTATCCAACTTGGATACAGTTGGGGACGCTATAACATAGGTATATCATGTAGATCAGTTTGTTGTTGTATTATAGGTAACGTTGGTAACGTGAATGCATGTATGTCTATTGGGGGTAACCAAAGGACCGATTTCAGGATCGGGACTTACGCGGGTGAAACCACGGAACCCAGCTATTCTTAAATAAAATACTACTAATCTAATCTTTACAGTATCATCATAACAACAAAATATAAAAATAAAATAAGATATGTGTGTCATTTTGAAGAAAAACAGTAATGACATCGACATACAAAACGTATCCGATCCATGATATGAGAGAAAATTGTTCTAGATCACGACTCATAAGACAAATAGTAATGATTGTTCAATTTCTTACAAATCTTATAGTTATTTGTATTAAACAGGCCTAGATAGATTTATTATGATGATGACTGACAGTTTTTTCTTATTGATAACTAGCTGCGTCCCGCGGTTTCACCAGCGTAAGTCCCGATCCAGTGGGAATATCGTAATCAAAAGTAATATTACTCAGGGTGAATATAGCTTTCTAATGGTGAAATACCTTGTAAGTAATGGGGAATCTAGTAGTTTTTGAATTTATTCATAACAAACATTCAGACGCGCACACACACACAAATACAAATCTTTCCTCTTTATTATATTAGTATAGATGTAAAAGACTAGCTGCGCCCCGCGGTTTCACCTGCGTAAGTCCTGATCCCGCGGGAAAATCGAGATCGAAGTCTATGTTACTCCTCGATAAAGTAGCTTTCTTTTGGTGTAAGAGCTTTTGAAATCGATCCAGAGTAGTCCGGAGCCTATTCATTACAAACAAACAAACAAATCTTTCCTCGTTAAACTTTAGTACTAGCTGCGTCCCGCGGTTTCACCCGCGTAAGTCCTGATCCCGTGGGAAATGATCCTGTGGGTCCCGATCCCGTCGATAATGTAGCTTTCTTTTGGTGAATTAATTTTGAAATAGGTCCAGTAGTTTGTAAGTTTATTCATTAAAAACATACACACGCAAAACTACAAAGCTTTCTTTTTATAATATTATGTAGATAGATAGTAGACTAGCTGTGTTTCTCGGTTTCACACGTATAAGTCCCAATCCCTTGGGAATTTTCAAAAGTCCTATCTTATCGGATCGTTTTTCTGATTTATCTAAATCACAAAAACATACGCCGTATTTTTTATTTTTCGGTATTTTTTTTGAGAATAGCTTTTTCCATACTTACATTTTAAAGTCAATGAAGTTTAGATTGCAGTCCAGTTAGTTAGTTAGTTAGCAATTATTGCAATGATGTTAAAACTAAGTTTTCAAGAAAAAACATAAACAACTTAAATTTACCATTACCTAGGTGGTAATGGGCGGTCTTATTGCTTAAAACGATCTCTTCTAGGCAACCTTACAGCCAGGTCTAGCAGGATATAATTTATCATTATATTTCGCGGATAACTCACCCGATTGAAAAAATATTATATCTACTTGACAAATAATAACAACAGTATACCATCATAAGAAGACGCAATCTACCTACTCGTTTCTCCATACAAACTTGATTTTAGATTCTTCTTCTGTTTTCGCGATGTTGTATTGAAATTAAAGACATTTTTCGGTTTGGATCGCGTGGTCTATCCTGAAGAAGAGACCTGGAATGGTCTCGAAACGTTGAGCGTTGTAACAATGCTAAAAGTAATAAAAACCACGCGATCCAAACCGAAAAATGTCTTTAATTTCAAACTTGTTCTAAACAAAAGTTCTAATTTTTCTGAATTTTATTTCTATTCTAATTTGAAAATGAAAAAAATCGAAACGTAGGGGCAGGTCATAGCTGATATAGAACTTATGGCATAAACATATTTTTTCTAATATCTTTATCCAGAGACGATACAGTCGACTACGTTTGTATAGAGAAAGAGTAGGTAGACTGTCTTAATTCACATAATAAATTAAAATAATTAAAATTCAATTTCCAAAAATGAGTCCCTAGGTACGGTACCCAAAAGGCTGGCAAATTAACAAATTACAAATTACTGTTTAGCATAATACATTTCTTACACACTGATATTAAGTACAAACATACACAGACATACCAGTCCTTTCACTTTCATGTAACAAGTTCATTTCTTTTACTTCTCTCCGTTAACTATAATTAGGGATCAGAAACTTAATTGTAGATGATTTCGCAGATGTTTTAAACTATGAAATTGGACTAATTTAATTTCTATTATGATAATTTGTTTATGTAATTCTGTATTTTGTTGTGTTATTACTAGTAATTCGAAGTGTAGTTAGACAATTACTTAATTAAACAGCATTAGTAGGAGGAAACGATTGAAATCAGTTGCCTGAGTCTGTATTTACTGGCTAAATACAGTTTTGGGGTCTCCAAATCGCGAGTAAACGAAATAACAGTTTTCTCTTAGCCCGCATCAATACTAACATGTGTGATAAACACCGGCTAAGTACCTACAAGTCGGAGTCCCGCACGAAAGGTAGTCCTGACACAAAAAACACGTTGGTTTATAGAGGCCCTATATACGTCATTTATTTTATTCTGTTTTTAGTATTTGTTGTTATAGCGGCAACACAAATGCTTCTTTCATGAAAGTTTCAACTTTTTAGCTATACGGTTCATGAGATACGAGTACAGTCTGGTGACAGGCAGACGGACAGAGAAGTCTTAGTAAAATTAAAACCTTTTAATAACGTGTTTTTAGATTTCCTATGGTCGCTAAGGTCGTCCCTTGTTTTGTCACTTACCACTTACAAGAAGTTTCAAAGCTGATAAATATTAATGAAACACAATCTAGCTAGGTATACCCTATTTCAGAATCTTAATGTAAACAAAAACCCCATACATTTATTTGAACGTGACATTTATTTGAAGCTCTTTATTTATGTTTGACTTTAAAACTGAAAGTTTACTTGTTTGATCTAAGTTTCTAAAATCAAGTATAGTATGACCTTAGACCTATACACGCGTTTATTAATAATCCCTCTTAAGGCTGCTTTCATCGTCATTGATCTCAGAAGAATATCTGCAGAAGATATTAGATGATGCGTAAAATTACGATGCGTAAAAATGAAATAAAAATCGCTGCAGGTGCTAAGATGGAGCCGATGAGTGATACTTAAAAAGTCAAAGGTATCATTAACTTTGACATTAACATTAACTTTAATATAAAAGTCGCTGTAACCTTGAATATCTGCGCTATGAAATATGTTTGAGACATCACCATTGGTACTCGAACATACTCGTAATATCTCAATAGACATTGTCGTCGCTTACACCTACTCATGCGTGACCGTAGAACCAGCAAATAGCTTAAAAAACCTGTTCATTTTACAAACTGACCAGACTACAGCCAGACAGATGGACCCAGTTTAGTTTAGAGTTGATTAATAATAGTTATTATCTAGAGATGGGCCGACTAGGGGTTCTGCCGACTAGCAGACTAGCCGACTAGTCGGTGCCAAAATTGCCGACTAGTCGGCAATGCAGATCATTATAATTCCGAGATATTTGGGTCAATCGTGATCACTCGGCGATTGTTGCTATTTTTGGATAAGTTTGCACTTTGAAAGCTGTAGTGAAACTTCCAAAAAATGGATGAAATAAAAATAAAAGATGGAAAAAAAATGGAGCTGAGGCATAGTTATGACACTTTAGATGTTTAGATGATGTATGTAAGCTATGACGTGTTTTGTTTACGTTTTTCTGACTATCCACCTTCTAAACTGTTCTACTAATTAAATAAATATTGATTTTATTGTATAATTGTTAGTTGACGACTAGTCGGCATAATTTGCCGACTAGTCGGCCCATCTCTATTATTATCGTATTAAAACAATACGTTTATCCTTCTATTAGGTATAATTCAAATGTGAAAGTTTTAATCGACTATGTTTGTTGCACCTTCACGCCAAAACTACCGATTGTGATGAAACTTAGTATGAAAGATAGCTGGAGATCTGGTCCAGCACATAGGCTTCTTTTTATCCCGATGTTCCCGCGGGATCGGGACTTACGCGGGTGAAACCACAGCGCGCAGCAAGCGTCAACGGCCCGAGGTATATAGGTAGGTATTTTTGACCGCTCGATACAGAGAATCGGTCCACCGAGTAGGTGGTCTTCCAACACTCCGTAACGCATCGCATCGTGGTCGCCACTCGTGGACTTTTACTCCCCAGCGACCGACAGCGAAATCAACTAACAATGTGTTTTTATAAAACTAAATTATTCTTAGGTGATTTACAATGTACCAATTAGCAAATTTATACAATGTGTAAACAATAAGTTTTATAGCTTTCTTTACACCTTCTTTATGAATTCAATTAAAATATTTAAATGTTCGGTAGTAGGTACAAACTTAAAACGGAATATTTCTTTTATATAGGGATTAAATCCCGCTGTACGTTACCTACCTGCTTCCCTTTTCTGGTTACAATAATAACACAAACCCATACTTTATTTTTTAATTGTAGACTACGATTTGACACATCTTTTGGAAGAAAAAATGACAAATACAAAAAGCCAAAACGTCATATTATAGTCTGAAATTAAAAAAACGTAGGTACTATAAGGTGCTAAGGTTGAAGTAAAATTCGTTCGTGAGATGAAGTTCACTACAATGTAAGTGAACTTAATCTACGACTAAGTTCATAGTTCATCGACCTTTCTCAAACCTTCAACCTGACATTACTGCCTATAAAATCATTTTTACACCATAAATACAAAACTAAAAGTATAATTAAAGTTGAATGTCGAGAACACAACACAATAACCCATTTACCATGGCACAGTGGGGTAAAAACTCCATGAGAACTTACCATTGATAAGTCATGTTCACAGAAAGACGGTGTATTAACTATTTGTATTAATTTCTTATTTAGTGTAGTATGTTAGTGGATCAATCTAGAAGCATGTTATCAATAAAATATGGGTATGTGTGTAGGTAATAAATAAATAGATCTGATTTTTTTTTTCTGGTTGTATTTTCATAATATTGCGGTGTTCCTTGGTTGGACACGAGAGGATTATAATGACGCGCAAAGTTATCTATTTATAAAGGGGACCGAGAAAACGTGGAAGACCTCGACTAACATGAATGTCAACTATCAGAAAAGTCTTGGAGATAAATAACATTGACCCAAAGACCATCAAGAACCGTTCTCTCTAGAGAAAAATTATAAGTGGAGCCGACCCCAAGTAAGCAAGGAATATGGCCAGACGAGGAAGAAGTATGATATTAAGAAGTATTACCATTAAATAAAACTAAAATAATAAAATTAAGGTAAAAAAACAAATTAAAATATAAACTGAATAGCTAATAACTAAAACAAAAAGAAGTTGTCGGCAACAACGCCCTTCCGAGACTTAATGCCCAAGATGCTGACGGCGTTCCTCCGTGCCATTTTGGATGGATACTATGGATGAACTAAATGTAATTATCATGGTGTTCGCTTCCATATCAAAAGCATATCTACAAAATTCAATACAAATTTCATTTGAGATTGATGTACCTACAGGTACATTGATATAGGGCACTTACCTAATAGATTAACTATAGTTTTAAAGATTCAATCCATCTTTATTGCGTGTTACACCGGCCTACGTATTATGAATGAGCTAAATTCCATGGATAAGCAACGGGTACATTTTGAATTTTGAAAATGAATAAAAATGAAACTAGGTATACGATTAAAATACCCATGTTCAAAAATAATTACACCTAAGCCACAGAATACATAAATAGTAAGTAGTTACATGCCTAAGCTTAAAATATCCTAATTAAAATTTAGAATGTATAACTTTCGAAATTCAAAATGTACCCTAAACGACACAAATTACCTATGAAAGGCACTCGTACATATTACCTATAGGTAGATATAAACACAGTATATAAATTATCTGAAATCTTCCCACGAAAACGTACGAAAATACTCGTAAAGTTAGTAATCATTACTAACGTCATATAAGTACCTACGTTTCATTTCTCAAAATTAAATCAAATTTTATTGTCTAGACGATAAAATCGGGAAAGAAAAATTTCAAGCGTGAGAACTTTAGAAACTTTCTTCTTTTGATAGAAGCCCTCGTATAAAGAAAATAAATAGGTATTGTAATCCGTACTGTGGCAATGATTTTATACAAGTTTTGAAATGTCTTTTAAATAAATGAATGGACACATTTATCATTTAACTTGGTATCGCTCATTTGTGCAACTTACATTAAATTGTATTCTTTGTGTTTACTCTATGTCTTTTCTGTTCTTGTCTTTTGTTGTTCGAATAAAGTAATCTTTCTATCGCTTAGTATAATAAAAATTTAATAATAAAATAAAATTTATAATTTACGCAAAATTTCTAGTGTATCTTTACCCGCTTTCATTTCTACACATAGCACAAAACAATAAAATTTTGAAAAATTCAAAATTCCGTTATGCAGTATCATTCAGGAAGCACTTCTGTTGTCAGCTACAAATACAACACGCGCTCGCCTTCTTGCTTCTGCTAAGAGAGAGTTGGGTTTCTGGCTCCAAGCCAAACCATCCCCCAATTTAGGCACTCTACTTGATAATGTTTCTTTTAATTTATGCATAGGGCTTAGATTAGGTACTTTTGTAAACCATGTACATAAATGTATAATGTGGTGTCGAGACCGACACCTTGGGTCACCACGGTCTCTCATGTCGTCGGAGTGCTGGCAGACTATCTCGCCATGCCGCTATAAACGACGTCATCCGTCGGGCCCTTGTCAGCGTCAACGTACCGGCTCTTTTAGAGCTGAACGGTCTCGTACGTGATGATGGCAAGCGACCCGATGGAATGACGTTGATCCCCTGGAGTCGTGGAAAGCCGCTTGTGTGGGACGCTACTTGTGTCGATACGCTGGCGGCTTCACACGTTAGTTCCACCTCCAGGGAGGCGGGTGCTGCGGCGACGCGGACGGCGGAAGAGATTGCAAAACGGCGGACATATGCTTCCATTGGCGATGGATACATATTTCTGCCGTTTGCAGTCGAGACGTTGGGGCCGTGGGGAACCGAGGCTTTAGATTTTTATAAAATGTTTCAAAATTATTAGTATTAGCTTCTGGTGACCAAAGGGCTGGCGGCTACTTTGGCCAACGAATAGGTATTGTTATCCAAAGGGGCAATGCAGCCAGCCTTTTGGGTACTATACCTAGGGACTCATTTTTGGATTATTAATTTAAATTATTTTAATTTATCTAGTTACTTATTCCTAAGTTAAATAAATAATAAAACTCGCTTAGTTATATATAGTTGTATAGAATTCTAACTGTCTACATTGCCATAGATTCAGTAGCTTTTATTATGAAATGATTAAAATGTACGTACATAACATAGATAGGTACCTAATATATGGAACCAAACAGATGTAGATATCTATCGTATCTATATAATATTAGTGGGAGAAGTAAATCAGTCTAATATTATAAATCCGAAAGTTTGTTTGTTTATACATATTAAACGGTCAAGCGGCTTGACCGATTTGGATGAAAATTTGCATAGCAAGAATTTATGTAATGGAGAGTAACTTTTGATCACGATAATCCCGTGGGATCGGAACTTACGCGGGTGCCCGCGTAAGTTTAGATCTATAAGCTATAGTGTAGCTCTAAAATCTTAATCATTTCCATTTTTTAGATCTATCAAATTTTAACAAACTCTTCCCTTAAACAAAAAATAAAGATTGCAAAAGTTTCAACGCAAAAATCGACTTCTACTTCAAATAGAAGATTTGAAAACGACTTTAAAAAAGAATTTGAAACTCAACCTCCATTTTAAATAAGCGGAGTTTAAAAACGAAACACGCATTCCAAATGTCGCCAAACAAAACGTACCACAGTAATTTAGACACATTAAACCGTGTTTGCACATACAAAACGTAGGGATGCATCGACCCGAGACAGCCGGATTCATTCTAGTGAAAGTAAGCGAAAGTCAGGGATTCGTTGAGATAAAATAGTAAACCAGGATTCGTTTCGCGTGCTAACAAATGATGATATTACTTAGTCTCAAATTTTAATTTAGAAGAACAGCTGTAAACTTTGTCAGCCTCTGTGACGCGATGGCCTGACTGCAACACAGAAGGTTGCGGGTTCGATTCCCGCAACCTTATTTGACTTAACGACTGCTATCACATATTACAATTATCAGAGATAACCGCCTTATTTTTACGTATTTAGTCCAACTGATTAAACCCTAATTTATTAATCTGTTAGAACAGAATTTAAATTAAGTAACTAAATGTTAATTATTTTTAAAATTGATAGAAGATTGATACATTACGGTTATAGTAATTAAATTGATTTTAGTTTATTGATTGCATTTAGATCTTATTTTTATGGTATACTTTTAATTTTATTTAATACTATACCCAATCTGAAATGTTGTTTTTGTGTTTAATCAATCATCACTCTCGCTGGAAATTCCATTGTGTTGCTTTTTCGCACTTCTCATGACACCACTTATTTATCAAATGACTAGCAGATTCCCGCGGTTTCACCCGCGTAAGTACCGATCCCGTTAGGATATCAGGATCAAAAGTAGCCTATGTCACTCCTCGATAATGTAGCTTTCTATTGTTGAAAGAATTTTTGGAATCGGTTCAGTGGTTTCAGATATACATACATGTTACCAACGTTACCTCTTTATACGTAGTATTAGTATAGGCTGAACATGTCAATGCCAACATTCTATCTATAACAATACCATAATTAACTCTCTATAAAGAAATAGTTATTTCATTGTTGGATATTGAATTTTTTTGCTTAGAATAAAAGTGAAAATGTAGTTTGTATTGACTTTTAGCTTTTTCTTTACCATTGTTTTGTAAACACTTACACGTAAAGTTAACCAGCTTAGATTATGACGAAATTAATTTATACCTACCTGCCTACCTACCTACCTATATCTGTTGCAGATATATTATATATACCTAGTCAAAGTCATAGTCTTAGTTTTTTTCGAGTACACAACATGTAAGCACAAACTTTGCAGCAAATTAAAAACATAATACCAATTTTTTTATTGATTAGTAAACCCTCACCACATTTACCGCACCCATATTAGTAGGAGTTTTCAGAACACTTCGGTCTGAAACCGAAGATGGACTTGACATGTCTGTTACTGTCTTATTGAGTCGCCTCACTCGAATACTATGAATAGCCAAGCATGCTCGATTCGATATTTTTTTTGTTATCTAGCTAGTTAGCTGGTCAAATAAACCATACACTGATTCATCCCCATTTTATCCCCTTACAATCCCTGTCACTGTCTAAAAAACAATTCCTGTAGGAAAAAATCCGAGAAGATTGATATTATGATCATTTCGCACTAATCAGTTGAGCAAAGTGTGCAGACTCAAAAAATTAAAATAACAACATCAAAAAAAACTTATTAAACGTACTATATGACATCATCTATGACATAATGGTACGGCACGTTCTTTTGATCTGAATCAGCATGTTTATCTTATACCGGATCTTAACTTTCATTCATTTCTGAACCAGTTTTCTTGTGAAAGACATATCCTGTCAGTCAATATGGTGTTACAATGTTACACACCATCTCTAAATGATTTTCGAGGATAGAATCAGTTTTATTTTGAAGGGTGTTTTTGGTCCGAAAAGGGGCAGAATGTCAAGTGCTTTACGAATAGTAAACACAAGGCGATCGACATAAGAACGGCCTGAGAAGCACTGCCGTGGAAGGCGGAAGACTTCCCACGGGATCGGGACTTATGCGAGTGAAACCGCGGGACACTGCTTGTCTGAAATAAAATTGTCAAAGATATTACTTCTTAGATAATTAGTATTTTAGGATCAAACGATTCTGAGGTAATTCAAAGTGACGAGTAACTTTTGTCATGATGAGTTTACAATAACCCAACATCTAGTGTTGACAAGATATTTTAGATAAAAAGCGTTCGATACAGTCAGCCACAATATCCTCTTAGAGAAACTCGAAGATTTAGGTGTAGCAGATACAGCACTAAAAATGTTCAAATCATATCTGAGTGATAGGTATCAAGTAGTACGAATAGAAAACATTGAAAGTGCACCCCAGAAACTGACTTACGGCATTCCCCAAGGGTCCGTGATAGGAACTCTACTGTTCCTCATTTACGTTAATAATATAAGTAAAATAGGACTGACGGGACACGTAACAATGTATGCTGATGATACCTGCCTATTCTACTTTGGGCCTGACCTTGGCGACTTAATATGTACAGCGCAAAATGACCTTTTAAAATTCAACATCTGGTGCCGTAGCAATCTTCTCACAGTAAATGCAAAAACAAATCTCAAAGATTTACAAATAACACAAAACAAAATAATTAAAACACTATTTAGATACAAAAAATTAACTAATACCAGGACTTTATACAAAGAAACACAACTATTTAATATAAAACAACTATATACATACGCAACCTGCATACTAATTAAAAAGATACTTACAAATAAAATACACATTAACATAGAATTTACTAAAAGAAAATTTAAGCACAATCTTAGAAATACCGATAAAATAAAATTACATAACTTTAGAACAAAAACATATGGTAAGAAAAATATAATGTTTGAAGGTGCATTGATGTATAATAACCTACCGAAAGAAGTAAAACAGTGTGAAACAGTTCCTGGGTATAAAAACAAACTTAGAAAGTATATTTTAGATAAGATATTTGAATAATGATCTCCAAAAGTTTTGAAACTAACCTATGATAAGTACATACTAATACTCATTGTAAGTGGACTTAAGTCTTTTATGAGTAAATAAATTCTTTAAACCTAAACCTAGATATTCCAACATTCCAAGGGATTCGTAAGTTGTACTTAGACATTTTAAAAGTTTAACCACAACAACATTAAGCACGTTGTGTGAAAGTTACATCATTGTGTCAAATTGCACGGTCATCGACGTAAATGATCACAAAAATTCTCCCATAGTCATTGTGGGTGACAATTGCGGGTTTCTCTTTTTAAAATCGTCGTACTCGTAACAATATTGTCGTATTACCATCGTTGAATAGTAATTTTAGGTTATGAAGTCGTGGATAGGTTATTTTAGTAATTTATGACTTCTGTGGTGTCTCTCTGCGGCTGTGACGTAGAAGGTTGCGGGTTTGATATCTGTATTTGTACTTATCTATGTTTTTGTTTGACGTGGAATAAAGCAAGTAAATATAAGCAAATAAGTATTTATATACTTACTTGTACAAACAAATACCTCTATCTCTTATGTAAGTAGGTATATAATAAATAAGTACCCACTATATTTAGTTTTTTTTTTTAAATAAGTATACATATTTAGTTATAGATTTAATTTGGTTTTTAGTGCACTAGAAATTATATTAGTAGGTAAATGTATTTTGGACTTAGATACTAACAAATAAAATAAAAATGTGATTATTGCCACGTTGTTTCTTCCATAATGTGGGTAACATGTCGAAAATTCAAATTCAAAATTCATTTATTCATTTAGAACGTATATTATACACACATACGTACGAAATACATACATATTAACTTAAAATCATTATAGGTAACATAAAACCAAGTTAAAGAAAACCATCATAGTCGCCGTCTCAGTTTTCTCTCAAGTCTAGATATATCTCTAACTACGCGCATTATCTAGATTCCAGTATATCTACACAGGCAAAGCTAGGTTACGAGTTAGTGCTCTAAGTTTCTAAAACTAAACGACTCTACAAGTATAGCGAGCGAAAATTAATGACGGATTTTTTATAGTGTTTTAACACGATATTTTTCTAAATGTTTTCAAATTTTTTAGATTTAATATTTTGAGAATGCCATATTTCAGGAAATTCAACATTTTAGCTCTCCCTCACTCCCGTGAGTCAAGCAGAATAAATAGTAGAAATAGGGTATTCTGCAGCTGATTATAAGATGTTATAAATTCAACAACATTTTCATGTTAGAAACACAGCTGATTTAGCTAAATACAGCCTTGTGTAGCTTCTATGAACATCGCCAAACAAATCTGAATAGAGTGAATTGCTTCTAAAAATATTAAGGCGCTCCCATCTACATAACATACCTAGGTCGAATAAAACGCCTCACTTATTTCACCGAAATAAGATTCTCATAAATCTATGAATTCGTTTAAAATCGGTTAAAAATTCACACTTCCTAACCTATCTTACTCAAGAATGCGTACGAAATCTTTTACGAAAATTCGTACGAAATGCTTTTTGAAGTGGTTGATTCGCACGGATTCGCACGTGCCAATTGACTATACTGACTGTTACCTTCTCAACTGTATTAATAACTACGTGTCCTTCTCGGAACCTACCATGTTGCTTACAGTACCTACGCACTACATCCTACAACTTATACTTAGACTTTAGACATTCATTTTGCTAGCGTACAACTATGTGAAGCAGGTTATTCAATAGTGATGGGACATGTGAATGTGATACATTTATATTACCTACAGTATTATGCCTACAATCGACTTTTGATGTGAAACATCTATAAGCAAGGCCGTGACGATGCATCGCCATACTTTATGATAGAATATAATAAATAATGTACCTACTATACGTAGCGAGTCGAT
This sequence comes from Idaea biselata, assembly GCA_958496205.1. NCBI lineage: Eukaryota > Metazoa > Arthropoda > Insecta > Lepidoptera > Geometridae > Idaea > Idaea biselata. The sequence continues at coordinate 4,311,913 of OY292394.1, forward strand.
GTTTCACATCTGCCAGGCGTTCCGTGACAGCTCACAATTTATTATTAAGAGGACAGTCTCCATTCTCTTTCTCCATACAAACGTAGTTTACATTTTCCTCCCTGGATAAAGACATTAGAGCAAATATGTTTATGCCATAAAACCTATATCTGTCATGACAATGCATCTACCTTTTTTTTTATTATTTTCCAATTAAAATAATAATAAAAAATAATAAAATGAAAAAAATAAAAAGGTAGATGCATAGTCATGCTCATGACAGATATAAGTTTTATGGCATAAACATATTTGCTCTAATGTCTTTATCCAGGGAGAAAACTACGTTTGTATGGAGAAAGAGAATGGAGACTATACTCTTAAGTATTATATGGCCATTAGCGTGTAGAAAATTATACTTTTAGCTTTTACCCCGCCTAGATAAGAGGGTAACGTTTTTGCACTGCGGGTCCCAAGCCCGGATAATTGGAAGTGTAATCGTAGTAGGGCTAACCTATCATCCCCATAATGTCCCATGTAGTACCTGGTGATCCAGGTACCACATGGGACTTGCAGCACAATGTCCCATGGGGTACCTTGTGCTGCCTGATACATACCTACCATCGGTATGTACGTAAAGTGACTATATTTTTTAAATAGTATTGCAGGTGATGTCAAATATAGTTGTACGACTTTACTCGACTTTAAAAAATATTCTCGACTAGGCTCCCATCTCATTTAAGAGGTTAGTCTCCATTCTCTTTCTCCATACAAACGTAGTTTAAATTTTCCTTCCTGGATAAAGACATTAGAGCAAATATGTTTATGCCATAAAACCTATATCTGTCATGACAATGCATCTACCTATTTTTTTTTTTTTATTTTCTAATTAAAATAATAATAAAAAATAATAAAATGAAAAAATAAAAAGGTAGATGCATAGTCATGACAGATATAAGTTTTATGGCATAAACATATTTGCTCTAATGTCTTTATCCAGGGAGGAAAATTTAAATTACGTTTGTATGGAGAAAGAGAATGGAGACTATCTTCTTAAGAAGTAACTCTGAAATCCATACAAACTATGGTAAATGCTCGCTTATACTAAGTTAGTATGATCCAACACTATTTCTATATTACTACCTAGGTACTTCCATATGAGAAGCGCACACGCATCTAGGTTAGGTAGGTACTCGCGACAAAGTAACAAGTAGGTTTTCTTCAATCGTACGATAAAAAACTCATTGAGTATCTACTGCATATCAATTGAATGACCTGAATCGATTTTTTTTAGTTTACATAAGCCGGATTCTAGTAGAAAGTATTTAAGAAGGTAGTGATCTAAGTTGTAGCATGGCAAATGAAGCTTGAAAAAAAAAGGAATGGCTCTGAAAGTTTTTTGAAGTTATATTTAAAGTTATTTTTCACTAGAGACAAGTTTAAGAAGACGTGAAATCGTATCGCGATTTAAAACTGGTTTGAAAACTAAGTAAATAATTTCAGATAATTTCATAAAGTTACTTCCAAAACAGGCCTTATGTTTGTGAATTTAGAAAGAGCTATAAATTTACTTAACCGCCATCTACACTTCAGCTGTAGAACTACGACAACTGTGAATTGTAAATGATGGATGATACTTTGCTTCTCCTTTCACTTAGCAAGGGAGTTCTAGCATCTTTCCCTAGATGGCGCGGTCATTAAAACCTTCAGTTTAAAAGACATTTTCTTGAAACTACACACATCAACAATGTCTAGGGATATTATAGTTTTTCTTAATTTTCACAATATCAGTAAATAATTTCTTAAGACACCTGTATATGAAATAAAAGTTTATTTTAATGTGTTATGCTGTGTTACAAAAAAATAGAGCTGCTGCAATAATTTTTATTGTTTTTTTTTTAATTAACCAAAACCTCTCATGTTTACTTAACACAGAATCGCGCTTAATTATGGAATAAAAGTATTGAATATCAAAAAAAGTCTTTAATTACAAAAAAAATATGCATTTTATTAAATTTAATAATCGGTATTTCCTCCTCTGACATTTATAAGCGTGCGGCATCGATTAAGTATTCATACTTAAAATGAGGTTGTCCAAGTCTGGTTGCGGAATAATGTCCCAGGTCCGTTTTAAGTGTATGAAAAGTTGGTCTTCTGTCGTCAAATCTGGAGAGAAATTAATCATAGCTCTTCTTTGTAACATGTCCCATGCATGTTCGATAGGATTCATGTCGGGGGACTGAGCAGGCCAGTCCATAACTCTGACATCATGTTCCCGAAGCTCATTTGATACCAGACGCGCCGTATGTGCGCGGGCATTATCGTGCATAAGTTGGAACTCCGGGCCCATTTGCACCCTATGTGGGATAATTACAGGTTCCACTACCTCATTACGATATTTCCACGCAGTCATGTTCCCTCTGATTCAAATGAGATCGGTTTGCGCACCTATTCGAATTCCAGCCCATACCATGATGGTCCCGCCTTGATAGGAATGGACTTCTTGCACATGTTGGAGACGGCGCTGTCGACCTGGAAGTCTCCATACTCGTAGTCTTCGCGAATCCGGATGAAATCCGAACCGAGACTCGTCAGAAAACAGTACCATCGACCATTGCTCGTTACCCCATACAAAATGTTCTCGAGCCCACAAAAGTTTTCGCTCGCGATTGCCACGCCGTAAAGCTGGAACTCGAAGTGGACTGCGAGAATGAAGACCGGCTTCATGTAATCGTCTTCTCACAGTTTGGTCGCTTACTAACAATTGGTGGTCAGATTGAAGCCTTTGAACCATTTGCATAGCCGTAACAGTGGGTTGTCTCCTAGCGATATTTTGTAGAAAACGGTCTTGTCTAGGAGTTGTGACACGACTTCTGCCAGAATGCCGTTCCGCAACATCACCCGTAACACGATAACGTGACCACAACCTAGAGATCACATTTTGGTGGGTCCGTAGAGTGTCAGCAACTACGCGTTGAATAGCGCCAGCTTCCAACATGCCTACAGCTCTAATCTGTTCTTCTCTTGTTAAATGTCTACGTGACATAACAATAAACAATACACACACTCTATTTGAATTAAAAAAATGTGCATATTATTATTTACAAAATCAGCTGGGTTAAATGGTAACCAAAACTAACTGTGAAAAAGCCAAATTCGAATTACCGCGTATTCTTTTGTTTTTAAAATGATTTTTTTTTTATTTTTTTGAATTTCGAAAGAAGAGACGGCAGAGTTTATTTTTCATATAGAAACTTTTTCGATACTGTAAATAGTTTATAAGCTAGGAAGTCTAAAATACAATATCCCTAGACATTGTTGATGTGTATGTATAGGTGCTATAGTTTTTAGAAAATGTTAATAGTGAAGAAAGACAGACAGACAGAGTTGAGAGTGGGTGAGTGGTGATAAATAAATAAAATATAATAAATAAATCATCTAGAGCGCCTTCTAGCCCCGTGGTAAGCGACTAAGCTTGTGTTACGGTGACTAGACAACGGATATAATACTTAAATTTATTTTTCTTTTGTAAATACATACATATTATACATAGAAGGACACCCAGACCAGACATAAATATTTATTTTTAAGCATAAATCCACTACAATCCACTACTGTAGATAATCCACTATAGTGAAACTATACACGCAAAGAATGCATGTAGTTTCACTGCCCGACAGCATTACAACAGATAGGTCGGTTGCACTGTATGAGCTTATTTTCTTCCTTTTTTTGAAGTCAGGTAAATTTTTTTATAGTTCGACAAAGGCCTTTGCCTAAGCCAAATCAAATCAAAATCAACACTTAAACAGACTCTGCCATGATTGTCTTCAGCTACATGTCTACATACATATTATACATAGAGGGACACCCAGACCAGACACAAATATTTATTTTATATGCATAAATATTTGCAACTTGATATGCAGTTATTTTGCATTGGCTTTCTTTTTATAAGCTTTCGACTTTAATCTATTGACTCGAAAATATGTATCGTGTGAATGTTTCATTCATTTACCTACAAGGCTTGGGAAAATAAAATCAAAATTTTGTGAAATAAATTATTTTAATAAATAGTTAGAAATAAATTAACAATTCTTATCTTATTATTTAACCATAAAACTAATAGTACGTATTGGCTTATATTTAAGCTTGCTTCTTATACTCCTGCCAACCTTGGTAGGGTAAAGGCGCCAAATCACGCCGCCTTCTATGGTGTCCATGGTGACCAGCGTAGATAACCTGATGATCGTCATGGTCATCGTGAGACGTTAGTTTCTTGACTCCAACTATGGCTGACAGCATTAGAGCTAATGCTGATACCGCTAAAGCCTGTAAATAAATAGATAATTTAAATATCATTGTAAGTATGGAATGATCTTTACATTTAAATATATCGAGCGACTGATTCAGAGATACACCAGGCTAAGACGGCGATGGCGAAATGATTTCGTTTAGTAAAAAATGACCCTTTTAGATCCAGGGAAATGAAAGAAAGATTGTAAAAATCCTTGTAATTTTGACATTACTTTTTCCTAAAAGTAATGTCAAAATTATGTTATTGTCTCCTGACAATAACATAATATAGGTACTTAATAGATTGTGAATACCATAAATTATTTAATCCATATTAATATTGAAATTAAAGACATTTTTCGGTTTGAATCGCGTGGTTTTTATTACTTTTCAGGTCTCTTCTTCAGGATAGACTAAGTCTAAGATAGACTAAGTTTAGTCTATCCTGAAGAAGAGACTAAGTCTAAGATAGACTAAGTTTAGTCTATCCTGAAGAAGAGACCTGGAAAGGTCTCGAAACGTTGAGCGTTGTAACAATGCTAAAAGTAATAAAAACCACGCGATTCCAACCGAAAAATGTATTTAATTTCAATACAACATCACGAAAACAGAAGAAGAATCCATATTAATATTATAAAGAGGAAGGATTTGTTGGTTGCTATTGATCGATTAAAAAAAGTATTACCAATAGAAAGCTACATTACCGAGAAGTAACATAGACTAGACTATCCCGTGGGCATACCATACCAAGGACATATCCTTGAAGAAGAATATCCTTCTTAGATTCCGCAACAACAAGGACAAGGACGAGACGGCTACAAGGACGGTTACAAGGATATAGACTACTAGCAGATTCCCGTGGTTTCACCCGCGTAAGTCCCGATCTCGTAGGAATATCGAGATCAAAAGTAGCCTATGTTACTCAGGGTGAATGTAGCTTTCTAATGGTGAAAGAATTTTTGAAATCGGTCCAGTTATTTCAGAGATTACCCCCAATATACATACATGTTACCAACGTTACCTCTTTATAATATTACTAGCAGCTCCCGCGGTTTCACCCGCATAAGTCCCGATCCCGTGGGAATATCGGGATCAAAAGTAGCCTATAGCCTTCCTCAATAAATAGACTATCCAACCCCGAAAGAATTTTTCAAATCGGACCAGTGGTTCCTGAGATTAGCGCGTTCAAACAAACAAACAAAAAAACAAACAAACTCTTCCGCTTTATAATAGTAATAGATAAAGATATAGCTCTATCTCTGTAGATAGAGATAGATGGGAATCAATCACTATCTCTATAGTCTGCATCAAAACTTACGAGGGTGTATTTTATAAATCGTTATCTCTCGGAATCGTTAGACAAGAAATACGAACTTTGCAAAATTTCCATCAAGATCCACACTAAGTGCCTAGACTTAAAACCAGTCCTGTAATACTGGTCTCAAACAACTGATACAAGGACTCGTTACGCTTCTACTTGAAAACATACTTTGTAAAGTATCTTTCGAAGTAGAAGCGTAGAAGATTGTTGTTACACTTCAAACCCCGTCAAGTTAATAAACAAAACTATGATAGTAACTAAACCATAATTAATTTGTACCTAATAAAATATGATAACAGACATTTTAATGCCCATACGGAAGTACAAAAGAAAGAAACTCACGCGCACGCACTTTCCATCATTGATTGCGAAATAAAATAACATTGTATGACAGTTATTATTGTTCATCGACGGCAAGATAATTGCAATTATACCTGCATTATGCTTGCCAATTATAATAACTACTTAAAATTCTAAAGAAAATCATTGTAATTATTTTGAAATTAGGATCGTAAATAAGAAGCAATGTTGATCGTAAAGAGTGACAGTAATTTATTAATTTAATAAATTTAATTTAGTAGGCGGTTATTCAATGTATGCGTGACCCAAAAGGTAACGTATAATGTAACATTTAAAAATAAAGTTAAAAAAGGAAAGTATATTATAATTATGCTTCCTTCCTTATATGCAGATACGAAATGTTAAAAAAAAATGAATAATCATATGTGTTGAATAAAACACTACACCTAATATCGATATCCAAAGATGCAAGGCAGGTTGCCTTTTTATAAATACGTAACTTTTTTTTTATTGTAAAGACCCTGACATTTTTAATTAAAAACTGTATTCCCATTTTAATGTTATTATATTATAAATCAAGAACACATGGGTATAATATTCAAAACGATTACCTTGTAGGTTGATTAAAATCATCTTAAACCAAGCGTAAATGAACAATTCTATCTAAACTACAAGATTCTACTTTAAGAAAATATATCATAGAAATATCTTGCACATCGGTATACAGTTTTCTCTACTTCACGGCGCGTGCGCATACGGGTCCACTGATCAACAATTACTCACTTTTACCAATTAAAACTATTCTACAATTAGAACATCTTGCGGATTTAGATGCGACTGTGATATTATTAATGTCGTGATAATGCACTTATATTTTTATTAATAAAGGTAATAACTTTGTTTAATTTTCTGAAAGTAGTGTGTTTGTCGCAATAAACGTGTTCTAATTTCTTTCTTTTTTCAGAATTAGCTTTCTCATTCGTTTCTGACGTATAAATAAATAAATTCTCTGAACAACATACAGCGCCATCTAGCCCCGTGGTAAGCGACTAAGCTTGTGTTACGGTGACTAGACAACAGATATAATACTTATATACCTTTTTTTTTTTTTTTTTTGTAAATACATACATATTATACGTATTATACCCAGACCAGACACAAATATTTATTTTTAAGCATAAATACTTGCACCCGGCGGGAATCGAACCCGCAACCTTCTGCATTACAGTCGCGCTTTCGCACGACGCGCCACAGAGGTCGTCATATATACGTATTATTTATAAGTGGTTAATCTTGGACTTTTTTAAAGTATCCATTAGTTATTTATTTGTTAAAAATCATACAGAAAAGGGTTTTAAAATCGATATCTACAAAATGCTGTCAACGTAACGCTAGATTACCGCACAGCCAAAACCGCTGATAGTTAAGGGCTGAAATTTTGATAGTGTATTCTCTATGTGATGTAGGCACCCGATAAGAAATTGTTTTTAGGAATTCCCACGAGATTAAGACTTACGTGGGTGAAAACGCGGAAGACTGGTCGTTGGCGTTGATACTCCTCTTAAGAGGAGTATCAACGCCAACGACCTTGAAACTGAAAATCCCTGTCGGGCTCATCGAAATTTGTTGATTATTTCATGACGGAATGTCCTAGAACTTTTTTTTGTGCACAGATTGTAGGTGACATTGTTTCCTACATTTTGGTGTGGTTTTAAGACAAGAACCTCCTATTGGTGCAAAGCCTATCCAAATTTTAGACAAAAAATGTCTGATTTGGCTAAAATGTCGATAGGCTTTAATACGTTTCGACATATTTGTATGGAAACTGCACTAAAATATCGGAAACAATGTCGCCTACAATCTGTACTCAAAAAAAAGTTCTACGACATTCCGTCATGAAATAATCAACAATTTTCGATGCGCCCGACATGGATTTTCAGTTTTTCTGTATAGGGCCCTTAACAAAATAATGTGGGATAAAACACTTTTTTTCTTTTTTTTTCTTGCCTTGGCAAAAGGTTAACAGCATTAACTAAATAAAAAAATATGCAATATACGTATTTTGATCAAAAATAACAAAGCATATACTCAAAATACCATAATATCAAGGTAACACAGCGTGACCTACTAGATTTACATCGTTTCCTACAGTGTCACCTGTCACGACCAAATATAAAATATTCTATAAATAGACATGTTTACTTGTATAAATAGGACACCTTCCATCTATACCATTTGTCTTTTCTCTCCTAATATATTTTATCTCGGTCACCTGTCCATTCATTGTCTGTTGTATTTGTTGAAGTACTATTTTGGTCTTTGGGGAGTTTCATTGAGATGAGGTCTACATTTGCGAACTTAAGGTTACCATAACCTATAACTCTTTTTATAGTGTCATTATATCATTGAGTTTACCTAAATAACAATTACACGGCATATTGATATTTCAATTTTAATTCATCCTTTATGTCCAAGACACAATAAATTGCAAGAATGCCGTTTACGGTGGTAAGACCACGTCGTACGAAAGTCGGGCTCGTGACGTGAGGAACAAATGCCTTGCTATGGCGCCTCCGCCCGGTCGTGGCAGATTGGGAAGTCCTAAGACTTGTGCTGGATTGATGTTTTGCTTGCAAACGGCCTCACTACACGGGATGCCGAAGATCATTTGTAGTGGAGACGTAAAAGTAGGAAAGCGGAACCGGGAATATCGCTGTAATGATGATAAGATATTCGATTGTACTTGGATAAAGTACCATGATAGGTACCTTATTCGATATTGCCTATTCTTTATCTATACTTATTCCTAAGAAAAAACATCTTGCCTACTTTGTCAAGATGTTTTTCCTCAGGAAACTATTAACCCCTTGAAACTTTCAGGGTACAAAACTCAATGAGCTTAGTGCCACTTTGAAAGTTTTCCTAAATTTTCTTGCTGAAAGTTGATAAGTTTTGTGCCACCATAAAAGTTTCAAGCAGTTAATAGTTTCCTGAGAAAAATACAGCATTTCTATTATTAAGCTATTGGCTAGCTTTTATCGCGGGCTTTGAGCTTTGAATGAAGAAATTTCGTAACGAAAAAACCTAACACCCCCCACTCCGCCTACCATGTCCAACGTGGTCCTAAAAAAATTGCATATGTTGATAAAACTATGCAATCGTTTTACCGCGGCAGTCCCCGAGTGCCGCACGTTTTTTCTTTTTTTCTTTTGTAAATGCATTCCACTTCTAGAGTGTCAGGGATGTCTGATGTAGTGTAGTAAAAACATTGGAAGTAGGTAACGGAATGCACGGCCGAAATCACGTATTTCCCTTATTGGTTGTTCGCCTTGCGGGTTGGACTGTGACGTCGCTTCGAAAGCAAATACCAGACATTTATGTCAAATATTGGATGAACTTGTACAGGGAAAAGTGCTCTTTGACTTTGCGGGTCTTATTTTTCTTTCCTTTTTTGGGAGTTCGGAGGAAAGTTGTCTAAAGGTGCCGATTTCCAAGTTCGTGTGTGTATTGGAAAATGTTCAAATCAGTAAGGAAACATCGTGTGAATTGACGATCTTGTTGAAACTTGAAAGTAGAGTTTTTTCTTCTGTTTTCGCGATGTTCTTTTGAAATTAAAGACATTTTTCGGTTTGAATCGCGTGGTATTTATTACTTTTAGCATTGTTCCAACGCTCAACGTTTCGAGACCTTTCCAGGTCCCTTCTTCAGGATAGACTAATACTAAAAGTAATAAACACCACCCGATTCAAGACGAAAAATGTCTTTAATTTGAAAGTAGAGCTCAACTTCAACGGTAGACAAGACATGGTATCAGAAGGAAGACAGTTTAATCGTCATTCATGAATGACTTCATCTTTGCAACGGCTCTTTATTTATTTATTTATTTTGACGACCTCTGTGGCGCGTCGTGCGAAAGCGCGACTGCAATGCAGGAGGTTGCGGGTTCGATTCCCGCCGGGTGCAAGTATTTATGCTTATAAAATAAATATTTGTGTCTGGTCTGGGTGTCCCCCTATGTATAATATGTATGTATTTACAAAAGAAAAATAAATATAAGTATTATATCCGTTGTCTAGTCACCGTAACACAAGCTTAGTCGCTTACCACGGGGCTAGATGGCGCTGTGTGTTGTTCACAGAATTTATTTATTTATTTATAATTTATTTTACGTGAAAGAAACATAGAATATGTTTGAGACATCACTTCTAGTACTAGTAGGTACATAACATCTCTGAATGATGCCTCATTTTAACCGAAAGGAGGAGGTTCTCAATTGGACCGGTATATTGTTTGTATGTTGGTTATCTTGCTAGGGGAAACGTCATTGCTTGTGTCATGTTATAATGCTCATTAAAACCGTTTACGACGTATTTTTGATAGGAAACATCGAAATTCATACAAAAAATTGGCAGTCTAGTTCGAAAGTTGACCTTTATGACGAGTCCAAACTGTTAAATAGTCAAAGTTTTTTACTGTTTTGTTGTTAGCCATTATAATATTATGACTATTCGATATTCTGATATTTTTTCAAATTTAACGAAACCTAACTTTTAGCCGCTATCTATTGTTATAGTAGGTATTTAAATGTTACCCTACAGTTGGCAAAAGTGTAAATTGGACAAATCTTTGTTTTTAATAAAGGAAAAGAAGACAATAAGTCATAACTTATATGCGCAAATTAAAAAACTGAGTCTATGTCAGTTAAAAACATATAAAATACCTATACCTATTGTAATTTTATGATTTTACAATAAACAGTTGACAACTAAATTTTATAGGGGGTCAGTGTGGCAAATTGGCTTTAAAATATCAGTTTTCTATACTGTAAAGTATAGAAAACTATAAAGTATAGAATTAGTTGTTATATTTTTACTGATATTTTTAAGCCAATTTGGCACACTGACCCTATAAAATTTAGTTGTCAAATTCCGTAGGTATTCCAGGAAGTGTACTGCCAAATCGCTTTATTTGCCATTCTGGCTACAAACTCTAGTTTCATTTCAAAACTATCGCGATTGCATTTTTATTGACGGTTAAAGTTTAGATTCAGTTTTATTATTTTATTGATTTCTTCGCACTGCGGTACTGCAGCCAATTATTTATAGCGTAACTGAATTGGTGCCTACACCAGAAACCTATTAATAAATATATGAGTGAGGAAAATATTTTCAATTTTCTGACAGTCTTTACGGACCAAGTTTTATTGCAATCGATTTAGTAGTTTTTGCGTGAAAGAGAAATAAATATTATATTCATTCATATACAATAAGCTTTCTTGTATAAAATATAAAACAAAAAAAAACTCATGTTTAAAAAGAATATGCTTCTAAGATAATGTGCCGATTTTATTGAAACTTATTCATTAATCAAAGATACGATTGACTATCCTGAAGAAGGGACCTGTTAAAGTCTCGAAACGTTGAGCGTTCAAACAATGCTAAAGGTAATAAACACCACGCTAGAAAAATTTCTTTACGACATCGCGAAAACATAAGAGAAATAAACTTCTTCATAATTGTATATTTTTGAATGTACCTACTAATTTATCTCGATTTTTTTTCAAATAATGTGCAGGTGAAACTGCGGGGCGCTCGACAAAATCAAAGCAAAGCAATCAAAGGAACTTAATTTAACAAAATAATATTATCGGCCATTCCTTTACAATTCTCGTCTCTTTACCAAGCTTTAAATCTTAAAATTAAACCTAACAATAGAGCTGTCTGATGTAAAGATAATTAATTTAACAATGGTTTAGAAAAAAAAGAACATCAATCAACTTCTTATTCTTTGTGTCAACTGCGTCAAACGCCCTACAAAATCTTGGCCCAAAACTCGGCGACCGCTACTGCCTTGTCTGTGTCGCTGTTGAGGTCGGCTGCAGAGCAGCTAACAGGACACAGAGGGCAAACTGTCAAATGCGCCATTAAATAAATAAAATAAATAAATAAATTCTGTGAACAACACACAGCGCCATCTAGCCCCGTGGTAAGCGACTAAGCTTGTGTTACGGTGACTAGACAACGGATATAATACTTTTATAGGTATATTTTTCTTTTGTAAATACATACATATTATACATAGAGGGACACCCAGACCAGACACAAATATTTAATTTATAAGCATAAATACTTGCATCCGGCGGGAATCGAACCCGCAACCTCCTGCATTGCAGTCGCGCTTTCGCACGACGCGCCACAGAGGTCGTCATTGTTTGGGTAGTTCCTCCACAGTCCTACAAAGTTCTCTGAACGAAAAAACCCCACCTTGCCATAGTTTCCCCACAGAGCGGTCACCCTGTGTTCGCAGGCAGTCAACTTACAACCCTATACCCTATTTCAGAAACTTAGACCAAAAATGTAAACAAAATTCCATACTTTTATTTAAAAGTGACAGCTCTTTATTTAGTTTTTCCTTCAAAGTTGACAGTTCTGTGTGTACCTTTTTGATTATTTTTTTTTGAAATAGAGAGTTATGTGATTATGTTTACCGATCTTACTTTTCCTAAGACTCCACTGTCAATCTGTTTGTCTGTCAACCTCCTGAACCGTGATAGCTAGACAATTGAAGTTCTAGATTCACAGATGATGTTATTGTATTTCTGTTGTCGCTTCAACAACAATTACTTAAGACAGAATAATATGAATATTTAAATGGGGTACAATAACCATGAGTGGAATGGGTAGTATTGGGTAGGTGTAAAACCCTCGGCGTACTTGCCCGGTTTTTAAATTTACTTGAAGCTAGCAGAACTTCGAACATGAATGCTCAATGTTATAACTTGATTTAAAAACCAACGAGTGAACATTTTGTTAGACATTTTGTCGAGCAAAGTCATATCTGAGTGAATACAAAATATCTTCTAGGTAAGCGTCGTGCTGGTAATTCAGACTCGGCACTTATGGATTACTTACACGCTGTCGATTTGCAAGATATTTCAGTAAGCTATTAAAATAGCATCATGTGAATATACTATTCTTTTTACTCACCCCACTCTCACCAACTCACGAAAAACGAAACGAAAATTCCAGAAGAAAATCTGTCATCCATCCGTCCGATATTTTATTTTGTTTTGAACGACTGATGACAGACTTTCTTTCGTTTCGTTTTTCGTTCGTAGAAATAAAGTAGAGGCCCAATACTTTCAAATAAGTAAATAACCTAAATATTAAACTTAAATAACTTTTAAAAGTGCCATTTTGAACTGGGCAACTGGCCTGGCTCAAATCTGGCTAATATCTGATCCTTTAGAATCTAAGTATTTAATTTTTAAAACTCTTTGCTCTTAAACATTTAATCAAGATGTTAATATTGTACCGCTTATCGTTCACGCTGAAAATATACTGTAAGTTGGTATAAATGCCTGTAACTTTACAGCTGCTATCACATAAAATTCTTACATTATTCTTGTGACCGTAGTTATAGAAGAATTTCAATAATGGTGAACGTGGAAAACAAAACGTAGCGAATCGTTCACAAGGTGGCATCATCATCATCATCATTATCCAAGAGATGACCCCGATTGCATCACTTTCGGGAGCTCGGGGTACGTTTTCCTGATCTGACGTCTCCACTTTGCACAGTATTCAGCATGACATGTAGTGAGGCCACCCCATTCGCACACATGTCAGCCCTAACGACTTCAAGCCAGTACTCGCATTTGTATTTGACGTACATTATAGTCAAGTATTTGACTTTAAAGTATTTTTAATCCCGATATTCATAAGGCATCGGGATTTACGTGAATAAAACTGCGGAGTGTATCTAAATTGTACTAGAAAAGTCTCTATACATACGATCTTAAGGATTCTTTCATAAAATTGATTAAAAATGTATATTAAGTTTACTTTAAGTGCTACAAGGGAAATAACTGTCTGTGTTTATGATTTAATAAGGAGCAAATGAGAAGTGATAGCAACGTGTTATGAAGTCTTAAAAGTACTTAACTTTTTTATAAGTTTAAGTTCACGTAAGGGCACAGGGGAAAAACATTCAAAGTCATATTTTTATGTTTTTTGTACTGGCAATGCCATTCTATAGTACAAATGTGGTAGAACGAAACACCAAAACATACTTTGCAATTACATGCACAGTCACGAAGTAATCTTCATTCAAAAATATTGATACAGTGCATTATCAAGCAAAGTCCAAGTCTGCCTAAGTCGTATAGGAAAAAAACATATGGTTGCCGTTGTTGAATAGAGATGAATAAATAAAAAAAAAATATATAAAATTAATTAAATATTTTTGTTATATTTTAGGCTTTAATGTCACATTAGTCAAGAATCAAAATGATAAATTTTACAATTTCTTAGTTCATTGTTTTAGTGACATTGCATGTTTTTCCCCTGTGCCCTTAGTATCTAAACGTATGTAATGTAGAATTTTAAAAGAAGACCTAAAACTACATTTAATTTTCTCCTAATTTCCTATTCATTTAACCTACATCTCGTAGACACTTACTTTAAAACTCATCAAAACTCTTTACTTGGAATTGTGGTTTGGACGCGGAAATGTAAAAAAATGAGAAATTCTATTTAAACATCAAATAAACATTTAAAATAATGCATTTTTATATCATACCGTTCATCTTTTAGATATTCAAAAGGGTTGAAAAATATACAATAGGTACATTACTTTTTGCGATACATTTCTGTCTTCCTTTCTTTCTAATAGGAAAAATTGTTGAAGATAAGAATTGCCCATTAATTTTGGTAAATTATTATTAAGGTAAAGTAAAATTTTTGAGGTCTCCCTAAAATACTTTTGTCCGTAATGTTTTCTTAGAAACCCTTTCTTTGAGAATAGAGCCTTCCTTAATTTAATGGAAAAGAAAATATTTTGGAAAATCAACCCGTTCTTGTTAACTTGGGGAAAATCATACTCGGAAACCATAATAAGTTTAATTATCATTTTGGTAATTTAAATATTTTTAACTAGAAAAGATGTTCTTTTTGTTTTACGGTTATATTGTGCTAGCTGATAACCAGTATTTGTTTATTTATGGGGAAGAATTAAATTATTATTTTTAGGGTTCCGTACACCAAGGGTGAAAACATGACCGGTATTTTTTTACAATTACCTACCTATCTATTTCATTATTATGAATTTGCCCAAAATAATTTTAATTAGCCTAGCTGCTTATTTGGAGTAATTATTGCTAGTTGAAGCTGTGTATTTTTTTTTAATAATTTTATTAAATTTTTATTATTTTTTTGGTTTCCTTACCTTCATAGTCAAAAGTCCAAGGCCCCCAATACCAGCCGCTCCCAAAGCCTTCGCCATCATGAGGCCAAGTAGAGCGACGCCGCCACCGCCACCCTTGCCTCTGCCAGTACCTATGGAAATGAAAAAAACAATACAAGTTATCCAATTTGTAAAACCATTACAGTCCCATCATCCCATTGTTATCCTATTTCTATAACTGATCCCTGACGGTTCGGGATGGCCTGACGGTACACCGGACCCCTCTCTTTATACCCTTGCTGGTCATAGCTGGGGACGCTATAATATATGCGTAGGTAATAGAGAACTGGGTTTGCTTATTGCCCTAGCCCTTGAGCACACGATCTGTCTATAGCGGATCCCGGACGGTTGCTCCAAGAGTGGCTTCAGGGTATAGCGCCTTTATTTATGCCTAAATATTGGATACAGTAATTGGGGACGTTATAACACATATATGTAGATCAGTTGTTACAGGGTGTCTCCCATTGTTGAGTATATTCATTTAGAGAGCTATAGTGGAAACTGACTGAGAAATATGCGGTTTTAACCCAATTTCCGACCAAACCATTAGGCAACTATGAGACTCTAGTTGCAATTTCCAAATGGCTTGTTGGCTCGAGAGACGTTTGAAGTCGTCTTACTAACGTGTGATGTGATGAAGTTTAACCCTTTTGTTCCTACTTCGTACTCTTGAAGGTTAAGTATTCATATTAGTTTTAAAATTTGCAAGAAACCGTATAAGCTATTCGTAGTGGGCAAGAAAATTACCTTTGCTGCGTACCTTTGAGCTAGAAAAAAAGCCAGGGCGGGCGGGATAATAATTGACGAATAAGACGGGTTAATCTATTCTGGGTTACGTAAAATGTAGTACCAACGATAAAATCCTTGAAATGATCCTAAGGTAAATGTAATGAATGCAAGTTTTTTATTAAAAAGAGCTCTGGAACTGCTGGACTTTGCAGGGGAGAATTATTACGACCAACTTTTTATTACTTCATAGTTTGATGTGATAATTTAATATTTAACAAGTTGGATTTTTGCGGATTCACCTGCGTTTAATAAAGAACTAGCTGCACGCCGGGATCCCGCGAAATCGGCATTTACGCATACGATTTACCGCCACTGTAACTTCAAAACAAAATGACGCCACGATTTATTTCGAAAAAATCTTGGAATATCCTATGAATATCGGTGTTGAGCGTGAACTTGCGAGGATCGCAGTGTAACAAGTTGCCAAAGCTCTAATAAATTTTAAGATAAATATCCATCCCTGACTAAAATAAGCGAACTTAGCTAAGCGTCGCATAGTCGAGACAGTGCGAGATTGTGCGTCCACCTCAAACTAGTCCAGCATACTTACTTGGTTGAAAACTGGCTGGCGGAGATAAACTAACTTAGTTTAGTTGGCGGTAACTATAAATTTCAAATTAATTACGAACTAACAAACTTTCATCTTTATAATATTATTTTAGGCAAAACCGCTAGAAGGATACAAAGTTCAACATTTTATAGTGTATTTGATTAGAACATTTCCGGCGTATAAACTTCTTGTGGTAACCGCTTACTTTAATGAACATTGTTGGTAGAAAATAATGCACGGAAATAAATTTTTAATTTAAATAGTGATTTTTTTATGAAGTAAATGGATTTTATAATGATACTAATCGATTCACTAACGTGATAATAACTGTTCTATTAAAATATAATACAATAAACATTAATAAATAATGCTTAAATAAAGTAGGTTTGTTCTCTTGATTGACGAAGAAAATAAATGAATTAGGTACATACAAAATCCTGAAGTCTTTAAAATAAGTAACTTACTTAGAGAAAATTACAGAAATAGTATTTTCAGGAAGGGTGTCAACTGACAATTTAAAATCTGATCGATTTTCAAAGCCAATTATTTTAATTAAGATAGGTAAAATCTTCAAAATTCATTTGAACCTAAAAATAATTGAGGACTGGACCCAGTAACTGACTGCGACAAGTGCCTTCAAACCAATTAATCACGATTTAAATCGACGTTTATTTGACATCTTTGCCACCCTTCTCGACCTATTTAAGGTAGCCATCACTCTCAAATAAAAATAATGATTGGAAGTTCAATTATTTATTAAAACCTTTTAAGGAAGGTTTACTTTCACGACTTGGCTTCGTAAATGCTATTAGTTCAGTAGACATTTGAAGATTTTACGGTTTTAGAAAAATAAGCTTAAGATGGTAGACAGAAATATAAATATTTTTTCTTTATTTTTATACCTTTTTAAGGCAAGTGTTTATTCGAAATCTATAAGTGGCGATCGTTAACAGTAACAAAAAAATCGCAAAGTTTGACATGAAATCGGCGTTTGTCTTTGCATAATTAATTACCTATGCACTAAGAAGAATAATGAGAACCTGTGCTTGATTCCCGACTCCCGCCGGGTGCAATAAAAAATGTTAAAAATAAAAAAATAATATTTATACTTAAAAAAAAAAATTGTTTCTGGTTTGGGTTTTCGGGCATATGCATGAATTTACAAAAAATAGTATAAGGTATATCCGTTATTGTGTGCAACGTCGTGCAATATCGATTGATTAATTCAAACAAAGTTTTAAATCCATCTACCTAGTCGTGCAAAGCCATTACTTAAAAAATAATAAAACAATCAGGTTTCGCCAAACCATAAGAGGTACTTCGCACTGTAGCGATATACTGCATTATCGCGTAATATATCTAGATAATATACATATGTCTAAAGTCAAAAGTATATGTCAAAAACAAAATCAACAGTTTTATATAGACAGATTCCTTAAATTTGAGTTATCATCAACAATTACAAAACTAGAAGACTCACCGTTACTTTCCTTGTAGGTCTCATCGACGGTCTTCAATGAGTCAGCGACAAACTGCGTCACCTTCTCCTTTTCAATCAACTTCGGCAGCTTCACTTGTAATTCATGACCTTGAAGAAACTTTGCCATTCTGTACAACACCGTATTCCCCCCAAAAGATCTTCCCTCATCTTCTATACTATTCGTTACAGGAATACTGACTAATTTCACACCGTCAATAAGCTCCAGGTCGCCGTCCAAAATCGAAGCAAAAACCACTGTAGTTAGAGTGGCTAGGAACGCGGAATAAGCGATTAATCGAACCATTTTCGATCAGGTAACTATTGAGAAATAAACGGGTAAGAGTGAAACGGTCAGTTTTATAGTTATGGCTTTCAAAAAATAGATGAACAAGAGTTGTGTCTTCGCGGTGCCGGAGGAAAATAAAAGAGTTTACGGTATTACGTTTTCACACTCTGCTATGTGATATAGTTTTGATGTTTGTTAGGTATATCTGGATGACTTAGCTGACTCTTAGGTCAAAGTATTTACGGTGGGTAACTCATTATTACTCAACTCAACTTAACATATTAACTCATTATTAGCCCATGTTCCTATAAACAACGGGACTTGTAAGTAGGCAAGAAATGCTTTACAAAATAAATCATAAGATTGATGAACCAACTATGCCTTTGGATATGTAGTTTCATAGATTATCGGTTCCTTACTAGCTTATTCGCTTTACCGAATAATTGGTCTTTTACATGAAAAATGTAGGTAATTTAAACAGTACAAAACTCAAAACTCAAAACAGAACACAGGTGCACCAAAGTAATAACGGACAAAATATCACGAAGTAGGTACCATTCTTTTTAACATTTTTCGGTAGAGGAAAGTTTTAATCTTCGTCTTGAAGGGCCAACTATTTGCTTGGTTCAACTTGCTTTTATTTTTAGCTTTTTTATTTACCTGTACCTGTATCAGTACTTTTTTATTCGAATACTTCTTTTAGTGGTTTTATATATTTGAAACTTTTATAATCATTTTTACAGATACAGAGAAAAAAGGGGTGTAACTGTTTGATACTAAACTATGTATGTGCTTGCCATCTCGGTCTTATATTGAAATTGCTCTTATACCTTATAAATAAAATTAGAAAATCTCTATTTAAACAAAGTATCAAAAATACTTACACCTACATGTAAGTACATAGGTGTTATTGTTTTATAATATGGGCTTATCCATTGTTTTGCTTCCATACATTGAGTTCCAGTCGGGTCAAAAAGATGTAGATGTAAAAGATAAAAGATGTATGTAGAGATGATAGAATACTGTGTTTTATACCCGTTTCGCCTGTAAACTAGTGTGTATTAATTACGTTCTAATTAAATGTAAACCTTTATTTTCTTGTAAGACAAAATTTAGGTCAAAATCTCAACGTAAACACTCTACATTTTTGAAAAAGGAATGATATTACGTACTTCTAGAACAAGTTCGCGTAATCGACTTTCGATTTCTACAAATAAATTACAAAGTGTCGATACAATTTCATTGTTGGACATTGAAAATAGAAGAAAAACTGGGCTTTCTATTGAAATAATTGTACTTTCACTGTACCTTACTTTGCTGATTGAAAGATAGTCGTCTCTTTCGTACTCGAACAAATAATCTATTGTTTCTATTGTTGATTGTATCGCTATCTCTTTTGTTTTGTTCAGCTTTACATTGAGTTATTCGATTCTTAAAATGAACCGTTCGTTGTTGTAATTTCGTAGTTTGATATTGACTATCGATGAGATAGTTGTCTGTAATTAAAAATGAATTAGGAATTGTAGAAAAACACATTAATAAATATTACCTGCATAATTGTTTGTTTAAAATAATCTGACACTACTATGATAGATTCTAGTGTGAGATTATTTTAAATAAACATGACTAAACAGACATGCCATAAATATTACATGTCTATTTTGAGCATGTGTACGGCATATGCCTCAAAACATTTAAAAAATTGTCGAAAAATGCAACGAATATCGTCGGCCTTAAATGTCAACCTGCTTAATTCATTTGAATCAAAATGGATTAAGCAGGTTATCATTTTAAGCCGACGATATTCGTTGCAATTTTCGACAATTTTTTTCTTTGTTGTTACAATCGGCCTTAATCGCGTATTATAAATAATAATACGCGATTAAGACCCGGTAAAATGTAACAATGTTAAAAAATCTTGTTAATTTAAAAAGTGTATTACCTTTTTTTGTCACTATCCTCAATACACTATCCTATCCTTAATACCTATAGATGATAATTATCATCCACTAGCTGCGTTCCGCGGTTTCACCCACGTAAGTCCCGATCCCGTGGGAATATCGGGATCAAAGGTAGCCTATAGCCTTTCTCAATAAATGGACTATCCAACACTGAAATATTTTTTCGGAATCGGACCGGATGAAATCGGACCAGCGGCAGCGGTTCCTGAGACAAACAAACTCTTCCGCTTTATGACATTAGTACCTATAGATAGGTAAAGAAAACGCAACTTAAAATTTGAGTTCTACTTAAACAAGTAAGCACCTCTCAAATTCAGAACTTCCCATACTATTTTTAAATTTAGAAGCTGCTCAATTATTTAGGTATTTAAAAATCAAATTTTACGTGCCGTTTCTGTATTCGGCTGTAAGAGTCGGGAAAATGTAAAGAAAAACAAATGCAAATGGTAAAATTATTTATTACATTACTGTCAAGAACTCCATATTCGCGTAAACATATACGTCGTAGTATACACATGACAGAGGACGTGGGTACACAGTACACAGGAAGTAAATTAACTTTCGTGATAGTGATGTCCATTCGTGCGTCAGTTAGATTCCTACGTTTTTTTCCTGATAAATTAAACTAATTACCTACTTCCCTACTGCGATGGCATCGTTTAACTAATTTATTATTATAAACTTTAAAAATGATTATATATATTACGTGGTGTAGGCAATATATAGGTCATATATAATACGTTCTGGGTGAATTAAAGATAAGCGAAATAAGAAGTCTGGTTTAATACAAAAACATCTCTAGCTAACCGAATTGAAAACGTCCTCCTTTTTTTATCCGACTACGGAAAGAGGAGAGTAAGATTTTGACCACAAACATAATACATCACCGCGGTCAAAATCCTAACCCTCCTTCCTCAAATACTACCTATATTAAATACTAACGTATTTGAAGGTAACAGCTAGACAGTTATTTTTTTTACAAATGACGTATTTCTAAACAAAAAATAGGTACTAAAAACAGAGTGGACAGAAATAGCGAGTCCCGCCAAACTATTTAGCCTCGCGAGAGATCGAATAAAATATGCTGAACTGACCACCTTCACCAGCCTTCACCAGAGGCACCCTGAGAAGAAGAAGAAGAAAAATAGAATAAAATTAATAAAAATTGACCTGGGGCACTTTTTTCGTGACAATAATATGTAGCCCTTCAGCGCAAGTCGGACTCGCTGTCGTTCAAATTTTCCACGTGGACGCTCGGGGTGACTGAACGCTGTACAGAATAGGTATTGTCGAACGAGCAATGCGTCGACTTTGATTTGACATTACTCTCTCATCCGAGCGATGTTCCCCATTGCATCCCTCTCGGGAGCCAGGGGTCCGCCAAACCCCAAATTAATTTGAGGTCGGCGCAGTTGGTAAGTCATATTTGACCATACCTTCTGCAAATAGATTTGGCATCATTTTTACAGCCGGCCGCCTGCACGACACCAAACCCCGTAGTGACCAAGCAGTTTATCCGCCACCGCGCGTGGAGAACTTAAGGTTTGCTAGTCTCCCTCAGTCCCTTAGTCGCCTTTTACAACACCCACGGGAAGATATGGGGTAACCCTATTCTATGCCGGGGCTACACGGCAACCTTTACGGCTTTACTAACCGGGCATAACGAGACCTAAATGGTCGAAGTGTATATGTCGAACGTCAATCATCATCATAAGTTCAGAAACGATCAGCAGGTTCATTTAGGAACGGCTTGAAATTAGTAAAGTGTGATAAGGAAATCTTTAAGAAACATAAAAAATTGTAAATAACTTTTGATAGAAAATATCTATGAATAATGTAAAATTTTGATAATAAGATTGATTTGGTTTGGTTTTGTTTTGTTTTTACTTAATTTCTTTTAGTTTTAAGCTTGTCTCTTTGTTTTATTCCTTTTGTATTTTGTTTTTTCTCTATGATCTAACCACCTTACCTACTTATAAACTATTTTTAACTATAACTAACTCTTGATCTGATAACTAAGTTTTGTAACGTTTGTTTTTGTCTCTCAACTAAGAAACTTCATGTCATAGTAAAAGACAAACGATACATAGTTTATGCAGCTGTTTATCATCGTTTGTAATAAGTAAGGGTGTGAAAGTTTTTTTTTTTTTTTTACTTATTATTTCTTGTGATCAGGCTACAGGTAGTTAAATTAATAAATCACTGTTGATTAAAAATTATTTTATTTTGTTCATGTATCGACGACGACCTAACTTATATGTTTGGTAACCCATATTATTTTTTTCTACGCACCAGGTGTATGTGCGTGTACCACTATTGATTTAAATTATATCCATCAAATAATGGAAGCACCTCCATTTTTCTTTGCTTACTAACAAGACAATAGCTAATAAATGGGTCCAGATATTCCTTATTTATTTTCTTATGCCGAAATCTTGGCATTAAATTGCTTTATGATCATTAAAAGATTAGACGAGCTCGCGCTTTCCCGTACAAACGTATTGCCCCGTTTCCTTCATGAATTCTATATTCATGAAGAAACAGGGCAATACGTTTGCAATACAATACGTACTCCAGAGCATTTTTTATACGAAAATATCTCTTTTCTGTACGCATGTTGTGTTGTGTATGTATGAATTTTATTGACATGTAAGTAATTTGACTAATTTGTTTTCAGAACCTAGGTATATGATTTCATAGGACGAACCGGCCAATATATAGCAACTAATATTTATTGTTAACCTACCAACACCTGTACACTAAACCTATATTATGAATAAATGATTGAACTGAATTAACTGTTTTACCTCTCCCTTACTTATAAACAACTGCACAAACTATGTATAGTTTGTCTTTTACTGTGACATGCAGTTTTAAAGTTAACAGACAGTGACAAACGTTACGTAAACTTAGTTATCGTTTATAAGTAAGGGGACTTGATTTCAAAATTAATTTTCTATGGAAACGTACAGAATGATCGGGCATGTTTACAGCAAAACGAAATATTTAGAAACATTGATCTGGACATTGATCTATGTGGGGAAGTGCTAGCTAATCTAACCTCTTAAGAGGACAGCTACCTATTCTTTTCTCCATACAAACTTTACAAACGTAGTCGACTGTTTTCTCCATGGATAAAGATATTAGAAAAGATATATTTATGCCAAAAGTCTTATATCAGCCATGACCATGCCCCTACGTTTTGATTTTATTCATTTGCTATTTTTTCTGAATTTTATTTCTATTTTAATTAGAAAATGAAGAAAACTAAAACGTAAGGGCATGGTCATGGCAGATATAGGTTTAGTTTAGTGGCATAAACATATTTACTCTAATGTCTTTACCCAGGGAGGAAACGGTCGACTACGTTTGTATGGAGTAAGAGTAGGTAGACTGTCCTCTTAAGAACGTGGCGACTGTTACCATTTCCATACAAATTTAATACCAAAATAAATTATGAAAAATTTGGTTTTCTACCTTAATATCGATATTATTCGGATTAAGATTTTACTTTTAAAGGGTCCCCACCGCAAGGTTTTCCAAAATATTCATTCGAAATGAAATAAAACTTAAAACATTTTTTTCATTGAAAAATGTTTCTCCGTTTTATTTGAATGTTTCCGTTTTATTTTATTTGAAATGAAATAAAACGTCAAACATTTTTTTCATTGAAAAATGTTTCTCCGTTTTATTTGAATGTGAATGAATATTTTGGAAAACCTTGCGGTGAGGACCCTTTAAAAGTAAAATCTTAATCCGAATAATATCGATATTAAGGTAGTAAACTAAATTTTTCATAATTTATTTTGGTATTAAGTTTGTATGGAAATGGTAACAGTCGCCACGTTCTTAATCACTACACACTGCGATGTAAGTAATAGTGTTCTATCCACAATTTTACTATCACGGTTACAAGATGGCGTACCTAAAGTTTTGCAACATTGTATTGTATTAGATCGCGTGAGACTGAACAAATAAGTTTCATTTCATACCGTTTCATACCAATCTGGTGTTGTACTGTTTGCAAAAAAGGTATTCCATATTTATATTCAAATACCTAGTCACTAGGTATTGACAATATAGTTATAGGTATCTAGCTATTGATATCTAGATTGTCCCGATCCTGAGAATATCTGGATCAAAATGTAGTAAGTTAATTATTATAGATCTCTTGCTAGAGTACCTACTGAATAACACTTGGTCTAAAATACCATCATTTCATCATCTTCATCTATATAATGTAGACATACCATGACAGTTAAAAACGCCGAGGTACACAAATACTAGGTATACTGTGCCTAAAACGATAACTTAGCGATAAGTTAATCGATAATTGAGACACTTGAAGTAATACACGTTCTCTCGTGTGACCTTTGGTTTTTAGCGAACTTTTTTTTTAATTAAAATATAACAAAAAAAACATTATCGTATCACCAGGACCATCGATCATCTTATTACCAAGTTACCCAGCGTCGAATTGACTGAATAGGTAGGTATGTACAATAATGTACATAAGTAGGTATATTTATTTATTACCTACGTTTCTCGATAGAATTTCTAAAGCGATTATAATCTATCAAATCTTCCGGAATAAGACAAAAAGGCAAAAAGAGTAATTTGTTTCACTCCATTAGCTACAATACGGACTCGATCTAACTTGTCGTGAGATGTAACTAAAATGATAGCAATATTTCAGACATTGACAAAGCTTGAAACTCAGTGACGAGGTGACCTTTTACCCGTAATTTATCCTAGTTTTCTTTTAAAATAAACTAGGAAACGGATGCTGAAAGTTTATTTCTTCAATAAACTTACGGAATACAGGAGGGGTACATTGGTTCTACGAGTGATAAAAAATCTGTCATCCATCCTCCAGTTTAAAACATAAAATATGTAGATTCTTCTTCTGTTTTCGCGATGTTGTATTGAAATTAAAGACATTTTTCGGTTTGAATCGCGTGGTTTTTATTACTTTTAGCATTTTAGCATTAGTTTCGAGACCTGGAAAGGTCTCGAAACGTTGAGCGTTGTAACAATGCTAAAAGTAATAAAAACCACGCGATTCAAACCGAAAAATGTCTTTAATTTCATAAAATATGTTACATTTCTTTCTTTCCTAGCTTTTCTTCTTTCTTGAGGTTTCTTGATAGTATGACGTGCTGAAGATTAGAACGACTGAACAAAGTTTTAAGGTGATTTGACACAATGCCAACATATCAGACTCTACCACATAGATATGTTTATACTACTGGGTATTGGTATCTTTATTTATCAAACCAATTAATTTATACACAAGCATAATTGAATAATTAGGTTAAGTATAAGCAGACTATTGATCCGAAGAAGACAATCTTCAAAGTATGAAAGAAACTCAGATACACGTCTTGACTTCGGCATTTCGTTTCTTTCAATTTACCTAATGAGATCAAATTCTCTGTCATCCGTACACATGAAAGTAAAATATCAAACCGCCATGCCAGACCTATTAAACAGACCGTACCTACGTAGCATACAAAAGAATAGTTTTTTTTACAGTCAACAAATCATCCTCAACATTGGACTCTAACCAATTGGTACACGGAACAATCGAGCGGAATTGCATGCAGTGGAATGAAAAGTGCAATGAAAAAAATACTGCACACATAGTAGACCGGGAGCAGTCCACCGTGACCGAGGATAAAAATCATCAACGGTTTCATTCTAGCTCATTAAGTGAGGAACGACCAACGAGGGTGGTCGAATACGGTGACCCACAAATGGATTGATAAAGTGTTTGTGCTATCAAAATGACTGCTGCTGCGGTTCTTATTTGTCTGCTGATAGGCTGCGTCGCGGCAAAATCTGAATTGGACTGTAGTGACAACGCGCCATGCGTCGAACAGTTAGCCAGAAACCTCATTAGGAATTTAAGGGAAAGAAGAGCAGTGAAACTTTTTGACACTTTAACGATAGAGCCATTGTCCAGACGACAGGCGAGGGCTACTAAAAGTATATGGGATTTTGTTCAAGATCACGCTGTGAGCTTTGATTGGAATGATTTCACATTTAGATTGACTGTGCCGGAAGATGGAAGGGACGATGCTTTAAACTTTGAGCTGTTAGAGAGTAGAACTGCTAAAGGTAAGAATATGTTTGTTAAACTGATCTATTTCCATCCATAATCCACGCAACTCGTCTGCTCATAGTTGTAAAACTGATTGCACGATAAAATAAACAAAAAAAACTGATCTATTTAGAAAAAAAAGCTGAAAGATCGAATTTATGTAAAATTAATTGTCGGAAGCTAATTCGCACTATGCTATTCTGTCATTTAAAAATACATACAAACCACATAATATGTACTCATGCACTATCACATATTATTTTATTGGTAGTTAAAAATAAAAGGGCCAGAAACCCTTCAGCTTGAAGCATCATCCATCAAAAGATATCGAAGCATTCAAAACTGAATACCAGTTTTTCAAAGAGAGATATCGTAGAAGGGTTAAGGGAAAACTTAGTTTGATACTTTTATTATGAAAATTTATTGAGAAAGTGTATCAGGATTGTATTTTGAGGGATTTATTTTAATTTTTCGGGTGATAAAGGTTTTCGGTTTATTATTTTCAATGTTTATACTTTGTGGGAGGTTTTTTTTATATATTATAGGTAAGTGTTTAACTACTGTTATATATGGAAGCCGATGTCGACGTATTACACTAGGTATGAGACTTATCAGACCTCATCCGCTGCAGTCGCTATAATAACTTGTACCACTTCTTCCACTACCGACTCATTACTAAGGATCACAAGCTGGTCACCTTCCAAGTGGTGTCAGAAATCAAACACTGTCATGTAAACAGTTATTAGATGAATTTTACGTAATATACCAACGACGCGGTTCCTGAAGCTTATTGCTATGCGCTTTTAACATATGCCAATACACTTATTCCCGCAGGTTCAATAAATCCATCCCATATTCTGCAGCAAAAGAAAGCTTTAGAGTAAAAACGGCAGCAAATCAGTCAGAAATGCCTAAACGATTTTTTTTATTGTGTCATTTGCAAACAGTAATACTAATATTTTTCAATGTTTGTAATACTCGTTATGTTAAAATGATCGTGAAAGTAAAATTTTACCATTATTCACAAATATCATGCAAACCATATAAGTACAGGGAATCATGTATTTATAACAATGTTCATAAGTTTAGGATCCCAACTGGTCAATGTTTGTCGGAGGTTTAATCAAAAGTCAAATATTCCACAAACAAGTCCGGCAACCACATGTTTATTGCGGGTCAAAAGTTGCCTAAAGACTTTCATCTAAGACCACTTTGCTAATCACAACATCAAGACATAAACCAAATTGTTTAAATTGGTATACGGATTGATTGCGCAGGTATAATAGGTTATCTAGGTTTTAAATTGTCATTATTATACTATAGGGCTATGAACAGTATAATTTCATTAACAATGGGTACGCTTAATTAAACGTTAGTACTGTATTGTACATTGTGTAGAGTTATTGGAACAGAAATGATCACGGTTCTCTTAGTTCTTCTTCTTTTCATGTAGGTAGGTAATGCGGCTCACTTAATATCCAGAACTTTATACTTCTTTATGTATAGGCGAATGATTTGTTATAGATACTATCTGTGTTTTCGCTTATTTAATGGTAAATTTTTTGCTTATTTAAAAAGTTGAAGGTCCTTTTGTAATTTTTGGAATAGGAGCCTTAAAATTACAGACATTTTTCGGTTTTAATCGCGTGGTCTTTATCACTTTTAGCATTGTTTCAACGCTCAACGTTTCGAGACTTTTACACGTCCCTTCTTCAGGATTGACAATCCTGTGTCTATGGAAAAAATGTCTTTAATTTCAGTACATCATCGCAAAAACAGAAGAAAAATCTATAGGTGCCTCAGTTACGTTTTACCATTGTAGAACTATAAAATATATTTTAGGTATAAAATATGTGTTTAATCGCGTTTTTAACAAACACATCTGCTCCATTTACTATCACGTAAGGAAGTATCGAACTCAGCGGTTAATCAATGCGCATTACCCATGCACACGCATCAAACCGCACAATGTGTCCGCTCAAGCATTCTAATATTAGATTGACTTAATTATAGTGTCTACTACTGAAAACGATTATACCAACCCAAATACAGCAAGTGATCTTATTTAAATTATGATTTCCATCATCAGATCAGGTCCAGGATAGCTTATTGTTGTCACAAAAGTTCTGCCTTTTCATTTGATACTCCACTCGAGCATATTTGAAAACTTCGCTTTTTATTTCCGAGTTTGACCCCACATATCTTTTGAATTCGATCAAACATGACTTACGTACACTCGCGCATAAGTCAACTATCAATTAAAAAAGCGAACAAAAATCGATTCATCCGTTCGTGAGCTACGATAACACCGACAGATATACAGAATCATAGACAGGCACCTTAAACTTCAAAAACATCCCTCTTTTTCCGTTAAGGGCTCTATAGCTGCTAAACTCAAAATTCCTCTCGGATTCATCTAAAATTGTTGATAATTTTATGACGGAATTTCGATGAACTTATTTTTGTAAATTATGGATTATAAGCGACATTGTTTCCGAAATTTTAGTACAGTTTCCAGACAAATATGTCGAAGAGTGTTGAATCCTATCCACATATTAGCTAAAACAGTCATTTTTTCGCTAAAATTTGGATAGGCTTTGTACCAATAAAAAGAACTACACCAAAATGTAGGAAACGATGTCATCTACAATCCACAAAAAAAGTTCAACAACTTTCCGTCATGAAATAATCGACAAATTTCGATGAACCCGACAGAGATTTTGAGTTTAGCGGCTAAAGTCCTCTTAAAAATGACTACCGCCTTATCAAACGTAAACCTAGTTAAGTACATAACAAAGCAAATTCCATTACCTATTTATTAAACGTGAAAATTTCGTGAAACCTAATTAAATACGGAAATATTCATATTTCCGTATTTAATTAATATATATATAGGATTAATTTCGGCAGAAGTAGACTGCTTCGCGGTTTTAACTCAGCAGTTGAAAAGCTTTCATTAACAAACCAGTTGCAAAAGCGAGGATAAAGTTACTAAATTATTTAGAAAATAAACAACACAGATTTGTATGGGTATTGTACAACAGTTGTAGGTATTGGTATAGAGAATGATGTTGGTCTATTTGGTAGATAGCTCGACTTTCATTTCGAAGGTCTCGGCCAATCGCGCACTAATGTGTTTTTCTTTACGAAGAAGTTATGTGTGCTATTAAATTCGCTCTTACAGTGAAGGAAAATATCGTGAGGAAACTGTTCCACCCGACAGCTTAATTTAAGTTAGGTATGTAAAATTTACATACACGTACTCTCGAAAAACATAACCCACCTTCGGCAGTCGGGTAAAAAGGCTTGTTGAAGCCTCTTGAGAAATTTTAGTCTAAATACAATTGCATAATAATAATTAATATCAAGTTGCAAAAGTAAATGCGAATTCATTACATTGTCTCATTTCCAATTTTATCATTTTTTTTTATGGAGAATATTATAAATGCAGCAGTAACTCTGTCTGTCTGTAACGCTTTCTCGCATAAACCGCAGAACTAATTTTTAAAAAATTTGGTATAGACATAGAAGGATTCTTGGAGAAAGAAATAGGCTAGTTTTGATCCCGATTTAAAACAACGGAACCAATTGACTGCTAACACCACGAAAATTACGCAATGGCGTACAAAACACCATTGCGGGCAGGGGGTGAAGTAATTGTCAAACTCTGTGATTGACCGATGCGTTACCTATCAATACTTAGAGCGTAAAATAGTGATGCGGTACAGTACAGCTAGTAACTACCTACTACTATAACGACGTACTATTTTCGGGTATACTTATGAGCAGTCAATTGGTTCTATTGTCTTTGGTTACGAAGACCGAGCTAGTAGCTAGGGTACACATTGTATATTTTATTTAAACCTACGGAAAGTCAAATTATAAAAAAATAAAACAAAAAAATAAAAAAAATAGTTTAGTTTCACTTTAAAACTTTATCGTGATTATAGTTTATAGTTGTTGTCCGTATCATGTTGGCTTGCAATTAAGCCGAGTTTACGAGAAAACCGACTTTCTTTGCTAAGAATTTTCATTAGTTGATTTCATTACCTACCTATAGTCATTTATAAACTATATACTTGCTTTTTTTTCTTTGCTTTGGATTTCATTTTGTTTTATCCGACTTCACTAAAAAGAAGGGTTATGATTTTGACCGCGACGCATTAAGCATTTTTAATGTCTGTGCGTGATCGTGACACTGCATAGCGTCACCTAAAGAATCGTGTATTATTTTATTTGTTATTTATACTATAGGTATACAAGGTCTTGGAGCTTATGGAGCGGCTGCTTATATAATACTAGCTGCACCCCGCGGTGTATCCCACGTAAGTCCCGATCCTGTGGAAATATTGGGATAAAAAAGCCTATGTTACTCAGGGTGAATGTAGCTTTCTAATGGTGAAATAATTTTTGAAACCGGTCCCGTAGTTTTTGAGTTTATTTATAACATGTGTTTTTTATAAACGGATGCACACACACACAAATGCAAATCTTTTCTCCTTATAATATTAGTATAGATAGCTCCCCCGGAACTTTGTTCCGCCTTAGAGAAAAAAAAAGTATCCTATGTAAAAGTATCCTAATTTTTAGCTAAACCGGTTAAGCCGTTCTTGAATTATTATTAGTGTAACTAACACGACTTTCTTTTATATTTATATATAGATAGAGACAAAGCATGTTCTCACTACTCCGACCTTACTCCGCTATTATTAATAAGGCTATAATAGTTAAAACTACTCTTCGTATGTTTCAAGCTTTTCGATTTTTAAGAACAATTCTGTTCTATTCTATCCAGGGAGGAAAAATTCGACTACGTTTGTATTAAGAACGAGTAACTATCCTTAGTTGAGTATGAGATCAATGGTACGCTTAGTTTTATAAAGGGAGCTGTTTCACAATAAATATCAGACAGATTAATGAAAGAGTTCCGAATAGCAACGTCTAATGGTACGAGTTGGCAACGGGCGACATGAGGCGGGCAGCGGGCGACGTGTCGCATCGACACTACTGGTCTCTATGTATTTCTATGAATTTCCTACGCTCCACTTTGGTCTAGATTCAATTCTAGCGCGAATTTATTCAGACTTCCGGCTACGTCCAATATTGGTTTATTTGGTGTTATTCGATAGTTAATAAAGTGTACTACAGCTGCTGACAAAAATTGAGGCTAATTTCAAAATAAACATGGTAGTTAATCACTCTCAAAACATAAGTAGCTATATTTTTGACTAAAACGACTATTTTGTATGCACGTAGTTATTTACTTACTGTGTGACACAATTGATTGTGATTAAAACAGATCAATTGTGTTGAATTATATTTTTTTATAATGAGTGAAGTATTCCTAGGTAATTTTTGGTATTCATATTGAGTATTAATAAATATTTTTGTATTCAACACGTTTTTTATCAGGTACCACCGCAGATTATTGATACAATGAAAGTTACTAAGGTTTTAAAAAATGGCAGGTGTTTGCAGGTCTAGTTAACGCTTTTATTCGATCAATTAATTACTTAGGTTTATATTAATTAATGAATTAGAACAACATCATGAAACGAACACAATTTTTTAGTCATTTCCCGAAAGGAACTTTTTGAAGAATGGTTTAAGATTTAATCAGAAATAACTGCTCTGATGGACTGGAAAATTATATACGTTCTAAAATAATAGTAAAAGACGAGAGACTTTTTACTGAATTTTTTAAAGATTGATTTTAGACTATAGTGCTCGCTCGACGACGCGTCGCTTCTTGTCGCTGACTACGTAGTTAGTTTCATAGAAATATATAGAAACCATGTGTTGCCGCGACACGTCGTCCGCTGCCGCCTCATGTCGCCCGTTGCCAACTCGTACCTTAATTCAATCAATTATTTCCTTCTATTTAATTATACATACAATATCCCGTTTCTATAATCCGGTACACAGTCAAACACGCGTGTCTATTGAATTATTTATACAATGTCTTCTTCTTACACGCAAAGATAAATAGTCCATAAAAATTAGTCAGTATGCTGCGCATCAGATTCCTTGTAGAGAAATCGCTTTCTGTACTATCTGACAATTATTTTTTGATTTATCGATCATTTTAATTGAATTTGATGGCATATTTAGTGGCGTATTGGTATTGTAGGTAACCAAAAAATGGTCAATGTGTCTCTATGTAATTCAGTAGAATTTAGCTTAACAATTAATGATTGCTTAGTCGTAGCATTTTTTAGCGTTTAGACATAGAGTTGTTTTGTAATCAGGAAACCCATCTAAGTACTTTGGAAACAATAAAAATATTAATGATGGTGGCAAAAAAATATCAAATCCATTTTTCTCGGAAATTATACTTAGATAGGTACTTTGACTTCCGATCGGTTCGAAACAAGTTTAGATAGTAATGTAAAATGTGAAAATATTTTCATACTTCATATTCCATTCGTGCCAAATCGATTTTGGTACGGTCGACAGAAAAATTAGAGATAATTACTAATAGACTAAAGAGTGGAAGCCTACACTTCATATTGATTAACTAACGCAAAGATATATTTACAAAAAGAAATAGGATATATCTGTATTATAATGAATCCAGTTCGTTCAAAATCTCACTCTATTTGGGGTCGGCTTCATTGACCAACCAAGTGAATAGATTTGACAATATTTTTACGGCCCCCTGCCTGACATGAACCATGAGTCCTTCAAACCTTTTGACGACCTCTGTGGCGCGTCGTGCGAAAGCGCGACTGCAATGCAGGAGGTTGCGGGTTCGATTCCCGCCGGGTGCAAGTATTTATGCTTAAAAAATAAATATTTGTCTCTGGTCTGGGTGTCCTTCTATGTATAATAATGTATTTATTTACAAAACAAAAATAAATATAAGTATTATATCCGTTGTCTAGTCACCGTAACACAAGCTTAGTCGCTTACCACGGGGCTAGATGGCGCTGTGTGTTGTTCACAGAATTTATTTATTTAACCATCAATAGTTATTAATTTGATAGTTTACCCTCCACCGCGGGAAGAACTTCGCTAGTCTCCCCCAAATTCTTTCGACGCCTTTCACGGCACTACGAGAAAAGATGGGGTAGTCTTATTCTAATATGCCGTTGCCACAGAGCCTCAATACGCCTCGACTTCGATGCTTTTTTAATGTCCTCTTCGGAGTTTGAGCTTCAATCACTTTGATTTCCAGGAAGTAGAATATTAAAATGTCAATAAAAATTGATAGTCTCTCCAGTTAGTAAACAGGAAGCCATTAATGGACATCAAAAGAGCAAAATATTAACCGAAATCGATACCCCTTCCCTTTATACTTAAGCTTTTTCTTTCTTGTTTCGTTTACGAAGTTTTCCAGATGTATATTGTGGACTAGAAACTTTTTAATCAGCCGAGTAATTACATATTTTTGTATGGGTGTTAATTCTATTTGAATTTGACTCTGCAAAACAAAGACGAGTCCTGGCTGACTACCTATTAAAATAACGCACAGCCTAAACCGCTGATAGCAGAGGGTTGCAATTTGGAGAGTATGTTCTTTATGTGATATAGGCATCCAATAGGAACGGATTTTTTTTCAATTCTCATGGTATCTATACTTATGCAGGTAACACTGGATGAGTCCCGGATGAAAATAATACGTCCAAATAGATAATGTTGTATTTTTTTGTGAAATTATTTGATAGATTTCTAATAAAATCGCTAGTGTGCTGTGAATAATATTACAAAAAGTTCGCTTGAGAGACTTAAATTTATTGTTATCGACAGAAAATCAACCTTATTTCATGAATTTACCGTTATTATATATTTTCCGTTAGGTAGGTCTATTACCAAAGTCTGATCCCACTAACGATAGGTAGAATGCTTTTCAGTCATTTTTTACCAAATATTTATCGCTATAATACCAAAAAATATCAGATATATACATTTTGGTATAAATTATTAGTGAACATTAATTATTTTATACAAAACCTTTCATCATAGTATTTATTGAGGTCAAAGGTCATGCAAATTGGATATGTCCTTTGATGATCTAGTCTCGTACGTTACAAACACACGCAAATATCTTATATCAAAGACATTCACTAATAAAGACAGTCAGTTTCATAGATATTTACCTATATTTTTTTCTAAAAATCGTCATCAACAAGATCTCATTATAAATACGTACCTACATTATAACTTATTCCAAAACTAGAGAGAATTTTTGATAAGTCTTGAAAGGGTACCTCTCAACGACGACATGTGCCGTACCCAGGAGGACTGCCATCTGAATTTGATCGCTGAACCAAACATCTAGCAAAAACCTCTTGAGGTCGTTCATCAAGTATTTTTACTATTGCTACGGTAGAATTTTAAACAATGCACACTTGTTTCATAATTTATTATAATGCAAAAATAACTTTTATGTCAAAGTTTAGTTGTATTCTTTTATTTCTAGATGTTTCGGACACGAATTCGAAGAAATCAAGCAGTAAAAGTGAAGAAGAATCTGCAGAAGCCGAAGATAAAGCCCCAAAAATCCAGAAACTTGGATTAAGTGAGTATTATTTAAAAAAAAAATCCAATAGCTAAATTTTTCAGCAATAGATAACCAATTTTAGAGTAAGGTTTTTGGGTAATCACGGGGTTTGAATGAGGTAACGTATGATGTCTATATGTTTTATTTATACCTATTTTATAAAATTCAGCTTACCCAAAGAACTTACTTGTTTAGAAATAATTATGTGACAGTAAACAATAATTGAATACAAAGAAAGATAATTATTCAATCACTAATAATTATATAGCATGACAAAATATTCGTGACAGAAGATTTCAATAGTATCATTTCAGATAATAATAAAGTGTAAATTACACATTATCACAAGCTTACATTTTCTATTGGCGTGCCAAATGTAACATGTAAGATTTCCCTGCGATTGTCTCTAATTGGTCAATTTCAATTCTTGGAATCAGATTACAATTTATCGTGAATTAGTGGTTGGAGTATAATTATCTTTTTTTAAACATACCATTTGAATTTTTATCGTGAATTTTGAAATTTATGCACCAGCAAATTAAATTGATGTGAAATTTGTGCATTTATGCTTTAAGTTAGTTATTAAGTTAAGTTAAGTCACGATTATTTCAAAGTCTGGTATAACCTGAGGGTGGTGCCTTGCTCAGACTCAGAAAGCATAAAAAGAAGAATTGTAGGTAGCACGCTTACCTCAAAGATAGGTACCTACATTGGCGACTTTGAAGATCCCTAATTTGTATAAGTCGCGAAATATAGATTCAAATAATTGATTATATCGACACCCGTGGCGAATATGTATTGACCATTCACATGGACTATATCCAAGCCAAAACTGACGATCCTTTTTTACTGTCTTACTGGCTCCGATTTTGCTGACCTGACTTAGTGGAATGGCTTGGAAATACCATGTAAATGGTTCATGACGAAACAAAACGCTTTATGGCTGGTTTATACGGGGTCAGTGACAGGATTAAGTGGCTCGAAATATCGAACTTACCCTCGCATTTTCGAGATATTTGATTTACCTTTAATTTCACCTGGTTAGGCTACGTGCATAACTACACTTTTTCTTTGAAATAGTTTTAATACATATTGATAGGTGGTACAATGAAATTTCGGGAATATTAACGAACGTTTTAAAGTTCACGGTCAATAAAAGGCTATAGAATTTCATTATCAAACTGTCCTGAGTATTTTGAAACTGTCCAACTGTTACACAGTCCATGCAACTATTAGACAGACAAATGTTACAGTCTCTTAAATCTTGAGAAACTGAGAGCGATACACATACATCTATGCGAAGCTTAGCGAAACTAACTTCGTTTAGTTCGCAATGGACGTTTAGTTCAAGCGTGTGTAAGATTTTGCTCACCACAATATTTTGTTAGACTCTACATTTTCAACTAAAAATAAAAAAATTTTCTTTTATTGTGTTACGCAATTTAAAAAGGGTTGTTCTAAACTTCTAGATGAATCTCTTTTATCTCATTTCTTTTGGAGTTTTTGAACTTTTTTAATGAGGGTTACGGCTAGGCTTTCTGTAGATTACAATATTCGTAACAATGCACAGTAAAAAATCTAAATAATTTATACAGGGTGTCCCAGAAACGAGTGTCAAGCGAAAGTATAGAGAATTTTCGACAAAAGAATTTTTAAATAAAATTTTTGATATGATCCTCTAATGAAAGACCAATAAAATTAATAGGGTAGATATAGCTAATGAAGTACGGAAGTTTTTGAAGTTTGTTTGGAAAAAAAATAATAGGCGAGTTTTTCTTTTAATTGCTCTTTAAAGTGTTTATAGCGCTTTGTCAACGCTCACTTTATGAAATTCTTTTTTAATTTGTAACAGTTTGGTTAGTGGTACACCTTTTTTTTGTAACAGGTAACATGACCATATTATTCAGCTCCACATTTGAAAATAAATCAGCCAATTATCTGAATTATTGCAGTAAGTATGACGAAATAGGTATCAGTGGTCGCATTTTAGTAGAAAAATGAGAAAAAAGGCCATAACTTCTAAACTATGAATAATCGCGAAACATACATGGGGGTGATTTGGTACCCCTTAAGGTCCTCTACCTCTGGACTTTCGCTTGACACTCGTTTCTGGGACACCCTGTATAAGTAAATATAATATCACTTTACCTATTAAAATACTTTTCTGAAAACACTTTTAAGTTATACTTAATAATTTCTTCAAAAATATTTAGTTATTTTCATATCACAAAAAAATGTATAAATAGATTCGGGTTTAAAGGACCCATTGTCGTATTTAATTACCCTCTCCAAAACACGTTGTATATTTTGCTTTCTGGTTATTGCCCAGAAATTAAGGTAATAAATTAAACAATTCGATACGAAACAAACAATACTCTTCTCTTTAACAAAACCGAAAATGAAGAAAATGTTTGCATAAAACCTTTATCACTCGCCCATAAATTCAATCATAAAACAGTATTTATGACGTAATAAATAATTTACTGGTAAATTATTTGTCGTAAATTATCTATGATTTATCTGTTTTTATAATTAATTTAATAACAATTATTATAATAACAATTAAATCAGTAGTGAGAATAAGTGCATAATATAAGTATTTAAATTTATCTATAAAATTAAATCTATAATTTCATTTCTACAGTTTTTTTATGTTTTACTTCTAGGTCAAATACGTTTTTGTAACGTACCATTTGGATAAACATATTAAGTAATCTTAGACGTGTTACAAAAATAACGGAACTCTTAAATACTTAGTTCTGATAATATTACGTCTATATCTCTATCATGTGTGTTTGTCTCTTTGCTATGCTTGCTTTCTTAACGGTAACAAAATAGTGAAGTGAAACTCTTAAAAATTCTTAGTTCTGATAATATAAATGCCTGTCTCTCTTTAATGTGTGTTTGTGTCTATGCTATGCTTGCTTTCTTATATGCTACAAATAATAATGTATAAAACTCAACATATAAAACTCTATAAAACTCAAAATACTTCTGTTTGCTATGCTTGCATTTCACAAATAATATGAAAGAAAAAAAAAATGCTTGCATTTCCACTATTTGGATTCCTTTATCATTCTTAAACGAATTGATATATACTTAAATTACCTTTAGTTCAGAATCACTATTATTATTGTTAACCGCCTTTCTGCTTTTCCCAATTTTCCCGCATTATTGGATGTAAATATGATTTTTATACAGAAATATGATTTCCATTCAAAAATAACAATTTCTAATACTTACTAGAAGGAAAGTCAGAAAGTATATTATAGATGATGTTGTAAATTATAATTTCATTGAAAACCAAATTTCTAATACTAGAATTAAAGTGATAAATTATATTAGAAAGTACTATATTTATAGATGATGTTGTAAATTATAAACTTATCCAATAAAAATATCATAACTATAACAGTAGACTAGAAAAACATTTTTGTTATTTAGGTACAATCAATGTTTATACCATGAACATTGTAAATTATGTTAGGTAAACAACAAGTTTGTACATAGGGACGTATTTATAGGAGACTTGCTTAATTTACTATTAATATTTTCTTAATGCGCTGCGAATTAATTATAGTAGATACCAGACCCAGTAACGACTTATAGACAAAGGTTTGTAATGGTCCATATTTTATGGTTTAGCTTTGAGCGTGAACTTGAATCCGCGCCCACTGGCAACATCAATTCATGTGACACCTGGAAATGGCGGATCCGAACCGACCTTGAGCTACCAGGTCAGACCAGGTCTGTTGATCTTGAAACCCACAACAAAAATTAAGTAACAAAAATCTTCTACAACTTTGGCCCGAGCCATTTTATGCCTTGCCTTTACTATTCGATATTGATACTGCCATAAATATTATGGTGTCGCGATAGTCACCTAGATAAGTCTATAATGTGTTTTTTGGAGAAGTTTTATCATTAATCTTTGAGGACTTATCATAAATTTATAAGACCAAGCTGAGGCCAAGGTTATATCGGAAAATGAAAATGATCGGTACAGAATTGTTTTTTTAGACTTTTAGAAATATAATAAAATCGAATGGTATCGGGTTTGGCCACAGCATGTTTTACACGTCTTTTCAATCAGAGCTTTGGTAATGCTGTGAAAAACACATACGTAACTGAACTAAGTCAAACAGATTTGGGGAAATTGAACATTTTGATTACCTACTTGTATTTTGAATTTTGATTGCTGTTTTTTCGGGCACCCTCACCAAACCTTCACTGACTTTAATAAATAAAGTTCCACAAAAATTACGCACATAGGTACCAGAATTAAAACACTGTGCACTTCATGTTATTATTTTATTTATATCACTGTGCACTATATTATGTTGACATGATATCGTTTGAACCAAAACTTCTAGGAACAAGTTTCTAAAACATATAATTTTGGACTACTTCAAACTACATTTGAATAATAGCGTCTATTTTTTTCGATGTTGTATCCTTTTAATACAATTTCGGATTTAGGGTTCCTTATGCAACTTACGCCTTTAAGCACCTATAGCCTCCAAATTTTATAGGACCCTATTATTTAGAACACGGGTCAAATTTACAATATCACATCGGAGTTCCTTAATAGAAGTTCACCAAAAAATTATGACACCAACATGCTTCAAGATCAAATAAAATATATTAACAATTACTTAAATTGATCGTCTATAACAGCGGTGATAATAAGTAGCCGCATTGGTGGGAGAAATAAATAACTCATCAGAAATCCCCCACGACCAAAAAACTCATTGGGTATACAGTATATACTAAATTTTATTGGAATCGGTGAAAAATATGTCATGTAGCGGAAAAGCAGCAAACCAACTGACAGAGGAAAGCAAATTTTGAAAGTTTTAGAGAAGGGACGTTTCGCTTGCTCAGTAAATAATAATATACTAATATACAGCAGAAACCTTTGTGCTCTTGTTTGATTAATTTCCAACTGAACTAAATAAACATGTTTGTATGTATATCGTCACCACGAACCAACAGACAACGCCGCAGCTGAACACATTCATTAAATTCATGATCCGCTACCAATTACAGAAGTAAATTGCTTTCTACTGATACCGGACAATATTTTCTTCGGATATCGTTGTTCAACCGACACACATACCTAGTATATAAAACATTACTTACCTATTGCAAAAATCAACTCTATTCCTAATGCATATGGTTTAGATTACTTGAAAGTAGGGCTGCTAGGTTTAATAGAGCACAGTAACTAGATACGTAGATACACCAGTAGGTAATTATAAGATGAGTATAATCAACCGCATAATAAGTTAGTGTGGTTATCAAAATACAAACAGAAAAAAAACGTATTTGCTTCAGGTGCAGAATTTTGAAGTTTTTGGGGGTACAACCGTTAATAAAATAAGGGTTAAAAAGAACTGCATTGCAGTGCCTGCGTAATATTAAAAAAGGTTATGCCAACATTTTAATAGATTTTTGACCTTTTTAAATTCACATACCCTATGCAATGTTCTTGTA
Source organism: Idaea biselata (assembly GCA_958496205.1). Lineage (NCBI taxonomy): Eukaryota > Metazoa > Arthropoda > Insecta > Lepidoptera > Geometridae > Idaea > Idaea biselata. Next base: position 4,352,217 of record OY292394.1, read on the forward strand.
TTATGATTCAAGTGTTCAAGTACAGTGAATTATTTTTTAATATTCCCCAGTAGGCTCAGTATAATAGGTACCTACCTACATTGATCGAATAATTATTTTTATTTCAGTTGCCACTGACAGTTTTATAAATGCCCAATATAAATTTATTTTTACAGTGGGGTCCCATACAAAATGTAAGAGTTCGACTCGCACTTCAGTGTTTTATGTAACTTCTATGGGAACAAATAATTATCTAACATATAATCAATAAAAACTGTGGGTTTCAGTAAACAAAGCCGGAAGCACTCCTCAACTTATAATGCATGGAACGTATATTTCGGGTAGATTAAAATAAACAGAATATTAATCGATGAAGTATCGAAGTATACACAATCTTAATATGGCTTCGTGTTTCATCTTTGTAATTAAGAAAATTACTTATTAATATTTTGTCTTAGCTCAGTAGGTTGCTTGAGTCGCGGGTTAGTGTTGACATCGCGTCAATAAACGGAAGCTTATCTTTGAATTATTTAATGTATAAATTACCGAATGAGCTAAGTTAGCAGAATGAGCTTGCCCTTGCCTATAGTAAGGGGCCATTCACAGTGTCAATTTTCAAGCCAATCAACTAAAACCAAATCAATGAAAAGAATCGGTTGAATTGTCACTTCTTTTTTTACTCACTGACCTGTCAGATTTGCAACCATTTTGCATTTGCAACCATTCATTTTGAATTGGCTTGAAATTCGGGACTGTGAATAAATGAACCTGTAGTTCACTATACTGCCATGCGATTTGATTCACATCATCACTCATTTCTGCTAAGAAATATGTTCCTAGATGAAACTAAAGTTAAGTATGCTATGCTTTGACTAAGTGAGTCATATTTTGGTGCCGCTATAAGAGCCAATGCCTAATTAAAGTTTCACTTAGCAACATTTCTAAGCGCGTTTGTTATAATTGTATAATTATTCTGTGAAGTGTAATATTTAAACCAACATGTGAATTTTATTATTTTTTTGTTTTTTGTTTGCATCCGATTATTTTGAATTACAAACGCCTTGGCTTTGTTTTTGAGCTGTTGACACAATATCTAAATTCATTTTATTTTTTAATTTCAGGAAGAAGACAAAAGAAAAAAGTCATGCAGGCGTTAATTCCCCTCCTTTTCGGCATGAAATCAGCTGGTGTAGTGATATTCGCATTTACCCTCGTCGCAGCGTTGACAATGAAGGCATTCGTTGCCAGTAAATTGGCACTACTCGTGACCATTGGAATGGCTGTGAAAAAACTTTACGAATCGTATAGTACCGGGTAAGTATGTCGACTGATGTGATAAAGATTACCTATGTATATGGTTGCGATCGAAGTTTTTCGGTTCACTTTGTTTAGAAACAATCATTTGGTGCTGAAAGGTTATTCACAGCTGACCCGAAACTGATGATAGACATGACTGTATCTCTCACTGTCTTACAAAGTTCCGCTTACCGAGACAGTGAAGGGTAACCTTTCCGATATCGGTATCGGACCGAAAGGGTGTGAATAGCCCTGCTGATTAATGAGGTGGCCACTGACTTAAGAGGACAGTCTCCATTCTCTTTCTCCATACAAACGTAGTTTACATTTTCCTCCCTGGATAAAGACATTAGAGCAAATATGTTTATGCCATAAAACCTATATCTGTCATGACAATGCATCTACCTTTTTATTTTTTTTAATTTCTAATTAAAAAAATGAAAAAAATAAAAAGGTAGATGCATAGGCATGGTCATGACAGATATAATTATTAGACACGGGTCTAGATCGCGTTAAAAACAATGATTATTTCTAACGCGATGATAATGATGGACTAATGAAGGTCTAATGATGGACGGAAATCGTGTAAGTTTAAAAAGTGTATGACAGATATAAGTTTTATGGCATAAACATATTTCCTCTAATGTCTTTATCCAGGGACGAAAATGTAAACTACGTTTGTATGGAGAAAGAGAATGGAGACTATCCTCTTAAGCATTTGCTCGTTGTACACGTTAACGAATGTATTTTGGCCATGGACTTAGTAAGATTTTGGCGGACAGACGACCAAAACTTCCAAACTAAAGTGATGTTTTCAAAAAAGGTTATAACATCACTTTTACATTTACGTTCTATAAACAGACAGACAGACCGACAGCGAAGTCTCAGTAATAGGGTTTCGTTTTTACCCTTTGGGTACGGAACCCTAAAAACTAACATGTATGTGTTTTAACATGCCAAATATTAGCTTTGTACCGTGCTCATAGAGAGAAAATGTTTAAAATCAGTGGCAACTTTTGATCGTCATGCGTCAGAAAAGCCCAATGCAACTGATTGCAACCATGCTGGTAGTTATGGCTGTTTCTTACTTCTCTTTCCAATATTTAGGTATATAAACCAAAATTCTTAGGACCTTTGGAACCATTTTGACTGATGCTTGCTACCGCTTACCTGCGGTAGAAAAACCAAAGCCCGTTTTAGCCGCGATTTTTATAGTAAAAACTAGAGCTATACCCATTCGGTTTAGACCTACCTAGGTAAGCGGAAGTCAACAATTTCTATTAGCCGGCTGATTATTCGTCTTTGAAGAATTTGAAGTCTTATGATGTAATCTGTTCTGATGTTGAAAGAACTAGAAGTTGAAGATGTATTGCGACAAGTACCGTTATATTCCGTCCTAAGAATATACATAACTTATGACACATGATACAACAAATACTCTAGAACTAAAAGTACGAGTTGGCAACGGGCGACATTAGGCGGCAGCGGACGACGAGTCGCGGCGATACTACTGGTTTCTATGAAACTCCCTACGTAGTCAGCGACACGAAGCTAGCGACGCGTCGTCGAGCGAGCGTAGTTAATTTCATAGAAATACATAGAAACCAGTAGTGTCGCCGCGACACGTCGTCCGCTGCCGCTTCATGTCGCCCGTTGCCAACACGCACCTTAATAGAGTTTTGACAACGCCAACGACGACTAATAGAGACGATTAAGAGACTGATAGACTTTGACATACCTACAGATTTGATTTAATATAACTCGTTTCATGAATTTAATTTAGGAATATTGAAGCCTATAACATCATAAATTCACGTTCAATTCTATATTTTACGGTGAGTTTCACCAATATTTATGTTATAAGTTTATACTAACAAAGTTATAAATATTTGATTAGTCATAACCGCCGTCTAAACTAAGTTAGTTTAGCTTAATTTCCGCATAGTCGAGCCAGATTTTTATATTATGCGTCCTAAGTTCACTTGTTTGAAAACTAAGCTAAACTAAACTGACTTAGTTTAGTTGGCGGTTGACGGTCGGGGTAACGTTTTAATAACAGTTAAATATACGTCCAAAAGCAAATTTTGTTTGAAGACGATACTTTTGCTATTACTTTGACTTTTACTTACCTTAAGAGGGCAGTCTCCATTCTCTTTCTCCATACAAACGTAGTTAAAATTTTCCTCCCTGGATAAAGACATTAGAGCAAATATGTTATGCAATATGTTTCATTTTAATTAGAAAAAAAAAAAGGTAGATGCATTGTCATGACATGACAGATATAGGTTTTATGGAATAAACATATTTGCTCTAATGTCTTTATCCAGGGAGGAAAATTTAAACTACGTTTGTACGGAGAAAGAGAATGGAGACTATCCTCTTAAAAAACTGACTGAGACAGTAAAAGATTGATAAGATTTTTGACAGACGCTTGAAGAAAAAATTAAATTGCACTTTACAGAGAGGACAACCAAACTTTGTAGTAATATTGTACGATACGAAGTCACTCACCTTGTATGACTTTTGTGTTATTTTAATTTAGAACCAGTGAAAAAAGTAGTGATTCTAAGTTTTTGTATGGTAATTGTTAGGTTTTCCTCTCTGAAGACAAAATCTGATCTTAGTTGGACTAAAACTGTTCACTATGAATTGTTTATTCTACTGACAATAATGCCTAGACAGAACGACAAGAGATGGAGTATAATGGTTCGATTTAAAATATATTTCAGGATGCTAGCATTTGGGCCTTTTGGGCAAAGTCCATTCTCACTTCCAGGTGAAACAGGTGGCTTTTTTGGCGGTAACGGACTACGGTTTGTAATACAAAGTCATAACAGATTGCATCTCACGGGTTCCTAAGTAGAATTTGATTTATTGCAAAAGAATTTAAATTAATTTCAGTACATTAAGCTTTTTTTACAACCACTATCTCACTATGTAAATGTTGATATGGTCTTAAATGTAGTTACGTTCATCTAGGACACAGAAAGATAGAAGTGACACAAGACCCGCCTTCCTTATATGCTTTCCTTGAACTTGCAACGTGTTATCCATACGATGATTTCCAATACAATTTTCACTAAATGTATTTCAATCCATACTGAAGATATTAAATATAAATTCTATTGCAATACTTTTGTTAATGTAGTGTTAGTGTGTTTTATATAATCACTACACACCAAAATAACCGAGCACTTTTAGAGAATTGTACTTTTCAGGAATGGTTAATGATAAAAGTCTGTATTGACTGAACATTGTTTTAGAGTATTGTTCTAGTTCAGCATAGTTCTGGGTTAGTTCCGGTTTGTAAATTGATACGTCAAAATAATATTTTTAGGTGTAGTTATTAATCCTTTTTAAAGTAGGTGACGTATAAAGTTTAACCATAATCGGTGAATTAGACAAATGTTTCTGTTGACCATCCCTTACCTCGGCATCTGTTGTTTTACGTGATACAATTTAGAATATGCAAAAAAAACACATTGGTTTGTGCGATTTCAGCTCCGGGTAGAAATAAAAAAACTAGCCTTTTTTGATCTTCCAAGTCCTATCTAATTTGTTATCTATGTAATATGTATCTGTTACTAAATTGTTTACGACGTATATATAGTGTATATAGGCGTGAAATCTTCACAGAAAGAGGAAGAGATTAATTTTCTTAATTTTAATTCTAGTCTTTTACCTTTAAAAATTGTAAAATCTTCTTTAGTAAAACAAAACAAAGATATTAATTTATCTCGGAAGGAAACAGTCGTAAATATTTTAATTAGCAAATCTGCTACTTCTCTGTCATAAACATTTGGGCAACGTTTAGCCGAAAATTTGAAATACTGTACCGAAACGGTTTAATAAATCCTGGTACTGAATATGCTAATAAATTATTTTATTAAACGTAAGTCCCTTTTTTGTTCTTAGTATATACAAAGTGCTGGTATTCATTAAAATTCTCCCTCTGAATATTGTAGGTAATTTTGAAAACGGAGAATTTCGTTTGGTTGTGAAATAGGTAGGTACCTGGTTAAATATTGGAAAATTTTAATTTTGGCATGCTTATTATTATGTCGCGACTTTTATTTTTAGTATTTCGATACAGTAAAAACCATTGTTATAGGATATTGGAGTTTTTAGAGTATGTTTTGTCAGTCAAAGGCTGTTACCTACATATCGGACTCATTTATTTAGTTAAAAATACTGTCAGGTATTCTGTTATTTAAATTGCACGTATTCGACAAAATAATGGTCAAAAGGTTGTATATCAGCGTAGAAGGAAACGAAGCATACGATCAAACTGGAACCAACCTACTAATTTAAATAAAATAACAAACAAATCAGACATTATCATTAAACTAATTTGTAAATAAAAAACTGTAAAAATGACTACTGATTTCTTGGTACTAACCAAAACTACTTTGGTGTGCGGTGGTTGTTTGCCTTTTTAATTCAGATTTATAAAAAAAATAAGTTGTTACAATTTATTTTTTATACCTACTGATATTTCCCAAATTATTTTTCATACTTCATTGTAAAAAGTGTACTAAATTGACTTGACTTGATTGACTGACTACACGCACCGGTATTACGAACAAATACCTACAGTTCAAAGTAATCTAGATTCTAAAACTTAGTAGTATAAAGTAGTAAATTGCGTAGCTAAACTGAGCATGTAAAAAATAACTAAATGCGTGTAGGTAGGTGTATCATCGCGCTTCGCTTAATGATTTCTAATTGTGAAAAAGTCGTTTCGCTTAGAATTATTGCGAGGAAATGGAATTTTCTCTTACCTACATTGCGGTTTGAGCGTCCGTAATCTAAAACTATTAATGTGATAATTAATTCTGTGATATTTTCTTGTAATTAAGTGCAATATAGGTAGGTAGGTACTGTTAACATTACACGTGAGTTGCAGATTTTGTTTTTAAAATGCGGGTGTTTCTTTTTTATTATCAATAATAAATAGGATTTTTCGCCAGGGTCATTATTTCAATGACAAACAAGACTTACACAAATTAAACTACTCACTTATTAAGGTAACCCGCGCACTAGGCATCCTGGTTGCGGCAGCCAGTAAAACACATGACGTTGTATGTGCATTGTGCACGAGGCAACCACAAAATCCCAGCTGAACTCTGGCTGCCACAGCCTGGCTGCCCAGTGCGCGGAGATCCTAAAGGAGGATACCGTATTACCATCTCATTTAGAACTAATAAAAAACAACTCAACAAATATCAATAAAAATAAATTACTGAAAGACATTCTGCCACAAATCCGATCTTCACAAAATCACTTAACAATTCTCTAAACTGAAAAAGATAAAAGATCTTTAAGATAACAATTATTCAAACCGTTCTTATTAACAAAACTGGATCTTAGTGGATTGCTTCCGGAATACTTAATATTAAAAGGAAAATGGCTAAGAAAATTAAATTGAATTTAATCGGCTAAAGGCCAGTTTCTTTAGTGAACGTAAAAGTCACAGATTTACATGTTCTCTGGCAAAAGGCAAAAGTACTAACAGCTAAGTAAAGAGTAAATTGCTATCCCAAAGCATAGGTATAAAACTTCAAGATGCTTCTTTGACGAGTAACTTATACTTTTACTTATACTGCTAATTTTAAATTAGAACAAACAATTATCAAAAATATCTTACATAATACAAAATAAGAATTAATTCTACAGTAGATCTATAACAATAGAATTTTTAGTATTGAAAATACACAATGGGCTCCTAACAAATTAACAGCGAACAAAATGTTTGACGTAACCACTTCAATGGTAAATTTATTATTACTTTCTAAAAGCCATCCTATCACAATTTAGGCTCCATTAGTATTTCATTACTAACTAATATTATCATTAGTAAATATTTGACTTTTAAGAACTGAACGGAATTTAAAAAGGACTGACAACAACAAAATTGCGACTAAAACGATTTAAGAAATGACTTTGACGCTGACTGAAAAACTGAACCATTTCTATGATTCAAGAAGACACGTTTCTCTGCTTTGGAAGGCGCCAAAAAGACATCGGTTATTTCGAAGTAGTCGTTAAGTCGAGTTTGATAACTTTGAGTGACCCGAGAACTCTTAGGAGAATCGCGTGTCAAACGAAAGAGGATTTGAGAGTAAATTGAAGTTTCTTTACATTCCAGCGTCGGTTTACAAAACCATCCGTACCTTTACTCACAATATCCGATCGATTTCCCGAGCGCTTCATCGCACGCATACTCCGTTGCCGGAGTGAGCCCACAATTCGCGTCACAAGAGATGTATAACCCAACCGGAATGGGTGCACACGCACACACGCATGAAATACTACAATCACAAGACGCAAGTGCTCAGCAGTCGCAACAGGCGCCCACCCTACTTCTTAACTCAACAAGTGCAGCTGAAAGATGGGATGGTAAGTCAATTCTTCTAAGGTACCTGGAACCGATCATCGACGGTGTCAAAAACGTCATCAATCCAATAGCTAATATGTTTTATGGCGGTATGCCGACGTTTAGAGGTTTGAACTCCGATGTATCGACAGCTAAAAGTGTAGAAGCTGATCCAGTGGAAGATGTAAAGAAGCCTAAAGAGTTTTTGATACCGCAACCTAGGCACATTGCACAGAGAAAGACTTTTAGGAAAACTAGAAATCGACCAAAGAAACATGTTGAATTGAACATCGATTTAAATAAATTGAAACACAATAAAGACTTACACGATTACATCAAGACAAAAAAATATAAATTTAATTATCCTACTACATATTATTATCCTAGAATTAAGTATGTTGTTAATCCCAATTCATTTTATGTCAAACCCAATAATAGCCGACTGATCCCTTACTCTAAAGCACAATCGATTCCTACTACAACTGAAAACCCTACTACCGAAGGTTATTGGAAGCCTATTATTATTTTTAATGAGTCAATTTCGATTGACTCAACAAAACCTCTTAATGTTAATTACACCAAAAGGTATAACAGGAATTATTTTCAAAGGAAACCTATTCTGAAACGGCGTAAAAGAATTAAAAGAGAATCAAATGATAGTACTGACTCAATCAGATCAAATAAAAGTAACAATGCTGAAGGTAGAGGTATGCTCGAGTCCATAAATTTTAGTGAATGGTTACAGTGGCTGGATTCAACTACAATTAATAAAATTGTAGCTCCTGCTACAGAATTAACTAAAGGTGTTTTATCAGCAACTGTTAAATTGGAAGATAAGGAACCCTGGTTTTACTCTGCTATTTATGATATGGTGATGACCATGCTTGATGTCATGGATGGCGTATTTAGCATTCAAGAGGAAGTCAGTAAACAATATTTCGTTGTAAAATCAAAGCCCAAAAAGAAACGTAGAAAGTCTAACAAAAAACCGACATAGACAATCCATTGTTGATTTATAATTTATAATTTCTACCTGATTTATATTGTAATACTAGATATTGCATTTAAGAAAGCATTTAGGTGCCTATATGTAAAATTGTTGGTGATGGTATAAAGTTCTTAAAATTCATCGAATTGTAATATTTAAACGCACAAGGAATAGAAGAACTAGGGGTAGATATTTGTAAATATCAATGAAAATGTATAAAACGCTTTGAGCACGATCAAGCATCAAGCCTCCAGTGTGAAACCGATCAATTCAAAATCGAGACAAATTGTACAGTACCCTACGGTCAATTTGAATTTTTGTTTCGGGTTTACTACCCCATGCTTGTGGTTGGGCTGCTTGATCTGCCTTGGAAGCTGGGCATCAATATTTTTGAACATTCTAAACCAATAAAAACTTGTATTCTAAAAATCTTGATGCTTCACAAGACTGTAATAAAAATGTATTGTTGTTTGATAGGAAAAGTTCAGTATCTAAACTTTGAAACTCACTTAAATCTATTCTGAAATAATAAATCAATTCACACTTTGAATTAAAGTTCTTGAATCTTTTATGACCTTGTAATTGTTTGATACGTCCAACTTTGGTTTATAGACTGAACTCTATTGGTAATAAATAAATAAACAGTGCCTCTCTAACTGAAAGATTAAATTTCCGTTATATTTCAGTCTCATATTTAGAAGTTTAATACTCAAATAGAGGCATTATTTATTAATTCAATACATTTTACATTTTATTTTGATATTTACAATGTAATATGCAATAAATTAACGTATTATAATAATTGTGTGCAGGCTTCCGGAGACGTCCAATGTCCTATGGTCGATCACGCGCTTCTTCAAAATCCTTTTCGGATTACCAGCCACCCCGCCCTTGAGTCATGCTCAAACGATGACGATGCCCATGTATGTAATGCCACAGATGTATGGTCCTCCAATGACCATGCCACCGGAAACGATGACGTAACATTATTGGACAACTGGACGATAGGATCAAGTGGCGACATTATTAGTGGCCAAATGTCAGATTACCACGACTTGATCCGATTAAACATTATGGTAATCTGACATTTGGCAAAAGCAGACGCAACATTTTAACATCCGGACTTTAAGTTATTTTTAAAGTTCAAATTCTCTTCTTTATTTGGCATCGTCCAGGTATCAAAATGTTGCGTTTCTGCTTTAACTTTTAAGACTGAAACTCTTGTCTTCGATAGCGCGAGCCCGTCGACTTTATAAATTAGGTTAATTAATTTATTTTTGATGTAAGAGTTGTAATAAGCAATATTTATTCGGCACTTAGTAAAATAAATAATGTTATTAAGTGAATTTTCGTTTTTTTTTGTCATTATAACTAAATGCAGTCGATTGTTTCTTCTGGGTTAGTTTCAATCTTCAGACTATACGACTAGATCACGATTTACACTGGTAAAAATAGCAGGTGCTTTTTCAAAAACTTAGTCTAAAGTACATTAATATCTAAACGCACTTCATTCGACGCATTCAGATTTTATTTAAAATGATTGTATTAAAATATCATGAACTATATTTTCTGATGCTATCACTTAATTTGCTTTTCCATTGCTTCAAATTATTCTGTAGGTGGATATCGGTGAAAATCTCGTAGGTCACGTTCCGTTTCTGTAAAGTAAAATCTTATATAGTAGATATAATGTAGCACTGCTACAAGACACAACCGATCTACATATACAGGGTGTCCGGAGACCAGTGGATATCCCTGAACAGGCGGCTGGCGGGGAAGGGTTGGCCGCCCAGAATACGTTTTTTTTTTCTATCTCAAACGGTTCGAGCTGTACGTCACTTTTTAGTAAAAATTGAAAAACGTCTACTTTTTTGCACATTTCGGGGCATCACGTCCACAGATTAAGCGATAGCATTGTTTTTTTTTTCGCCATGTGTTCACTAATATTGATGTTTGAAAATCACCTTCATTTTTAGGGTTCCGTACCTAAAGGTAAAAACGGGACCCTATTACTGAGACTTCGCTGTCTGTCTGTCTGTCTGTCTGTCTGTCTGTCCGTCCGTCCGTCTGTCCGTCTGTCCGTCTGTCCGTCTGTCCGTCTGTCACCAGGCTGTATCTCATGAACCGTAATAGCTAGAAGGTTGAAATTTTCACAGAAGATGTATTTCGGTTGCCGCTACAACAACAAATACTAAAAACAAAATAAAACAATTATTTAAAAGGGGCTCCCATACAACAAACGTGTTTAAAAAATAACAAGGAGTTTAGTTCAATGTGAGGTCGCTTCTGATTGGTCAGGACAAATCGAGTTGGTCATGGAATTCAAAATGGCTGCCCTATCTGTCAAATATACCAGTCTGCCTTACTTACCAAAGAGTTTCTTATAAGTTTCAGATTTTCTTTGTGCCAAGGTTTTTTTTTTTATTGAGTGATTCGGTCGTTTGATGGGAGTAGAATCGAAGATAAATATTTCATATTTTCCTATAAAATTTAAAAATTGGTTGTTGTTAACCATTTTAGGGTTCCGTATCCAATTGTGATAGTGGTACGGAACCCTTTGTGTGCGAGTGTCGCACTTGCCTCGTTTTTTTTTAATACTATAGTTAGTAACTTACAGGATGTCCCCAAAGATAGATTTAGTTTTATGAACTTTACTTTCTGCTAAGTTTGAGCATCTGTGGTGTAAAAAAAATGTATAAAACCTCTCTGGCCGACTATTGAAAAAAATTGCCTATTTCATAAGGATTCTAAAACAGTATTATACTAATAACTATTTGTCATAAGTTACTAAGCTAGTGCTATGAATGCATCGAAGGTACTATCTTACATGAAAAAGTTGAAACAAGTATTGTACAAAACCAGGCAAGTGCGACACTCGCGCACGAAGGGTTCCGTACCACTATGACATTTGGGTACTGAACCCTAAAATGATTTATATCCAATTTTTAAATTTGATAGGAAAATGTGAAATATTTACCTTCGATCCTTACTACCTTCACACGACCACACCACTCAAAAAAAGAAAAAAAAACTTTGGCACAAAGAAAATCTAAAACTTATGAAACTCTTTGGTAAGTGAAGGTAGACTGGTATATTTGACAGACAGGGCGGCCATTTTGAATTCCACGACCTACTCGATTCCCTTGTAGTTTTTGAAACACGTTTGTTGTATGGGAGCCCCTCTTAAATATTTGTTTTATTTTGTTTTTAGTATTTGTTGTTGTAGCGGCAACCGAAATACATCTTCTGTGAAAATTTCAACCGTCTAGCTATTACGGTTCATGAGATACAGCGTGGTGACAGACGGACGGACGGACGGACAGACAGACAGACAGACAGACAGCGAAGTCTCAGTAATAGGGTCCCGTTTTTACCCTTTCGGTACGGAACCCTAAAAAAGGACACTTATTAAGATTTAGTATGTCATAATGTTACAGCAAATGCTCAAATTGTCCTCCTCTTGCCTTTACACAGGCCCTTAACCTTTTTATAAACGATCTCTTAAGGACACGATTATATTTTTTTTCTCCTATTTGTTGTGCCGCTTCGTGGACGCGTAGACGCAGGTCTTCAATTGTGGTTATGTTTTTTTTGTATACTTGTTCTTTTAAACACCCCCAGTAAAAAAAATCAAGTGGATTCAGATCAGGCAAACGTAGAGGCCACAATATTGGACCTAATTGGCCAATCCATCTTCTTGGATAACTTTCATTTAAATAGTTTTTCACTCGCACCGTCGTCGCTTTCGACTTGCCGGCGGGGTCCGCTGTACTGTCAGACCACTCCTAAACGCTAGAGTGTACAAGAAACTATGGGTTTTCAGCTAACATCTTAAATAGACATCTCTGCCAGACCAAGAGGTTGATGATGATGACGTTGACGAACCATCAGAACCTCTTGATCAAGGAAGTGAATAATAAATGCCTAAGGAGCAAAAACCCGATTAGGTGTTTCCAGCTAATATCCCAATTCTCCAATCGACTGTCAAGAAGCAAATTTTGGAGATCTCCATCTCCAAAATTTGCTTCTTGACAGTCGTCATATTTAGCAAGAGATCAAATTTAATTGTTCTATTGAGTAGGCTAAGGGTTTCTAGGCACACAGTACTTGGTTTTACGACAATTAACACGCTATCATCAGTAAAGATGGCAAGGGAAAAAATATGATATATCTCAGAGAGATTAGGTTACTTACTACCTACCTACTACTGTCTTCTACTGTAGAGAGCAGTGTTTTCTACAGTTTGGATTGGCGAATATACCATGCCTTTGGACTGCGAAGAGTCGAAGGACATATCGGTTACCTCAATGTATATTCTATCACCGTTAAGAGCGGAGCGTTTCGGTGAGAATTACCTACATAATATATTATCGAACTAGCCGTGTAGCCCCGGCATAGAATAGGGCTACCTTATCTCTTCCCGTGGGTGTCGTCAAAGGCGACTAAGGAATCTGAGGGAGACTAGCAAACCTTAAGTTCTCTCGGCGAGGTGGCGGATAAACTGCTTGCTCCATAGGAGAGTTGGTGTCGGGGAGGCAACCGGCCGTAAACATATTGCCAAATCTATTAGCAGAAGGTATGGCCAATAATGACTTTCCTACTGCGCCGACCCCAAATTAATTTGGAGTTTAGCGGACCCCGGGCTCCCGAGAGGGACACAACCGGGAACATCGCTCGGATGACAATCTATTATCGAAATGAAGGTTAAATGGATTATAATCATCGGCTGGCATCATCTTGCCCAAAATAAGTCATATGACTTACAATAATATAAGGTATGGTATGTTACAATCAAGTTGCGACTTTGGAGAAAGATGTCTCTCTCTCTCACCCGAGCGATTTTCACTTTTGCATCCCTCTCAGGAGCCCGGGGTTCGCTAAACCCCAAATATTTAGGGTTGGCCCAGTAGGTAAGTCATCACTGACCCTACCTTCTGTTAATAGATTTCTACCTTCTGCTAATAGATTTGGCAATATTTTTACAGCCGGCCGCCTGCCAGACACCAACCCTTCTAGGGACGAGGCAGTTTATCCTCCACCGCGCGGGGAGAACTTAAGTTTTGCTAGACACCCCTAAATCCCTTAGTCGCCTTTTACGAAACCCACGGGAAGAGATGGGGTAACACTATACTATGCCGGGGATATACGGCAATGGGGAAAGATGTTTATAATATTTATTTATTTCTCGTCGAATGCCTCTACCAAGGGAACTTCAAAGCTAGAGTTCAAAGCTATAATTAACATTCCCTGACGAGTATAGACTTTCGGCTGAATTTCAGACGAACGTACTTTGATGAGGGCAAATCTAATTCCTTTAAATAAACAATTAGTTTAAGTCAAAGATTAAATATTCTGAATAACTTAGGCAAGAATCTTATACCCAGCTCGTGTTTAATGACTAGTTTGACAGGTAGAAAGGAGTGTTATTTAAATACCAATCCCAATAAAGTATTAAATTACCCAAACTAAGATTCGAATATGACTTTAGAACAAGAGTTCGGCGATGAATAAGACATTGATAATACTTAATTTATTAAAAACCTTTTAAACCTTTTGACGGGAAAGGTTTGAATACCTAAATATTAGTTCTGGTCTTAGTAAACCTCGGAAGCACTTTATTGGATGGACCTACTTAAGTAAGTATTTAACCACGTTAGAAGCAAAGGATTTTCAAGTCAGAAGCTATAGATGAAAGGTCCATCAACTAAGAGGGCGCCAACAATAATTACAACGGTTTCACCTGCTTACGTCCCGATCCAGTGAGAATATCGAAATTAAAAGTAGCCTATGTTACTCAAGGTGAATGTAGGTAGCCTATGATGAAAGAATTTTTGAAATCGGCAAAGTAGTTTTTGAGTTTATTTATTACAAACATACGACACGCACACAAAAATACAAATCTTCCCTCTTAAAAATATTAGTGCAGATATAGATAAAGAGCCTATTGTATAGAATAAGCCCTTTTCTACTTATAGGTAAATGAAATAGATATTTATTGTATCTAGAGAGGTTTTACTTCTCATAATTTCGAAGGTCCTCATCAGACTAAATTATCATCACCTGTGTAATGAATATATGATTGAACTAAATTGAGATCTTCACCAAAACAATTTAAAAATGATTAAATAGCATTCCCTTAAATTAAATCTTAATATAATTCTTTCTCAAATTAATAAGTTTCGAAATTCGCATTTACATTAATTATTTTACTTAAAATGGTTTTAGTATTTTGGAAATCACTAGGTTCAATCACTCACTACCCAATTTATTTAGGTATTGAAAATAATTTAATAGATTACATAATAATTTTAATGAAAACTTGTCAAAGCACATAATCTACTTTCATTTAAATAAATCTGTTTGAACAGGTAAAACATATTTCAGCGAATCCATATCTGACGGTTTAACAATCTAATAAATTACTGAGAATACTCATATCTGCAGTATAATTAAAACTGAACCAATTTAATAGCGGAACACAAACAAATGAATGTACTCGTAGTTTAATTTCGAACTGACTTCCTAACAAATAAATTTTAAACTAACTGAAAATCAGAAATCTACACTAATACTATAAAGAGGAAAGATTTGAATTTGTATGTTTGTAATGAATAAACTCAAAAACTACTGGTCCGATTTCATAAATTCTTTCAACAAAAGAAAGCTACCTATCCCCACGGGATCGGAACTTACGAGGGTGAAACCGCGTAAGTTTGTTTATATATTTGATTCCTTATTTCCTCTTCACGGTCAAAAGGTTAGACCGATTTGAATGAAAATTTGCATAGGGATAGATTAACCCTCTTTCTTATAAACGATGACTAACTTTATGTTACGTTTGTCCCTGTCTGTTAACTTTGATACATCATGTCCTGTCATAAAGACAAACGTTACATAAAGTTCGTCATTGATTATCTATCACTTATCAGTTAGGGTGTAAGTGATGGAGAGTAACATAGCCGGACAGTAACCTTTGATCCCGATAATCCCGTGGGATCGAAGTTTACGCGGGTAAAACTGCGGGGCGCAGCTATAATAATAATAATAAATGAAGATTTTGAATACTTTGTAAGTACACAGATTTATTAAAAATAGATAGGACTATCGGTACTCGTTGAAGATGTTTGTCAGTTTCTACTTAAGGATGATTTCTGCTAGACCTTTACATAAGGTGTGTATGGGGCTCACTAAGATCGTTGGGCCCGAGCCAATAATCTACTAGCTTGGTGCATCTGCTCATAAACGGACGAGGCTCTGGCGCAGACTTTCCCTTTGGGGTTGGGAGGTCAGACGGCAGTCGCTCCCGTAAAAGTCGAAAATCGCTAAATCTTATAATGGAAAGTTCGAAACATGATTGCCACAGGGATAGGGCGCCGCCGCATAACGGCTCCTGTGGTACCTACCTAAGTGTTAAAAAGCGGAAACCGGGCTCTCGAGAGGAATGGGGAACCGGGAACATCGCTCGGAAGATGAAACTTTACATTGTGTCACTTGTGAGCGAGGGCCACATACATTGTAAAGGAATCGTGGTTAGGTCAGATTGTAAGTTTTATATCATTGTTTTTTTATTGCCATTTATTTCAAGCTTAACCTGGCGCCTGACAGAAATTAGTTGGCGAGTAGCAGTGAGCGAGAGACAGCTTTGTCGCCGGGTTTAAAAAGTCAAAAGATTAATATATATCTACACTTTTGAATACAGAAAACGCCGTGTGAGTTCCTGCGCATCTTTGCCGCTCGTGGCGGCTAACTTGTCGCCCGACTGTGTGAACAGTCAGCAATAAACTGTACATTAGTATAATTTAGTCCCCACTTATCTTGTTGTTATTTCTGATAGTAGTCGTTAGGTCAAGTTAGACGCCTTATAGGGCGACCTAAAAACTCTAACACCAGGTAAGCTACCCCACTATACGAAAAGAAGACCACTTAATTTATACATAATTATATCAAAGATGTTAGTTACTAATTTATTTATTTATTTACTACTATGTAAGTCCTCTTCAAAAAAAGTAAAGGAAATGAGAACCAAAAATAAAATTCATTTTTTTATGAACTTCGAAAATGCTACCCTTATTTTCCGGTTTCTGTCTGTCAAGCTATGCAAAGTTCACTGTCTGCTAACTTTGAAACTTCATGTCACAGTAAAAGACAAACGTTACATAAACTTAGTCATCATTTATAAGTAAACTCCCCCTTACTTAAAAACGAAAGCTTAATGCATATAATGCTGTTAAAACGATTTAATCTAATTAATTTAAATTTAATTTAATTTAATTAAATCAAATTCATTAAAATCTTGTGTTAATTTAGTAGAAATATTCTGAGCCTATTAAAATTTAAATCAAAATAATTGAACTATGAAATGCATATTTATTTTCAAAAGAAACCCCAATTCAAAAGCAGTTACTACGAGTAGTTACACATATTTATAGGATTCTTTCAATACTTTACATAATTATAATCGGTAGATTACCTAGATATTTAAATTTTCCTAACGGAGCGAGACACGCAGGTGAGTCCAAAATTGTGGTAAAATAGGTAAATATTAAATAAAGCAGAATCTTGCAATTTCACCCCCGTAAGTCCCAATCCCGTGGAAGGAAATATCTGGATCAAAAGTATGATAATCCTTCATATATGTAGCTTTCTACTGGTGAGAGAAATTTTTGAAATCGGTCCAGTAGTTTCGGAGATTACCCGGAAAATACATATACATACATAAATGTTAAAAACTTTATAATAGCCGTATAGATAGGTTCATCGAAAAACCGGCCAAGTGAGATTTGGACTCGCGCACGAAGGGTTCCGTACCACTGTCACAATTGGGTGTCCTAAAATAAACACTGGACAAACCAATCCGTGAACGCAACGAAAACGTTTAATTTATTTTACTACTAGGCAAGTCTATCACTCTCATCACTAGATGGCGTCAGTAGTCAAAATACATCACGGTATCGTTACATTTTTCTGTCCCTGAATCAAGTTTGTTGTATGGGAGCCCCTCTTGAATATTTGATTAATGTTGTTTTTAGTATTTGTTGTTGGAGCGGCTAACCTTTTTTTTATCGAGGAGAAATCTGACCTTATGGACTGTCCCACCGCTCCGGGGGAAGCAGTGGGGATGTGTGGGGCCTCCCTACTGGCCTAAGATAGATAGGTAGGCGGCCAGAGGTTTACCCACTAAAACTCCTCGGTGTCCCTCTCTTCACCATTTCCGGGGTGGAAGGCACTGTTTCCAAATACAACTACCAGCCCTCGGGGTGACTACCAACCCTCGGGGTGTGGAGCGGCTAACCTAACCTAACCTAACCGAAATACATCTTCTGAGAAAATTTCAACCGTCTACCTATTACGGTTCATGAGATACAGCCTTGTGACAGACAGACGGATAGACAGCGAAGTCTCAGTAATAGGGTCCCGTTTTGACTCTTTGGGTACGGAACCCTAAAAATGGTAGAAAAGGCTGATCAACGTTTCTTGGAAATTCACCAGCTATTTTTCTGTATTTTACGAGTAAACTTCTGTGTACTGTAAAATATTTAAATTGAATCAAGATCGTGGTAGAGATATTCGCAATGGCTATTAAAAACTGTTTGGTGTTGTTTGGTCTTATAATTGTTTTTAAGATTGCTACCTAAAAACAATGCACACATACTTTATTGACCTTTCCGTTTCAATCTACATGATTTATAAAGTACCCTAGATGCGTCTCGCGTCAGTCCCAATCCAGTAGAAATATCAGGATCAAAAATAGCCTATGTTACTCCTCGATAGTAAGCTTTGGTCCATTAGTTTTGGAGCCTATTCGTTACAAACAAACAAGTATATCTTTCCTCTTTATTATTATTAGTAGGTAGGTACCTTATGTCATAATGCTAATTATGGGTCTGGTGCGCTTGGGACATAATATAGGATTAGGTTTTTTGGCACATCTACACCATTTTGGACTAGCAAAAACCGCGCGGCATAACTAGTTATGTATGTAACTAGTTATGCTAATTATACTTCACGCCTTCAGGTTTCTGACTGGCTATTGGTATCTGTGCATCTTTTATTATATTATCTTCAATCCAGCTGCTTGGGTCATATATGTAGGTACATTTTAATTTCGTGGGAATTTTGAAATGAAACCCTGCACCAACCACCTCTTAAAATCATACATTCCCATACTATTTTTAAATTTAGAAGCTGCTTAATTATTTAAGTACGCCTCAAATTTTAAGTGGCGTTTCTGTTTTCGGCTGTTAGAATTGGTGTCTCAGCACTCATACATAAGCCTAAGTTGGATTTGTTCGTATGCCGATAAAAAAGCTGGTGAATTCACGTATATCTAGATCGCGATTCGGAACGCGTTTTACTAACAAATCACCTTTACTTCTGACCAAGTTACAAATAAGCGTGAGATACTTAAACCGCCTCAATACAATTCAATTACAAGAGTTATTATTATACAATTCTTAGGAATATAATCATTCTTGGCGATAAGTACCTACAGTAAATATAAAATAAATAAACAAACCTACTTTCAAAGGAACTGACATTTTATCTAATTTAAGCAGAATTTTATTATTATTGTTCCTAGCTTCAAGAATTTAAATTTTTTATGCTGTTCAGTAATTTTAAAATAAACAAACAAACCTACTTTGAAAGGAACTGACATTTTATATAATTTAAGTAGAATTTTATTATTATTGTTCCTAGCTTCAAGAATTTATTTATTTATTTATTTACCTTTTTATCCTGTTCTCGTTCGGTCTTACAATAGATTGCCTTCCGGTATGCAGTTTGATTGCTATTGGCTTTTCTGCAGGGTTTTTCCGTTCTTTCTTGAAATATTCATTTTCTAAGTAAAAAGGTATTGTAATGTTGATGATAAGAATAATTGAACAATTTCTGTCTTTAGCTTCTGAAAACCTTTACCTACCTACCTACTGAGTAGTATATGTAGGGCACTGAATTTTGAAGTGAGATCTAATATGAACCATAAGTATATTTGGTTCTACATCCCAAACTTATAGTCCAGGACCCCTGGAGGGTTACTTTGGTTCGTATCGATACAACAACGATACGATAATACGATGGTTCTACTGTCACCCTACTATCAGAATGTTCGTTTCGATACGACAACGATACGATAAAACGATGGTTCTACTGTCACCCTACTATCAGAATGTGACAGTAGAATCATCTTATTATCGTATCGATGTCGTATCAAAACGAACCGAAGTAACCCTCCAGGACCCCTGGTATATTCTTGCAACTTGATTATTATCAAGCTAGTTTTCCGTGAGTAGCTTCATTTTGATGAGACGCCCAACAATTTCCCATACGAAACTCTCGATTGTGGTAGATAACAGAGGTAGGATCTGTACTACTACTTTTGAGCGTAGGACCCTGATAACGTACCACGCAATTTGTAAGACAATATGACTGTTAAATTATATAAGTACTAACTAATATGATCAATAGTAATCAATTGCAAAAATGTACTAGGGATCCTGGACTATAAATTATGGTTGGGTTCTGCTTCCTACATAAAAATAGTATAGTACTACAAAAAACATACATTCAAATAGGAAACCTTGTCCAAAGTGTTTTACTGAGAACTAAAAAGAAGATGCCCTATTATACTCCTAACTTGGTTAATGAGCCAGACCATCTTTTTGGTTCCTCGTGAATATATTCTTAACCTCATCTACTGCAATCTCCTTTGCTTACAACAGAGGATATTTCTCATCAATAAAGATAAAAGTTTTACACCCGTATCTATAGACAAATCTAAGTGATTACTTTGGCTAAGTAATGCCCTGTCTCGCTCTTATTAGTAATTTTTAACGTCAACGAAAAGGTGACAGACATATTACTTAGACAAGTAATTACTTAGAATGGGCTACAAATACGAGTGTTAGTCCTACTGTTAGTCATTATTAGGTCCCTTATTTATAAACAAGGATTAAGTATTGAATAGTTATTTAATTCATTGATTCCGTAGTTCATGTTTCCAAGTTGACAAACAGAACGAAACATTGGGTTACTAACTATTTTACTTAATCATCGTTTACAAGAGGAGAATAACATTAGAATAATAAAAAAAAGAAGTCAGTAATCATTCCGTTTATTTCACAATAAATAACTGTTAGTACATTTACTTTAATAAATAAATTGTTATTGTTAAGCAAATGCTGCTTGTTTTTAAATGCGAAATTAGCTTGCCGTAATGTACACAGTTAGTACATAGTTATTAAAACGGGTATATAAATAAATAAATAGTGTTATTTACAACGCAACGTGGGGTTTTCATTTTCAAACAAACGTCAGGTGACTGAGAACTTTGAACTATTCTTAAAACACTTTCATTTCATTCATTTCATATTCCTTTCGCTTGACTTGATTCTCAGTCCTCTGCCGAATATTTGGGTCCATTTTTATTACATTATCTTACAAAATTAATCTTTTAATTTGTGATAAGACATTGTAATGTTCACTAGTCATCCATTGTTAGTAGTCCATTCGCCATTGTCAGTTTTCATTGTATTTATTCACGATTGATTCACTCGTTGGAATTCTGCAAGTATTAGTATAGTTGTTAGCATTTTTAGAAAAAAGACAAACGTCCATCGCTGTCAAAACTAGGTTAACTTAGCTTAGCTCTGCATATTCGAGCCAGTTTTGCATACATGTGTCAGCTATGCACACTTGTTTGAAAAATCGGCAAGTAAAGCTAATCAAACTTAGTTTAGTTCACGGTGAACATGGGTAGATGGACTATGTAGTAGTTTGTAATAAATTAAGGTTTTAGTAAAGGTAAATATTGTTAGTCTCTCTGGAGATCAAATGAAAGCAGATCGTTTTGAGATCAAATTATACTTCTTTCGTTTGAATCCTTTAAAACTAGCTTCAAATTAATAGGATCTAAATACTTCTTATACATACATTAACAGATACATATATAAACATAATAAATAATGTCATAAACTATGCAAATAATCATTGTCATTATAGTCTATCTGTAATTCTCTATCAGTATCAGTATCACGGGGCTACGGAGCCCCCCGTCCGTTTTGGAAGGCGTGCGTATAAAAATTTTAGTCGCAAACAATGAAGTGAACACCCGGCGATTATCCTTAATATTAAGTCTTTAAAGCCCAGTTTAAATTTGGTTATAGAGCTAGAGCATTTGGTTGGCAAATAATGCCATTGACATGGAATCATAGTAAACAAATTTGTTCCTAGTCATATATTATGAATTCTAATTGTTTCTAAATCATGCTGACGTCTAGGCATACTCTTGAAAATCAGGTCTTGAAAATAACTCTCACAAAGTCAAATATGAACTTAGATATGAGACAAACTTGGATTAAATGATTTATATTGTTTTACGCCAAAAATAAATTGCGATTTACACAAAAATCCATGTTGAAAATAAATATAGTTTCAAAATGATTTACGATAACAGAATATTGCAACACAAGAGTATAAATAACGATTTAGGTAGTTGTTGCGCATTTCTAAAAAATATTGTGACAGCTTTATTTGTGATATATGTCCAGTCATACGTCCAGTATTATTATTATTAAATATATTGTTATTGTTATTAAACATACAAATACTATAAAATATACTACGTACATACATGCACAGCAGGCATTTCTAATACTACAAATGGTAACTGTGGAGTGTAACTGGGTACATACTATTCATATTCATGCATACAAAGCTGGCCCATCTAGTACTACAAATTGTAACTAAAAATTATAACTGGGTATATACTATAATATTCATATCTAAACATGCAGGTCAAGCCCAACTAGTTCTACAAATAGTTACTGTAAACAATAACTACAAATCTATATGCTATTAATATACATACATGCAGATCAGCGATATCTAATACTACAAATAGTACCTTACTGTAAAGTGTAACTGGGTTTATAATATTCACATCCATACATGAAGAGCAGGCTTTTCTAATACTACGAAATAGTAACTATAAAGTGTAACTGGGTTTGTTCTATTAACATTGAAGATTAGGCATTTCTAATACTGCAAATTGTAACTGTAGGTTACAAATAATGGTTGTAATTGTTAAACATTAAAAAATGTTTTTGTTGCTTAAAGAATCTAATTAAACACTACTAAAAAAGATTTAAAATGTAAACGTCGCTTAGCTCGTTTACTTCGATTCAAACATGATTTATCATCTTAAGAACCCTATCAAGGTTTTTTCTAACTCTCATAAAGCTTTAACTGAGAAAACGTGATCTGTTTCCTTTAAACTTTGAGTTCTAACCCATATGACCGTTTACATAACTTATCCTGACGACCTTTTTGTGGAAGTTTAGGAGTTTGAGACAAAATGTCGTCAACAAGGTCCGGCGATAGAATATCGCCGGTTACTGCGGTTCGTTTCGATACGACATCGATACTGTCATAAGATGATTCTACTGTCACATTCTGATAGTAGGGTGACAGTAAAACCATCGTTATGACTGTATCGTTGTCGTATCGAAACGACCCGAAGTAACCCTCCAGGTATGATAAGTTTGACATCAAGTCAGTTAACATATACTCTTACTTACTATCCAGTAGGCATTGACCTTTAAAGTCTCAAAGTTGTTAAGATTCGAAAATGTCTTACTTATTCAAGAGGAAAATCTTTTCAGAAACCAATGACCTTCACATTAATATTCGAAAATATCGTTCGTTTTTCGATCACGTCCCTTAAAATATCGCTTTTTGTTTAAAAAATGAGGTGATTTGACAGTTAGGAAGAATAGACTTTACTTGTAGGATCACGCATAATTGAGTACGTCCATTGAGTAGAAGCGGTATGCGTGAGGTATACCACTCATGAAACGCTTGAGACCTTATCAGGCTTCAAGCCAACTCTGATGAAAGATTCACATAATATTGTCATTTCGCGTGCCTTTACCAGTTCTACTAAATACTTTCCCCTGCCACATCACTACCCAATTAAAAAGCAAGCAAGTATATCCATGGGCATCTACTGCATCCATATACTCGTATTGTATACTCAATACTCTTGCTTGAATTCTACCAAATCAAATCTGTGCAAACCAACCAATAAAAAAGTACTTATGCATGTTTATATTTATGGCAATACTTACGCTAAACTTTAATTGCTCTGGCTCTGAAAAAGGTTTATAGAAATGGGCTTTTAAAATTTACATAATTATTTCAAAAAAATCCAACATAATTTTATTTATTCATGCTGGCTCGTGTCCTTAATAACGTTACTGTTAGAAGGTGGTCATAATCAGAATACTAAGTAAATCTTGTTTTTCTGTGTAGAAAATTATTTTTCCTTGCAAAAACAGTGAAGAGTAGGTAGGTACCTTATTCTTAATTTTATTTAAAAAGAGACATAAATATCTTTTTACGAAATATAGAAGCATGCGGATTATATAGTGGTACGGTCACGTCTTGCGGAGATAAGATTCTGATCACAAGACAGTCTAGAACTTGGAAGTCAATAATTGTAGAGCGGGAGAGAAAGATAAAAAAAGAGAGGGAGTCAATGATATGAGTTTAAAGAAAAGAAAAGAAAGAAAGAAAGAAAGAAAGAATAGATTGGAGAGATTAATGTCATGCTGTCCCGATCCCAAATAGAAGAAAAAGAAAAAAAAATACTTTTAAAATATTCTGATTACAACCATAAACAGAGAAGTTAGCGAAACCAAAGAAAGACAGAAAACAGTCTAGAAAGTACTTTAATCTTTATAAAAACTAATTTTTAAGTAAAAATCAATCTACCTCTCGTTGAAACAGTTTCTTGAGTCCAATGATCGTGGCGAGGAGCAGCGCGATCTTGGAGATCAGGAGAGCCTTCCCGACCATCAGAGTCAAACCCTTGAAGGTCAGAGCACCGAGCAGACCAAACTTCATAGCTGCAGCTGCGAGGAAAGGTCCGAAGTTCTTGTTCTTTTGTCTGCCACTTTCAACGGCTTTGTGTGGCTTCAGAGATACATCTGTAATTGATATTGACAAGGGTTAAGGGTTTCATTCAGCGTAGTATTCAGTATTAGATTTGATAAAATGGGTTCAGAAATTTTGGGGAACCCTTTTAACATCGAATTAACTAGCTTTGCCTCGCGTTTTGACTCGGAAATGTTTAGATTTTTATCGGGATGCCATACAAACTAATTGGCATTCTAAACATAGTCTGACTGTGCCCTGTTCGGATAATTAACAATACCTACTGCAAAATATTTCTGTTAAGTAATCTTGCATTGTATAAAAGACTAGCAGATTCCCGCGGTTTCACCCGCGTAAGTCCTGATCCCGTAGGAATATCGGGATCAAAAGTAGCCTATGTTACTCACGGTGAATGTAGCTTTCTAATGGTGAAATAATTTTTGAAATCGGTCTAGTAGTTTCGGAGATTACCCCCAATATACATACATACATACATACATGTTACCAACGTTACCTCTTTATAATATTAGTATAGAAGTATAGATAGAGCACTATATCATCTCATGGTAAGTGATGGGGTCTAAGATGTAGCATGCTCATTTAGAAAAAGGAAGACAGCAGTGAAACAAGATTCTTACTGGCTGCTCTGGTCTACGTATCGAAACACGGACGAGTCCGTCACGACTAAGGCCGAAAGAATTAGATTACATTTTGGTGAAAGGTGTAAATTCCATGGTGTAAAGGTTTTTTTTTTTTTGAATAATTTGTTTAATAATTTACGAGTAATTGATCAAGTTTTGTTTTCTCTATATTTTGTATTAAATTTCATTTAATTAAAGTCAATAATTTAAGCAAAAAGAGGCGTTCCATTGAAATAGCATTTTGAGTAAGTAGGGAAAAACAGTTTATAGATCATCGACAAAAAACGACCTCTGTGGCGCGTCGTGCGAAAGCGCGACTGCAATGCAGGAGGTTGCGGGTTCGATTCCCGCTGGGTGCAAGTATTTATGCTTATAAAAATAAATATTTGTGTCTGGTCTGGGTGTTCTTCTATGTATAATATGTATGTATTTACAAAAGAAAAATAAATATAAGTATTATATCCGTTGTCTAGTCACCGTAACACAAGCTTAGTCGCTTACCACGGGGCTAGATGGCTCTGTGTGTTGTTCACAGAATTTATTTATTTATTTATTTATTTAAAAAAAAGTACAACACACAAATAGAATAGGTAACAATATTAAAAGGTGAAAAACAAACAACACTAAAACTAAAACTTAAATCTAAAAAGAAAAAAACCCGTCGTCGATAACACCCTCCCGAGACATGGTCCCCAAGATGCTGGCGGCATTCCCCCTCTGAATAGCGAGACTAACTCGCTGAGACAGAAAGCCGCCAGCCCTGGGATCACCAGTCGCCTCGATGAGACGCCTCGACAACTCAATTAATTTAAGTAAGTAATTTAAGTAATTTCGAGTAATTTAAAATAGGTAACCTTTATTTGGAAACAAAATAAAAACAAAATAGAAAGTGCAATAAATGAAAACTAGTGTAATATTTACTTTAAATAATTCTCACTATCTTTGTACTTGGATAGTTACATTAGCATACCAAGTAACTTTCGCAGTTTAAATTATTACCTAAAACTCAAATTCAAGTTTAGGTACCCCAATTTACTTAAGTTTATTTAGCACTTCGTAATCTTCGTATTGAGCTGAATTCTAAATAAACAAAACTCCAAATATCTTAGTCGCTTAAACTATTTGACTATATTATTATGATCATTCGCTGTTGTTAAACATCTACCTAAATAATTCGTTAGAGAATCAATAATACTATAAAATAATTATACATGATAGTAGAAGAATACCTATCATTGATATAATTATATTAGTATCACTGCTCCTTATTGACACAAACATCTAGGAATCAATACGCTGGTAAATTCCATGTTGTTATTTTCCTCATAGATACAATACGATATAAAATGAAAAAAACAATAATTTCACCAAATTCCGAGTCGCTTTGTTCTTTTTCCGTTTGTTCGTTAACTCCGACTTTTCTCGTAAATTAATCACCTCGTTTTTGGTGTTTTTGGCACGTCTCACGAGGGTCATTTCCTTTGTTTTAATTGTCAGTTTTTTGTAGAACGATTTCTTTGTTTTATTTGTTTTATTGAGCTTTGGGATGGAGTAAAAAGGGTCGTAGTGACTCTGCCGTTGTAGTAATTACAGAGATTTTTTATTGCTGAATGATTAATCACTATGACCAATGGATGGTAAGTCATTGGTAGTCTAAGGTGTAGTACGGTATGATCTAAGTTCTACAACGCTCATCTAGAAGATAGGAAGATGGCCGTGGATAAAATTATGGCGCGTCTTCCATAGGGGATGCAAATCCTTACGTTGATACGTACGGATCACGCACACTTGGCATTTCGACTTAAGCCGGTGTTAGACTTTTTGTATAAAAATGTAATTAACTCAACAATGAAATTTTAACTTTTAGGCAAACTACTCATCATAATATGGTCAATCAGCAGTAGTCAGTTGCAAGCCAAAGAGGTGGTGCACAAATTATGACTGGACAAATCTTCCAGATTTCAATCTACGAGTTCAGTAGTTTTTCGAATACTTATTAGAAAAGTAAATAAAACAGTAAAACAGTAGTACTCACCAACACCAAAACTGCTGTCTCTGTCTTGTTTGCCAGCTACAACGAGGTCAGCGTTGTCCAAGAGTCTGTACCTCAACGACCTGGTAGTGGCGAAGTTCCACAGCTTGTCAACAATCACCTGCTGAGCCTGATCTTCGAGCGAGCTTGATCTCGCTTCCAATTTGACAGGGTGTTCTGCTGCAGCTCCGTGGCTGCAAGTGAGAAATTGGTGTCTGTTTAAGGTATGTAGGGTAGATATGGCATCCTTTCAGGTTATTATGGTTAATTTATTTCTTTCAATCGATCGTTGATTTACTAAATACTCCCAGGGAAAACACATTGTTATTTGCATAACTTTTAACGTTTTTGACATAAATACATCAAAATTGTTGAAATCATGGCTTTCCATCGCGGTGCAGATGGGATCCGTCTTCATGAGCAATCTAGGGTGGCCTTTTTGACTAATTGTTCGTGTTTGATTATTGTTAAAATTTTTATTTATTGTGTCTTAATATTTTGTTTGTGTTTGTTTACACTGATTTAAAATAAATTGTGTCTTAATCGGGCATTTCTAACTTTTGGCTGGCGCAACTGGAGCTAAGACAAAATGTAGCTCAATGGCTTTAAAATATCATTCTGACTTGATCATCAATAAGAAACTTTACCTGTCATCGAAAATCATAACATCATCGCTGAGCTGCACCGAAGCAGTCCTCAGCATGCGGTCGACGTAGCCTACAAGCTCGAGGGCGATGCACGACGACATTTCTCGCGCGACACATTTGTTGCTAAGACCCCTCTTGAGGTTTTCCTCTGCTGGGTGTGCCTGGAAATCAACGAATGATTTGTGAACATAAATTCGTTCCTCAGTTAACTTGTTAACTTGGGGCCGAGTGCGCTTGATTTTTTTAAGGATCTAGCGGGGCGTCTCAATGTGGTGTCGGGAGACCGTAAGGCTGGCGGCTTCTTTTTCCAATGGATCAGCTTAGCGATCCAGAGAGGAAATGTCGCCAGTGTCTTGGAAACGATGCCACGGGGGAACGCACTCGAAGATGATTTATATTTATAAGTTTAGATTTAGTGAATTAATGTAGGTTTTTCTTTTAACGTAATTTTGAATTCGATGAAATAAACTTTCATAGTTGGAGCTTTCGGAAGCACTCTGTATGCGGAATGCAGATGAGATAAAGCTTATAGTTTCTATGGGTAGAGTAAAACGTTAAGTACTACGGTGGAGTATTGGGTTATTTATTTCCAAATTGCATAGACGTTGTGGAATGTATGAAAAATAACTCAATGCTCTACCATGTCACTTTACGTTTAACTCTGAGGATAGGTATATTATTCCAAAATGCTTTTTTACAAAAGATTAGTGTTTTTGAGAATCCAATTATTGTATTCTCATAACTGAGCGACATATTGAATATTTACAATATTGGAAAGATGCTTCACTTCATTTTGAATTCAGTTAGAACATCCAAAATTCAAAGAATCGGTAACTTTATAACGCAGTTTAAAAACCTTATTGCGTATTGAACAATCTTGACATTGATTGTCTACCGATGGTAAATATCTCTGTACCCAGCTACGTACGTACGAGCTGTGTCAAGATCCAATCAAACAATACACTTTCTCAACAACTTCTATAATTAGTAGTAAGCTGGTCATCAAAGTATGTAGTTTGATGTTTTATTACAATATTCATGAGAACTTTATAGCATAGAGTTGTTTTCATAAAAAATATATACCTATGATACAGTTAATGGTACACAGTAAAAACTCTTCAAAGGTAATTGCAATAAATATCAGCTTAAGAGGATAGTCTCCATTCTCTTTTTCCATACAAACGTAGTTTACATTTTCCTCCCTGAATTAAAATAATAATAATAAAATGAAAAAAATAAAAAGGTAGATGCAGATATAAGTTTTATGGCATAAACATATTTGCTCTAATGTCTTTAACCGGGGAGGAAAATTTAAACTACGTTTGTATGGAGAAAGAGAATGGAGACTATCCTCTGAAACTGCGTTACCACCAGAGCATGCGAAGATGAGTTGCGATGCTGATGGATTTCGCTACGTATCGTCGTGTCGGATCAAAGCCGCGCTGAGCGAGACCACGGAATACATAAATAGTACGAGAGAGTAACGGCCGAATACAGAAACGCAACTCAAAATTGGAGTTCTACTTAAACAAGTAGGCACCTCTCAAATTCTAAAAATTCTTTACTATTTTTAAATTTAGACGCTGCTCATTTTTTTAAGTACGGCTCAAATTTTAAGTAGCTTTTCTTTAGTCGTCTGTAGTTACCTAAATGGAGTGATTCTATTGATTCTAAATCACTCCACTGCGTTTATTAGAATTTCTAATAAACGCATCTTCGCACATATTTCGTAGAAACGCAGTCACTACACCAGCCAGACATATGTGACATATTTTTTTCTACCGTAAGGTAATATTATTATTGTTTATAGCAAACGTTGTTGGTAAGTTAGGTAAATGTCCTAAATAGATATTATTTTATTCACGTACACCCTATAAACCTGTGGTAAAACTTTATTGTCCTGGTCCGAATAATAACCTGGGTACCCCAATAAACTACTCCTACAAATTAGTTCACTTACTTACATACCTTTAGTACTTGCCTACTTTTTCAATAATCACACACCCGTAGCGGAACCCAATATATTTATCAAGACAACAAAGGCGCGGTTAGAAAAACGGTTTTACCCCAAATTTATGGGTGTTTAGGAAACAGATCAAATACTTTTTGTCGGTTGATGATTTCTAAGCTGTTTTTTCATCAACTAATAAATAACACATTTGTAACACTTTTTCTTACTAATGTACACCCATGGCTAAGTTATTTTTAAACATAGAAAAAAACATCCTGAAAGCATAATTGAGTAGGTACCTCTACCTTTGCACCGAGATCGCTGTGCGACAGCTTATTTAATTGAAGTAGTTATTTTTTTGATCTAATTATGTTATACTTACCTACCTACCTATAAGTTAATTTATTTAGTTATATTTGGACTTTAATTTCCTATTGTATAAAAAGTATTTTACATCAATATTACCGAAACATAAATCTTTAAAGGATTTAATAATATAATAACAAAACATTTTATTTGTTTATTAATGTCACAAAACCAACAACACACACAGTCAATGAAATAACCCGCCACCGATCGTACCCGGTGCAAAAGAGCCAAGGCTGCTGGCAGCAATACCCCTTTGTATGGCAATAGCTATCCTTTGCACCAAATACGATCCGAATAATAGCCTCCGATATAATAGGTTAATTAATAAATGAATGCAATCTTGAGTCTGGGGGTTATGGGTTATGTATTGGATGTAAACGACAGAGGGAAATAGGGAAATGACCATTATTTTCAGGGTAATTAGCACATTTTTACGGTAACTGTGAATAAAATTTATCTCTAGATCCAGCTATTTATGTAAATGAGCGGTTAATCGTAGGTTTTAATCTTTTAGCGGATCCATTTGAGTATTAAAGGGGGAGTTCCGGAATTTTTAAGCTAAATTTGAATGCCATTATGATAGAGTGTCAAAGTGATTTTCTCATTTTTAATCTATCTTAAATCTCTTAAATGTGCTAATGAATTGGGTTATTCTGAAAGTTACAATGTACTTACTTCAGTCTCTAAAACCTTAATTAGACTTCGGCATAATACTAAGTTGACTGATGTCAGTCAGTCAATCAGGATAACACATTTTATAGATAGGTATAAGGTGAATAAAAAAAAAAACTAAACGCACTATTAATAACTAGGTGTCAGTGTACAGCGGGTGCACTAGTTTTCCACTTTCCACGGTTTAATTAGCCCGTGCGTCTGTAATATCACTATGTGTGGTCTAAACCAAGAACTTTCTAAGTGTGGTATTACTTTCATCAGGCGCGTAGAGAGCGTAGAAGTTTTTTTTAGAATTTAAATAAATAATAAAATTATATATTATTACTAGCTGACCCGGCAAACGTTGTTTTGCCTTATAAATTATAGATAGTAGCCGATTCTAAGACCTAATACCGGTAACTAACACTTTGACATGGAAATTTTATATATAAGATTTATTTTACATACATTGATTATATAAATAGGGATACAAAAATTAAATCTAAATTACAATTAAACTTAAAACTCCAATTAACTACAACAAACTAACTACAAAAATACTTAAAACGACATTCAGTCGAACAGGCCAACCGAATTCGTTCCCGGCGCAAAGGACCCCAAAACGCACGCAGCATTTCCTCGTTATTTTACTAAAGGACATGATTACACCATGAAATTTCATCAAGGAGTTAGATATAAAAAATACCACGTAAACCTCAATAGCCTTATTAATAAACGTGGAGTAAGGTCGGAGTATGTTCTCAAGAACATGCTTTGTCTTTTTCCGTGACAAGATCTTTCAAAGTTGACAGACAGAAATAAAAAGTGACAAAATGACCCCGACCTTACTCCCCATTTATTAATGGTGGACAATGGTTTGTCTTAGCAAACCATTTGAACAAATGAAAGGTTTAAATTATTTGTTTTTGAAAAAGTCTGCGTTTCGGAGACTTTACCATGACTGTTTTAAAGCTGCAATACGCATCGCCGGTGGCACAATCATTATGCATTGTTCTGAGATTGCAGCCGGAAATCAAAAGTTTCTGGCTTATTGTGCAGAAACCTATAGAATAAATAATCGGAAACTTTGCTAAAACTCGAATGGCCTTTAAAATCATCAGCCGCAGCTTGTTTTTACCAACTGCTGGGTTAAACCCCATCTCCTGTGCCATCCCTTACGATCCTTTAGCACATCCTTATATTTAGTTGAGTTTCGCTGAGGTTTTTCAGTTCCTAGCTCACAATTGCACCTATTTTTTTTTCAATTTTAACGATGTCAAATACACATCTAACTGCCGAGATTCTACCTACATATTCTTTAACATATTTATGTACAAGTATTTTTACGTTTTACGCTAAAAGCTTTTGAATTGTGCCTTCAATAACCAGTGTCGTGTGTACATCAATTATTGCGATCAATCAACAGCATAGTGTAGGTCAAGTCTACGTTATCTAACTTTCTAGGTTTTTCTTTGTTTACCTATTAATGTTTATACTTTATACCTCCTTCGTTTTATAATTTATAGACTACGATTTAAAACATCTTTCTAGAAAAAAATGCCAAATACGAGGAAAGAAAATGTCAGATTATAGTCTGAAGTTTAAAAAACGTATGGTTTGAGTCTAGATAGATAATTAGAATTAACATGATTTTGAAATGTAGCGTATTAGGTTAAATCTGCAATGAAACGTCAATGAAAGGGTTTGAAATATTTATGTTTTATTTGAGTGTCGGCTCCATTGATGACCTGTGGGCCTGTGACCATAGACTCTTACTTATCTATGGTCGTCAATGGTGCCAACACCCAAAAAACCTAATTTTCGATCAAAAACTTGAGAAATCAATAGCGTCCGTTTCAAAACGCGTCCGTTTCATTGCGGATTCCCTCTACCTACCTGACGCTATTAAACCACTCAAATGGTTTAACCGTTCAAAATATTTTTGTTTAATAATACTTCTATTAACATGATAGGTAGGTACAGGAGGGTTACTGCGGTTCGTTTCGATACGACATCGATACTGTCATACGATGATTCTACTGTCACATTCTGATAGTAGGGTGACAGTAGAACCATCGTTATGGCAGTATCGTTGTCGTATCGAAACGAACCGAAGTAACCCTCCAGTTTACCTACTATACTTCGTGAATATGGACTAGACATAAAAATGAAACTTTATCAAAGTAATAATTTGAGTTCATTCATTTATGTAATAAAACTCGCTCGAATGTTTAAGAAGTTATGAAAAGTGTTCTTTGATGTAAATACAGAAACAAAGCGATCTTTTTAATTTTACTAAGTTAAATTAACAATTCGTAAGTTCTATCTAGCTAGGCTACAAGCTTTTATAGCAGAACGTAAACGGCTCTGTTTAAGAACAGCCCTCTTTATTTTTACCACGAAATTTATTTAAAAAGACAAACAATTAAATGTAAGTGTGGTTTTCCTAAGTGTGGTTGAACACTAAGAAACAATGTTTACAATAAAATTAAATTTAAGTTAATATAACTATAATTTGCTATCCAAAGGGGCAATGCAGTCAGCCTTTTGGGTACCATACCTAGGGACTCATTTTTGGATTATTAATATTAATTATTTTAATTTATTTAGTGAGTTTAGATTGTTGGTATAGTTATATTTAGAATAATATCTAAAAAAGTAATATTACTAAATATTAACATTATTAGTATTGTTTTGTAAGAAGCTACTTAATTTTTTTAACTGAAGCTATTTAAAAAAAATGCTAATTTATTATCATTATAAATTATAATTATATAATTAAAAGAACCTAATGTATTTATACTTTTTGGTAATAAATCTTATTATTATTATTGTTTGTAACGTCTCCGTTTCACGGGGCTATGGAGCCCCGGACATTTGGAAGGCGTGCGTGGGGCCGAAGCCAACACGTAGAGGCCCGTTTCAGTCACAATTTTAATCGCAAAGTATGAAATGGACACCAAACGGGCGGTTATCCTTGTCTACACTATAAAATGCAGCCAAGGACAAGCCCTGGTTTGGATAGTACTATTGTGTTAACTACGGATGAAAACTACTTGGGCTATGAGAATGGGTTGGTAGTGGATTGGATACTGGGGGGAACTATGGGGACTATGGCGCCTGCCGTAACAATGTAAAAATACACGTACAAAAATGGCAGGCGGAGACTCGCCAACTCACAAACTGGGCCACCCTAATTAAGCCGAGCAAATTACAGCCAGGGGGCAACAGGGGCGCGAGTGGCTGAAGGATGGAGGAACCTCACCGGATTTTAAACCACCCTAGGTAATCCTGTGGAGCGGGCCAACTCATCACTGACGTGAGGTGTCCATCCTCCGAGCATTTCTGCTCTCGCGACTCCACTCCGACCAGCCGGTGAAGGCAAGCCAGAGGCGGGGGACCGCTTCCTCGTCAGTGTTCACTCCGACCAGCCAACTAAGGCAAGCCGGAGGTGAGTAATTATTATAATTATATATTGTACAAGCTTGCTAAAGAAACATTTTCTAAAAAAAATCGATTCTATTTAATAAAAATAATATGTTTTTAATAAATTGGTAAGTAATTAATATTGAAATAACTGTTTGCTGTTCTCTGTGTAGGTAGGAAATAAAAGCCTTGTTGATGCAAAGTAATTAATTAATTGATGTTGTCCTCGAGGGGTTTCCGTAAAGGCGGGACACGTGTTTTAAGATTACGTAAATAGAGCAACAACATCGTCCCGGTTAGTCCCACTATGAAACTATTTCGTTATGGTTACCCTACAAAAATATTAAGAGGATAGTCTCCATTCTCTTTCTCCATACAAACGTAGTTTAAATTTTCCTCCCTGGATAAAGACATTAGAGCAAATATGTTTATGCCATAAAACTTATATCTGTCGTGACTATGCATCTACCTTTTTATTTTTTTCAATAAATTCAACAATTTTCAACAATTTTAATTAAAAAACAAAAAAAATAAAAAGGTAGATGCATTGTCATGACAGATATAGGTTTTATGGCATGAACATATTTGCTCTAATGTCTTTAGCCAGGGAGGAAAATTTAAACTACGTTTGTATGAAGAAAGAGAATGGAGACTATCCTCTTAAATAAAATGTATCACACTATAGAATATAGGTACCTACAGTTTCGAAAATATGTTAAAAATATGTAGGTTAGCAATGCTTTATATCCTATACGTCCTGCGGCTTCACCAGCGTAAGTCCCGATCCTGTGTGAATTTTTGATCAAAAGTAGCCTGTGAAACTCCCTGTTAATGTAGCTTGCTATTGGTAACAGAATTTTTAAAATCGATCTAGTAGTTTCGGAGATTACCCGTAATATACATGTTACCAACGTTACCACTTTAAAATGAAAATGAAAATGCAATCTTTTATTTCATCTAGGTAGATTCAATGGACAGTAAAATAGGCACTTAAGGCGCAAATGGCTAGACGCATTACAACGGATTTGTTAGGGTTGCAGGTTCAAATCCTGTCGAGTGCTTAATTTCGGAAAGCATTCATTCAAAATGTTAATATAACATTCCGTGATTATATAACATTCCCCAGTAATCAGGTAATTGTACAAAATAATAACGGAACACCTATAAAACAGAATTAAAATTAAAAACTAAATTAAAACTAAAACTGATTAAAATAAAACTAACTAAAAACTAAAATAAATCTAAATCAGCTAAACTTTTGGTGGAGGGAAAAGTGCCCAGAATACTGGCTACATTGCCCCGTTGTATACAAATACTTATTTTCTGGGCATAATAACGGATAATTTTTAATTTTAAATCGTCATTAGAACTGCAAAACTACCGTACAATACAAATAACTAGTGCATAAGAACCGCTACTGATCGCTTACTGTTAATTGTTTCTGCCTCACAGATTTCATATTATTAGGATCGAGTGTGAATTACCAATACAGCAACAATACGGCAATAAAATTGTGATGAATTTAATTTTATATACTACTTGGTAGACAACTGTGAAGAAGGTATTGTGTGGGTGTTATCTAACTCTAACTATACCTTATAATAGTGTGACTAGTCCCTTTGTCGAGTATTTAACTCGCAATGTTCGTACGTAACCGTGTAACCGCTGGGCGATGTACTGTGTAGACAGCTAAGGCGAGCTGAGATACTGGTGTACCATTAGCTATAAATACCTACTAGCTAGGCAGCAGCTTGCGCTGCCTGTACCCTTATCAATAAGGTTTAGTGCTTGGTAAAGACGACTACCAAGCACTGAATCTTAGTGCTAAGAAGACAGGTTATTTGATTAAATTAAATAGACCTAATTAATAAGCTAATTAATAATTATTAGTTAATAAGCTTAATTTTAAGCTATCAAACATCAATCTAGCCTTTCTGCCATTAATTCAAATAGCTACGAAAAGGTACTCGAGGTTTAACGTTAACTTCAATATTTTAATGTCTAAGTAACCTACATTTAGGAAGAGGTTTAGCTTTAAGCCTTGATAAAGCTACATAGTTGATTGTGATTTAATATAGGTATCTACAACTGTCGAATGGAAGCGAAATTTTCTTTCTAATACTTGCAGTCATCCCACTGCAAGTATTAGAAAGAAGTTTCGCTTCCATTCCATAGTATGGGTACTAAAACGATTATTAAAGGCGTACAAGAATTCATGATTAATGTTATGTTTACGCATGGTTGAATGTGTGCGTGAGTTTTAAAATATTCAGTTTTGATTGAGCCTTTCTCTTATAAGTAATGAACAAATAAGTATCGAATGAATCATTTCGATTCACATTTTTATGTCAATAAAATGCACTACATTATACTCGCACATATCTACTGTAAATTAGTCACGCACACGTTATCAACTGTAGGTACCTATCTATGCATATCGTTTACAAACACATGAAGAAACGCGCTAATACGAGTTGAAAGCTGTATACCTATCTGTATATCTGACTGTTTGACATAACATCTTATGTTTTCCTTTCGAACTAGAGCCTTATTAATAAACGTGGAGTAAGGTTGGAGTAGTGAGAACATGCTGTATCTTTTTCTGTGAAATTTTTTTTATCTTTTTTTAACTTTCAAAGTTTCAAAGAAACAAAAGGAAAATAATAATTGAAATAATTTGTGAAATAAACGTGGAGTAATCCACGTTTATTAATAAGGGTATTAGTGTTTACGCATGTTAGTATAGAGTTACTTAACGCATGTTATGTTTCAAAACAATGCCGATGGTGGAACATTATCTTTTAAGACAAAATAAAAACAAGGCACATTTACTTAAACGACACGAGTATCGGATTAAGTTAAAGGCATTCGATTATCTATCGTCGAATACCAGGCAAGGTATTCGACGATAGATAATCGAAAGTACCTACCTAGTTACGTGTTTATTTTTTACAGCCTAGACTACTAAATACAAAAGAAAAAGTATTTTAAGAAGGTACCTACTTGATTGTGAAAAAAATTAAAGTCTATAATAGACACTTTCTTTTTTTCTTATTACTGTGGCTCATCTGGTGATTGAGTTTTCACGTCGTCGCCCTAAGGCCTCTAGCTGGACCTGTCAACTGCTATCTGACGGCGGACAAGCGCGGCGGTTTTGGTATTTGAGCAGGTATTTGACAGCTATGAGTTCGTTTAATGATTATACTATACGTCAGGTATAAGGCATACCTACTTTTGGCATCAAGTACTAATAGCTAAGACTAATGAATCGCTAAATACAGTGCCAGCAATCGTGTTAGCCTGCCTAGTCTCTGCCTGCACTGTTTGAACGTAACGTGATGGTAACTGGTAAATTCGACTATTAATGACAGCGGAGGCGAGCCAACCTAAACATGCGCACTAGCAAGGCAGCAGCTCACATGCTAGAGCTCGCACTGTCAGATGCGAAACAAGATGCTAAATAATACTAATGGCTAAGACTAAAGACAGATATAAATCTCTGTGTACCTAGTCTTGACTTTACTTGTGATTATTAACCCCAGTAAAATTGCCCTTTAGATACCCTATTAAAATATAAAATGTAACGTTACCAATAAAAGCGCTTTAATGTTTGTTTTTATAGCAAAATAAATCGTTAATCTGGTGCACGTGTACATTTTTCCTATAGTAGATATTTGCAAAATGTTCGATTCTACTGTTATTTTATTACAAAATGCCTAAAATGTATGTTTTTCTGTTTCTCATATCTCGATTTTGGTTCGTTGCTTGCTTGGAATATTAAATCATTAGAATATTAAATTACAAACTCTAGTTTCTGTATTACAGTCCATTTGGTCTATATCCTGTTAGAAAATCAGGAGAATTCATCCGCAGAGTGAAAGTGCCGCGCGCTCACCGGAAAGCACCGGATGCAAGCGGCCGCCCGTAGTTTTTCCGTTCATTATCTGCTCATGAATTTTTATTAGGCAGGCATACCAAGACCAATAAAAAATAGACCCCACAGCGAAAACCAAATTTGTATAGGTTCAGTACTTTTAATTTCTTGTGACAAACAAATGTCTACCTACATAAATAGGTATATAGATAGGTATCTATTTTATGTAGGTAGACAGATAGGAATTTCAAAATGGACCCGACTAAAACAACTTGAAATTAATTATTCAAGTTGTTTTAATTTTGTTCTATAGGTAATTATTTCTTAGACACCAACTGAAATAGAGACGTTTTAGTATCTATGCGATACCTTTATTTAAGTTTTTTACAATTCTAGGTTCCGAGAACTGTGGGTACTCGCTGTTTTAAGCTAAAAAGTTTCCGTTTAACTAAGTCATGTCCCTTTGACAACAAAAAATAATGCCTAAAAAGGAAAAAGATTTTTTAGTATTTTCCTTCCCAGTCTGTAAAATTAATGGGTCTGCCTAATAAAATGATGATAAAGAATGAAACCTTGTTGTTACTTTTTGTTTGACTTATGTCTTTCTATATTAAATTATGGACGGTAAGGAGATTATGTTTTACAGAAGACGTAGATTCTCTGAAATAGTTCAGACGTCGTTGTGAAAAGACGACATCCTTTAGAAAACTTATGAAAAAGTCGGGCAACGTTCTTTGTCAAAGTCTAAAAGAGTTTTGAGATTCGTATTTTGTAATAAAAAATGACTAGTGAGTCTGAGTGTTCATAATTATAGGTAATTTCGTAATCCTCGATATTATACTCTCAAGTATTTCTTTCCTTGGTCTTTCTTTTTCTTTTCTCCGCCACGATTTGACTAGAATTGACTCCTTAAAAATAACATCGATTTTTTTATCTGTATATTCCCAAGAGCCATTTACTTTTTGATAACTACTTTTGTTAGATTCCGCGATTTCATTATCTTTTCTTATCCCGATCCTGTGAGAATAGCAGGATAAACCACCCATATCTATAGAGGCGATTTTTTATTTTTTCGAGCAGAGCTATTCGACAAAACGTCATTATCTAATTAAGACAGTCATCATCATCAAAAATTTTTAAAATGGTGACCAATTGAAAATGAAAAACTTTATAATTAATTAAATATATATTACTAAGATAAAGACGTTTTGTTGAATCGCACAGCTCAATATTTGGAAGAAGAAATAGACAAAATTATGCAGTTGACAGTTTTTATTACAAAAACTGTGAACTGCCTCTGAGGATCATTAAAATTGCTGCCACAATTACTTATTAGTCGAAGCACACAATAAAAAAAACAATAATTTGTAGAAATAGACCGGATAACACAATTCTTATATTCTACAACTTAAACTAGCTTACAGTACATGGAGATGCTCAGCTTGGGACATAAATGGTGTCACACCTTACCGCAGACAAATAAAGAGA
Source organism: Idaea biselata (assembly GCA_958496205.1). Lineage (NCBI taxonomy): Eukaryota > Metazoa > Arthropoda > Insecta > Lepidoptera > Geometridae > Idaea > Idaea biselata. The sequence goes on from OY292394.1 coordinate 4,391,871, forward strand.
ACAAACTATTTGTATGAAAATTATTATAGACCGGCTTCGCTCTTAGATAAATTTCATACAAGCAAGCGCATAGTCATACTTAAGCATGTTTAAGCTCTTAAACATGATTAAGCGTAGCTATCAGTGTCACAAACCTGTGATTTAATCATATCAAATCTAAGTTTATCGAATGTGGTTTCGACGATGGCCCCTAATCATTTTAAATTATGTTTAGCTAAATATGGCAGAACAAAGCAATGCAAATTAAATATAATTATATGCACACAACACTCTTTATCTCTTACCTCATTGTCGATTCCACTGCTTCTTGCGATGCCGAAAAGCAGGATCGTGAAAAAGATTGCGTTCTTCATGTTTATTTCGGTTTTTTAATTCGTCACAACACTAAACAATGTTTAATATTCTAACACTCGTTGTCCCAGCAAATAGCTGTTTCACTTATATCGTCATGTAGCAAATGCAGAGGTTTACTTACTTATACTTATATATATGACAATGGTTGAATGCACATCAGTGGGGTTGGTAGCGGAGCGACCATCTCGCAAAGGAACTTCCGTGGCTAAAGATGCGTTAAAATTGATATGCTTTCTATTATTTTTTTGCTTCATGTTGGTCTTGTCTGTGGATATTATCATTAAATTGTTCAAGGATTAATCGCTCAGTGGGAGGTTCGGTAGCTTTTCATTGGATAAAATCTTACCGCGAAAATCTTGACCATGTTTCAATGAGTAAGTCAATGCTTTACCAAGGAAGATAAAAAATCCAGCAACAGCCGCGAGTCTTCTTAGTGAAATAGACTATAACAGCAGTTGGTTGGCCAGTGTACAAGTGCATACCGACTGTGCGTTCTAATTAATTTCTTATTAGTACGCAGTTAAGATTTCAGTTAGTAACAATGAATTTCTGACCGTAGTTTTTAACAGATTTTCACTAATGCGTCTTAGAAGGCACGCGAATTTAGACGCTTATAAGTCTTAGTTTACAAAATAAATAAGTCAAATGCATTGACGTAATTTGACCTGCTACATAACTCGCCGCTTAGTAAAATTGGGTGTGCTTAGAAACGTAATCGCCAAAGTCATCCACAGTGGCATTAGGAGCGCATTTTTCACACATTTTCTTCGTGTATTTAGTTAAGTGAACGTATAATATTTCCGGTTTTAAAATTTATTGGACAGTGAAATTGTTAATTAGTAATTGTTATTTACAAAAAAGTGAAGTATAACATATTGTAGATAGGCAGGCATCTATATTATAATGAAATATTAAACATCCATTTTCTATGCACTTTCCAGTGAAAGTGACTACACATACCTGCAAGCAGCGACAATCAATGAACTACCAAATTAAAATTAGCTTAGAGATAAACGCCTTGTGTTTTGACGACACTTGCATTTTTTTTATCTAGGTCCCCTTTGTAGTGTTGAGAACTAAGTACTTGCCTACACATTATATACTACTCTAATCATTTTTAATTTAATTAAGAATAGATACAATAAGATCAACATTAATCAAAGTATAACATATGCAAAATCATCGTGTTAGCAAAACCTTAGACCTTTGTGTGTTAGTGTGTAAGTGTTAGTTACCGTACTCCTCCGAAACGGCTTGACCGATTTTTATGAAATTTTATTTTCGTATTCAGTAGGTCTGAGAATCGGCTACTATCTATAATTTATAAGGCAAAACAACGTTTGTCGGGTCAGCTAGTTTTAATATAAAGTTATGTTTAAACTGAGCTCTATGAGAAAAAAAATCAATTTGATTTTGAATTCAATTCAATTTGAATGAATGAAAATGACATGTGCAGGTAGAATAGTATTACATTTTTGAATTTAGAAAGTTAGAGATAGAGTTTACCTATTGCTACTACGTGACGTGCCATACCAAAATACCTTTTCACGTAAAAAAATAAAATTATAACTTGCAGGACATAGTAGTTTGGCCGTTGATCAGATTATAAAATGTTTGCAAATAAGAATAATCCTAATACATTTTCTGTTGTAACTGAAGATTTTACTCCATCGATAAATATATTTGTAATAGAGAATATACTATAAGGGAAAGTATGTTCGATTTACTTTTTTAAAAATTATATTTTATGTTAAAAGTATGGTTCTTTTTTACATTTAGTTTAGTTTTAGATTTAATATGAATATTATTATTTTTTATGTTCTTATTGCTCAAGGCATTTTTACTAGAAATATTTTACAAGGAGAAATGTTATTGAATATTATAATTGCTATTTCGTTATAGTAAAGGATTGTGGTCTTAAAAATTAACTCTAGATAAAACATATATAGAAGTAACCCATATTATGCCTAAAGCCTGTAACTCGACATAAGAAAGTAAAATTACAACTAATCAATCATTCAAAAACAAACATTTAAAGTTATATTACTAATAACATAGATAGGATACGAGGGATGGAAAAGGAATAGGAAAGTCCTTTTCAGTTACTTTTCCTCCCTCTTATCATATCTGTGTTTTTAGTAATTTTGAAATTATTGGTAGTAATTTTACTTTCTAGATAAACTTTAATATATTTATACTTTACTTTCTATATAAAGAAAGTGTATAAAATATGTTTAAATTACAAAAAAAAACTCCCACAAAACGGTTGAACCGATTTGGCGCACAGGTATGTTATGAGCTAGATTAACTATACGTAAAATGTACATGAGGTAGACAAATGAAGCTTAACGTGTTCCATTAATATCCGAGGAGCTCATTGGCCTAGCTATACCTGCCGATCATGAACGGTCGTGCCGGTTAAGCAACGCTTGGCGCGGTCATTACTTGAATGGGTGACTAAAAATTTGTGTGGCAAAAATTCATTTTCTCGAGCTCCTCTGTGCTTCGGAAAGCACGTTAAGCAGTTGGTCCCGGTTGTTATTTCTGATAGCAGTCGTTAGGTCAAGTTATAGGCCTTCCCCCCCGAAGGGTTCCCGCCTTGTCGTGGCGGGGGGGCTTAGTAACCGTGGCTTGGTCACCCACGGTGAAGCGAAGAGGAACCTGAGGAGGGGCCGCTCATCAGGGCTTTAGGGCAAAGCCAGCGATGAAGCGGCCAGTAGGCAGCGTGGTGTATGGGCGCCACGCAACTGAGGCGGGCTGCAATGCCGTATGGGAGCCATTGCAGCTGAGAGTTGGGAGGCCGCGGCGGGAGAGGAGTGTCGGTGTGCTGTTGCCGCTCTCCCTACCTTCCGCGGCCTTGGCGGGGTCGCCACCGTTTTGATGGCGGACGCGGTGGGGCTGCAGGGGAAGAGGAGTGACGGTGTGTCGTTGCCGCTCTCCCTATCCTCTGCAGCCGAAAAGTGGTTGGCGACGGGACCACAGACCTGACCCGTCGCAGGGGAACCAGGGGTGTCCAGACACGGGGTCGTCTGGCGCCCACGTGCTTTGGTTCCCGAGGTGGTTACGGCGTGCCATGTCCCCTGGTGCGCCGGTGATGGGGGCGTTCCCCCAGAGGAGGGTCCGGCGACGGACGGCCGTGGCGGGTTACACAGATGAATGCGAGAGCGTGCCCGTGTTTCCCGCCATTAGCGGTAGAGGAGGTGGACCGTGGAGTTTTAGTGGGTTGGAGTCCCACATAACTGCACTACCTCCCCGTGGTAGTGCAGTATGCGCGCGCATTTCTCCACGTAAAAAAAAAAAAAAAAAAAAAAGTTATAGGCCTTAGGGCGACCTGAAAACTCTAACACCAGGTGAGTCACACCACTATACGAAAAGAAGCAGTATCCCACACCCACCCACACAATATCCTAAACATTACAGCTACCTAGTGCTCTCCAGACCAAAGTTATGAGAGTCTGCAAACACGAAACGTTTTGTGATATAATAGGTACCCATATATAGAAGTACCAAAAACTCCTGCAAAGAGCTTTTGGTTCTTCACAAATGTAGCAGCAAAGCTAGACAAATGTTAGTGATGTTAAGCCTATGCGCTTTGAAATATGTTTTAAAGTTTGCGCTAGTATTGTGACTAGCTGTTAGCCTTGTTTCACCCACACTGGAATCCAGATAACAATTTTGATTCCGAACTTAAGTTCTTATGTGTAAATTAAAATATTTTGGTAATCCATTCAGTTAAAATCGATGGATATGGGATAAAAGTAGGTACCTAGTTTATGAAGCCCTGTTTTATGTTAGTGGGCATCATATTATTGAATCCACGATGCAATACGAAAGACTCTAGAGTTAACACCCAAGTGTCCAAAATTTAACTCTTGAGGGAAGCGAGGGGGTTATGCACCTAGAGTCCTAAGTGAAGCGTGGGATTCAAGCACCAGGCTTTATTACCGAGGAAATAAGTCGAACATTTTACAAATAACACGTAAACTCTTTATTAATTAAATTAATCAATATCGTATCAATATGATAAAACCAGGCATTGTCAGGCATCGGACATAGCCGATGAAAAAAAAACGTTGTGGCTTTAAACGAACTAACTAGCTTATTTATTTATTATTTATTATTTAAAATAAAAATAGTAGGAAAACAACCCATTTGTGTTATGTTTACAAATCGTTACGGTAAGATATCCCCTGACGTGCCACCGTAATCAATGCTGTTAGTTCCCAAGGCAGGAGATATCTTACGGTGAACGATCTGTAGGTGGCCAGAGCATAGCTGACATAGCTTGCGATGAACGCACATGAATGAAAACTGCCTTGACTATAGGGCGGTAGCTAAACTAACTTAGTTTAGTCGGCGGGGGGCGTTCAATTTAATATATAATATTCAAACAATAATACACTATAAATACAATAAAATTATTCATCGTCTATAACGAACTCCTTAAGGGATCTATACTGAAAAACTGAAAATCCATGTTGGGTGCATCGAAAATTGTTGATTATTTCATGACGGAATGTCGTAGAACTTTTTTTTGTGTACAGATTGTAGGCGACATTGTTTCCGATATTTTAGTGCAGTTTCTATACAAATATGTCGAAACGTATTGAAGCCTATCGACATTTTAGCCAAATCAGACATTTTTTGTCTAAAATTTGGATAGGCTTTGCACCAATAGGAGGTTCTTGTCTTAAAACTACACCAAAATGTAGGAAACAATGTCACCTACAATCTGTGCACAAAAATAAGTTCTACGACATTCCGTCATGAAATAATCAACAATTTTCGATGAGCCCGACAGGGATTTTCAGTTTCAAGGTCGTTGGCGTATATACTCCTCTTAAATCGTTTTTCTACTCACGTGTATTCTGTACTTTTGATAATCTGTCTTTTTGAAAGTCTGTCTTTATAAACATAATCCCTCAGAACCAGGGTCGGTATTACGCTCCGCAATCGTGTTTCAATAGTGTGTCGATAGAATATTAATCGTCATATTTGACGTGTATTTGACACATTTGGCAGTTTCCTATGTTAACTATTCTATCGACACACCACTGCGACACCACTGAGACACCACTGAGATGCCACTGATGGAGTCTCGATAGTTGTCAAAACTCTAATGACAGGGTGGATTTTTAACAGACTTGACAGACAGACAGACAGAGAAGGTTGGTTACCATGGTTACTATTGCAATGGGGTGCCACGCGCAAAGCTGTTTGCAGAGGCGCTGGCATCGGATGATCTTTTTTTTTTCGATGATGGTCCTCCACCAATGGAAACGCCGAGTTTTTTTTAATTCTTTCGGTCTCAGACCGATACGGCCAATTTGGCGCCGAGAGTTGTAAAAAACACATGTTTGACAGTTCATAATTCAAACCTAAGATTAATCGACTCGCGCCCTCTCCCGGGATAAAAAGTCAGTGTTCCTCCTAATTCCACTGAGACACCATTACGATACTATTGAAGTCTACCAAATTTGTCACAGTCTCGATATAATGGCAATAGTGTGTCGATATAATCGTAAAAGTATTGTCATCTTGTGTCATTTAGTGTAATACCGGTCCTGTAAGGCTAACCTGAGCCGTTGTCTAACTAAATTAATCTTAATTAGTCTACCTAATCTAGCTAACCCATCAAATGCTACCCTCTTAAAGCAGAGTGAACAAAATCCCATATGCTTGGTGGATACGTCCTTTTAAAGATCTTCATAAGAATTAGGACAAAACTATTAAGTTTTCGTCATTCTGGGCTGGCATTACGGATTAAATATTGGTGCTACTGTCTATCAGATAAGTTGTAAATTAGGTCAATGTTACTGTTTGTCTCCCAAAAATAAATAAAATAAAAATAAATTAGTGGTGGTCATTGGTTATGTTTAAAAATCCGTGCCGTTGTCTGCCAGTGGTGGAAAACGGAATATAAAAAGCTGTTTTACTGTCCCCCAATGAATGGTGGTCAAGGGGCTGGTTTTACTTAAAAATAAAATACTACAGCACATAAAAAATAATTAAGTTACAATAAAATTAAACAATTACTTTAAAAAAAACGACTTCGAAGAGGATAAAATAACTACACCTGAATACAGTGCCACCGAGTTATCCGTTATCTAATCTGAAGTGGGGCTGTTGCTGACGGTGTAGTTTCAGTTCGAAGTTAAGGCTATGCCGAGCGTTTTATGGGTTTATGCAGAGCGGAATAGAGCGGCATCACATCGCACCTTGTGCGGCAAGTCCGGCAGCAAAAACACCCACTGGTAGACGGCTCACCCGACGGCAATGCCGGCGGCCGAGCCGCCGGTACTGCAGCCGGCACAGCTGGCACCGCTGCAGCCGGCACTGTGTGTAGGAGCCTTTCGACAGCCAGACTACATAACAGATAAGTCTATGGCACTGTAGGTAGATGCCTACATACAGTTTTTTGTCCTTTTTGAAGGCGGTTTTCATTTTTTTTTATTCATCATTTTTAGTGCATTTTCGACTGCCCCTAAACTGCTACCATGTTAGAATAGTAGGTACCAAATTATTAAAATAACTGTTATAAACTTTTATATTCACACGATTTCATTTAACTGGATCTTAATCGCGTTTTTTTTTATCTACCTCGACCTTTCAACCATGTTACAATGGTCTTGGTCGGGAGGAGACTGAGTCTCTACACGACCATGTTTTTTATGAGATGAACTAGACGCTAATTTCTGCCTCAACTGGCAGAGATAGCCGGTAATATACATACAAAAACATAGGTAAGTACATGCAAAAATTTATTTATACGATTGGCGCCACTAGATGGCGCCAGTAGAAAAAATCGCGACATCGTTGTGTTTTAAATCATGTTTAAAATCTTAAATATTTGTTTCATTGTGTTGTTTCAGTATAGATATACTATAGATTAAAGCTTTACTGTACTATTCAATTCATACAAAGATAAACTTACGACTAGAGTGGCATAATGGAAGAGTTATGGACGATGGACGATCATTTCCAGACAATCAATAGTATTTTTGTATTTGTTGTTATATCGGCTACTGAAATACATCATCTGTACAATTTTAACTGTCTAGCTATTACGGCTTATGAGTTTATGAGATACAGCCTGGTGACAGACGGACAGATATCCAGCGGAGTCTCAGTAAAAGGGTCTTAAAAGAACCCTAAAAATACGATATAGTACATTATTTTTTTGTAGCGGATAAGATTTGGATCCTATGCTATGATCATAAACACTTTCAATTGACAGGATTTGTTAACTTACATTTTACAAGTTCTTGGTTAGAAGCTAGACAAAGATTGTAACATAGCTAGACAAAGATTGTAACAAAGCTAGACAAAGATTGTAACAAAGATAGTCGAAACGTCGAGGTAAGCGAATAAGATCCGGTAAAATGTAGGTAACTATGCTATCAGCTCGTCTATTTTCTCACATTTTAAGGTGTCATAGTGTTAATGAGCCTTTTGAAAACTATTGCTAAGTATCTCGGTTCGGTTTCAAACGAGAAACGCAGCGATGCGTTTAGTACACACATACTTGTACCTATTTGTTTTTCAAGTGCAACTCAATCTGCTTTCTTGAACACAGGAAACATCGTTACAATGTATTTCCAAAGATAAATAAAGATCTTCGGCTACCATAACGAAAAGTCTATACTTTGCATTTGCGATCTCAAAAACTATTAAAAATTAAAACTGACAAAGTCGTTTTTATACCTAGAAACGTCTCTATCTTACATTTAAATAAAATTTACTAGTGCTACCATTTTATAAAGTTCTATTCTAGCTAACTTTATTTTCTAAATTACCTCATTAGCAACTACAATATTACTGGTCGAAAAGGTAATGCATGCAGTGACATGTCACCGAAATATCGATATCGAAAAAATACTCGCTGAACAACGAACGCCTCTAACTTAACATGAATTATTTAACTCTGCATTACAACGGGGAAAACTGTTAGAAAAAAAAATACTTTCAAGTCTCAGTGATCTTATAAATAGTCTTGATGGAAAGTACTCGTAACACGACAATCTTTACACGCGATACAAATACCGTATGTGGCAATTAACAATTCATTATGTATGAGAATAAACATGATTGTTAAAAAAAGGCATAATTGGAGCCATTTATTTGAAGACAAGTGTCGTGTTAAGTTGATAGATTTAATTGATAAGTTCGTTTTGATGTTTATTGCACCGCAAAACACTTTCCATGCCAAGTTTAATAAATAAACTGTTTAATATTAAATACTTTTAGTATTTTTTTAAATTTAAGTATTTAAGTTACTAAACAATTTCGAAAGTATGACAGAATATTGTTTGCACAACCTGTTTGAATAAAATTCTTGATCAGTTATTTTTTCTAAGTAATAATAAAAATATAAGAAATCAAATACACTTTCGCATTCACAATATTATTAATAAGTAAGACCAAAGTGGAAACAAAGTAGGTGTACCTAAATACACTGAGAAATTTAAATGTATAAAAAAGATGTTATTTTTACATTAATTTTAATGTTTTTTTGTCATTTTAAATATATAAAATATTATTTTACTCAAAACTTAACATTAAGTAAAAGTCATTCATTAAATACAATATTTAAATAATAAAAAAATGAATAAATTCATTTTTAAATAGGTAGTCCTTTTTTTAGATAAGCTCTCTGCTTTTAAAAATATTTACAGAACAACATTTTGTTTTATTTCACTCAGTATACCTATATGAATTCTGTCTTCAGTTAGGTCGATAACGAGTATCGAACGCTGAACGTTTATCGATATCGTATGTAAATGAAAATTCTATCGTGAATTTATACAACACTAAATTTTTGTTAATATTGCGTGAGTGTAAGTAATATTTTATGAGGTTACTCGAAGGGGACAGTGGAATTTGTAAACCTGATTATAAGGAAATGAAACATGGCTTTAGAACCGAACAAAACGAACCCGCTAATTTTGTGTCAGAGTGGGCATAAATTAGGGGAATCCGCAATGAAACGGACGCGTTTTGAAACGAACACAATCGAAAATATTTTATGTTTATTAGGTGTTGGCACCATTGATGACCATAAACCTGTGGGCCTGTGATCATAGATGCTTGTCTATGGTCGGTCATCTATGGTGCCAACACCCAAAACACATTAAATATTTTCGATCAAAAACTTGAGATATCGATAGTGTCCGTTCCAAAACACGTCCGTTTCGCTGCCGATTCCCCTACATCTAAAACTTTTATTTCAGTTTTGCAGTGATGAGGTAAAACATGATTTCATAATGGCAACATTATAGTAGGGTACGTGCACAATAGAGAAGCACATCTGATGATTGCAAGTGAACAATAGAAATAATGATGTAGCTTCAATGAAGCTTACTCGACCGAGAGAGCTTTTTACTAAAAGCTGGACCGATACACACGGTAGTGAACGACGAAGACTGAATCGCAAAACGCAGTCGTAACTGCGAATACAAGAAGCTTTTTGCTTTTGTCACTTTATGTTTTGGATATTGGATGTTTTAAAGAATCACCGATTAGCGAAATGGTAGTAGAACTGTGGTAGAGGTAAGATAATGTGCACGCCTTCGAGGCGCATAACTACTACGTAAACTGTAGCCTTTGATAGTTCATCTCGCTGCATATTGTGGATTAGGTCAACGTCCTTATGGGCGAAAACACCATTTTACCATGTACAAAATAAAACATCGAATCTTACCTATTATGATTGTTTATTTATCAGCATTCTTTTTCCACAATCCACAATAAACATACAATGACTATTTTTGGTTGGAAATACCCAAGAACTGCTGGGTTGATGTCGTAGAAGCTAACATGCGTGCAAATAGCCGCACTACACGGAATCCTGAAGATCGCGCGAAATGGAGACTTAAAAGCAGGAAAGCAGATTCTGGGCTCCAGAGAGGTATGCAACCGGGAACATCGCTTAGCTAGCTGATTACGTTACTCTGTTGCTAACAAATCACGATTGAAACAATTGGAATTGCTGATTTTTGCGTTTACCGATATGCAATTTGAAAGTTACGGTCACCTAGTTTTCATTGCAATGGCAAATTGTTAGTGGCTGAATGACAAGAAATATGACGTTTCAACAATTTAAATTGTTTCAATCGAGATTTATTAGCAACATAGTTACTTAACAAGGGGCCAGGTGATGACGATGACATACAATGAATTCTTTATATTAGAAAATAATTCATAGATTTTTTCTTTTTTGTTAAGGTATAATAATATTTATATGAAAAATTATTAAATGTTATCGTCATTATTATATTGGTATCTCGTTTACTGCGATACTAGCTTGTGCTTAGCATAGAACTGATTTATTATGTAATTTGAGAACTGTTTAATAAGCTTCATAATAATAAATAAATATTGTATTGTTTGTTGTACCTATTGTAAATTGTCGCATCGCGTCGTTTCGCATCACGTCGCCTTTTCGCATTTGTCGTTCACGCAGGACAGCGGGTTAATATCTACTTAATAACAAATTAACTATATAAAGTATTTTCTGTTCGTGTCAACTCAATAAGTAACGTGACGTGCCATTCGTCATACTGTAATTAGTTTTCTTTACTATTTCTACGTAATATCGTGAAAGATAAATTTATTTCGAAGTGCTATTGATTTCATAGCCATTTATCAGAAAATGCATTAAGACCTACTATTAAGCACTGATATAGAAAACTCTAATTATTGTACGTGTGTAATTTAGTTTAGTTTGAACACTAGTAAAGTTTTGCAGTTTTACTAGCAATAGGTATGTTGGGGGTTTTCTATGTATTATATGAACTAGCAGTGCCCGCGACTTCGTCCGCGTAGAAAACTTTCAGGATTTGTTTATTTATTTCTTCTCATCTGAGCGATGTTCCCGGTTGCATCCCTCTCGGGAGCCCGGGGTCCGCTAAACCTCAAATTGTTTTTTATTATCTGGGGTCGGCGCAGTCGGTAAGTCATAGTCATCATTGACCATACCTGCTGCAATTAGATTTGGCAATGTTTTTACGGCCGGCCGCCAGCCTGACACCAACCCTCTTAGGGATCAAGCCGTTTATCCGCCACCGCGCGGGGAGTACTTAAGGTAAGCTAATCTCCCTCAGATCCCTTAGTCGCCTTTACGACACCCACGGGATGAGATGGGGTAACCCTATTCTATGCCGGGGCTACACAGCTAGATTTGTTTATTTATTATTCTGTACCTACTTATAACATCTGTACAAAAATTATATAATACGAAATCCAATTAGATACGGAAATTGACAACAATAACTAAAAAAGACGTTTGTTTGATGGAGCCCCTCTTACATTTTTGTTTTATTTTGTTTTTAGTATTTGTTGTTGTAGCGGCTACCGGAATACATCTTCTGTAAAAATGTTATCCGTCTAGCTATAACGGTTCATGAGATACAGCCTGGTGACAGACGGACAGACGGACAGACGGACAGAGGGACAGACAGACAGACAGACAGCGAAGTCTCAGTAATAGGGTTTCGTTTTTACCCTTTGTACCGAACCCTAAAATCGTTTACCACTTTTAAAATTTGATAGGAAAATGTGGCATAATTTAGCTTCGATTCTTACTTCCACCATACGACCACACCACTAAAAAAAAATGAAAAAAAAAAAACTTTGGCACAAAGACAATCTGAAACTCTTTGGTAAGTGAAGGCAGACTGGTATTTGACAGATAAGGCAGCCATTTTGAATTTCATGACCTACTCGATTCGATGTTTTTGAAACACGTTTGTTGTATGGGAGCCCCTCTTAAATATTAGTTTTAATTTGTTTTTACCGTCTAACTATTACGGTTCATGAGATACAGCCTGGTGACAGACGGACGGACGGACGGACGGACGGACGGACGGACGGACGGACGGACGGACGGACGGACGGACGGACGGACGGACGGACGGACGGACAGACGGACAGACAGCGGACGGACGGACAGACGGACAGACAGACAGACAGACGGACAGACAGACAGACAGACGGACAGACAGACAGACAGACAGACAGACAGACAGCGAAGTCTCAGTAATAGGGTCCCGATTTTACCTTTAGGTACGGAACCCTAAAAAGTATAGCTGAGCACAACCGCTTTGCAAGGAGCCGACCGCGCTCATACATGCGCGCGTAATAATTAATACTTATTTGGTTGCAACATACTTACATTTTTAATATCGCGATATCTTTTTAATGATATGTCCGAATTAAATAATTCAAAAGGTCCTAGAAAGGTATTGAATTCGTCTTGAATATGAAGTAATTTATTTTGATAAGGATTTATACCAAGGTACAAAATAAAAGGTTATTAAAGCGACGGCATTTTAATTATTTACAAAAATTACAAAAACACTTATTGTGAGATAACTACAATTTTTAGACATATGGTGTCGCGATGATTTTTGTAGACAATTACATGTTCTACAAAGTTGTAGTACATAGTTTTGTTCTTTATCCAATAGTTTTCGAAGCGCACGCGGCGTAAGGAATTTTATGGTCATTTTTTTCATACCTTGTGTTACATTATTGAACTTTTAGTAAGGATCCCTTTTATTTTTGAAAATATAATATAGCCTATAGCCATCCTCAATAAATGGACTATCCAACACCGAAAGAATTTTTCAAATCGGACCAGTGGTTCCTGAGATTAGCGCGTTCAAACAAACAAAAAAACAAACTCTTCCGCTTTATAATATTAGTATAGATGATCCAGTCATTTAAGCTTAAATTAGGTAAGAATCTCGGAATTCGAGATACCCAGCTGTAAGTCTGTAAATACTTGTATTATTTATTTTTATTTATTTTAGCCTTTATTTATCCTGTGAATGATACTTATAAAACACGTATAATAATAATAAGTTTAAAACTAAATAGATAAGTATTATGAAAAAAGTTTAAAAATTAAACTAATTCAAAAAAAAAAAACTTAAAAATTGTTCATTCGAGGACCTCTTTTTGAGTAAAGGCCTCCTCCATCGTTCTCCAATTCTTTCTATCTCTTGATTTGTCTAGCCAATCTTTTCCTGCTATTTCTTTAATTTCATCTTCCCATCTCTCTGCTGGTCTACCTCTGTTTCTCTTTCCCACCGGTCCTTTCCAAACAGTAGCCACTTTTGTCCATTTGTCGTCTGACATTCTTGATAAGTATAGTAAATACTTGTATATTGACACCCTAAAAGTTGTCTCAAAACCTACATATTGTAGGGTGTGCGCAACTATGAAATTTCAAGGTCAAAGTACAAAATTACATACAAAATTCTTTACAAATTTTGGTTAAAAAAAAATTAAGGTATTAAGGGGTATTGCCGCCGAAAGTGGTTTGTTCTAGAGGTCTAGGCGAACAACTTTTGTTTTACGACTTTTGGAAATTCGAAGTAGTTTTCGAAAATTTTGAGTTTAAAGTTTGCATGAAAATCAGCTGTTTTTTAGAGTTTGGGGTCATTGTCCTTATGGTGCCCTTTTGTTTAGTTTGGATCACTACAATCTTAACATTCATTGCCTTTATTTACAAAAACAGCTGTTTTTTTTTCAGGGATACAACTTCAAATTTTCGAAAAAAAAGTTCTTAAAAAAAAAGTCGTAGAACAAAAGTTGTTCGCCTAGACCTCTAGAACAAACCACTTTCGGCTTAATACCCCTTAATACCTTAATTTTTTTTAAAAAAAAATTGTAGAGAAATTTGTATGTAATTTTGTACTTTGACCTTGAAATTTAATAGTTGCGCACACCCTACCATAAGTAGGTTTTGAGACAACTTTTAGGGTGTCAATATACAAGTATTTACAGACTTACAGTTGGGTATCTCGAATTCCGAGGTGAACTTACTATAATGACTGGATCAGTATGTATGTATTTACAAATAAAGTATGTTATGTAGTGTATCCGTTGTCAAATACCCATAGTACAAGCCTAGTGCTTAGTTTGGGGCTAGATTTCTAAAAATCGATTATAATTTAAAATGGTTATGCAATTATATATATTTTTTTGTTTTGTACCACGTTGCCATGGTTACTATGTAGCGAGCTCGGCCGAGCTCGCTACATGGTAACCATGGCAACATGGTAGGCGGTGTTAGGTTTTTTTGTTACGAAATTTGTTCAATCAAAGCTCAAGACCCGCGAAAAAAGCAATAGCTTAAAAATGTATGGTGGTGAGGCGATGTTACAATATGTTAGAATGATTAAGTTATAGAATACGAGCCCAGGTTTTTACCGATAATAAAAGTCAAAGAAACTTGTAAAGTGACGTCCTAAAGATTTTTTCTTTATTTGGAAAAGTCAGAGAAGTACCTATGGAAATAATAAAACATTCTGCGTCGACCAAAAATAGATTAGGACACGGTCAAGAAAAAGAAGAAATTTTCAAAAGAAACAAAGTTAGCCAAACTGAATATCTGTAAATCACATTTTGTTTATTTTATTATTCATGAATCTCGAACCGGCAGATGTTAGTTGTTCCCAATGAAAATGTGACCCTACATACCTACATTTTGAGATTTATTTAGATTAACCCAGTCCATTGGTCCATTCAAGTCATTCTTGTCAGGCTAGTTTCCAGGTGGAAAAAAATCAGAAATCAAAGTTACGTTTATTCATTCGGATAATAGCAAGATATCTCTTTGAAATGTCAGTAGTAGGGTGGCCATGTAACATCAAAAACTGGCCAAGTTCTTTGGTCGAGTTTTTGAATATGAAAAACGTGTTTTTTTGTGATCATACCATTATATCAAAAAAAATCTTCTTTGTTGGATAGAAAGCCCCATGTTTTTATACCTACATAAACATCATAATCCGAGCGACTTTCACGGTTGTTTCCACTCTCCAGAGCACGGGGTCCGCTTCGCTTCTTTTTAGGATTCCGTACCCAAAAGGTAAAAACGAAACCCTATTACTGAGACTTCGCTGTCTGTCTGTCTGTCTGTCCGTCTGTCACCAGGCTGTATCTCATAAACCGTAAAAGCTAGACGGTTGAAATTTTCACAGAAGATGTATTTCGGTAGCCGCTACAACAACAAATACTAAAAACAAAATAAAACAAATATTTAAGAGGGGCTCCCATACAAAAAACGTGTTTAAAAAACAACAAGGAATTTGATAACAATTTAAGGTCGCTTCTGATTGGTCAGGACAAATCGAGTTGCTCATGGAATTCAAAATGACTGCCCTGTCTGTCAAATATACCAGTCTGCCTTCACTTATTATACCTACATCATCTGTGCAAATTTAAACTGTAACGGTTCTTGAGATACAGACAGACAAATAGTAGGGTAGAGTCTTCAAAAAGTGTGCCGTGTTTACCCTTTGGTACTAAATCCTAAAAATAATGATGATGGTGATGTACAGAGATTGACATAGAATTGGGCCGAAACAGCAAGAAATCAAAAGTCTCCGGCTTAGTGTGTAAGACTCATCTTTTTTAGGGTTCCGTACCTAAAGGTAAAAACGGGACCCTATTACTGAGACTTCGCTGTTTGTCTGTCCGTCGGTCCGTCCGTCGGTCACCAGGCTGTATCTCATGAACCGTAATAGCTAGACGGTTGAAATTTTCACAGAAGATGTATTTCGGTTGCCGCTACAACAACAAATACTAAAGACAAATTAAAACTAATATTTAAGAGGGGCTCCCATACAACAAACGTGTTTCAAAAACATCGAATCGAGTAGGTCATGAAATTCAAAATGGCTGCCCTATCTGTCAAATACCAGTCTGCCTTCACTTACCAAAGAGTTTCAGATTGTCTTTGTGCCAAAGTTTTTTTTTCAATTCAAAATATCAAATTTTAAAAGTGGTAAACGATTTTAGGGTTCGGTACCCAAATGTTTAATAAAACTTAGTACAATACTAGCAAAATTCTTTATTACGAAACTTAAATTAAACAAATATCACATAAGGGCGATCTCCTCCAGGCAACCGATACTACAACAACTTGCCTGTGCTGATACTATTTGCCCATGTTGATAGATCAAGGTAGAATGTGCCTTTATTTTTTATTAAAAAGCAAAAGTGTCTAAAAATATAAAAGTCTTAAATCTTCCGGACAAACTAATGCAATGTCAGAGCGTGGACTTATCAAAGTTACAACGCCTGACGGGTTTTTAATAGCAAACGTCTTCTTAATATGAAATTACGTTTGAACTTTTATTTTACACAGAATAGAAATAGTATAGATACCTACAATGAAATAATTTGCTATTAAAAGTAAGGTAGGCGTTTGCACAAATAATAAATTAGGTACCTGGCTTCTAATTATAATAATTCAGCTAGGGCAGTGGTTCTTATTTGAGCCGCGCCCCCTTTCGACCATAAAAAAAAATCCCCCCCCCCCCCACCCCGTCCTCCAGTCGAGATTATCAGGTCAAACAAAAAGTGTTCAAAATAAGTATTTTTATTGCTCATAAATTTTTTTCACTCATACAAAAGGTATTTGGTATGCTGTACCAAATACCTTTAAAAGCGACCGTGAGGTGCCCACGGGAGTCTAGAGGCTGATATTGGCCGACTGAGGAAACAATATTATGTTCTTCACAGGCGTCAATTTCAAATAATTTCATTGGTCGTATCGAGCCGTCTGGAATGCATGCTCTCAACGATCGCAGGTATTATCTGCACAAGTGGCCCGCGCCCCCCTTGAAACATCTCTGCGCCCCCCCGGGGGGGCGCGCCCCCCAGTTAGGGAACCCCTGAGCTAGGGCCTATTGTACTGTAAAATTCAAATGGCAGTCTACTTTCGGTCTCGGTTTTACGAAGGTTTTCCGAGTAAGGTCCCTTGTTAAGTAAATTTTAAGCTAGCCTGGATAGAAAATTGAATTTATAATAAGAAAAAGAATATTAATTATAACGGTTGTTTTTTAAGAAATTACAAAATGAAGCAACGTAATTATTTGCCTAATTTTGTTTATTTAGGACACTTCTGAAGTCATTCCCGTCAGGCTAGTTCACAGGTCAAGTTCTTTGGTCGAGTTTTGAAAAAAAAACGTGTTTTTTTGTGATCATTTTCGTACCAATAACTCAAAAAACATGTTTTTTTTTTTATAAAAAAAACCAAATACTTACAGTTTTCATACTTACATCAACTGTAAAAATTTGAACTATCTAGGTATCACGGTTTTTTAAATACAGCCTGGCGACAGACAGACGGAGAGTGGAGTCTTAGTAAATGTGTCTCTTTTTTACACAAATACCTATTATTACAACATTTAGACAACATTGGAGTCATCAATTGTCAAGCGAAGTTAGGTAAAAAACAAAAAAGACTGCACTGATAATAGGTTTTTTTTTATCGTAAGTAGCTGCACTCCGCGGTTTCACCCGCATTTGTCCTGATTCCGTGGAAAAATCGGAATAAAAACCTATGTGCTAACCCAGATAGATTTGCAAATCAAGTTTCATAGCAATAGGTTTAGTAGTTTTTGCGTAAAGTAGTAACAAACATGGCTATTTAGAAAATTTATTTTCAAGGAAAAATAGCATACAAAAATTTTCACTTGCGGCGAGGCATGAACTCGCGTCTTTGGGTCAGTACCCCAACGTCTATACCAACTAGACTACGCAAGTCACAAAAAAAAAAAAAATATTGTATGCTATTTTTCCTTGAAAATAAATTTTCTAAATAAAATAGCCTTGAGCTACATACAAAAATTAAAAGAAACATGGCTACTTATATATAAACTTTTAGATTCGTAATATTAGCGGGATTAGTAGGTAGGATAAAATAAAAAAATATAGTTAACTAGCTTCGAGTTCTGGGAACTTTTGCCTCATAGTCTCGTCCTACGTAAACTAGTAAATATTTAACTAGATTTCTTTAGATTTTTTATGTTTAAGACGTTTAGAAAGAACGCTACGGATATTTTAGATCTAGTAACTGGTTTGGTCCGAAATTCTGAGGCACTGATTCCATAAATGTCCTCGGCTGGGTAGGTGGCTATAGGTGCTGTGCAAGCCTTACTGCACCCAATACTAACCCGCGCAGTGAGCCGCAGTGAATACCCGATGTACCTATAAATCACCTAGATGAGATGAAAAGGGCTTGAGTATAATCAAAGGCTATATGCAAATGTAACGAGGAGAGATTTGATTGATCATGATTGAAGAGATGCCCTTCAATTCTAATTATGTTAAGAGCCCTATAGCCGCTAAACTCAAAATCCCTGTCGGGCTCATCGAAAATTGTTCATTATTTCATGACGGAATGTTGTAGAACTTTTTTTGTGTACGGATTGTAGGTGAAATTGTGTCCTACATTTTAGTGTAGTTTTAAGACAAAAACCTCCTTTTGGTGCAAAGCCAATCCAAATTTTAGACAAAAAAAGTGTCTGTTTTGGCTAAAATGTCGATACGGCTATAGGGCTCGCTTGCTTGCTTGTTTGTTTGATGATATATTCATGCATGACCACTCATGAATATATTTATATCATATTTTTAAACTACCTACTACCCATCTAAGTGGGTTGAAGTAATAAAACTCACCTTAACAAATAAATCTTCAACTTAACACCACATAAACAGGAAAATGTTTGTCATTTATTTTACTAAAGCGATAACAGTATCCTTAAGATCGTTACTGACAGCGCATATTGATGGCGCGGCGACAATATATTGCGACAAGTTGTCTTTATAACAGACTAGCTGCGTCCCGCGGTTTCACCCGCGTAAGTCCCGATACCGTGGGCATATCGTGATCAAAAATAGTGAAAAAAAAATGTTGAAATCGGTCCAGTAGTTTTTGAGTTTATTCATCCAAACATACAGACACACACACAAATACAAATCTTTCCTCTTAATAATATTAGTGTAGAAAATTAGCAGAATCGCATAGAGTAACAATGTGTAATACCTACATATACCTACGGCTGCTTAACTATGTATCTAACCTCTGATCGGAGGTGAATCAATGTCACCGATGATTTTTATACCAACCCTAGCAAGGCCAGCTTGTTAGTTGCTTAATCCCAAAATCCTAAATGTGTGGTGAAGTGTATCTAGAAGCTTAAAACTTACTGGCATTCGTGACTTTAACAATATATTACCATTAGCTAATTCGATCTAATGATAAGGCGCGTATCACAAACGTCGTGGTTACATGAAGTTGTGACATGTTGGGCCTCAGATAATTTATCTGCCGTCATCCTAATCTTCTAGGTGTGTATGTGAAATCTAAGACCATTATTTCTTATCTTCTTGAGATGATAGTCAAACACATCTTATCTATCATATGTCAGCATTTTTACGAAAACAGAATCGACCGGCTGGTCCGACCTGCCAATCTAAAATCTTCACCATCATTTTTGAAGGCCTGTCTTGTATGTATATGTCGTAGCCTTAACGTACGCTATTATCGTCGTAGTCAGAAACTAACTTCAGTGTGTGCTGTTATTTAGTTTATTACTTGAAGTATACGGTTTAAGTTATAAAGTTACCGGAGCTTAAGTAAGTATAATGGTAAGTCCAGGATTAAAATTTCTGTTTCATATCTAGATATTATGCATTAGAGCTTAGGTAAAGTTAGATATAGGTACCTATACCTATAGTAAGTAAAGATTGGTAGGTACTTAGTGTTCTACTGTCACCCTATTATCAGAATGTAACAGTAGAATCATCGTATTATGTAAACGAACCGCAGTAACCCTCCTGTTTACAATGTAAGTAGTTGGCGCCTCTGTGCTTAGTTTACGACGAAGAGAAAAATCACCCAATATTATTCAAATAGCTGCATTATCTTTTGCCAATATTATATTAAGAGGATAGTCTCCATTCTCTTTCTTCATACAAACGTAGTTTAAATTTTCCTCCCTGGATAAAGACATTAGAACAGATAATGCTTATGCCATAAAACCTATATCTGTCATGACAATGCATCTACCTTTTTATTTTTTTAAATTTTCTAACAAAAAATTTAATAAAAAAATAATAAAATGAAAAAAATAAAAAGGTAGATTCATAGTCATGACAGATATAAGTTTTATGGCATAAACATATTTGCTCTAATGTCTTTATCCAGGGAGGAAAATTTAAACTACGTTTGTATGGAGAAACAGAATGGAGACTATCCTCTTAATTAAAAAAGTTTTTAGTGTTTACTAATAATTTTAAAGAGGAAATAATGCATACTGGGAGAAAAAGTCGCTGATTAGAATGTACGTACTAGGTATTTACCTAAAAATTAATTGCAGTTTTATTGGTTCAAAAAATATTAAACTTTTCTAATGTCAGAAAAGACTAGACTGAATGGCTAGGCAGTTATCTGCCTATTAGGAAAAATAATAAGTCGGTGATTTCATTTTTATTAATTTGTTAATACACTTTGTACTTTACATATCGAATAATAAATACTTAATAATAGTTTAATAAATTAGTATTTTGTTTAAAATTAATTAGGTTAAATTCAATAAATAAAACTTAATATTAATTACTTAATTCAGACTTAGGCAACAAATAGGTATGTAGGTAGGTACTTAAATCTTAATAATAAATTACCTTATGTTAATATTTGTATGCATATCATGATTTTACTAAAAGCATTTGACATAAGAAAGAGGCCGGACCTCACTGCGTTCAAATCAACGCAAGGCACCGCAATAAAATTATAAACTGCATGATTTTGTTTTTTAAGGAAACTTCATAGGTACTTCCATTTCATACGATTTTGATCTCACATTTATTAGATACAAAAACCGAGGTCTATTTTTTACCCGCAGACTGATATAAATCATAATAATGCATCATACCGAAAATAATAAGTTTTACGAATAATCGTTCGCGGAATATAATCGCCCTGCGGCCTCAGCTTTGTCTAAATATGTTACACGTTACAGTGGTACATAAATAAACAGTTAGATTTTCCCGGGTTTTTATCGCGTATTATTATTTCTTTTATTACCTCGACGTTTCAACCATGTTACAATGGTCTTGGTCGCGAGGGGACTAAATATTAATACGCGATAAAGACCGGAAAAAAGCAACTATGTTAACAAATCGTGAGAATTTAAAAAGTTTATTGGTACATAAATTGGTTAATAAAAATGTTTTAGGTTCTTTCACAGTCGCCATAATTTTACGTCATTTGCTTTTTAATAAAAAACATAATAATTTAATGAATAGTACTTTCGTTATAATCACTACCTACGCTATAGCTCCAGGAGCAGTAATATAGGCCGGTGCAGCCGTAGGTCTGTGCTTGGGCATTGAATACGCTCTGTTAGAGGCCCAGTCCTTGCCATATCCGCCTCCAGAGGAATACGCATAAGTGCTGCCGTAGTCTGCTGAATTGTAATCGCTTGCGTCGTTGCTCCCGAAGTAAGAGTAGTGTGTCATGGGATGATGGTGGTGCTGGAAAAAGAAAGAAAACATTAAATGGATTGATAAACAGATTGATAGGACGAATTCCGTCGGCTTAGATACTTCTGTCATTTTTAGGGTTCCGTGCTGAACTTTAAGCCTTAAAAAACATTTTCTTTAGATACAAAGGTCTCCAGGATAAGAGTTTATGGGCCATTAGATATTTTCATCTGAAGATTTTCGTATTCGGAACTTTTGGACTGGTCAAAAACACTGCGTGCCTTTGTGTCAGAAGTACCATTGATTTGTAACATTGATTGTACAAGTGACACAACTTTGTATCCTTAGTACCTTTAATGGTACTAGTGACAACTATTTAGGATCAGTAGTACCATCAGAAAAATCGTCCTCGTCAGGTACCTAAATATGAAAAAAAAATTCTACTTGATTTCATCCATGTTTACAACAATTAAAAATTATCGTGAATATTATAGGCAACAAAAAAGTACGCTAATCGTATCACAGAGATCAATATTTCCCCCTCTAATTCACACAAAAATTAAGAGCAATCACAATAACAGTTCAAAATAAACTGTCACAGTTCAACGCTAAGTTCAATCCGAAGCCGTAAAATAACCGGAACAACACAGATCCGAAACGGACGAGCGGATCTCTCACAAATGAGGAAACTTGGAACCCTGAGTTTGATTAAGTTTAACTACTGGTTTGTTTCCGGAAACTGTCGACTAAAGTAGTAATAAGTTTGTACACAATTATGTGGTGAGCGGTTACGTCCAGATGGCGCTGCCGTTACGATATCCTAAAACGGTCAAACTAAACTTTCGAGGAAAGCGATGCCTACTCGTTGTCCATACAAAAGAAGTCGACTGTTTCCTTCCTGGATAAATATATTAGAGCAATATGTTTATACCATAAATCTGCCATGATCATATTGATCATGCGTCTTATTTGTTTTTTTTTTCATATTCTAATTAGGTACTAGGTTAGGTTAGGGTTAGGGTACCTAGGTTCATATTCATAAAAATAAATTAGAACAAGTGTTGAAGATGTGTTTTATGTGTTTTATGGCATAAACATTTTTGCTCTAATATTTTTATCCACGGAAGAAACATATACGTCTGTATGGAGACAGAAAGAGTAGGTATGACAATATACCTTTAACTGATCACACTATTATTTAATCGTATGACGTAGACGAATTACATAAAAAATAATTAAATAGGCATTGAGTTAATAAATAGTAACTAGAGAAGATGGCCCAACCAAACTATTTGTAACACGAGTTGGGGCCTACTCCCACCTTTGAATTTAGTCTATGACTGACGCTAGACGCGACGATACGTGTGTATTCTGTGTATTTTAATTGACTTCATTATGCTTTCGTGTGTCCTGAGATATTGTACAAACAGCGCATGAATTCCAAATAAAGCCCAAGGAATCACCTTCCATCATTAAGTACACGTTATGTTATCGATAGAGAAAAATATTTTATAAAATCACTGCGACATGATGCGCCATTTAGACATTACCTACTCAATGATGCTTTTGACGTTTGATTCGTCGCGGAAAAATTAAGCCTTTTAAGCGCTTTATTTAATTTTTACTATAGACGTTACAGCAGCAGCTTTTTTGTAATGGTTTCGTGTAATAGAAACATGGAATTTGTTTGAGATAGCTTCTCTAGGTACTTGTATCTCAATGTAAATAGGTAGGTACATTTATGTCATTATCAGAATTATACAAATGTCAAGTGGTACAAAATACAGGTAAATAAAGAATTATAAATAAAAAATAGATTAATAAAAAGACGATATATATAGGCCATAGATTATAATGCAAATCCCCGATGCTACCAGATGCGCTCAAAAACAAAACGGTTCTCTTTAGAGCCCTTTGACAAAAAATTTCGAACCCTCCGTCCTTGGACGGGGAAATCACTTCAATTCATCTGGTTAGGCAGATGTGATTGAAATGCATCAGAGGGGCTAGAATGCTTGTCTTGGAAATTTGTAGAGAAACCCGACATTATGGACTACTGCAACCAATACGATGTTCGTACAATATGAATATTATTACGATGTTGCGGGGAAAAAAAAGTTGTTCGCAGAAAGAAGTCATGGTTGCAATATCAGTAGACAAACTATTTATCAGATTAAATGTGCTTGAACTGACTGCCAGCCTTCACTATTTGGCAGGGCAAACTGAAAAGAAGAAGAAGGGCATAGAGGCCGTTTTATTCATACACGTCACGGATTTATGACTAGGCAGGCGGAACTGAAGGTAAAACTTCTCGTAAGTGTTAACACTTACCTGTTTTTTTAGGGTTTCAAAGTTTATTTTATCAATTTAAACAGAATTTACCTTTAAAGCTGTTCAGTGAAACGAAAAATTAAACCAAAGGATGTGGTTTTAGAACAAACGGAGCGAGTTTTTGGGGTTTAATAAATCAAATAATTAAATTTTAAGGCTCTTTGTCATGCCAATGAAGGAAAACCTTTCTAAAGAATGTAACGCATTTTATTGATTTAAATTTTGAAATTAACCTACTTCATAACGACAGCCCTTCATGTAGTTATTACCCCGAATGCCTAATACAATGGCCCTTATATTGTCGCCGACGCTCCCTCATACCTGGATAAATCTTTATCTGGGTTATATAAATAACAAGAAAAACAGCTGCTACTGCTTGCATCGAATACGCATCGTACCAGGACCGGTATTACACTAAATGACACAAGATGACAATACTATTACGATTATATCGACACACTATATTGCCATTATATCGAGACTGTGACAAATTTGGTAGGCTTCAATAGTATCGTAATGGTGTCTCAGTGGAATTGCAATAGTAACCATGGTAACCAACCTTCTCTGTCTGTCTGTCTGTCAAGTCTGTTAAAAATCCATCCTGTCATTAGAGTTTTGGCAACTATCGAGACTCCATCAGTGGCATCTCAGTGGTGTCGTAGTGGTGCGTCGATAGTATAGTTAACATAGGAAACTGCCAAATGTGTCAAATACACGTCAAATATGACGATTAATATTCCATCGACACACTATTGAAACACGATTGCGGAGCGTAATACCGACCCAGGAACGGTAGCCGTATTCTTATCTTCAAAGTTTCAATGTAATCGTACTGCATAGTGACTATCACAATTGTTGTTAGCTGAGTTACCCGATGTCCTAGGTGAACAACAACCTTTATGTCGCCTACGATACCGGGTGAGAATACGGCTGTAGGGAGCGCGAGCGGCCCGGAGACGGAACTTTTTGTAATGGTTCGAGTTCCTACACACCACGTCACTTAAAACTACGGAACCCTAAAAATCGGACGTAGAAGGCATGGTTCCGCCCCCGGTCCTTCCTATGTGTTTGGTGCCTTAGCGTGACGTTAAGCCTTTAACCGCGGTCTGCTGAAGTTTTTAGTTTTTAGAATTGGAAGGTTTAAAAAAGGGATGACTGGCTTCTGAGTAAGGACGTAAAGGTTAAGGTAAAAGAATTTGCTGGGTGTTTTTCAAACATAGCTTCATAATTGAGCCATTATACGTGATTTTAAGATGCGGGTTTCCTCGCGATGATTTCTCTCAACGAAAAAGCAACCTACAGGAAGAAATAGGGTAGCCCTATTTTATACCGGGGCTACACGGCTACAAAATAAACGTGAATAATTTCTTAAAATAGTGTTTGATCTAAACAACAAACAAGCTAATTTTGAAGGTCCAACTTTTTTTTTACTAAGAAAACGTTTTTGTTTTAACCTAACACTTATAATTCCAAAATTAAAATACTGTATTCTGACATTAAAACAATGGCATTAATCTTTGTTGAAAAAGTCAAATTCAAGTTAAACATTGTGTAAAAAGTTTCTTTTAAACTGTTCTACAAAACATTTTAACAACAGGAAAAAGGACCTTATGACCCGAAAAAGTCACATTAATCTCTTAGTTACAGGGTTTTGTAGACTAGGTACATACTTTAGAATGACCGATAGGTAGATAGCTTATAATTTTTTATCATCAACCAATTTAAAGCAGAATTTCAATGTACCTTTTATTGTAAACTATAACTCCCTTAAACGATGTCTAACTCTATGTAAAGATTTTTTTTTACTGTGGCATGAATTTTCAAACTTATAGTGCGTTTGATCTTTAATTAGGTACCTATGCCGTCATGTTGGTAGCAAAACAAAAAAGTCTTGCCTTAATATCTTGAATGTGCTATACCCTAAACCTTGAATACAGGAAGATTCGTTTATTCATTATTTATATACAAATCCCCCTAAATTCAAGGTAGCACATTATTTTTTTTGTATTTTGCACTTTTTTGTTTTGCTACCAACATGACGGCATAGGAATTTAAAGATGAAACGCACTCTAATAGACAGTCATCGTGTATAAGTAAGGAGGTTTATAAGACTAAGTAAGTATAACACATTCTGACAGATTTTTTGTAGTTTACAAACTTGGCAAGCAAATAATTAGGTGTCTAACGACTACCTACTTTTAATTTGTATCACTTAGGTACCGTATATATGGTAATACCTGTAACATTGAACTGGGGTGCTCAGTTAACTGGACCTTGTATGGTAAACGAGGTAGACCCTGGGATAGGTGACGTGATGATCTTAATCTCAGAACATAGAATAGAAGAAGGACTCCAATAAGCCCAGCCGAACCCGCCTTCCAATGACACAGTAATTGACTTGTTATTTATTTATACTGAAAAAACAATGTCTTTTGAAAAACAAACCTACGCTTAGGAGAATATCCGGTCGTGTAGTCGTAGATACGTGGACGACCAAAACCACGCCCACATGAGACGTCTCTCAATACATTCGACACACAGGGGCCAAAAACAACTACAGAAAAAAACCAGGACTATGGAGAGGAAAAAGTACGATTGGAGAATGTTCACTTTTAGTTTCTCGTTTACGAGTGACTTACAGGAAAACATGGAAGGGGGATATTGGAATTCATAAATTTGTAAAACTTGCGACATGTGCCAATATGGCTACCGAGGTTTCATTAAGTTATGGCTATCGAAACGTACCGTGAATTACGAGTAAGTTTTTACTTAGTTACTTTCCTGGTTTTAAAGGAGAAAAAAGTACTCCATACTTACGGTTAGCGCCTGCGATACAGAAGAATTTTAGTAACGAATAGATTTCCCGTCGGAAATATAGTTGTACTGACGTGCTGAATTATTTCTTAACTTAATTTTTCACTGTTTTTCCGCAACTAGCCATGTAACTCAGCCTTTTTGCGTGACTTTATGCCGTGGGTTTCCTCACGATGTTTTCCTTCACCGTAAAAGCGATGATAATAGCGCACTTAAATTTTTCTTAAAGAAAAAGACATTGGTGCGCGGTCGGCCATGATTCGAAAACACGACCTTCGGAATGAAAGTCCCGGTATCTACCACTAGATCAAAAGCGCTCTCGTTATTTTTAGTTCTTTATTTTGATATGGAAATGTACACGCCTCATAGTCCTAAACTAACTGATTTAGCAGACTTCTGGTAGAACAAAATACAGCCGAATTGAGAACCAACTTCTTTTTTTGAAGTCGGTTAAAAATAATCTGCTTACCTTACAAGCCTTCAAAGTACTGAGCAAACTGGGCAGCAACAACGCAGCGATGAGCAGTAACTTCTTGATCAGCAAAACTGACAGAAGCACGGGTATGAGCAGCAACTTGGTCTTGATGGCCGCAAGAAGTGTTAGAAGAGGAACGACGATGGCCAACTTCTTCTTCTTACCGCGTGCTGAAAAATCAAAATATTAGTTTGAATAAGTGGGCATTCATAAAAATACTTTGGTAACAGTAGTTAAAGGTAAGATTGAATGAATATAAATCGAAAATATTTAGTTTTTTTTTAATTTCTTTGTATTTGACATTTTTTCTTCAGGAATAAGATGTATTGTGTCAAATCTTAGTCTACAGTAAAAAAACGCACTATAGGTACCTACAATATTTTTTTCTATTATTTTCTTTTTTTCTTTTTATGTACCATGGGTACCTATCGGTTAACAATTACGGAGGAATATCTACATATGTTTTTAATGGTACTAAGGATTACAAGGCACTTGTACTATCAATGGTACAAATCATTGGTACAACTGGCACATATTCGTATATTACACTAGCTGACCCGGCAAACGTTGTTTTGCCTTATAAATTATAGATAGTAGCCGATTCTCAGACCTACTGATTACGCATATAAAATTTGGTAAAAATCGGTCGCGCCGTTTCGGAGGAGTACGGTAACTAACATTGTGACATGGAAATTTTATATATTAGAAGAAGATAGATTAGAAGAAGATAATCCACGCGACCAACGCAGGGTTTAATACTATCGCCAGGTACAAAAACAAAATTAGGTACCCAAACTTTAAATTTAAAGTCTAATTAACAGACAAGGCGCAAGGACACAAGCTACATTTACCCGTTATCCCCTTTTTATTTACGAGGGGAAATGCACCCTACCACCGGCCCGGGGGGCAGCGGTGGTACATAAGGGTGCATAGCCTAGGCTCAGAGCTCATATTACGTCGGCTTAGGGCTCAACCCACGACGACCCAGCAAAGAGGAAACGATACATAAGTACCTACTATAGAAGCTTTTATTAATTCTGTTTAATTATACAGATATTCCTAACTCAACACACCTAGTGTGACGGACGCGGCACGGACAACATGCAAAACAAAAGCTGTCTTCATACAAAAGTAGCCCGTCCCCGCCCCGGCCCGGACACGGCCCGGTCTAGCATAAATCATGCTTAATTGTGATTAGGTACGGTATCGTTTGTTACTTCTTCGCGCGAGAAAAGAATACAGTAAAAAAACGTAAGGTAATGTAAGTACCTAGCTTAAAAATGCTACGTTTCAAGTGTCTGCGAATTACTTGTACAAAACAAATTTATTACCTAGTAGAACAGACAAGAGCATAATTATTATCTTTATCTAGACCAATTACGAATAATATTATACAATACAAAGCAAACCAAACACAAGAATATAATAAATAGTACTTGAAAGCTATTATAGGTATTCTCGCAAATTCTCCTAAAGTTGCGGTTAAATTAATACGTTTCTACTATTGTATTACACGAATCTAGAACTATAACTTCCTACTATTAAGGGGAACTATTTAAGGCAGCTATTACAAAATCTCCATGAAAAAAAACACGATATTCCTACAAATATCTAAGTAACATTTGAGGAGCATCTCTTTTTTTGTGGATAATATCCTTAATGTTTTAGAATATTTACTTTGAGGGTGTTTCCGAACGGTAACGTTCACAAATAGTTAATCTACTTTAATATTTTTGCGCTTGTCGTGCAACGCGCACTTACGCGGGTGAAACCGCAGGGTGCAGCCAGCCATCAATAAGTACTAAGAAGGAGGGTTAAAGGAATAATTTCCATGATTTTTTATCGTTAAGATAAGATGACGTATTATAATTAGTACCTACGCTCATCCTGCAACGTTATCGAACTTGCCTGTAGGTACCACTGTTCAATGTTACAAGCATGAATCTCCACTAGACATAGATAATAATATTAGATATAGCTAGCCCACGCGAATTCATATTCTTCGCGTGTCAGAAAAACGTGGTAGTCCCCTCTAACTGGCTGTCTGTTAGCGGGGACTATCACGTCGTCTATAGTTGCCGGACGTCCGTAAAAAGTAATAAAATGTCTTGTTACGAGAAGAGAAAAATTCGAGCACCATGAACATATTTGTTGTGGCTGTGACGTCACAGTAGGTATTAAAAAGTCGGCACGCTCGGTTTCAATACAAATCAAGGTACATGTGACGTCTACCTAGATTATGTCTGTGATGTCCACTATTAGGTATAATAAATTTCTTTTCTGTCCATACTGCAATTATAATTATATTTTGTTAAGCGATTTTTATGTACATTGCAGAGCTAGGTATGTTTTGGCACATGGCAGAAGTAACATTAATTTTCGCACACAGCAGAAACATTTTTTTTCGCGCATAGCAGATCTATGTAGTTAGATTTTCTCGCACAGCAGAGACATGTTTTGAAGCATGGCTAACGGCCGAATACAGAAACGCTACTAACAATTTGAGATCTACCTTTAAACGACTGAGCAGCTCTCAAACGCGAAAAATCTCATACAAATTTTAAATTTAGAAGCTGCTCAATTATTTAAGTTGCCCTCAACTTTTAAGTTGCGTTTCTGTATTCAGCTGTAAGACAGCCGCAGAGAAGTTCCATCGCATCAGTATGTTAGTAGTGTCTGTGACAGCGTAAAGGAGAAGGAAACAAACATAACACTTATTTAAAATATTTAGCAGGATTTCCCACGAGATAGAACCGTAGAGTAACATCATAACCAAATAAAATGAACCATTAATTAACCCAAGTCACGTGACCAAAATCTGACCAATAACTGTGACGGAAACTAAAGATAACCCCGACCGAAACGGTAATGATATCCGTAAATATTAGGTCAAAAACATTTGGGTTGCGGGTCGATTCGGTCCAAAATTAACCCATAACGTGCATAACTGATTCGCGTAATAGGACTGTGACGTTTGTATCTTAAAGATATTTATAAAAATACCAAGGAATAGAATATAGAATCTATGATTATTTTGATAATGCTGGGTACCTATGTACATATTTAAAAAAAAATGTTTTTGTATACCTGACTTGCTGTAGATAGACTTGTAGACACACCAACTTTCATCCCGTCATGGAATGAGCCGAATGAAATTCGAGTCTCGAGCGACCGTGAACCGATCGATTTCTGTGTTTGTGTATATTGTGCGCTATTAACGTCGCTCTTACGGCGAAAGAAAACATCGTGAGAAAACCAACATGTCCTAGGACTCACCACGGTGTGCAAGTATAGAACATTCACCAATCCAGAAGGCTCTCGTGGCATCTTACTGCCTAAACCCACTTAGCCCTATTAATAAACGTGGAGTAAGGTCGAAGTAGTGAGAATATGATTTGTCTTTTTCCGTGAAAAGGAAAGTTGACAAGGATTTCAAAGTTGACAGACAGAATCAAAAAGTGTTAAAATTATTCCGACCTAACTCCACGTTTATTAATAAGGCTATCTAAGAGGAGGCCCTACAGTGGGACAAATTAGCGGACTAACAAAAAATATATATACGTGTGTATATAAAGTGTTCTCTATTATGTCAGAATAACCAGTGCTGAACTATAACTTATCAATGATAAAGGAAAAAAAAACTGCACAACGATTATTGACAAGAATTAAGATCGAAAGATATTATGAGGAGCACTTCTTACCGCCCGCTGCTATCTCATCTATACATTGAAAAGGTTAACTCTATTTATTTAAAATTTTAAATCTCTTTACGATGACATTCGAACCTCTGTAATGTTATGACCTGAGAAATGTTTTGGGTTTTTGTGATAATTGGTTAAATTGTGGTCGGGAATAGTAATTTGTACTATTTATTAAGTCATTAATTTTGTTGTTTGTTACTCACTTACTAATACGTTAGAAATGCGACAGACTCTATTTTTTAACAGGTTACCGCCTAAACCAACTTCAATGATACAAATCTTCACTTTGACAGGACCACTTTGCACTTGCAATCAAAGTTCAACGTCCCATTTATCGTTTTAATGGAACATCAGAACATTGCAATATTAAAATTATATCAAAGTCACTTGTAAGTCAGTCACGTAATCGCATGATGGCAGCACCATCTAACCACTGATATGCGGTTTGTGCTAAGTTATAAGCGAATCAAACATTGACATATCATTTTCTGAAACTAGAAGAATAATTTTTTAGTTGCAACTCCATTGATGAAAAAGTTACTCAGTTTAACTCAATGATTACCAAACTCTTCGATAAACATGCTCCTCTTAAGGCCGTTAAGCTAAAATATCATCCTGCTCCTTGGCTAAATGACGAGATTAAATTGCTGATCCATAAAAAAACCGTTGCAAAAACTAAACTTCGCATCAGCGCAACCGATTCAAATAGGGATAAATTCATTGAACGTCGAAATCGCTGCAATAGGATGTGTAGGGATGCACAACGCCGTCATATACATAGTTCTGTCAGTGATGGTGAACCAGCCAAGGTTTGGAAATTTCTGAAGTCATTAGGAGTTGGCAAACAAACTCAACATTCCACTCCCGCAGATTTAAACCTGGATTTGTTAAATCAACACTTTTCCTCTTCTTCATGCCTTGACAGTTCGGTGAAGGCTCAAACTTTGCTGCGTCTCTCTCCCGTTCCAACTCCTGACTCATCATATTTCACTTTTGAACAATTTACCGGTTGTGGTGTGAAGCAGAGCATGACACAGAAAACCTCCAAGGCGGTCGGAAGTGACAATATTAGCCGCAGCATGCTTATGCCCATCATTGACGAAATCCTTCCTATAATTCTACACCTTTTCAATTTCTCCATTTCTCACAGAGTAGTTCCTACCCTATGGAAAGAGGCACAGATTATCCCTCTTCCTAAAAAATCAAACCCTAAAACTTTCTCAGATTACCGACCGATTTCCATCCTGTCATTCCTGTCCAAAGTCCTTGAGCGCCTCGTA
Source organism: Idaea biselata (assembly GCA_958496205.1). Classification (NCBI taxonomy): domain Eukaryota; kingdom Metazoa; phylum Arthropoda; class Insecta; order Lepidoptera; family Geometridae; genus Idaea; species Idaea biselata. The sequence goes on from OY292394.1 coordinate 4,424,108, forward strand.
CATCAGCAAATTTCCAAATTCCTCAATAGTCATATGTTACACAATTCCTTCCAATCGGGATTTCGTCCGGGGCATAGCACAACTACTGCTCTTGTTAAAATCACTGATGATATCCGCAAAGGCATGGATAATCGTAAGTTGACGGTATTAGCATTGCTAGATTTTAGTAATGCTTTTAATAATGTTGACTACGAAATTCTATTTGGTATTTTGGGCTCTCTTCACATAATCTCCAACGGCGATTGAATGGTTTCGTAGTTACCTGTGTGGTCGCCGGCAGCGTATACGTGTTGAGGATGTGTATTCATCTTGGTGCGATGTATCTGCTGGTGTACCCCAGGGCGGCGTGCTTTCTCCTCTTCTGTTTTCAGTATTCATAAATTCCATAACTTCTAATCTTTCCTCTTCTTACCATCTATATGCAGACGATCTTCAAATCTACTCGCAAACTGAGTGGCATAATCTGAACGAAGGAATTGCTGCTATAAATCGTGATTTATTAAACATATCAGACTGGAGTAAATCCTTTGGCATTGCAGTTAATCCTTCCAAATCTCAGGTCATTGTTATTGGTAGCTCTAGACTTTTAGTTAAAATTTGTTGGGATGAGGTGGACCCGGTGATGTTTGACGGGAACCAAATTCCTTTTTCCAAAACTGTCAAAAATCTTGGTGTGATCATGGATGCAGAGCTGAGTTGGCAGCCGCAAATAACTGAAACCAGTCGGAGGATATTTGCTGCTGCGGGCTCACTCCGTAGACTGCGGAACTTTCTGCCGACTACCACTAAAGTTAGCCTCGCTCAATCTCTCATGCTCCCCATCCTCGACTATGCCGACATCTGCTACCTCGATTTGACTGAAGAGCAACTCGATAAACTTGAGCGACTCAAAAATGTCTGTATACGGTTCGTTTTCGGTTTGCGCAAGTATGACCATGTTTCTGATTTTCGCCATAAGCTCAAGTGGTTGCCAATCCGCCTTCGCCGGAATGCTCATATTCTATGCTTTCTTTACAAAATCCTGTTTGCTCCCTTCTCTCCTCACTACTTGAGTGAATGTTTCAAGTTTCTTAGCGATTCTCATGAAAGAAAACTTCGCTCTACTGAATCCCTACTTCTTCAAGTCCCTGTTACAAATTCCACCTTATACAGTAAATCGTTTGCTGTTCAGTCTGTAATCCTCTGGAATTCTCTCCCACAACTTATCCGATCTGCTAAGTCCTTGCCCATTTTCAAGGCTATGGTGACAAATCACTATCTCAGTACTCTCTGATATTTATGTGTTATTGTATATTTTATTATGCTTATGTTGTATAATGTATGCTAATAGTTTGCGTTTATTCAATGTTTATGTAAGTATGTATAATGTATTATTTAGTAATATATGTACTGTTTGGTTATGTATTTATATAAGTAGTCTATTTTTATACTTGAATTATATTATGTATAAGTATGTATATGTATATGTATTATTTATGATATTTTTACCACTTATCTTAAAACTAAGATATGAGGTAATCTCTAGGTGCACTGCCTACCACTCAAGCTGTTACAGTTCTACTCCATCCAAAGGTTGCCTGGAAGAAATCGCTTTCAGCGATAAGGCCGCCCATTTGTGCAACTTATTTTTAAGCTTGTTTACTTTTGTATATGTGTTTTTTTCTCTATTTATGTTGTGCAAATAAAGATTTCTATCTATCTATCTATCTAATTTTGTCTTGTTGAATCCTAGGTTCACTCGTTGGAGCAGATGGTAGATAATGATAGTTTTTCAGTCTAGTGTGACATGTGCAAGCCTACCAATGCACCTGCTATGCGGTAGGGACTGCGCAGACAATGCGCATTTATCAGGTTCGCTGCACAGATGCGCTGGGCTGCTCTCAGTACTAGTTCTCTACGAGAATACACCCTTACACAAATAACCAAATATAATTGTAATGAGTCAGTGGCACTGTAGGTAGTTAAAGTTATTTTTATTTTTTTAGGGCGTTTTTTTGTTTGTTTCATCTTTGAGTGCACTTTCGATGGCCACAATAAAATCTCAAGACTAGATTAGACAATAGATATTAGGTAGCTATAGTAAAAAGTAATCATTGAGAAGTATTCAGATGATAAGGTAAATCCAGGTAATAGGTGTTCCATCAATCTGTACATAGTTCTTTAGGAGCCGATTTTATCGATAGAAGTCCAAAAAATAGTAGATATTTTACTACATTCTGGGATGCCATATTCTGTTTATTATTTCACTAGCACCTCCCCGCGGTTTCACCCGCATAAGTCCCGATCCCGTGGGAATATCAGGATCAAAAGTAGCCTATAGCCTTCCTCAATAAATGGACTATCCAACCTCAAAAGAATTTTTCAAATCGGACCAGTGGTTCCTGAAACTCTTCCGCTTTATAATAGTAATAGATAATAGATATATAGATAAATGTTATCAGACTTTCACCAACCTGTTATTTTGAAGCTAATAAATAAAAACTCTCTAATAAAAATAATCATTGCGATAAGAACTCAGATGCGAATCAAAAAATACTAAGTCCGAATTGATAACCTCTTCCAATTTGGAAGTCAGTTAAAAAACGCTTCTGCCTCTAATTTAAGCCCCAAATTCAAAACAACGTACGTGGTTTGATAAAAATTGTCAGGATTGAGTATCAAAACATTGTTCGCGCGGGAGAATTGTTGTTGTATTTCTTTTACTGAACCTGATATAAAACAGTTTATTTTTCAAAGAAAATTTCTTTGAAAAGCATTTCAAAACTGACTACGATGACGACGCGCAACGTTCGATCATGATGTTGAAACATCTACATTTTGTAACAATTCAAAGAATCGTATTTGTTGACCGACTTCAAAGAAATGATTATTCGACTACGACTTCAGAGCTTTATACCTACGTTTTTTTTTATTTTCACAGTTTTTGAAGTCAGTTTTTAATTCCCGTTCAGATTGTTGCCATTATCCCCTAATGTATTCGTACTAATTGTGTTTGCAATGTGGAAATTGTACTATACAAGGATTAGACACTTTAGAGAGCCATAAAATTAGCGATCAATTATCGTGATATCGGTCTCCATATTTAGTGATTCATGCCTCATTAACTATCCACAGGAATTACTTTCGTATAAATAACTTACATTTTGAAAAACTATTAGAGAATTATTACCATACCCTAATCAGTGGTTAGACAAGATCGAGTCACGCCCGGTACTAAATTTTTGAAAGCATTTTTTCAAAAAGCATTATTACCTAGTGTAGTAAACATTAAGACAAGATCTACCAAGAACCTACTTATTTAGTAACTACTTACTTATTTATTTAGATAAATGCAATGAATTTTAATGTAGTAAGGTGGAAGTCGTAAGATAGATAGATAAAAAAGAATATAACAGATAGGTAACTTAATAGCAGAGTCATGAATATCTACCTATTCAATATTTCTATTGCCCATCACGGAATAATACTTTTCAAATAACTTCTACGTTTACGCAAAACGCATAAATTCGTTTTTGCTATAAGAAAAAACTGCATTATAGACACAGGAGAAGAATTGTAACGCTGCAACACCAACGATTTAAATACCTTCAATTTGATTAATATTTTAAGATTTGTAAGTAAATGTAACTGTTTCAAATTCAATAAAACAAGCAAGACGCCTGAGACATAGCCCATAGTAAGTAAGTACCTATCAAAAGCCTTTGTAGTTGCCCGCTTGAAACTTGCTACATTAATATCGCAAGTAAATTCTCAGCGTCATGGTGAGGCGTGTTTACTTTAGCCCTATGTCGCTACCATAGTAGGTCTGAAGGTACCAACATAACTATTTGTGGTCAGTCCCTGCTCTGTTTGTTTTCTGCGGTAACCCACTGTCACAGCTTTCCCTTAGTTGTCTTGACCATTTTCCCTTTTGGATTCATTGACTCATTCTTAATATCTTTTATATTGTAACTGCGCCTGTTGCACCACGACTTTGTCTAAACTAAACATAATTGTATTGAGTAGCTGCAATGGATATGCACGATAATTTAGAAAATCTATGTTTGTATAGTTATTGCGTATTGTAATATTAAACGTAGGTACCATTTCTGTGGTACCTAGGGAAGTCAGTTGTAAGTTTCTACTTACGGTCGGTTTTTAATCAATAATAAAAGTCGAAGTAGTAACAGCAAAGTGTTGAAGAAAAATTTCTTGACTTTTATATGAAGACTTTTATTTTATATGTGAGCATAATTTAGTAAATGTAATGTATTTATTACGTGAGATCATTAAAGTGGGTTTACACTGGAAAAATGCCTATGTGCCTTATTTAGTAAATTGGACTTACTTAAGTGTTATTAACTTTGTTAGTACTAACAGCTATTGTAATTTAAATATTTTTTTAAACAACTAACCATTATCGTCGAGACCATCTTCATCTTCTACTGTCCTTGCACCTTCAGGCAGGTTGACCCTCAAACCCTTCATCTTAAAAAACTCCTGCACCAGTTTCATCAAATATTTAGCCAGCTGTGTCCATTCTGATAATATACTCCTCGGTTCCGATAGAATTGAAGGTTCTGCTACGGTTAAATTCTTCAAAATATCCTCATCCAGTGGTACTAAGCTAACGACCTGGGATGGGGTAGAAAATATTTAAATAGAAAAGTATATAAAAAACTCAAACGTATTTCTCTAAGTATCAGGACTGCTTATAAAGGACTATTTAGTTTCTGATAAAATGCAGTAGGAGTCTAAAAATATTAAGCAGGTTATACCTATTAAAAAAAAACACCTGTGAAATTTGCAGATGTTATGAGATCGTACCTCATGCTTACCAAGTGTAATTTAAAGTAGGTTGTATTAAAATATTCAGTATTATTTTAGTAACCTATATTTTCTGACTAAATATTTTATCAGTACGTAATTGAGGTTTTTCTTTCATGATTTATAATTTACCTGACTTGTGTCAACAGTTTTATTTGCTTGTGAGTCACCAAACAGAGTTTTCTTAGCAATTTTCAAGGCTTTATACTTGACACAAGACAAAGCCTCTCCTTTGATGAAGCAGCCATCTTTGACGTAGCGTAGGTATCCGTCTTCAGTAGATCTCGAGTGATGAAGGTGGATGATGATTATTGCGGTGAGGAGTAGAGTTTTTGATGCCATTGTTGGTTTTAAAAGCCTGGTGTAAAAAATGGCAATCAGTTTTCTAGATGCGTTTACCATCATTACATCTATTATAGTCCAAGTTGTTTACATGCGTGGATTTCTCAATAGTTCTGTCCGATCCAGTGATTGTCCTTGGCTGCATTTAATAGAGCAGACTGGGATAATCGCCGGTTTGGTCTCCACTTCATTGTTTGTGAGTAAAATTGTTATTAATAAGGACCTCTACGTCGTACGTTGCTTGGCTTTGGTTCCACGCATATAGCTACATAATACTGAACGTATTGACAGACGTTATATTAACTCAGATAAGCCTACCGTCCTATCTACATTTAGGACGGTAATTTCCTTGTCATTTTATCTAGGACTTATGTTACAAAAAAACAGAAGTTTTATAAATATTTAAAGAAAAAAAGTTTTAGGCTTATCTGGGATTTTCAGTCTGTTTGAGATTGAGGCAAAAATTGAAAATTGATCAAAATTATTATACCTATACAGGTAACGAAAGTAATAAAAATCTGTTTTCGATTTAAACAACTTGAATCACCTTCCCTTTCTTTTCAAAAAAATAACACCTACCTAAATGTATTATTTTTGCGCCTGGAACAATAATTCTTAACACCTGAAAAGCCTAATAATATTCTTAACAATGTTAGAAAGTTATTTTTTCTTTGAAGAAAATCAATTTTGTAAGTCGAGTTCTAGGGTAAATCATCCAAAAGTTGGCACCACTGTATTGGCACTTCTAAATATTTTAGATCGGTACAAAACAGATCAAGTGTCTACATAGTTAACTTTCGTTTCAAAAGTTAATTATTTAATTGGAGAAGGTCACAAGCTATAATGACCTTCTCCATTCAAAGGTTGCTTGGAGGAAATCGCTTTTAGCGATAAAGCCGCCCATTTGTGCGATGTTTTTAAGTTTTCTGTGTATTTTTCTTACATAATGAATGTTATTTTATATGTTGTTTGTAGTGCCAATAAAGCGGACATCTATTTATCTATCTATCTAATTTGTAGTAATTTAATGTGACTGTGGGGTGCGTTTGGAACCAACACAAATTAACTTTCGTTTATTTAACTTGTCAACGAGATGCCAATAATCCAAATGTTTTTTTTTACCTTCCAATAAAATAGTTCAAACTTTGCTTGCTGTCAAAAAGTTCACTTACCTAATTATTTATTTATTTTATTAAATCACAAAACCACTTTGAATAAACTTGCAATTTTATTTACTTATATTAAAAATTATAATATCAATGCGCGCGCGCCGATATCAATCCGATCAATGTCAAGAACGCGGTCCAGATACGCTATATAAATGTTCTACTACTATTGAACCACGGAACTAAAATAATTGATTTACATTTTCCATCTAAGTTTCTTTGAATGCGGTATTTTGTAAACGTAAGTAAGAAATTGGTTTAGAAAAGCCTAGGTGAAAGGTTTTGTTTCGTTTTGTGGTCAAAAGTCATCTACAAGTCCAAATAGTTATATAACTTGTAGAAGCATCCTGTGCCATTTTCAACAAAATGTGGAATTGACTGGTATGGCCGATGGAAAAAATAGATGTTTTTTGACAAATCCGCTAAGGAGAAATCACTCTTTCCACCTCTTTCGCACTTTGAAAAAACATAAGCACGTTTTCATATTGCGAAAAAGTCGTATTGTATGGCTATGAAAACAATCGATGACACATACCCATCGATCTATTTATGGGTAATTTACGGCACACACACACCCTAAAATGTAGATAACACGTATCTTATTGAAAAAAGAAGAGTTCAAATTGTGTTAGAATCAATTGGAAAGAGTTTTGTCGTGTGTATCAGGATGGCGGGTGTAGGTCTTAAAATCGTAAAGTTATATACCTGAGAGGAATGTACTAGCAATGTACTGAATGTACCTAAAATTTAGAGCAATGTACTATTTCAGGGCCAAAGTTATAAGCTGACGTCAGGTTGGCGGGTGCACCTTGTTTCTTTAATAACTTTGGCCCTGAAATAGTCCATTGCTCCAAATTTTAGGTACATTCAGTACATTGCTAGTACATTCCTCTCAGGTATAACTTTACGATTTTAAGACCTACATCCCGCCATCCTGATAGTACACACGTTTTGTCGATGGAAACACGGCTTTAGAGATAGAGCTAGACATAAAGCTTACCAAAATTGACGCAAGTAGATTTTTTACTAACAATATGGATGTACTGTCCGAAATATAGTGTTTTGAACTGAATTGAATTGAAAACTAAGTCCTAGCTAGTTTTCTACAAATTTCAAATAAGTTAATAATATAGGTCAAACGGACTTCCGTTTGACCTAAATTTGTATTTTTTTGTAAAAATCAAAGTCTTACAATACAAGTAATAGGAAAAGTCCGAAAACTAAATTAAAATAGTTGGAAACTGAAGAAGTGCATTTTGGTACCTAATTACGAGATTTTGCAACGATCTAAATTTTCTCATATCTTTTTGTCGTGTTCACTCAGAACCTTGATTTTTACACACCTAATAGAGACCACATATCTCAGTATTTGGTTTGAATTTCAACTTGATTCCTCCGCGCGTTCCTGAGATAAAGGGTCTTGACAGACGGACGGGCGGACAACAAAGTGATCAAGGGTTCCTTTTTTACCTGTTGAGCTACGAAACCCTAAAACAACCTTACTCTTACTTTACCTCTTTACTGAGAGTAGGCATGCAATGTTTTAAGAATCTCCTTAAGAGGATAGTCTACCTAACTCTTTTCTCCATACAAACTTAAAAACCTAGTCGACTGTTTAATCCCTGGATAAAGACATTAGAAAAAAATATGTTTATGCCATGAGTCTTATATCAGTCACGACCATGCCCATACATTTTGTTTTTTTTTATTTTCTAATTTTTCTGAATTTTATTTATATTTTAATTAGGAAATAAAAACACCAAACGTAGGGGCATGGTCAATGGTCATGGCAGATATAGGTTTTATGGCATAAACATATTTGCTCTAATGTACTTTATCCAAGGAGGAAACAGTCGACTGAGTTTGTATGGAGAAAGAGTAGGTAGGTATACTATTCTCAAGACGTACATATTGTGGTGTATTGTTCCTATGCACCATGTATACTAGAACTGTTGTATTTCACGTATAATACATGGGACAATTCGTAGACTTGAAATGTCATGCAGAAAACCAAGAATTAAAAAACCAGCCAAGTGCGAATCGGTCTCACGCACGAAGGATACTGTACCGTTATCATGTTTGTTGTATGAGAGCCTCACTTAAAAAATAATTTTAATCTGTTATTAGTTTTTATATCAACCAAATCTGTTGTTATGGCGGCAATTGAAATACATCCTCTGTGAAAATTTCAATTGTCTAACTAACATAGCTTATGAGATACAGCCTGATCTTATAATAGACTAGCTGCGTCCCACAATTTCACCCGTGTAAGTCCCGACCCCGGGGGAATATCGGTATCAAATGTAGCCTATGTTACTCCTAGATAATGTACCTAGCTTTCTAAAATCACAAGAATCTAAAAATTTTTAAAATCAGTCCAGTGGTTTTTAATTTTATTCATTACAAACATACACACACACACACACAAATACATTACATAAGAAACATTAAAATAGAATAGAAAATAGACACAAACGAAAAATTATAAAATGATGATTACTTACTTACATAAATCAAATAACAAAAAAGATACCATATCTCATTTTTTTATATCTTCAATGGCCAAGATTGTAATTTTAAACCACAGTTTTCCCTCAGTATGAAATTTCACTTGCATTTTCTTTTACAACCACTGAGTATGAAGGGTCATTAGGTACGTTAACCTTTTTGGACAGTTCTAAGTACAAAATATTTGAAAGAGAAATTATTTCTTACCTTATTTATGTTTTTATATAACCTTCTAAACAACTTACAACCGAATACAGAAACGCCACATAAAATTTGAGGTGTACCTACTTAAATAACTGAGCAGCGTCTTGATTTAAAAATAGTATGGGATTTTTAAATTTGAGATATGCTTTTTTTGTTAAGTAAAACTCAATTTCTGAGTTGTGTTTCTGTATTCGGCCGTTACCTACCTACTTATCAATAAACCTCAGGAGACACTGAGTTCTGGGAAATGAAATCGATAGCGTTTTTGTCGTCAAATTCGTACTATTTTAGATAATTATAATTTGTAATAATTATTATTAGAAACACGGGTCTCCTCGACGTTTCAGCAAACGGGTCACACCGGCCGTGGTCGCGAGAAGACGCCTGACTCTTTCGAGTGTTTTATGGACGAAAATTATTTACATTTAAAAAGAGTGTCGACGTCGAAAGCTCATCGTCAGGAGAGAAAAAGAATGTAATATAGACCGAAGTTCAACATCTACATTTCTACACTAATATCATAAAGAGGAAAGATTTGTATTTTTGTGTGTGTGTCTGTGTGTATGCGTGTATGTATGTTTGTAATAAATAATCTCAAAAACTACTGGACAGTAGATTTCAAAAATTCTTTCACCATTAGAAAGCTACATTCACCTTGAGAACATAGATTCCCGATATTCCCACGGGATCGGGACTTACGAGGGGTAAAACCGTGGGACGCAGCTAGTTAGACATAAAAAAGCTGTATGTAATGAATACATGAATGCGTTCCACCGATTTTGCCACCGAAATGGATTGTTTATCTACAGTAGGTGCTATTAACACAAATGTTCAGTTAATGAACAAAGTGATTATGGATAGTTCAGGACTATAATCTGGGGATTGATAAGTACTTGTGATAGTTTGGGTAGTTTAAGTAATGCTTATAAATAACTAACAGATAAGACTTAGGTAAATTTAGTCGTTAAAGGCTTCGATCATATATATAACCTACATAGATGCACGGTCGCTGCTCTAGAAATGGAGCCGTCAAAACAAGGCATATTTCAGCCGGTTACAGCGAAACAAGGCATATCGCTGTCAGTCGTGCATAAGTGTTTTACGACCTTATTGCCCAGTGATTAAGGTTTACATTAAACTGTACTATGTCCGTATAAGTAAGCGTTGAAGTAGTGCCGATTTTTGATTTCGATTTTGTATGGGACCGTGTATCTATAGTTTATATATGATCGAAGGTTAAAGGCTAAGGTATAATTTGAATTCAGATTCTGCTCATCACTGTTACGCCGCTCTCCGAACTGAGCTAGTTCAAAATAGCTGAGCTTTTACTCGCTTTAGTTCCAATCATCATCATCATCAATCATTTATTTCGGATAACGTACAGATCTAAAAAGTATTATAGTATATATTTTATGCGCCCCGCGGTTTCACCTGCGTAAGTCCCGATCCTGCGGGAACTACGGGATAAAAAGTAACCTATGTGTTATTCTAGGTGCCCAGCTATCTATATTCCAAGTTTCATCGCAATCGGTTCAGTAGTTTTTGCGTGAAAGAGTAACAAACATCCATACAAACTTTCACATTTATAATATTAGTAGGATAAGTAGGATAGGATAGGATAGTAGGATTAGGGTAACGCTAACAATATCAAAGCTCCAAAACAAAAAAAAACAACTTGCAAATCAATCTCTTGTATATTATTGTAATTAATACGTCTATAATAGTTTTTGTTTATAAGTACGTTCGTTTATGTTAAGGGTATGTACCCTATCGGGGCAGACTTCCATAATCTGCCTTTTGGTGGTGTTGTGGTATTTTTCCCCGAAGATCCGTTCGGTGCCTTTGCAAATCTGCGTCCCATTAAGCCTGGATTATCTTTCATTATGGATACTATGGATGAGCCATCATTAGCCCCTCCGAAGCCTCTCGTATTCTCATCCATATCCATGAGTGCTGTTAAGTCCCCAAAGTCCTTTGGTTTTGGTGTCCCTATGAAAATAAGAAAGCAATATTACTCAGAACAGCTCTGCTGTAATTCGTCGCGGAAGCACCTCCGGGGCCCACAAGGTATGATTCCTACGGGTTTTTTTCTTATCTATTTATTGATAGCTGCGTCCCACGGTTTCACCCGCGTAAGTCCCTATGCCGTGGGAATATCGGGATCAAAAGTAGCCTATGTTATTCAGGGTGGATGTAGCTTTCTATTGGTGAAAAAGTTTTTTAAATCAGTCTAGTAGTTTTTGAGTTTATTCATGACAAACATACAGACACACACACACACAAAATACAAATCTGTCCTCTTTATAATATTAGTTTAGAAGTATAGATTAGTATAGACTAGCGGAGTCCCGCGGTTTCACCCGCGTAAGTCCCGATCCCGTGAGAATATGTATGTCTGTATGTTTGTAATGAATAAACTCAAAAACTACTGTGCCGATTTCAAGAACTATTTCACCATTAGAAAGCTACATTCACTTTGAGTAACATAGGCTACTTTTGATCCCGATATGTCCATTGGATCGGGACTTACGCGGGCGAAACCGCGGGACGGAGCTAGTTATTTTAATGAACAAAAGTATAACCAACAGGATTATCCTCATATTACTAACAAGCAGTCCCGCGGTTTCACCCGCATAAGTCAAGATCCCGTAAGAATATCGGGATCAAAAGTAGCCTATAGCCTTCCTCAATAAATGGACTATTCAACACTGACATTTTTTTTCAAATCGGACCAGCGAGCGTTTCCTGAGATTAGCGCGTTCAAACAAAGAAACAAATTCTTCAGCTTTATAATAATAGACTAGCAGCACCCGCGACTTCGTCCGCCTAATTGTTATGAAAATATAATATAGCCTATAGCCTTCCTCAATGGACTATCCAACACTTAAAGATTTTTTCAAATCAGACCAGCGCGAGCGTTAGCGGTTCCTGAGATTAGCGCGTTCAAACAAACAAACTCTTCAGCTTTATAATAAATAATAGATTAACTCACCTTTAGGCATTCTATTAGAATCAAATCCGATTTTCTTAAGTTTTTCGCGTTGTGCTTCGCGCCTTGCCTCAAATTTGTCTTTGACTTGTCGGAATAATTGTTTTTCCAAACGAATCTGATTGTAATCCCCCTCTTAAAGATGAAAAGGTAAATTTAGAATAAAAAGCTGTAATAAAATTGTATTTGTAATAAATTATTAGACTGTATTTAATTATAATATTCTATTTACAGGCGCACAAAGCACAAAGGTTCCTGTCATCGATATTTGATTTCTACTGGTATTTGCAACTAATAAATAACCAACGCACTGTATTTACCGCTGAGTCAAGAACCTAAAAAAAAAGACACAGTAGGTAGGAGTTTTTAATTAAGGTTTCATTAAGGCCCTAATTTATGCTTATTAATTTTTTAAGGAGTCTTTATTACTTAAATACTTAGATAGGTCAATTATCTGAAATACCTACCTATTGTAAATTTTAAAAGTAGAAGAATGTGGGCATGTTCGATCAGTTATAATGACGATGCATGGTTAAACATGGTGGCATTATTATCTAGGCTCAGTGTAGGTACTACCGATAAAACGACTAAAATATTCAACATTTTAGGACAATAAATATTTTGGGGAATTCACCATTTTGGGCAATCAACGTTTTAGTTCTATAGGAAAAACTACAAATGACTTTCTTTAGTGCACATGACCGTTTTTGTGATAATTCTGTATAAATTGGCATAGTATAGCCACAGTACAAGACTAAACAGCGGCGGCGTTTAACTAATATAAGGTTAACTAATATAGGGTTAACTAATAGAAGGTTATCTAATAGAAGGTTAACTAATAGAAGGTTAACCAATAGAGGGTTATTGAATAGAAGGTTAACTAATAGAGGGTTAAATAATGGAAGCATAACTAAAAGAAGGTTAACTATTAAAAGAGAAACTAATGTAAGGTTAGCTGATAGAAGGTTGGCTAATGTAAGGTTAACTAATAGAGGGTTAACTTATAGAAAGTTAACTAATAGAAGGTTCACTAATAGACCGTTAACTAATAGAAGGTTAGCTAACGTAAGGTTAACTAAATGGCTTATTAAAGAAACAAAACTCACGTATGACATGGTAAGCGTCTAATATAACGGACGTTGAGTAATTATTGTTTGTATAGTCACGATAATTATTGAACTTCCTGTATATCTGGAGCATGTGTTCGAATGTATCCTGGATGCCTGCAGCTAACGTGCCCAGCTCGTATGACAAAGTGTATTTATATTTTTCTTGAATGGTATTTGCTTGTCTTAATTTGTATATTACATCTGTTGAATATAATTAAGGTTTTTAAACCTACATGATTTCTGTCCATATTAATATTTATAGAACCCGTTTGCTAAAACGTCGAGGTTTATTGTTAATCTATAACGCGATCTAGTCCCGAAGTTCTAAATAAAATATATTTAAGGTTTTAAAAATTGCTTCAATCACTATTTAATACCAGATTACGGAAGGAATACAGATATTTGGTTCAAAGGAAGCCGATGACAGAAAAAACGCCTAAACTGTAGGGTTTTTTACTCGTCTATTTATTTAAACCTTTTACAATTTCTTGAGTCATTCTTTCCCAAGGCCCCAAAGTTACACATTCTAAGTACTTTGCCTGCTCCGGATGAAGTTTGTTGGGGGGTTTTCTGGTAGATCTCATACTGTGGACGCTGGGAAATAAGCAAGCTATCCACAGCGCTGAAATCAAACAATACAACGTGACGTTGATTTGAAGTTCTTGCTTCTAAACTTTTTAATCAATGTACCTTGTAGATAAGAGGTCTACCTAGTAGATACATAATAAAAGGGTACCGTCCTTAACGCATAACTTTTTTTGTCCTAAACACAAAAGGCCGAAAATATAAGGCATAACTACAAAACGCATAATATTCATATGGCATAAACAAAAAAAGCATAAACTCTTTTGGCATAATTTCAATTGGCATAACATACAGAAGGCATAAACAAATAATTCCTAATACTCACAAAGCATAACATACGAAACGCATAACATTAGAACGCCTAATATTCTAAAAGCCTAACATAAAATATCATAACCTACAAAACGCACAAATAATTACAGAAATACCAGTTTGTGCTTTAGATCGATTATTAAAACATCTAACCTAACCTAAACCTATCCTACTGGGTTAGTTATTATTCAGATAGGTACACAATTGGTGGTGTACCTATCTGGTGGGGCTTCTACTTTTCGATTAAATATTTTTCGCATAATCTTCTTTTGGCATAAAGTTTTTACCATAAATATATTATTAAAACACACCTTATTACAATGTACTTTTCTGGTATGGAAAATGATGAGACCGAAAGAAAATCGCTCGCTTCGCTCGCGTGTGCTTAATCACAATATCTAACCTAACCTAACCTACACCTATTATTTTCCTCTTAGGTATTCCAACGTTTAGGAATAGGTAAGAAAATTGTATCATGATAAGGCCATGAACTTTAATTAAATGTAGTTTGCCATTAGTCCATTATGTTAAAAAATATAATGCCATTTTAAATTATGTCAATTGACTATTATGCCTAATGTAATTATGCCAAAAGATCATTATGCTAAACTATATTATGCCATATTAAATTATGTCAATTGACTATTATGCCTAATGTAATTATGCCAAAAGATCATTATGCTAAACATTTGGCATAATTCAATATGGCATATATTATGCCTATTATGACTATTATGACTATTATGGTTAATGTAATTATGCCATATAACCATTATGCTAAAAAATATTATGCCATTTTAAATTATGACAACTGAATATTATGCTTTACGAAATTATGCCAATTGAGTTATGCCTTATGAAATTATGACAAAAAAGTTTATGCGAAGTGTGGTGTTCCCTAATAAAAGCAGAGACGCTTCGGTCACTAGGTCAATTAACAAGAATCATAAGGATATAATCTCTTAATTTAGTTGTACTACCACAAACTTCCAGGGCACGTATTCAAAAACATACTCGTTCTTATATTGCCTCAACATCGTTACATTTTTCTTATAAACGGTTCAACAATTTTTGGAAGTTACTAACACTTCATGGCGAAACTATAATAATATAATAATAAAACGTATTAGTCTCAACACCGCAATATAGAGACTATTAAGTTATTGAATACGTGCCATGCAGCCTTTACTTTCTTTTGACGAAAAACGTTATTTCGTTTGTTCGATCGTGAATATAAAAATTTGAGTTTAAATATGTAGGGTTATGGAATGGTAAATACAAAATTAATATAAAAAAGACTTACAGAATAGCCACCGAAGGTACATTTTCTATTTTGTAATTTTATTCTGTGTAAGTATTATTTTAATTTTTTTTTTATTTTATCCATTAAAAATATTTCATAAAAAGAACCATTCATTATTTTACAAGTGGTCAATCAGGTGTTGTTTGCGGGGCCTGGGACTTGATCAAATGTAGTACCAGATCCCAGACTGGCGGCACTTTCCAATCATTCTCCCTAAGGCCTAGGAAGAATGTCTGGAAAGTGCCGTCAATAGCTTAGGCCTAAGCAATTAAAATTACGTCGAGCATTGAAACAATGCTAAAAGGAAAAAAACACCACGCGATTAAAACAGAAAATAAAACCGAAAAATACGAGTTTTAATTCAATCTAACATCGCGAAAACAGAAAAAAAATCTATAATAACTAATAGTTTCTTTTTTAAATAAAAATTGTTAATAACATTCGCCCGACTTAAAGACAGACCTTCCCAATTCACTTTTAGATGGATATTATGAGAAAACGTTAAAAATACATAAATATCAAATTTTTAATTAAAATCCTATTTATTACTCATACCGGTTTAAGTAATTTATACCTGTAAGAACCTATTTACTTTTCAAATAATGGTTGTCACAGTGCCTTTGATTCTGGTTATTAATCTAGTAGGTACTACCCTTGACGACATTTTTTATTTATAGCGCAGGATTAATTTATTTATATGACATTTTATTTGTATTACAATTTTGGATTAAATTTTTATTTTTTATGTATGTACTAGCTGGTACCCGCGACTTCGTCGGCGTAGAATTATTACATAGTCCTTTTTTCGATAAGCTAATCTCTAAAAATAAATAAATGTAAGTAAGTATAGCTTTTTTTTCTCTTTTCGCGATGTTGTATTGAAATTAAAGACATTTTTCGGTTTTAATCGCGTGGTGTTTATTACTTTTAGCATTGTTTCAACGCTCAACGTTTCGAGACCTTTACAGATCCCTTCTTCAGGATTGACTGAGATGTGATTTGTCATTGTAATGTATATTCGCTTAGATTAGCTCAGTTCAGCTAACTCATTTTGTAATGTGGAGTTAATCAATTAAAGTGTTAATCTATCTCAGCTTAGCTCAGCTCAGCTAACTTAGCTTACCTTAGCTCAGTAACTTAGCTTAGCTTATCTAACTTTAGTTCAGGTTATCTAACTTAGCTAAGCTCAGGTCATTTACCTTAGCTTAGCTCAGCTAACTTAGCTTAGTTCAGCTAACTTAGCTTAGCTCAGCTCAGCAAACTTAGCTTAGCTTAGCTCAGCTAACTTAGCTTAGCTCAGCTCAGCTAACTTAGCTTAGCTCAGCTCAGCTAACTTACCTTAGGTTCAGGTACCGATAAGCGTTGGTACAGAAAGAACGGTGGTTTCCAGCGCAAATCGGCGTTTTTTCTGTATACGACCTAAGTCCCGATCCCGCGGGTTTACGGTATCAAAAGTAGCCTATGTCCTTCTCCGAGGTCCCATCTATCTCTATACCAAAATTTATCAAAATCGGTTCAGCGGTTTAGGCGTGAAAGCGCTGTTACCTAAGTCCCGATCCCGCGGGATTTACGGGATCGAAAGTAGCCTATGTCCTTCTCCGAGGTTCCATCTATCTCTATACCAAAATTTATCAAAATCGGTTCAGGTATACGACCTAAGTCCCGATTCCGCGGGATTTACGGGATCAAAAGTAGCCTATGTCCTTGTCCGAGGTCCCATCTATCTCAATACCAAAATTTATCAAAATCGGTTCAGCGGTTGAGCCGTGAAAGCGCTGTTACCTAAGTCCCGATCCCGCGGGATTTACGGGATCAAAAGTAGCCTATGTCCTTCTCCGAGGTCCCATCTATCTCTATACCAAAATTTATCAAAATCGGTTCAGGTATACGACCTACGTCCCGATCCCGCGGGATTTACGGGATTAAAAGTAGCCTATGTCCTTGTCCGAGGTCCCATCTATCTCAATACCAAAATTTATCAAAATCGGTTCAGCGGTTTAGGCGTGAAAGCGCTGTTACCTAAGTCCCGATCCCGCGGGATTTACGGGATCAAAAGTAGCCTATGTCCTTCTTCGAGGTCCCATCTATCTCTATACCAAAATTTATCAAAATCGGTTCAGCGGTTTAGGCGTGAAAGCGTAACAGACAGACAGACAGAGTTACTTTCGCATTTATAATATTAAGTAAGATGAGTTTTTGGTTAGTTTTATTTTAATCAGTTTTAGTTTTAATTTAGTTTTTTAAATCAATTATGTTTTATAAGTTTTGGTTTCAATAAATATGTTCGGTAGGTACTAGGTAGGTAAAGAGAGGCTTAGAAGGTAGGTTATGTTAGTCACTGAGGTATTATGCAGGTACTAGTACTAGAGTATAGTAAAGGTGGAGTATCTACACTTCTACACCAATATTATCAAGAGGAAAGATTTGTATTTTTGTGTGTGTGTGTATGTACGTTTGCAATTAATAAACCCAAAAACTTCTGGACCGACACCAAAAATTCTTTCACCATTAGAAAGCTAGGTACATTCACCCTAAGTAACATAGACTACTTTTAATCCCAATATTGCCACGGGATCGGGACTTATGTGGGTGAAACCGCGGGACGCTGCTAGTAGATTATAATTGTCTCTTCACATCCGAGCGATTGTCCCGGTTGCATCTCTCTCAAATTTGTTTATTTGAGGCCACCGCAGTAGGTAAGTCCTTGACTATGCCATACCTAGATTTGGCAATATTTTTAGGGGCTGCAGCCTGCCTGATACCAACCCTCCCAGGGAGCAAGCAGTATGGCCGCCACCGCGGGGTGAACTCAAGGTTTGCTAGTATCCGGATGTCGTAATAGGCAATTAAGAGATCTCTCTTAGTCGCATTTAACGACACCCACGGGAAGAGATGGGGTAGCCCTACTCTATGCCATGTAGACAAAGCCGCTATAATAATTTAATTGTAAAAAAAAATACACCAAAATAAAAGAGGTCTTTTTTAGGGTCATGTCTGTCTGTCCGTCTGTCTGTCTGTCCGTCCGTATGTCACAGCCACTTTTCTCCGAAACTATAAGACCTATACTGTTGAAACTTGGTAAGTAGATGTATTCTGTAAACCGCATTAAGATTTATACATAAAAATAGAAAAAAAAAAAAAAAATTTTAGGGTGGGTAACGAGATCTAGTTAGCAATTTTTTTTAATACGTCATAAATCTTAAACCGTAATTTACCTTTCAAAACAAAACATGTTGTATAGATAATGGTACGGAACCCTTCGTGCGCGAGTCCCATTCGCACTTGGGCGTTTTTTTTATTTTTTTATTATTCAATTCAATCACAAACATATTATTAATAATTATAGGTTTGGTGTACAGGTGGTGGTAGGTTAACACTAAATATTAGTTCCTTGGCCAGTTCGGCATATGAAATCAATATATTTTCAGGTTCTGAAAACAATTTAGTCAAATTACTTACATGTCAATAAAATCCCATCAAAAACATGCTTGTAAAAAAAGCAAGTCTCGCAACTCAGTTCTTCTACCGTAAAAAGTTGTGAGATCTATGTACCTATGTTATTCCAAGTCGAGGACCGTCTGTCATAATTTATTAATACGTAACTAAAAAACCGTTTGAACCCCTTTTTCCAAGATGGCGGCCGTGGGACAACAGCCCCAACCCCACAAACTAGGATTTAAATTTAAACTGACCTCCCCTTGATATCGAAATACTTAATTAAATTGCGTCCTTTGACAGATGCCACCCTAAATGTTACTTTTCAATGGACTAAAATTAATCATGCAGGTACGAGTAATGTCCGCAAAAAAATAAAAATATATTGATTAGGTAGGAATTATTTTCGTAATACCAATATAATAACAAAAAATAAAATGTTTTAGGTATATACCTAACATTGATTAAGTACAAATTTCATCAAATTAAAACTTGGTTTACAAGCGAAGTTAGAATTGCTGGAATATAAACCCGAATCGTGTAGGTACACACACATACCTACAAAAAGTTAAATGACAAAAGTTTGCAGGTAAAAGGTAGTAAATATTTGAAAATCCCGTATCCTATCATCTGATCAAATAAACCTCAGAAAAATGTTTTATTTGCTCTCGAACCCTAAGCCTAGATGTTTGATCTTCCTTTCGTGTTTTAATTGTGATTTATTGTAAGCCCCAAATATAATTGGAGAACTGGATTGGTATTTTTGACCCGTCAGAAAACCTATTCGTATGCGAAAAGCTATGAATGGATGCGCGATCTCGCTTACAAACATAAGTAAAGAGTGGAAGCGTGCGAAATTCGCTTTTTGGAAGTCTATTAAAATACAAGACAAAACAGGACCTACACTACTCCAAACTCTGTGGGTGTAACCGCAGGACTATGCTAGTACATCTACAATTATCTACAGAGGGAATCACAAAAATATTCATAAACAACTCACATAATTTACGTCATATTTCTCCCAAACTAGTTTTATCTCGGCTCTTATTTATTCGTAGGAATTCTTACCCTACATACTTAAAATAATGACCTACTCTATACAAATAAAGCCGTGACAAAATGATTAATGGTTTGGTCTAAGTTGTAAGATATTACAGGGGATTTCAAGAAAATCTACTATCGCTGCACGCGGCTCGACGGCATTCAAATCAGCTTTGAACCCATCAGGTGGACAGTTACTGTTCTTGTGACCGTCTTAATAAATATTTTTTATATTGAAACACTTAAAATAACCTTTAAGAGACCGCGTCAGAAACCCCCGCATCAGGGGCAGCCTTCATGTCCGAGACATTGCAGACAAACTGCAAGAATGCCGCTTACGGTGGTACGGCCACGTTCTACGGAAACCGGCTAGTTACGTGGGAAACAAATGTCTTGCTATGGCGCCTCCGCCCGGCCGCGGCAGATTGGGAAGACCCAAGAAGTGCTGGCTTGACGTTGTAAGATCGGATATGCGTGCTAATGGCCTCATACACGGGATGCCGAAGATCGTGCGAAGTGGAGACGTAAAAGTAGGAAAGCGGACCCCGGGCTCTCGAGAGAGATGCAACCGGGAACAACGCTCGGATGATGATGATGACTTAAAATAACCTTTAAGAGAAGAAACCTCGCTTGCTGCTTAACGTGCTTTCCAAAACACGGAGCAGTTCGAGAAAATGTTTTTTGGCACACAAGTTATCGGGCGCCCATCCAAGTCATGACCGCGCCCAGCGTTGCTTAACCCGCACGACCGACAAGATCAGCAGGTAAAGCTAGGCCAATGAGCTTCTCGAATTATTTTATTACTAGCTGGCCAGCCGAACTTTGTTCCGCCTTAAAGGCGGAATACAACAAAAAAATAGTATCCTATGTCCGTCTCCTGGTGCTAAGCTATCTCCCCACCAATTTTTAACCAAATTGGTTCAATAGTTCTTGAGTTATAAATAGTGTGTCAACAAGCAGAAATCCTATAGGTATATGTACATATTAGTTAAATCTTTATATTTAATGATAACGGGACTCACGCCGAGTCCCGATCCTGTGGGAATATCGGAATCAAAAGTAGCCTATGTAACTTCCTGATAGCTTTCTGTTGGTAAAATATTTTTTTAAATTGGTCCAGTGGTTTTAGAGATTACCCCCAATATACATACAAACATACACGTTACCAACGTTACCTCATCTTCTTCTAATATATAAAATTTCCATGTCACAATGTTAGTTACCGTACTCCTCCGAAACGGCGCGACCGATTTTTACCAAATTTTATATGCGTATTCAGTAGGTCTGAGAATCGGCTACTATCTATAATTTATAAGGCAAAACAACGTTTGATGGGTATTAGTATAGAAGTAAAGATTAATACTGTAAATATTTTTTGTAGCCCTACTGATCAATTTCCCGATAAATCTGTAAACAGCTTTTCAATTGGACCAGCCAAGCAACAGAATCTAAATGAAGTAGTTATTTGCTTATTTAGAGAGACGAGATATTGGTATTTTTAGAAGAACATTGCGTACATTCTTGGTGAAGAAATTACTTGATGTTTTTGATGATAGCGTGATATGCGTCTATATTGTTTATTGATAAATCTTACGTCATACTGCGCGGCGAGCACATGTCTCGGTCATAGCGCACTGAATTTTGTGGCTATTTGATCAGCGCCATGTTACGCTTTTGTCGCGCATTTTCTGTTGAAAGTTATGGTGACCGTCCACGAACGATTAGTTCCACGGACCGCCACCATCACTTTCAATAAGAAACGCGCGTCAACAGCGCAACATGGCGCAAATCAAATTGGCACAAAGATCTAATGTCATTCTGTATGGTATACCAATTCCAGCGTACTTGTATGTTTCATTTCAGTGCTTGCGAACAAGCCAGTTGAAATTACTGGCGAAATATCCAGCTCCGTCAAAAACAAATTTAAACATGGTAAATACTCCGTTTTTTCTCACTCTACATTGAGGGCATTTCGATAATAGGTCGTTTTGCTATCAGGCCATTTCGATCTTGTGTCATTCCGATAATAAGACGTTTTGCTACTAGGTCATTTAGATGTTGTGACGTTTTAATATGTAGGTCATTTGGCTTTTAGGTTCTTCCGAGATATAACGTATTTAATCAAATTTGTTGAACTACAGAGAAACCGGAGCAATAATCTACACTTTAATAATTTTACTCTTACTAACAAAAAGTATCTCTGCGAAAGTAAATCTGTCACAGCCACTTTTTTCAGAAGCTATAAGAACTATATTGTTGAAACTTGGTAATATAAATGTATTCTGTAAACCGCATTTAGATTATTATAAAAAAATAAAAACAATGAATTTTGGGGGATCCCCATACTTAGAACTGAAACTCAAAAAATCTTACCTTTTAAGTGTACGGAATCCTAAAAAGTGTTAACTTTTGAAATTGTAACGAGTATTAGGTATACGTAGTATTATTTTAAAGTATTCACTTGGAATTATTGAGAGCAACAAAATCGCATCTCAACCGTCATTATTTTTCCATAATAGGTGTTCGTGCATGTCGACAATTTTCTACAAAATTACTCAGAATTACGCACCGACTCTAAAATGGTTCAGCAATTTTCATACCGCCAGATGAAATTGATATAGCTCGAAAGCAAAGATAGTGAAATTTAATAATTTATTTTAGAAATGATATGTATATGCCTAAAGGTCGATCAGAATCTCGAACGATGGAATCAGAAAAAAAAGAATTCGTGATTTTTATATCGCAATGTCATCTTCTACATAATTATAGTACATTGAAATATAACATTTTTTTGGGCTCCGGGTGCATTTGTCAGAGGACGTAATTTTATTTTTTAGATATCAAGAGGGGGTTAGTTTAAAGTTAAATAATAGTTTGTGGGGTTGTGGCTCTTGTCCCACGGCCGCCATCTTGGAAAAACGGGTTCAAATGGTTTTTATGGTTTATTTGACGAACTATAGGTCTCACATAAAAAATAATTAACATTTTGTTTTGCAAATAAGATTATCTATAACTTTTGTTAAGTAACTTTTAGTCGTAGAACTAAAAATAACAAGTTATAAGCAATAATCCATGGAAATTTGAGAAACAAATTCTATTGGTCATTTATGAACCGATTTTGACGATTATTAATAAAAAATTCGGAAGGTAGAAGTCCCAAGGTGGCTCCATAAAAAAAAAACATGGATCGGACGAGGATCTTCGGAGTGATGAGCAGAATAGTTCCTCAGAGAGTAGTAAATTACTAACTTTTGGACTTTTACCAGTAGAATCAGACCGTGTGCTACTGGTTAGGGATTGATGAAGCACCTGTTCATCATCAGTTCAACCACCTTCTCATCAGAAAACTCCTCAATGATTAAAGTTATGGTTAAAATTCTACCGACCGCGCACCAATGTCTTTTCCTTTAAGAAAAAGTTATGTGCGCTAATAACATCCCTCTTACGGTGAAGGAAAATATCGTGAGGAAACCGACATGTCCTAGGACTCACCACGGTCCGAAGGTATGGGATATTCAGTGTTTTCTATGTATCATATGTATGTATTTACAAAAAAAAAGTATAATATGTAGTATATCCGTTGTCTAGTACCCATAGTACAAGCCTAGTGCTTAGTTTGGGGCTAGATTGCGCTGTGTGGAACGTCGTGCAATATTTATTTATTTATTTTATTTATGTCAATGTTAAAGCAATGGGTTCAGTATTTTTTGCGTGAATTAGTAAAACATATTACTCGTCGTTAGTAATGTACATACAAACTTTCACATTTATAATATTGGTAGGATGATCTGGAAACCTGACTTTGAACGTTTACTCATAGTCCAATTTATATAAATATTATTTATGGATTTGTTTGCGTTAAGTTTGTTTTCCACTTCATTCAAGTAGTAATAGCTATTTACAATAGCTTCTTCTTTTGTTGTAGTGGTGTGGCTCGCCTAGTGTTAAAGTTTTCTGGTCGCTCTAATGTCGGCTTTCCACTGCGAGCGGAGCGGAGTCAATAAGAGGACAGTCTACCTATTCTTTCTTCATACAAACGTAGTCGACTGTTTCCTCCCTGGATATAGACATTACAGCAAATTTCTTTATGCCATAAAACGTAGGGGCATCGTCATGGCTGATATAGGACTTTTGGCATAAACATATTTTGTTTAATGTCTTTATACAGATAGGAAACAGTCGACTACGTTTGTAAAGTTTGTATGGGTAAAAGAGTAGGTAGACTGTACCCTTAATGTGTCAGTTTAATATCCAACGATTGTTTCAATAGCGCGAAAGAGTCGTATGACTATGAAAACAACCGTTGTACCTATGTCGGACATACACATTAATGACTCCGCTCAGCTCGCAGTGGAAAGCCGTCATATAAGTCCTCTAATTTGACGTTAGATTTTCTTTTCACAGAAACGAAAGGGTTATGATTTTCGCGCCTATCTTCGTTGCGATTGCCCCCAATGTCGATTACCCTTGGTTTTGATTCCCCCCGATAAATGTTTATTACCTTTATGCATTTTTGTGATTTGTATTGTCAACAGTTAAAGCGTATTTTCATATTTTAAATTACTTTTTTTTATTTAATTAAAATAATATTTTTTTTAGTTAAACTGTGACGATATTACTCATTTCTTTCAGAAAATAAGTAATAGATCATTTGTTTAAATATATATAGTTATAAAAACAATATAACAAATCAAAAGAAAATATTTTTTTTGTCAACAGTACATTTGCTGTTAGGTCTCTTATCCTTTCAATTATATTTATCGGAAGGAAACGTAACTAAGGGGCGATTTCTAGACACAGGGTGAATCAACGTTGAAGGCCATCGCAACGAACCCCACGGGGGGTTCGTTGCCATGGCACTAGACATAGGTACGAACCTATGTTGGTAATATTCTTTAATCCCTCATAATAATATCTTCCAAACCACTTGATGGATTTTTTTTATCATAATATTATGATGGTGTTAGTTAAATTTATTTATTTTTCTAGAAAAAAGCTCTTATTATGTGTAAGAAGTATAGGTTTAGTCATTGAGTTATTAAGTAGTAACTAGAGATGATGTCTCAAACAAACTTCATGTTCCTTTTACACAAAATCAATAAAACAAGCAGCTACAGCGCGTCTTTTGTGAAAATGAAAAATAATACCCTTCCCTTCAGTAAATTCCCTTCAGTAAATGACGCTTGTGACGTTTTAGTCAAAACCATCATAGAGTAATGTGTAACGTGCCAGATAGGACACTTCGATTAATCTATAAATCTATGCAGGGTGCTCCGAGGCGGGGTATTAATCCGAAAGGGGGTTGTTCTAGAGGTCTATACGAACAACTTTTGTTCTACAAGTTTTGGAAATTCAAAGTAGTTTTCGAAAATTTTGAGTTTAAAGTTTGCATGAAAATCAGCTGTTTTTTAGAGTTTGAGGTCATTGGCCTTAAGGTGTCCTTTTATTTAGTTTGGACCACTACAATCTAAACATTAACTGCCTTTTTTTTTACAAAAACAGCTATTTTTTTAGTGATACCTACAACTTTAAAATATTCGAAAAAAAAGTTCGAATTTCCAAAAGTCCTTGAATAAAAGTTGTTCGCCTAGACCTCTAGAACAACCCCCTTTCGGCTTAATACCCCCTCGTCGAAACACCCTGTATAAGAAATTACCTAAACTTTTAATTAGATTGGGTATATTGATGTACGCGTGTGTGTTTGTTGCATATCTACGATAAAGCTACCGTCAATTTATACTTAAACACTCAACACTCCTTGCCCTGCGGTTTCATCTTCATTTCAATATTTTTTACTGACTTCAAATAAGGAGGAGGTTTTCAATATATTTACGCTGTGCTCTACTATATTATGTATATTATGTACGATTTCGATGATTCTTTTTTAAGCTATTGCATAGCTTTTTCCGCGGGCGAATTTTTTTTTTAAATTTCATAAAGATAAAATAAAGAGTGCCACACGTTTTTTTTATAAGGTTAAAATCTCGAGTAGGCCACTAAAAAATTCTTGCTTTCGGAATAATTGACAACTTCAAAATTTTTTACAAAATAACCTCTCCTACATACAGTGCACTCGACTTATCTATTATGTAAGCTGAAGTCGGGCACTTTTACTGGGTAGATACAGATTGTGTGTAGTTTAGCCGCCCGTCTTCAGCTTACACAACAGATAACTTTGTTAAGGTTATCAAATGTTATTTTGTCTTTTTTTACCCGACTGCGCGACGCAAAGAAGGGTTATGTGTTTATCAGTCTAAGTATGTATGTATATATGTATGTTTGTATGTTTGTTCCTATGTGGGACTCCAGAGGCCAAATGGATGGACCGATTTTGATGATTTGATGACGTCTTAATCCTGGGAATGTCACTAAATACATGACAGTTATCAAAATACAAAATGGGGACCACCAGACGCCATATTGTAAAAAAAGAAAAAAAGAAAAATTGTCTGACTACATCGAGTGGGGTATCGTCGAAAAGGTATTTAAAATTTTTCATTTTTCATTTAATGTAACCATTTGGGATCTACAGAGCGGTTCAAAGTAGGTTATGAGTCGTTCATAACTTAGATTATCCCAACTTACTGAATAATCCTCAACTTAATAATCCCCTCAATAAAATAATGCGATTGCGATTAAAATACAATTAAATTGATATAATAACACGTCTTGCACCTAATGCTGACTAAAAAGCGGAAAATAAAATAATAGTTACAGTTAAAGTCGCTATGTTCTGTTTGTTGTTTACTGAACTTGTTTTATTTTCTTTTCAGTTTGTATTATGTACATATAATATGTTTTTATTTAAAGTTTTTTTAAGCATGCTTAAATTTTTATTTAATTTTTTTACTGAAGTTAGGTTTTGATTTTTTCAATTATTCATATAAGGAATTAAGTTTCATAAAAAAAAAATTATCATGCATCGTTGCCATGGTAGGCGGAGTGGGGGGTGTTAGATTTTATTTTTGTTACGGAATTTCTTGATTCAGTGGCCGCGCTCAAAGCCCGCGATAAAAGCTATGCAATAGCTTAAAACAAATACTACGTAATAATAATTGATAGTCAAACATAAGAAAAACCGCCGGCGATAGCTAGTCTGTGGTGAAAGCTGTCCTAAGAAAGTACTGTTACCATTTTCATATTGAACAAACATAGTGTCCGTTCTGCGGTAGGTTGATCTTTGATTATTTGTATACAATTTTATTTATCAGATTTTACGAATTATTTAACATTTATTTTGTTTATTAACCGATAAAAAGTGATCCCGTGGTCTTTGTTTTGTTGTTATTGAACTATTTTTGCAGGTTTTTATACGATATCCTGGGAATTAAATTATTTTTCTAATATGTGTGACCTCGCCCGCTGTTGAACTGTCACTAAACGTTTTGATGATAGTGTGGCTGCAGTTGCTTGGTTCAACAGTCTTCCTTCAGATGCCATATCTACTTTAGGTTGAGATCAATGGGTTTAGTAAGGATTATTGTTATTCATTCTTACCTACCAAGTCAGTTAAGAGGATCGTCTCCATTCTCTTTCCCCATACAAACGTAGTTTAAATTTTCCTCCCTAGTTAAAGACATTAGAGCAAATATGTTTATGCCATAAAACTTATATCTGTCATGACTTTGCATCTACCTTTTTATTGTTTTCATTTTATTATTTTTTTATTTTATGTTATTAAGTATTTTAATTAGAAAATAAAAAAGGTAGATGCATTGTCATGTCAGATATAGGTTTTATGGCATAAACATATTTGCTGTCATGTCTTTATCCAGGGAGGAAAATTTTAACTACGTTTGTATAGAGAAAGAGGAGGGTACAGAAAAAGAATGGAGACTGTCCTCTTAAGATCCATTTTAGCTTTATAGCTTAGCAATCGCTGGAAACAAATCACAAAGTTGAGCTCGATTTACGAAACTAAGATATAAATTTTACTACATTTCCTTCAAACGAACAAGCTTACAATATTACAGTTTATGTAAACAATTTCAAAGGATTAGGTATTTAGTATTTACTTACCCGCTGACATGGATTGGCGTTTAGTAGGTAATCCTATGCTTATATTATATTATGTAAAAGTTTGTGTGTGTGTAAAGTAGGTACGTATGTATGTAAGTAAGTAAATAAGTTTGTTGATTACTCAAAAACTAGTAAATTGATTGCGGTGAAACTTGGTATGCTGATAGCTGAAGATCTGCTAAGCTAGCAAACAGCACGAGAAACATTTTGTCGAACCGGAATACAGATTCCGTCTCCTTCTAAAAGAAAATAAGTAAATTGATAAATAACACTCCTTCGGCAGTCAGCTAAAATTAGTGTTCAAATCGGCATTTTCTTTCTATTGATTATGTCTGTTTGAATTCGGCAATTTTCGACTGTGTGATTTGAGCCTGAGGCTTAGAACGCACTGCGATTAAACGCAAGCGGTTTCCGAATAGCTGAAAACGCAGAACCGCGTATCAACAAGCAAAATCAGTTTTTTAAAAAATCGCTAATACGTGGTCCTGTATAGAAAGCTATGCGTTGCATTTTTTTGCGGTTTCAGACCTACGAGAAAAGCAGGCGTTTAAGAGGAATAACAACGCCAACGACCTTGAAACTGAAAATCCCTGTCGGGCTCATCGAAAATTGTTGATTATTTCATGACGGAATGTTGTAGAACTTTTTTTTGTGTATGGATTGTAGGTGACATTGTTTCCTACATTTTGGTGTAGTTTTAAGACAAGAACCTCCTATTGGTGCAAAGCCTATCCAAATTTTAGACAAAAAATGTCTGATTTGGCTAAAATGTCGATAGGCTTCAATACGATTCGAAATATTTGTATGGAAACTGCATTAAAATATCGGAAACAATGTCGCCTACAATCCATACACAAAAAAAAGTTCTACGACATTCCGTCATGAAATAATCAACAGTTTTCGATGCGCCCGACATGTATTTTCAGTTTAGCAGGTATAGGGCCCTTAGGTCCCTCGCCCACGTCGACTTTTTGTAGCGATGCTGTCGCGCGTTCGCATCGATACAGTCGCGATGCAATCGCTAGCTGTGTGCCCTCGCCCACGGGGCGCTCAGAGATTTTGACGACCTCTGTGGCGCGTCGTGCGAAAGCGCGACTGCAATGCAGGAGGTTGCGGGTTCGATTCCCGCCGGGTGCAAGTATTTATGCTTATAGAATAAATATTTGTGTCTGGTCTGGGTGTCCCTCTATGTATAATATGTATGTATTTACAAAAGAAAAATAAATATAAGTATTATATCCGTTGTCTAGTCACCGTAACACAAGCTTAGTCGCTTACCACGGGGCTAGATGGCGCTGTGTGTTGTTCACAGAATTTATTTATTTATTTATTTTATTTATAGTAGCGATGCAAACGCGATACTATCGCGCTTCAGTCGCGATGCAAGCGCAATTCACTCCGTTTTTTCCTGAATCGATGCGTTTGCTTCGATTTAGTCGCGATGCAGTAGCGCGTTGGTAGTGCGTTAGCATCGCTACTGTAGCGCGTTACAAATGCGACTACCACGCGTTAGTCGCGCGTATGCTAAACGCGCGACTGCATCGCTACAAAAAGTCGCCGTGGGCGAGGGCCCTTAATCGCAGTGCGTACACGCTATACCCGGAATCAAAGTTGTTTATTTAGCTTCAATTTATCAAAATTGATTTAGTGGTTTGGGTGTGAAAACGTATTAAACGAGGCCGAAGTCAAGTGATTACTTCTTTTTAGGGTTCCGTACCCAAAGGGTAAAAACGGGACCCTATTACTGAGACTTCGCTGTCTGTCCGTCTGTCCGTCTGTCCGTCTGTCCGTCTGTCCGTCTGTCCGTCTGTCCGTCTGTCCGTCTGTCCGTCTGTCCGTCTGTCCGTCTGTCCGTCTGTCCGTCTGTCCGTCTGTCCGTCTGTCCGTCTGTCCGTCTGTCCGTCTGTCCGTCTGTCCGTCTGTCCGTCTGTCCGTCTGTCCGTCTGTCCGTCTGTCCGTCTGTCCGTCTGTCCGTCTGTCCGTCTGTCCGTCTGTCCGTCTGTCCGTCTGTCCGTCTGTCCGTCTGTCCGTCTGTCCGTCTGTCCGTCTGTCCGTCTGTCCGTCTGTCCGTCTGTCCGTCTGTCCGTCTGTCCGTCTGTCCGTCTGTCCGTCTGTCCGTCTGTCCGTCTGTCCGTCTGTCCGTCTGTCCGTCTGTCCGTCTGTCCGTCTGTCCGTCTGTCCGTCTGTCCGTCTGTCCGTCTGTCACCAGGCTGTATCTCATAAACCGTAATAGCTAGAAGGTTGAAATTTTCACAGAAGATGTATTTCGGTAGCCGCTACAACAACAAATACTAAAAACAAAATAAAACAAATATTTAAGAGGGGCTCCCATACAACAAACGTGTTTCAAAAACTACAAGGGAATCGAGTAGGTCGTGGAATTCAAAATGGCCGCCCTGTCTGTCAAATATACCAGTCTGCCTTCACTTACCAAAGAGTTTCTTATAAGTTTCAGATTTTCTTTGTGCCAAAGTTTTTTTTTTCTTTTTTTTTTTTGAGTGGTGTGGTCGTATGAAGGGAGTAAGGATCGAAGCTAAATATTTCACATTTTCCTATCAAATTTAAAAATTGGATGTAAATCATTTTAGGGTTCCGTACCCAAATGTCATAGTGGTACGGAACCCTTCGTGCGCGAGTGTCGCACTTGCCCGGTTTTTTATTTAGCTTCATTTAGTGGTAAAGTATTAAAGGGAAAACGTAGTAGGTAGGTTTGGTTACCTTACCTTGTAAGAATTTGTTTTTTTTTTCAGTTTTGTTTACAGCAGCAACATTGTTTTCGATAGTTTCTTCGAGGTATAGATATAGAAAACCTGTTATAAAATACCCGAAAGACACCCAATTTTGGGCAACAGACTTTTTTGTAAGAGGATGTAAGAATTTCATAGATATGTGCCCTAAGAATTACAAGTAAGTTTTAAGTGATTATTTATACGGTTTGTGACATTAAAGCTTGTACCTGAGGGCGGTTTTAGTGACATGCAGATTATCATAAGGACGGATATAGTGTGTAGCGAAGACCCGCGTGCAGCCAACAATGAACATTTTTTCCTTTTAGTTCTGCGGCTCGATTTTCGTAAATAATTTCATACTAGTTCGATGACAGAGACAGTGCAGACTGATGACAGGCACAGTACAAACGCAGACACAACACAATTACAAAGAGAACTGCAAAGCCAAACCAGGCCAGTGCCAGTAGGGCCAGTGGTTCCTGAGATTAGCGCGTTCAAACAAACATACAAACAAACAAACAAACTCTTCCGCTTTATAATAGTAACTAGCAGCTCCCCGCGGTTTCACCTGCATAAGTCCCGATCCCGTGGGAATATCGGGATCAAAAGAAGCCTATAGCCTTCCTCAATAAATGGACTATCCAACCCCGAAAGAATTTTTCAAATCGGACCAGTGGTTCCTGAGATTAGCGCGTTCAAACAAACAAACAAAAAAACAAACTCTTCCGCTTTATAATAGTACTAGCAGCTCCCCGCGGTTTCACCCGCATAAGTCCCGATCCCGTGGGAATATCGGGATCAAAAGTAGCCTAAGCCTTCCTCAATAAATGGACTATCCAACCCCGAAAGAAATTTTCAAATCGGACCAGTGGTTCCTGAGATTAGCGCGTTCAAACAAACAAGCAAACTTTTTCGCTTTATAATAGTAATAGATAGATAATAGAAGATAGATATATAATATACAATAGAAGATGCTGGACACGATGAAAACTACACCGCATCTATTTGACGGCCTCAGTGGCGCGTGTGAAGGCCCGACTGTAATGCAGACGTTTGTGGTTCGATTCCCGCCGGGTGCAAGTATTTATGCTTAAAAATTATAATTTGTTACGGTCTGGGTGTCTTCTATGTATCTTAATTGTATATATTTACAAAAAAATGTGTAATATTAGTACTCCATCCGTTGTCTAGTACCCATAGTACAAGCCTAGAGCTTAGTTTGGGGATAGATAGATAGGTTGAATAAAAACAACATTCCACTAGTGTTTGTGTTTATTCATTACAAATAATATAGGTGCGACACACAAAAATACAAATATTTCTACCTTATAATATTAGTGTAGATGTAAATGAAACAGTAGACTACGTTTGTATGGAGAACAAGTAGCTATTCTTTCCTCTTTATCATTTCCAACATACAACCTTAAATAAGTGTAGTTTGGTATTCGATAAATTCTTAGTTTATTTCCTTTAATATTTGAGAAACATTTTCAATTTCAGATACCAACACATTTGCGCTAGAAGTTACGACGGTGAATATAAAAACTTTGATAACTACTGTTTCATGCAGTATGAGAACTGTAATACGTGGCGTAGTAAGTGTAAATCCTACTAATACTAATATAATATAAATATCGAAATACTAAAACTAGACTTAAAGAGTTACTAACAAACTATTTTATGCTCAGCAATAGCGAATTTTGATACAACGTAAATGCTAGAAGGCAACTCATTCCGCAATAGACTAAGAAAATGGTTGATCTCAAAGGCTTTCTACAGCGTCAAAGAATATTTAGATTTAGATGTTTACTTTACATAAGATTAATTTGTTGACTCTCATTATGTTAATAAGAGGATAGTCTCCATTCTCTTTCTCCATACAAACGTAGTTTAAATTTTCCTCCCTGGATAAAGACATTAGAGCAAATATGTTTATGCCATAAAACTTATATCTGTCATGACTAAGCATCGACCTTTTTTTTTCATTTTTTTTTATTACCCATTATTTTAATTAGAAATTTAAAAAAAATAAAAAGGTAGATGCATTGTCATGACAGATATAGGTTTTATGGCATAAACATATTTGCTCTAATGTCTTTATCCAGGGAGGAAAATTCAAACTACGTTTGTATGGAGAAAGAGAATGGAGACTATCCTCTTAACACTAACTCACTATTCATTTTACGATCAACTCAAATAGCAAATAAAACTAATCTCTGTGTCAAAACAAGCACTTAAACAATTAATCATCCATTTTCCCTTGAACATAAACTGTTACGACTACGACTAGAGTCTAGTCTAGACTGCTTAAATATCTTCTACAAATAGATACATACCTAATAGATGTACAATAGAAACAGCTCTCTTTGTTCAATACAATAATTTTAGATTAGGGTAAATCGAGAATTGATGGCCATAGAAGTGAGATAGACAACAGCGATTTCTCTGTTTTTTAACAGTTGCCTCCAGACACTGACGTCCATAATACACACTGGACAGGAGATCGCACACTGAATTTTGTGCCTATTTGTTTCGCGCTGTTTTCCATTGAAAGTGATGGTGACCGTCCACGGCACCATAAGTTCCTTTCACCACTATCACTATCACTTTCAATAGGAAACAGCGCAAAATGGCGCGTATCAAATATGGACATAGATCTAATGACATTTTGTATGGAATAGCAACTTCAGCGTACTTGTACCTATAAATAGAGTTCAGTGCCTCTAGAGCATTTTTTTAATATTAAGTGGAGTATATACGCCAACGACCTTGAAACTGAAAATCCCTGTCGGGCTGATCGAAAATTGTTGATTATTTCATGACGGAATGTTGTAGAACTTTTTTTGTGCACAGATTGTAGGTGACATTGTTTCCTACATTTTGGTGTAGTTTTAAGACAAGAACCTCCTATTTGTGCAAAGCCTATCCAAATTTTAGACAAAAAATGTCTGATTTGGCTAAAATGTCGATAGGCTTCAATACGTTTAGACATATTTGTATGGAAACTGCACTAAAATATCGGAAACAATGTCGCCTACAATCTGTACACAAAAAAAAGTTCTACGACATTCCGTCATGAAATAATCAACAATTTTCGATGCGCCCGACATGGATTTTCAGTTTTTCAGAATAGGGCCCTTAAGTTTTGCTACAGATCGTTCACCCTATGATATCCCCTGCCTTGAAAATTTGCAGCATTGCTTACGGTGGCACGGCAGAAACCATCTTACGTTGAAGGATCTGTATAAAAATTATACAATCGACTGTTTCACTTTTTTCAGTTAAGTTCTTTTAAATAAAAAATAAAATATTTTTTTTCTTCCAATTTACATAAATTTGGGAAAAAGGTCTGTCATGTGGACAGCAACTTAATTGCTCTCGAGGCAATATTCAAGATTGCAAGATAGCGCTACATTTTAATATGATCTTTACCATCAGGTCAAAATTAAATTATTTATTTCTTTGGTTTCAGAATGGCAAGTGTTTAAAAGAGAAAAATGTTAATTATAAGTATTAATATAATGATTCTGGTTTCCATTTTGGTTTCTATTCTTAAGGATTCACCATTAGTAAAGTATTCGGTTCGATTCTCGTCTATCTCTAATTCGCAACTGAACGTCCGCGTCGCTATCGTGTAGTTGTGTTTCAGCCATCGCATTGGGAACTCCAAAAAAATATTGTTTTTTAAGCTGCAATAGCTTTAAAAACAATATTTTTTTGGAGTTAAATAGCTTTTATTGCGGGCTTTGAACTTTGAATGAAGAAATTTCGTGACGAAAAAAACATAACACCCCCTACTCCGCCTACCATGTTGCCATGGTTACCTCGTTACCATGGTTACCTGGTTAGCTCGGCCGATTATTAATTTAAATTTTCGACGATAATTTTTTTTAAATTTTTTTTTTATTAAATAAATATTTATATTTTATAGAGGCGATTAGTGAAAAACACTAGACGATCGAAACAGGCACAAATTAGAACAGCCAAACTTTGCTTCCGAATAGAATAGAAGTCTCCGAGATATTATCAGTTCAAGTTTCACAGGCTGTCTGGCTGTCATATTTTGAGCCTATTTTTTTGGCTCATGCGTAAAATGCCTCTTTCACTAATTTTTCCCTCGTCGTAAAACGTCTCTTTCGCATATTGTCTCTTTCGCAAAATGTCGCGACTGGGACTTTGAATTAAATTGCGTTTTCGCAAAATGTTTCTTTCGCACAATGACTCTTTCGCACATTGTTTCTTTCGCAGAATATCTCTTTCGCAAAAGCCGCGACAGGCACACAGAAAATCATATAATAAAGTTACAAAGTAAAATAAGTATGGTGTGTTTCGGAGACGGTAATTAAATTAAAAGGGAAGGGGGTTGTTCTATAGATGTAGGCGAACTACTGTTTTGTACTGACGACTTTTAAAAATCGAACTTTTTACGAAAACGCACTCGGGGACTGCCGCTTTACCGCGGAAGTCCCCGAGTGCCACACGTTTTTTTTTCTATTTTTATGTGAAAATCTTAATGCGGTTCACCGAATACCGTATTCAGTAAAAAGTGGCAGTGACATACGGACGGACAGACAGACAGAAATGACGAATCTATAAGGGTGCCGTTTTTTGTCATTTGGCTACGGAACCCTAAAAACCATTACCAATCTACATTAAATGCTAATCTACAATCTATAAATCTACAATAATATGGATAGTATACATAAAAAGTAGCGTATGTGATTATAATAAAAACCCGCATTATAGTGTTTTTAGGGTACGGAACCCTAAAAACACTACAATGCGGTAAGCAGCATTTAAAGATCGTAATAATATTTACATACCTATTAAATTTACATACCTATTAAGTAGTTGTAACAATTATTCGTTAAGAATATTTTTAATCAGAATTTTCTGATTCAGTTTCAGGCCCCGACGATTCATATTCACTAATCGTCTCAGTTACAACAAAGTTGTCGATGAACTGTTCAAGTTCTTGTTCAAATATCATGTATGCATTTTCTTGTTTAACAGCTTCTTGACAGGCTTGACTCCATGCTACTTTCCCCATTTCCTCAATTTTTTTCTTTGTCTTAGTTACTATTTGTTTTCTATGCCGACCTTTCTTTAACTCATGTATATAACCTCTTAATTCAACCCAAATTTTATTTATCGGATTTAAATCCGTATGGTACTTTGGTAGTCTTAAAATGGTATGTCGATGGACCTGTAACGTATTGTCCAAAGCATAAGGAAGGACAATTGTTTTGTTACTCTCACAAACTAGATTGTATAACTCTGGTTTACCTAAACTAGGATCGATAGGTTGCGATGTGTTTTCGCTCAACCTGGTTATATATTTTTGTTGCCTGGAATAAGCGTGAGGAGGGCTAGTCTTCCTTAATATATCATCATGTCGTGGAATATTGTCAATAACTAAAAGAGAGTTAGGGGGTAACTTTGGAACCAGTTGACGGCGTAACCAATTTTGGTACTTTTCGCTCAGTTTTTTGTTATAATTGTCGTCGGAATCAAGGCCTGGAATCATCAGTAGAGCACCAGGTATGAAACCATTTTCATTGCCCGCGTGCAATAAAATCATACGCTTCTTGGATTTCAGTTCATTATTAACTATGTATCGGACATATGTTTCACCTACATAAACAATATTCCCTCCTGTATTCCTTCTTTCTTGCAATTCGCGAATGTAGTTAAGTCTGTTCAATCGTAGCTGAGGCTTTTCAACTAGTAACCTTCCTTTGTCATTGCTGTGTTTCATATTTTGGAAACCCATTTCTCTTAGGAATTCCTTTAAATCATCATCGCTGACTTTACATAAATCAGATTTAGCTAAACTTTTTTTCAAAATAGTTAGCGAGAAGGCTTGTTTAGTTTTTAATTGAAGACTGTAAACCGTGTTTCGGATATAGTTGAGCTCGCTATCGTCGAGGTTATGATACAATTTCTTCCTTTTCGGTACGACTTTTTTAGAGACTCCTGTAGCTTTCAAAATTCTAGCTAAAACATCATCAGAATTTCCATCTTTTTTGCCCTTTGATGTTTTTTTTTTTTCATTAATTAGCTCACGTGGCTGTGCATTTAAATGTGTGCCTTTTTTTTTATCCATCCTGAAACAGATAAGAAGGTACTTACTTAAGAAGGTTGGTACTGTTACCGTTTCCATACAAACATAATACCAAAATAGAATTATGAAAAATTTAGTTTTCTACCTTAATATCGGTATACCACAAGGTTTACCAAACATTAATTTGAAATGGAATAAAACGTAGATACATTTCGTTCATTTTTACAGCGTAAATTACTAGTTTACATCTCATTTGTTTTATATTAATTCCAATAAAAAGTAATTTACGCTGTAAAAATGAACGAAATGTATCTCCGTAATATGATATAAAATAATTAAACTAAAATTTAGGTTTAGGGACGTCTTGTATTCTATTAAGCCCAGCTAACATAATATGTTAGCTGGGCGTAATACTATTACTATAATTCTATTACGCCCAGCTAACATAATATGTTAGCTAAATAATATGTTAGTTAGTTATGTATGTAACTTTGAGCACCTGTGGTGTACAAACTAAGTACTGGGCCGGTATTATGATCCACAATCGTGTTTCAATGGCTTCTCAATAGTTGTCAAAAGTCTTTTGACATGATAGGTAACGTTGGAAACCACCATCGATATATTAACTATACACGGTGGAGTGCAGCAAACTTAAAATATATAATGGATTTAAAGACATTTTTCGGTTTTAATCGCGTGGTGTTATTCCTTTTAGCATTGTTTCAACGCTCAACGTTTCGAGACCTTCTTCGTTGGCGTCGTTGTTGCCTGATGTTTCTTTGTGTTTGTTATTGAATTCAATCTCCCGCAAACTCCGATAAAGAAATTTTTCAAAAATGAAACTGTTCTCAACAAACTTTCTATTGAGATTTTGTTACAAAAATTGCCCATTTCGATACACAAAGGCCTATAGAAATTTTCAACATTTCCCAAAAAGTGGCCTAGATCTCAAACGGCTTGAAATAGAAAACTGAAATTCAGGAGGTGGATCCACGCCATGCCCCCGCATACGCACGTGCAGGATTATCCACTCATTACGAGACCCCCGTATACTCTATCGCTGCATGTGAAACTACACATTAATTTCACAAAACAGCCAAATTGATAAGTTTCAAAACTGAATTTCAGGTTATGTACATTATTTACCTACACAAGACCGTCAGCACAACTCTGCGATATTAAAAACAGACGGCGATGTACTGAGATTAAGAGAACAGTCTCCATTCTCTTTCTCCATACAAACGTAGTCGACGTTTTCCTCCCTGGATAAAGACATTAGAGCAAATATGATTGTTTTAAACCTATATCTGTCATGACTATGCATCTACCTTTTATAATTTTTTATTTTTTGATTACTATTCTAATTAGAATTCATGACGACCTCTGTGGCGCGTCGTGCGAAAGCGCGACTGCAATGCAGAAGGTTGCGGGTTCGATTCCCGCCGGGTGCATGTATTTATGCTTAAAAAAATAATATTTGTGTCTGGTCTGGGTGTCCCTCTATGTATAATATGTATGTATTTACAAAAGAAAAATAAATATAAGTATTATATCCGTTGTCTAGTCACCGTAACACAAGCTTAGTAGCTTACCACGGGGCTAGATGGCGCTGTGTTGTTCACAGAATTTATTATTATTTATTTATGACTGATATAGGTTTAATGGCATAAACATATTTGCTCTAATAACTTTATCCAGGGAGCAAAACGTCGACTACGTTTGTATGGAGAAAGAGAATGAAGACTGTCCTCTTAACAAGCCTGACGTCATAAGCAATTGGCTAAGGGTTAAAAAAGCTTTAAAAAACAGTATAATTACCTCGAAATGGTATGCTTGACAGCTTTAGTCCCAATCTCACAACACACGCGCCAACTCAATCAAGTTCCGTTGACAACTGAAGGGGAGGATGGATAACAATGTTCCGCACGAGCCGTCACGAAGGGACGAGATGCAATATTACGGTGGTGCAATATTAGGGCAGGTGAGGGCGGAGCGACAATGTATGTGATTTTTTATTTATGTATTCGACACTGAATACCAAAAATGGAATAGTTATTTAAAAATATATATTTCTTATTTTTATAGGACATATTTTTTAGCCCTCTACCTGAGTTCAAAGATGAGAAATTTTCGCCTTATAACTATGGCTGTTAAAGTTGAATTTAGAATTAATATTTAATTTTTTTTTTCTTCAAAAAACACAGATTTTATGAAACTATTTTTTTTTTATTATTTATTTAAAGATACTTTTTAATTAGTTTTGTTTATTTTTTTGTAGTTTTTATTTTAAATTTTACAAGACAATAATAAATCTATCCCTTGCCTTCTGTCGAGCGATCAGAATATTGCATATACATCACAAGTTACCTTGTTTCTATTGCCTAATGTATTCTGGAACAAAGCGTGATGTTCTTGAGGTACCTACTTGGTTGGCCTACAGTTGGCACAGAAGTAGAGGTAAACCTTTTGAGAGTCTTCTTCTTGGTGTTAGTTGTATTTGGATAAAACGTTGCTTTGGACCTTATGGGTCAAGTTTTCTAGCCTTAAAATGTCCTGTTATTTTTCTTTTCTACGAGATCTAAACTCCCAATATCCATCTCTTTTTCAGTTCTTTAATTAATACGAAACATCCTATCTAAAGAAAAGAAACCTTTGTATCGAGGGCTATTACAGTTATTAAAATCACTGCATTTGGAACTGAAAATTCAGACTTATTGCAGTTTTACTCCGCAATTTCATGTTTGTTTTGATTTATGGTATGGAACAAAATGTAACTACTTTTATTTTTAACTGATGTCTGACTCGTTAAATAGCTACAACAGGCAAAGATGGCACTTTGTGCGAATTTTTAAAATCTTTTAATGGCAGTAGAGAGCTAAAAATAAAATCTTTTTAAAACTTTTT
Source organism: Idaea biselata (assembly GCA_958496205.1). Taxonomy (NCBI): domain Eukaryota; kingdom Metazoa; phylum Arthropoda; class Insecta; order Lepidoptera; family Geometridae; genus Idaea; species Idaea biselata. Next base: position 4,463,624 of record OY292394.1, read on the forward strand.
TGATTAATTGTACAACTAACAACCAAATGCAGCTTTTTGTAACTATACTCCGCCCTAGCGAATATATCCGTGTGTAAGAAAGAGATAGTGAGTGTGTCGCTTGTTCGCCTGCGTTCGAGACACAGATCTATAGGGGGTATTATCTATACTTCTATACTAATATTATAAAGAGGTAACGTTGGTAACATGCATGTATGTATGTATGTATATTGGGGGTAATCTCCGAAACTACTGGACCGATTTCGAAAATTCTTTCACCATTAGAAAGCTACATACACCCTGAATTCAGTAACATAGGCTACTTTTGATCCCGATATTCCCACGGGATCGGGACTTACGCAGGTGAAACCGCGGGAATCTGCTAGTTATATAATAATATGCGATTAAGACCCGGTGATAATAAGTAACTAAGGTCATTTATGTTAGCATACAACAATGTTTTCCGTAAGGTCATGTGACCGTTTTCAGAAAAGAAGCAAGTTTGTATACTATTTCTTTCTACTAGGTATGCTATTATTTAATTATTACTACCAGTGCCCGCGATATCGTCCGCTTATTTTTTTTAAAATATTATATATATTTAGCTTTATAATATGACGACCTCTTTGGCGCGTCGTGCGAAAGCGCGACTGCAATGCAAGAGGTTGCGGGTTCGATTCCCGCCGGGTGCAAGTATTTATGCTTATTAAATAAATATTTGTGTCTGGTCTGGGTGTCCCTCTATGTATAATATGTGTGTATTTACAAAAGAAAAATAAATATAAGTATTATATAATTGATTGTATTAGGCGTTACTTTTCGGAACTCCATAACTACTCTGTAAAAGAATAATATTTAGTTTTTAGTCCCGACACCCGACTAGTGTTATAACACAGCGTGCAGTGTGCAGCTTGCAAAGAGCACCACCCTCCCACCGCTCTTTGCATGCGGCAGAAATATGCTTTAGTGTTAGTGACACCAATCATTAACCATGCTTCGACGCGTTTCGGCTTTAAAAAGCCATCATCAGGAACGTAGACTCTGACCGAACTGTGAGGGCGACAAAAATTAGTAAAGACGCCGCTCGCACGACACACAAACAAACATCGTTCCATCTCCCCTGCTAAGAGCGTTGGCGAGGCGTGGTGGGGGTGCAGATGACGGCCGCACCGACGTATAGTGGTGGGGGTACAGCGTTGTTCGCTCACTCTTGTTCCAGCTGTCGGCAAGTCAACAGTGTCGTGCGAGCGGCGTCTTTACTAATTTTTGTCGCCCTCACAGTTCGGTCAGAGTCTACGTTCCTGATGATGGCTTTTGCGACCAAGTGCGAAACTCGCGCACGAAGGGTTCCGTACCACTATCACAATTGGGTACGGAACCCTAATATGGTTTACAACAACTTTGATTCAAAGAAAATCTGAAACTTATAAAAAACTCTTTGGACAGTGAAGGCAGACTAGTATATTTGACAGATAGGGCAGCCATTTTGAATTCCATGACCAACTCGATTTGACTTGACCAATCAGAAGCGACCTCACATCGTACTAGAATTCTCTTGTAGTTTTTGAAACACGTTTGTTGTATGGGAGCCCCTTTTAAATAATTGTTTTATTTTGTTTTTAGTATTTGTTGTTGTAGCGGCAACCGAATTACATCTTCTGTGAAAATTTCAACCTTCTAGCTATTACGGTTCATGAGATACAGCCTGGTGACAGACGGACAGACGGACGGACAGACAGACAGCGAAGTCTCAGTAATAGGGTCCCGTTTTTACCTTTAAGATCAGCATAAATAAATATCCCAGGCGGGAATGTAACCCACAACCGTCCCCGCTGCAGCCGGGTATTCGGCGACGCGACACTGAGGCCGTCAAAATGCCTAATAATTTAATGTAAGATAAAACAAATAAAACTTGTTTATCTCACTTGTCAATAATAAGATAGCTCGAAACCCAACTGTGACACTCTGCTACTAAATAATTAATTTATTCTAATGGAATTTTCCGAAGAATCCTGTTAGATTGAATTCTGAGAAGCTTTTATTGGTGCGTGGGTTCCGTAGTAGTATTAATAAGCTATTTTTACTCCCAAGAGTAACCTGAGGTATAATAAATAAGCAAATAATAGTTATGTTTGTTAGTTTTTGTATATTTACAGTAACATTATCTACTACAAATTACTATTTGCGGGAAAAAATTAAAAGCAAGTAAAATTAGCTAGTATCCTTGGTGTTGGATTTTATGCAGCAACACTATGCGTTGTTCTACGCGTCTAGGAGAACAACTTTTTTTACTGCGGCTTTTGGAAATTCAAAGTAGTTTCGGAAATCTTTGAGCTATTATATAGGGGACAGTCTACCTACTCTATTCTCCATACAGACTTTACGAACGTAGTCGACGGTTTCCTCCCTGGATAAAGATATTTGAAACAATATGTTTGGCAGAGGTCCTTTATCAGCCATGACCATGCCCCTTAGTTTTGTTTTTGTTTTCTAATTTTTCTGAATTTTATTTCTATTCTAATAAAATTAGAAAATGAAAAAAAAAAAAAAAACAAAACGCAGGGGTATAGTCATGGCAGATATACATAGGTTTATGGCTCTAATGTCTTTATCCAGGGAGGAAACAGTCGACTACGTATGGAGAAAGAGTAGGTAGACTGTCCTCTTGAGAGGACGACATGAAGAATTTGTAGAATGGATGTCAATATATCTCGGTAACTACCAAACATACGGGAATCATATTTCTGGTTTTTTATTTATCCTTCTTCTGTCTTCAATTTGGTAGTTTTGTTTACACTTCCCTTGTTTGCCTTCACCGGCCTGTCAGAATTTAGTCGCGAGAACAGGAGGGTTACTTCGGTTCGTTTCGATACGACAACGATACTGTCATAACGATGGTTCTACAGTCACCCTACTATCACAATGTGACAGTAGAATCATCGTATGACAGTATCGATGTCGTATCGTAACGAACCGCAGTAACCCTCCAGAAATGTTCCGAGGATGGACACCTAACGTTAGTGAAGAGTGACCCGCTCACTGGCATACCAGTAATGGATGACTTAAAATTCAGTGAATTCCTTCCATCCTTCAGCCTCTAACGTCCCTGTTGCTCCCATGCTGTAATTTGCTCACTATAATAGTTTCATCCTATGATTCGATATTATAATACCGAAATATGACTCTGAAAATAGTAACATTTTAAAGATCAGTATTTCGCAAACGGAACCCTTAAATGAAAAATGGTTATAGAAGACCCACAATATTTTTAAAAAGCTTTCTAACGATATCCCACACGATGGGATAGACGCGACTTTAAAAAAAAATCTACATCTTACAAGTCCGGGAGATACCCTACAGAAACTTTTTTTTTTAAATTTTAATTCTCAACTTTGATTGCGTAGTTATAACGTATATGTATGCGAAGTTACAGTTTCTCAGAACTAAACTACCAACATAAAACTGGGCTGAGTAGGGACGGGCTGACTCGAGGCTGACCGAGTTTTTTAACCATAACTTTTAGTCTACTTTCTACAATATTAGTTCCAACTTGGTACTCGATGAGGCAAGGCTCTACCCCCGATTGATCGCCTAAAAACGGACTGAGTTCAGACGAGCCCAGGTTGACTCGAGGCTGACCGACTTTTTTTTAGCATAACTTTTACTACTCTTTCCACCATATTAGTCCCAACTTGGTACTCGATGAGATAAGGTTTCACCCCCGATTGCTCCCCTAAAAACGGGCTGAGTTCAGACGGGCCCAGGCTGAATCGCGGCTGACCGAGTTTTTTAGGCATAACTTTTACTACGCTTTCCACCATATAAGTCTCCACTTGGTACTCGATGAGGTAAGATGACCAACTGCAGGCTCCTTATCTATTAGAATAGTCGAGTTTGTCAGTTGGCAAGTCTCCGTCTGCCAATTATATTATGTTTTTGTTTGACATATTGTGACGGCTAACGCCATAATCAGACACCATAGTTTTCCCAATAGCCGATCCACAACCAACACATAACTATAGCCCAAGTAGTTTTCATCCGTAGATTTCCCAATAGTTCTATCCAATCCGGTGATTGTCCTTGGCTTCATTTTATAGTGGAGACTGGGATAATCGCCGGCTTGGTTTTCACTTCGTGGTTTGAGAATAAAATTATTATTAAAGAAAGGCCACTACGTGTTGGCTTCGACACCACATACGCCCCGGTCTGGGGCTCCATAACCCCTTGATACTGAACATATTATAAATATCAATAAATCATGTAAATTGTTTCAAAATGTTGTAGTTTCCCCAGTACCCGATCCAGAAAGATCACATAAACTTAGTTCAAGCTAACTTGTTGTTTTCATCCGTAGATTTCTCAATAGTATAATCCGAACCGGTGGTTGTGCTTGGCTGCATTTTATAGTGCAGACAGGGATAATGCCGGATTGGTGTCCACTTTATAGTTTGTGAGTAAAATTGTAAGTGAAAAGGGCCTCTACATATATGTTGTCGACGCGGTTCTTTCAAATACCGACGACCTCTGTGGGTCGGGCGATCTCCCTGCTGCGACGCAGAAGGTTGGGGGTTTGATCCCCGCCAGGGACAGGTATTTATGTTTGTTTCTGGTTTTGGGTGTTTTCTAGGTAGCTATATGTAATTACCATGTGTCGTGTTTTCTTCTCATCCAAGCGATGTTCGCTCAACCCCAAATTAATTTAGGGTCGGCGCAGTAGGTAAGTCATCATTGACCATACCTTCTGCAAATAGATTTGGCAATATTTTCACGGTTGGCCGCCTGCCTGATACCAACCCTCCTAGGGACCAAGCAGTTTATCCGCCACCGCGCGGAGAGAACTTAAAGGCGGTTAGTCTCCGTCAGATTAATTAGTCGCCTTTTACGACACCCACGGGAAGAGATGAGGTATTCTATGCCGAGGCCACACGGCTACACGACTATATGTCGTGTTTTATGTAATAATATTCGCTGTCTAGTAGATACCCATAGTATATGCTTAGTTGCTGAGTTTTGGGCTAGATTAATTTTATATACCGACCGCCCGCGCCGGGTTCTGTCGACAGGTCAGCAACATTGGTAGGTATTGTTCTTTAGACGGATTTGCGCCATGTTGGGTTAAATAAAAGTCATTCCTAATATAAGCATCCAGAAATCTTTACGTATAAAAAATATTATTGACTTCAGAGACCCAAAGAACCCTAAACGGCAAACTCATTTTGATTAATATTAGAAATTATAAATACCTACTTACTACATGTAGGTTGCCGAGAAAAAATATCGATGAAAGCCATATTTTTCAACAAAAAAATTAATTAACTTCGAACATAATACAAGTTGTTTCGCTTTATGAAATTATCCTTATTATACTAGGATGTTAACGGAACGAACATTGATGTTATTAATTTCTAGTCAGGAATATTTAAATATTTCTAGATAGAAATATAGCTAAGGTCATCAACTGTTAAGATAATCTGCAGGCTAATGGTGACACAGAATGCCAAGGAACGCATTTTATCGGCCCGAAAGTACGGAATACCATCATAAGCAAACGTATAAAAGTGGTAGAGAGAGACGTATGGTACCGCGTCGCAATACTGAAATGCACGTATCCTTCGTTTACCACTAAGTAGGTACAGAATACCAACATCCGTAAACGTATTAAAGTGGTACAGACGTATGGTACCGCATCTAAAAACTGAAACACGCGTATTTCAGCTTTGTAACGCGGTATCTGAAATGCACGTGGGACGGACATGTATGCCGTTGCGGACAGACAAGATGGAGCAATCAGTTCCCGAATGGCGACCGAGAGTCGGAAGGAGTATGGGCAAACCACCTGCCAGATGACGACATCTGTGCAGAAGGTTGCGGTTTCGATTCCCGCCGGGTGCAAGTATTTATGCTTAAAAAGTAAATATTTGTGTCTGGTCTGGGTGTCCCTCTAAATATAATATGTATGTATTTACAAGAGAAAAATAAATATAAGTATTATATCCGTTGTTTAGTCACCGTAACACAAGCTTAGTCGCTTACCACGGGGCTAGATGGCGCTGTGTGTTGTTCATAGAATTTATTTATTATTAGATGGTCGGACATTATCCAACCCATGCGGTTTCAGCGTGGTCCCTATATACCAGCTTAAAAAATCTGTTGTGAAAGCCAATAGGAGAGGAAAATGCCTGGGCAAATGGGCAAATACTTTTATTATTAAATCTGTTGACCAAAAGTTTACTTACGGTCATGCCCAAAATTCGGCATTGCATATTGTCTATCCTGAACGATCCTTAGCCACTTCAGGCATTTTAGCTCAAAGCGATCTATGTACATCGTCTCGAGGATGGTAAATAGTATTGTAGGTAAGAAAGAAAAACGAATTATTAAACGGAGATTCAGAATAAAACCTTCAGAATATAAAACTTACAATAGGCAATACTCGTATTAGGTAACTTACGTATCCATTAGTGAAGAAATCGCCCTATAATTTCACCGTTACGACATTTGTACTGTTATAAAAATGATTTCCTTTCTAATGGAGTGAGTATTATTAATAATAAACAATTTGAAACGTCATCATAAAGTTAGCAGTAAATCTTCAGAACGAATTTCTCCAGACGCCCTTCGTAGAGGTCACGAAGTATTGCGTTTTAACAAAATATTAATAATCAACTTTACAACCGTCATCACGGAATGTTTTCACGACCAATTGAATTGTGTCGGTTTATAACAAAAAAGCATTGTTCATAGTCTGTATACTTACTGTACACTACGGATTAGATAAATAACCATTTAGCGTGTTTTAATAGCAAACGATAATTAACAGGACGATTTGATTTAGCCATCTACGGAGAAAATTTCATAAAATTATGTCTAGGCACCTACGCAAACTGACGTGCCTTTTATCAACTTATAAACAATGACTAAGTTTGATGTGTTCGGTATTTACCCCCATTCGAAATTTGGACACAAATTGTCCACTCCTTACAAATTATAGAGATTTGCCCCCTTTTTGTATCTATTTGTATCTATCTGTCAACTTTGAAACTTCATGTCACAATAAAAGACAAATAATACATAGTGAATGCAGCTATTTATAAGTATGTAAGGGTTAATTCCTAAAACCGTAGGAGGACATCATTAAAATGTTTTTTATCACTTCAAATGTGGATCGGGGATTTAACAAAAGTGTGTCAGTGGGTGACAACCAAAACAGACCCACTAAAATAGGTCACATAAGCTTACCGGAATACTATGACAACGTCCCAAATTGGTAACCGACAACATAATTAATACCGACCCGGATTTACTGGTTAGCGGTGTATAAATCACGCTGAGGCCAACAGCGGGCCAACGCGATTTTCTTAGTAATAAAATACATTTTAATTAAGTATCCCTAAGCTTGACCTTGAATAAAATAATGGGGAGTTACCCCGCTCATAAAGTGTTAATAGTGGCAACAAGAATTTAGATTTATGGGATATTGGTGACGTGTATGTAAGAATTACCCTTTAACCCTACTATGAGAGAGTTTAGCCATGGAATACTAGCAGCCTCTTTCCGTTTCAACCGCAAAATTCCCAATTTGAAAAACTCCTATATTATTTTTTTATTATAATGTTCTCTAAGAAAATTAAACCTCCCTGTTTCAGAAACTGAGATCAAAAAGGTAAACAAAAATTCCATACATCTATTATCTATTACTATTATAAAGCGGAAGAGTTTGTTTGTTTGTTTGTTTGAACGCGCTAATCTCAGGAACCACTGGTCCGATTTGAAAAATTCTTTCGGTGTTGGATAGTCCATTTATTGAGGAAGGCTATAGGCTACTTTTGATCCCGATATTCCCACGGGATCGGGACTTATGCGGGTGAAACCGCGGGGAGCTGCTAGTTTGACATAAAGCTCTTTATTTTTTTTTTCTTTAAAATTGACAGTTCTTTGTTTACCGTTTTGATCTAAGTTTCTGAAACAGGGTTTAGCAACTAAGACGACCTCTGTGGCGCGTCGTGTAAAGAAGATTACGCGTACGATTCCCGTCGAGTGCAAGTATTTATGCTTAAAAATAAATATTTGTTTCTGGTCTGGGTGTCCCTCTAATGTAAAATATTGTATGTATTTATAAATGAAAATATATTTAAGTATTACCATATCCTTTGTCTAGTCACCGTAACACAAGCTTAGTAGGTTACCACGGGCCTAGATGGAGGTCTATGTTGTTTACAGAATATCTATTTCTTTTAAGATAGGTACCTACCAGAACGTTGGTTCGATCAGGTGACAGAACATCTGGAGATGCCACATAAACTTCGCACTGCGGCAAGCTGAAGACCGAAGCAAATGGAGACGACGTTGCACGGAGTCACGATCCTCAACTTTGAGAGACCGACAAAGGAGGAGGAGGAAGTCACATAAGTACAGGATTTTCTTCGTATACGCACTACACTATACTACGAGTATACACAAATCGTACAAAGTCATTACTTGAAAAAAGAAAACACAGCAACATGAAAGCTCTCCCAAGACTTTCCTCAAATCCTTGGATAAGAAGTTAATCCATTATCCAAATCCCGCCTTTTATTTCCTAAACACGTATTTTTCAAATTTCTCTGCACGTCAAAAATGTGCTGCTCATTAGTAATCGTGTCCTTGGTAAGGGGCTTTATGGTAAGAATGTACATTTACGTAAAGCTTTTTCTTCCGTGATGGTGCATTCTCACCGTAGACCCCTGACTACGTAAATCTGTTGCTAACAAATTTCAATTGAAACAATTGAAATTGTTCGTTTTGCGTTTTACGGCCAAATACAGAAACTCTACTCAAAATTTGAGTTCTACTAGCAGCTCTCAAACTCAACAATTCTCATAGTAATTTTAAATTTAGAAGCTGCTCAATTATTTAACAATAGTTGTAGTGACTTGCATGTATTTGTGTAGCTCTCAAACTTTAAATGGCGTTTCTGTATTCGACTGCTCTTATACAATTTGATAGTTACATTCGCTAGTTTTAATTACAATTACAATTTTTAGCGCCTCAATGACGTGTAATCAACAATTTCAATCGAGATTTGTTAGCAACAAAGTTAAATAATCAGGCCCCAGTTACTTACTTCCTCTTTATCCTTCTACTTTAAAAATGTAACACTGTTTTTAAAAAGTGATTATTTGTGCACTTTTCACGGCCAAACGGCTCAACAGCTTTTTATAAAATTTTGCATAGGGAGAGTTTAAACTCTATATTTAAAATAATGTAGAGTAACATAGGATACTTTTTGTCTCGATATTTCTGCGAGGTCGGGATTAACAAGGGTGAAACCGGTTCTGTTCCCGCCAGGTGAAAGTATTTATGCCTAAAAATAAAAATTTGTTTCTGGTCCGGGTGTTTTCTATGCATCACATGCATGTTTTTACAAAAAAACTTGTATTATATATAGTAAAATGTTGAAGTTGTTTCTTAGAAAAAAAGAGCTGTTTTTGTAAATAACGGCAATTATTGTTTAAATTGTACCACACTAAATAAAGAGACGGCTGATTTCGCGTAAACTTTAAACTCATCATTTTCAAAAACTACCTCGAATTTCCAAAAGTTGTAGAACATTAGTTGTTCGCCTAGACCTCTAGAACATCCCCCTTTCGGCTTAATATCCCTTCCTGAGAAAACTCTGTACGTAAATATCAAATTTCCAAACTCCACAGCTATTTTTAATGTCACGTTATGATTACTCCGAACCGTATTAACTTTTACGACGCAAACGTCTCCGAAGACGACGTCACGTTTGATGACAAGATTTTTCCGTCTAGTGTCTAGACATTGTTGTGATGTGTCGTTAAGTTCACTTAGATAACAGGTAGACTATAAACAAAGCTTAGTTTCTTTGAAGAGCTCTTGTGCAGGTTGCGAGCACACCGCATTTACCTTTTTTATTAGGGTTCCGTACCGAAAGGGTAAGAACGGGACCGTATTACTGAGACTTCGCTGTCTGTCCGTCTGTCCGTCTGTCACCAGGCTGTATCTCATGAACCGTAATAGCTGTTAAATTTTTTACAGAAGATGTATTTTTGTAGCCGCTACAACAACAAATACTAAAAATTGGTTGTTGTAAACCATTTTAGGGTTCCGTACCCAATTCTGATAGTGGTACGGAACACTTCGTGCGCGAGTCTCGCACTTGGCCGGGTTTTTTTATTTTCATTACCTGTATCCCGCGGTGTCATCCGCATAAACTCCGATCCCGTTAGAGTTTTTCAAAAATCCTTTCTTATCGGATGCCCGCGGGACGCAGCTATTAAAATTAAAATTTAATATCATGCATGACTGAATTTAACGCAGAGCCCAACCTCTAGTCGTAGAGACATGATATTTGGGGAGTTTATTCTTTTTAACCCCCGACGGAAAAAGAGGGGTGTTATAAGTTTAACGTGTCTGTGTGTCTGTCTGTCTGTCTGTGTATCTGTCTGTGGCATCGTAGCTCACGAACGGATGAACCGATTTGAATGTAGTTTTTTTTGTTTAATAGGTGTCTTTTGCGCGAGTGTTCTTAGCTATGTTTTTGTGTGAATGGATCTACTAAGAAAGATATTTTTTTTAAAAATCACGCGGGGTTGGGACTTACGCGGGTGAAACCTCAGGACTCTGCTAGGATAGTATAGTGAAAATAGAGCGAACTCCGTAGAAAATAAACTAAAATGAAAACTTCGAAAACACGATTTCAAAATATGAAACTAGCTTTATTTACATAATCTGAAGCCAGACTACAAACTGTTTCTAGAATATCCGGGTTTCTGTAAATTTATTCAGATTATGTAGATGTTTATGAAGATGCAGATATTTGAAACCTTTTATTGCCCAACTGCAATGCAGAAGGTTGCGGGTTCGATTCCCGCCCGATTAAGCAAGTATAAGCTTAAAAATAATAGTTTTTTTGGGTGTCACTCTATGTACCTATAATTATTATCTATGTATCTACAAAAGGAAAATAAATCTAAGTAGGTAGGTTTTATCCGTTTGTCTATGCACCGTAACACAAGCTTAGTAGCCTACCATGGGCTAAGCGCTGTGTGATTTAAGAGGAGTATATACGCCAACGACCTTGTAACTGAAAATCCCTGTCGGGCTCATCGAAAATTGTTGATTATTTCATGACGGAATGTCGTAGAACTTTTTTTTGTGCACAGATTGTAGGTGACATTGTTTCCTACATTTTGGTGTAGTTTTAAGACAAGAACCTCCTATTGGTGCAAAGCCTATCCAAATTTTAGACAAAAAATGTCTGATTTGGCTAAAATGTCGATAGGCTTCAATACGTTTAGACATATTTGTATGGAAACTGCACTAAAATATCGGAAACAATGTCGCCTACAATCTGTACACAAAAAAAAGTTCTACGACATTCCGTCATGAAATAATCAACAATTTTCGATGCGCCCGACATGGATTTTCAGTTCTTCAGAATAGGGCCCTTAAAGTAAGAACAAGATATTTTGTCCGCCACAGAATACATAATAGTCGGTAGGTACATAAGTTAAAGATACGGTGCGGAGCGGGTTCGACCGTCTGTTACGGCTATAGACTTCAAATGAATTTTATTAGGGTTTCTGTATTTTGTAGGTACCTATCTCAGTGATGTGTCCATAACAACTAGTTTTAAAAGCTTCTTTTTATTTTTTACTTAAAATTAGGGTACATTTCATACAAATTACCTTGAGTTTGAACAAGAGTGAGATGTATCTACTTGTGACATTTTAAGCGAGACCGAAAAAGACAGCTGTCTTATTAACGTCAAAATGTTGTCTCCGTTTCGTTAGAACAATAAACTTTTCTCTGTTTTGTATCAACTAAGATATTTGGCGAAAAAAACAAAAATACTTAATCTTGGTACGACCTCTTGTACAAATCGTCAGGGATGTATAGATGAAGAATTCACATACAGTTACAGGTGTATATTAGACTAAGGATAATTTGCTAGCAGAACACTTTTGATGACAATCGAGAAATCTAATATTTTTACCCGACTGCCGAAGGAGGGTTATGTTTTTCGAGAGTATGAATGTATGAATGTACCTATCCAATTTTCGTTTGTCACTCTCTGTAGTCTAAACGGTTCGATGGATTATAGCATATGAGGTATAATTAGATTGGAAATGACATTACGCGAGTGTCCCCCTGCCTGCTTTGAACATCAAAGGCTAGTAACAAGTAGCCATGTTTTTGCAGACGGGTTTTTTTTAATTTTTATATAGGTACCATAAATAAATCACGGATAATTTTATTTTTGTTTGTTTGTTTTGTTGGATGGTCATACCTATATTTAAATCTCATATACATCGCAGTTTCGTACTTCGCGACATTGTAGGTACTTTCGAACTAACGAACATCGCACTGATACACATTTGGTCTCACAAACTTTAGGATTTCGTACTTCGAAATTCAGTAGCAAAGTCGATACTGACATAGAAGAAGAAGAGAAAGTACATCATGTCCTTCTCCAACCCCTATTCTACCATTGTACAAAAAATATTTTAAATCAAGTGTAGCTGTTGAGCTGTGAAAAGGGTGGAAACAGACAAATCTATTCTCACAAAGATGTACCTATATTAGGATAATAATTCAACATAACTATCGGTTGATGAAAATTGCACAGTCTGCAAGTGCTTTAACTCGCCAAGATTTTTTGTCTCTCTCATACCTTTATTAAGGGGATCACCGCAAACGACCTCTGCTACCCAGAGACAAATTGCAGGAAATATTATTGTTTGTTTTTGTACCGTGGCTGGTTGGATTGCAATGGGAGAGCGTCTGTTTCGAGAAACATAAAATATTCGTTTTTTTTCTTTTGTGAGCTGTTCGCAACTAGGTATAGATATTTTTCTCTTTTTACATCGTCTTTTGTAATAAATACCTACTTAAAATTAGCTTCTCCCAAAAAAAAAAATATATTTGATTTAGACATTCCGATACTAAAAACAACATTCACAAAATCTACACCCTCTATATGTTTACACAAAAGATACAAAAACAATGACTAACAATGATTTTCTCAATTCTCTTTCCAATACTTTCTGTGTAATAAATACTTTCTCTCTATGTCTTAGATATCTTACTAATATTATAAATGCGAAAGTAACTCTGTCTGTCTGTCTGTTACGCTTTCACGCCTAAACCGCTGAACGGATTTTGATAAATTTTGGTATAGAGATAGATGGGACCTCGGAGAAGGACATAGGCTACTTTTGATCCCGTAAATCCCGCGGGATCGGGACTTAGGTAACAGCGCTTTCACTCCTAAACCGCTGAACCGATTTTAATAAATTTTGGTATTGAGATAGATGGGACCTCGGACAAGGACATAGGCTACTTTTAATCCCGTAAATCCCGCGGGATCGGGACGTAGGTCGTATACCTAAACCGATTTTGATAAATTTTGGTATAGACATAGATGGGACCTCGGAGAAGGACATAGGCTACTTTTGATCCCGTAAATCCCGCGGGATCGGGACTTAGGTAACAGCGCTTTCACGCCTAAACCGCTGAACCGATTTTGATAAATTTTGGTATTGAGATAGATGGGACCTCGGACAAGGACATAGGCTACTTTTGTTCCCGTAAATCCCGCGGGATCGGGACTTAGGGTGTATACCTGAACCGATTTTGATAAATTTTGGTATAGAGATAGATGGAATCTCGGAGAAGGACATAGGCTACCTTTGATCCCGTAAATCCCGCGGGATCGGGACTTAGGTAACAGCGCTTTCACGCCTAAACCGCTGAACCGATTTTGATAAATTTTGGTATTGAGATAGATGGGACCTCGGACAAGGACATAAGCTACTTTTGATCCTGTAAATCCCGCGGAATCGGGACTTAGGTAACAGCGCTTTCACTCCTAAACCGCTGAACCGATTTTGATAAATTTTAGTATTGAGATAGATGGGACTTCGGACAAGGACATAGGCTACTTTTAATCCCGTAAATCCCGCGGGATCGGGACGTAGGTCGTATACCTGAACCGATTTTGATAAATTTTGGTATAGACATAGATGGGACCTCGGAGAAGGACATAGGCTACTTTCGATCCCGTAAATCCCGCGGGATCGGGACTTAGGTAACAGCGCTTTCACGCCTAAACCGCTGAACCGATTTTGATAAATTTTGGTACTGAGATAGATGGGACCTCGGACAAGGACATAGGCTACTTTTGTTCCCGTAAATCCCGCGGGATCGGGACTTAGGGTGTATACCTGAACCGATTTTGATAAATTTTGGTATAGAGATAGATGGAATCTCGGAGAAGGACATAGGCTACTTTTGATCCCGTAAATCCCGCGGGATCGGGACTTAGGTAACAGCGCTTTCACGCCTAAACCGCTGAACCGATTTTGATAAATTTTGGTATTGAGATAGATGGGACCTCGGACAAGGACATAGGCTACTTTTGATCCCGTAAATCCCGCGGAATCGGGACTTAGGTCGTATACCTGAACCGATTTTGATAAATTTTGGTATAGAGATAGATGGAACCTCGGAGAAGGACATAGGCTACTTTTGATCCCGTAAATCCCGCGGGATCGGGACTTAGGTAACAGCGCTTTCACGCCTAAACCGCTGAACCGGTTTTGATAAATTTTGGTATAGAGATAGATGGGACCTCGGAGAAGGACATAGGCTACTTTTGATCCCGTAAATCCCGCGGGATCGGGACTTAGGTCGTAAACAGAAAAAACGCCGATTTGCGCTGGAAACCACCGTTCTTTCTGTACCAACGCTTATCGGTACCTGAACCTAAGGTAAGTTATCTGATTAGCTGAGCTAAGCTAAGTTAGCTGAGCTGAGCTAAGCTAAGTTAGCTGAGCTAAGCTAAGCTAAGTTTGCTGAGCTAAGCTAAGCTAAGTTTGCTGAGCTGAGCTAAGCTAAGTTAGCTGAACTAAGCTAAGTTAGATAACCTGAACTAAAGTTAGATAAGCTAAGCTAAGTTACTGAGCTAAGGTAAGCTAAGTTAGCTGAGCTGAGCTAAGCTGAGATAGATTAACACTTTAATTGATTAACTCCACATTACAAAATGAGTTTAGCTCAATCTAAGCGAATATACATTACAATGACAAATCACATCTCAGTCAATCCTGAAGAAGGGATCTGTAAAGGTCTCGAAACGTTGAGCGTTGAAACAATGCTAAAAGTAATAAACACCACGCGATTAAAACCGAAAAATGTCTTTAATTTCAATACAACATCGCGAAAAGAGAAAAAAAAGCTATACTTACTTACATTTATTTATTTTTAGAGATTAGCTTATCGAAAAAAGGACTATGTAATAATTCTACGCCGACGAAGTCGCGGGTACCAGCTAGTAGTAGTATAAAGGTACGAGTTGGCAACAGTAACACTAGGTTTCTATGTATTTCTATGAAATTCGTATGATCCAAAATAAGTTTATCTAAGTATAATCGCAATATTTTCGTTTCTTATTTCTGGTTGCCTGTGGCTTTGTATGCGCTAATTTCCGAAACTACTCATCCAATTTTAACCAAACTTGGTAAACATATAGGCTACCTTTTATCCGAATATCAAGTCCGGTTTTCCGTAAATCGTATTTTTCGTTGCACGGGGAGTTGTTAGATGGAGGTGCCTCGGGATCGATATTTGTGACATCGTTTAGTATAGGGGAGGTCTAATGTTCAGCATGCAGTAAACGGATAATGGCTGAGATGATGATAATGATATTATTAAAGGAGCAAACCAACCACCGATTTATATACTGATATGTGAGTATTGTGAGATTGTGGAAAACATGTTATATACACCAGTCCATAAACGTAATTGTAGTAAGTAGGTAATCCCTCAGAGATAGAAAGAAAAACAAATATTTTCCCTGAATCACAAAGCAAAGCAAGAAACGTAAATAAATAGAAGATAAATCGATTCCCAAAAGAATTGGTTTCCTGCCGAGTGACGTGTTGAGGGAAGTTGGAAATTATCACACATATTGTGTCACAAAAAACTACATGCTACATAACAGTGTTCTGCACATTTTGAAATTAATAAAAACTGGAAAAACACAAATCTACATTGAATAAGTAACTGTGGAAACGTAAAACCAAAGTTGCCCTCTCGAACATACACAGGTAAGATCACGTATTAAGGTAGTAGGATATATCTATCTACCTAAGTAAATAAATACTTTGGGCTTTTCTAAGCGATGTTCCCGGTTGCATCCATCTCGCCAGCCCGGAGTGCAAATAGATTTGGCAATATATTTACAACCAGCCGCCTGTCTTAACAATATCCTTCTTGGAACCAAGCAGTTTACCCGCGGGGTTAGAACTCCAGGTTCGTCTCCCCCATATCCCTTATTAGCCATGTACGACACCCAAGCCTTTATCGCCTACGAAAAATGTGATTTCATAGTCTATCCACGAATCAAATGAGCGCCTACATATTTTGACCATGCAATCGTCAACACCGGGCATTGGACAATATTGGACAAATTTATAATATAGGGTCTTGTGGATAATAGAGGCCTTACTAATAGCCCCTAAAGCAGGAACTAATCTCCACTGCTTAAAAAAATGTCCTATTTTTGAGTTTTTTGTTCTTAAGAGGACAGTCTACCTACTCTTTTCTCCATACAAACTATACAAACGTAGTCGACTGTTTCCCCTCTGGATAAAGATATAAGAAAAAATATGTTTATGGCATAAGTCCTATATCAGCCATGACCATGCCCCTACGTTCTGATTTTTTCATTTCTTTTTTTTCTGAATTTTATTTCCATTCTAATTAGAAAATGAAGAAAAGAAAACAAAACGGAGGGTCACGGCAGATATAGGTTTTATGGCATTAACATATTTGCTCTAATGTCTTTATCCAGGGAGGAAACAGTCGACTACGTTCGTATAGAGAAAGAGTAGATAGACTGTCCTCTTAACATGAACAACATTCAACAAGGCAGACAAAGTTTTGAGCTGCTTATTAAACTGCGCTGAACTTGGATTGTTTTAAAAGTCAATAGTTAGACCCTGAAACCTGAGCTGCGTTGAATAAAGACGAAACAAAAAATAATATTAACTAATATGTTTCCTAAAGGTGCAATTTGGGAAGGAAGTTCCTTTAACCTTTTTATTTCCCACGGGATCTATTATTATGGGCTTCTACGCAGGTAAAACTACCGAACAGCTATATTTAAATAAACAAATACAAAACAAGACGATTCAGGCAAAACCTTATAAGATTTTCACACGTTTAAGCGCGGAGTACTTTTATTGCGCCATAAAATCTCTCAGAACTAGGTAAAGAACAAATTTAATTGTGCAGTTGTAGTGGCGCTAGAATCTCTACAAACTTGTACTTGCAGTTTTAGTTCTGACAAAAACCGTTGACATTGTCAAAGTTTGTAGGTGGTTTTTCAGAACTTCGATTAAACAAATACGCATTTAGATTTTGCGGTGGCAGTAGTATCTTTGTAAGTTTTACGAGAAACTAAAATGTGTTTTTCATCCCATCTATTCGAAAAGAGCTAGTCTAATCCCTGTAAAGAGGGCCTGAAGTAGCGCTTTGCTGGCGATGTTCCTAACAGAGATTTTCATATTGTTGCGCTTTGCTGGCGATGTTCCTAACAGGGATTTTTACATTATTGCCCTGCTAACAGGGCAATAATGAGATTTGAATTTGGAATGTGAATATTTTTAAAAAGTTTCAATTAACAAAGAGTTCCTATCACCGTACTGCGTGTCTGATAGGTAAGTGATGGGTGATAGACCGAGCAGGTTAAGCAACACATGTGTCTGATAGGTAAGCGATGGGTGTTCGACCGTACAGGTAGAATATTGGTAAAATGGAGGGTTTTGGTAGAAAATGGTAGGTTTTGGTAAGAAATGGTAACATTGGTAGAAATTGGTAGGTTTGGTGAAAAATGGTAGGTATTGGTAGAAAATGGTAGTTTTTGGTAGAAATGGTAGTTTTTAGTAGAAAATAGTAGGATGTAGTAGAAAATGGTAGGTATTAATGGAAAATGGTAGGTATTGTTAAAAATTGGTAGTTACTGTCAGACGCGAACAATGGTCAAAGTATGTTACTCATTTTCTCATAGAGGGTGATGAAAAGTAGAATGTTCACCTCGGGAGTAAACACTACCTATTTTTCGCTCGAGTGAGGTACTTTGAATCCCTCGATTCACTCGGGATTCTACTTAAGAATCCCTCGCTACGCTCGGGATTCTACTCTAGAATCCCTCGCTCCTCTCTGGATTCAAAAAACACTCTCGCCGTAAAAATAGTCTTTTCTCCCTTGGTATACAATCTACTATTTAGTTCCTAAATAGGTATTAACTTTGAAATTGTTGTAGAAAATGTTCGCTCTATTTAGGGCCAATTTTTAAATCTCTAGATAAATATACCTATCTGATATTTCTTTTTGGCTTTGAGCGCGGCCACCGAATCAAGTAATTCCGTAACGAAAATAAAACCTAACACCCGCCTACCATGGCAACATAGTACAAAATAAATAAATAATTATTATTATAATTATTAGAAATGTATCATCAAAAATTTCCCCGTGTGGCGCAGTGGTAGCGCACTCGCCCGGCAAGCGAGGGGCACAGGTTCAAATCCTGTCATGGTCAAGAACTTTTGATGATGCATTTCTCGTTGTGTTTTATTTATAGTAAAGATATCAGTTCAATAAAATGTAACTCTACCGAATAAAACGTCACAATCATTTAAAAACCCGGCCAAGTGCGAAACTCGCGCACGAAGGGTTCCGTACAACTATCACAATTGGTACCGAACTCTAAAAACGTTAACCACTTTTAAAATTTGATAGGAAAATGTGACATATTTAGCTTCGATTCTTACTTCCATCATACGACCACACCACTAAAAAAAAACTTTGGCACAAAGACAATCTGAAACTCTTTGGTAAGTGAAGGCAGACTGGTATTTGACAGCTAGGGCAGCCATTTTGAATTTCATGACCTACTCGACCTACCTCTTAAATATTTGTTTTAATTTGTTTTTAGTATTTGTTGTTGTAGCGGCAACCGAAATACATCTTCTGTCAAAATTTCAACCGTCTAGCTATTACGGTTCAAGAGATACAGACGGACGGACGGACAGACGGACAGACGGACAGACAGGCAGACAGCGAAGTCTCAGTATTAGGGTCCCGTTTTTACCTTTAGGTACGGAACCCTAAAAAGTAATCGAACTTTCTGTTTATTTTCAAAAATATTAGGATTTTTAGATTTATTAGACAGATTTCTTTTATCTGTACCTAGTAGATTTCAAAAATTACCCTTATGGCTTTTTTATTGTCACTTTACAGAAAAAAAAACATTGGTAGCAATCAAATTCAAAATTCGAAAATTTGTATATTTTTTTAGAGATTGTGATGTCTTTATTCGGTGGTGGGTGGTACATTTTATTGGATTTTATTTATTATTTTAATAACCTTAAATAAATACAATTTTAGATAAATGAAGTTCAATAATAAAACAGACAAAACAACACAACTTAAATCATATTAATTAATCAAGATTAGTACAGGCAACAAAATAAACGTGTTTTCTTGTCAAAATTGAAAACAATATATTTTTTATGGTCTATATAGATACAGGTATTTTCTAAGCCACAGAGCACTACAGTAAAGTTTTATAGCGTGAATGGGTATCATGGGCTTTAGTTATTGCGGTAAAAAAGCAGGCTATCCACTGACGTACTTATACTCAATAAATATTGCAGGACGTCGCA
Source organism: Idaea biselata (assembly GCA_958496205.1). Taxonomy (NCBI): domain Eukaryota; kingdom Metazoa; phylum Arthropoda; class Insecta; order Lepidoptera; family Geometridae; genus Idaea; species Idaea biselata. The sequence continues at coordinate 4,483,336 of OY292394.1, forward strand.
CACAGCGCAATCTAGGCCCAAATTAAGTAACTGGGCTTCTTTTAACTCTCGTGAGGTCTCAGTTTGGGGCGAACTACTAGTTAAGGTATATTTAAAATATTATTTATATTTAAATATTTAATATTAATTGTCCCCTACGGAAATCAAACTCGCAACCTTCTGTATAGCAGCCTTAATTGTTGAGAAAATGGAGGCTCAAACTGCTCGCGTCCGTATGGCTTTGTCTGCGGATTATGTAGTTAGATGTTCTGTTTCTATACATAGCGATATTTTTATGTGTTTTTAAGTGGATGACATGCAATCTTTCTTTATAATAACATGTTTCCTTGAAATAAAATTAGTAGGTAGCTAGGCAGGTATAATAATTAATTAAAACAATCAAGAGTTGTGAATGACTAAAAATGTGAATAATTGCTTGGGTGGACGAATTCATTAAATAAGGTCCCTTTTGGATACAATTCCTTTAAATACCGCTTTACCAAACTGAATAATGTACAATAAACGAAATAGTAAGCATACCTAATTTCGTCATCTGTTTAATCTACAACCCGTTTCTGGTTTAATTAACTCTCTGATGAATAAATGACGTTCTCTCTACATTCTTACATATTCGTCAACATGTTCAACCGTGAACAGTGAGCATTATGAATCCCATTTTGTTTTCCCAACCGTCGAGCGTTCCTAACAAAATGTTTTCACATTCTAACCAAATATACCTATGTACATTGGATGCGAGAGATATTTAAATTAAAACGTTCATAGACTGTATACATTACATTTTTTCATTGAGTTATATACATAAGAAATAATAATAAATTGATACCTACATACATTTTGCTTTTATTATGTGTTTGGACATATAGATACAAAGTATTCAATCCTGTAGGTACCATCAGCGCTCGGATACCAGTTTAATTTCCAGACCGTTATAATGTATTTTTTGGAAAACGTTTTCGTTTGGGTTTCGGCCCTGAAACCGTTATTTTTAAACCGGTTTTTCGAGAAACATGCATCGGTTTAGAACTATAAAAATCGGTTTATTACATCCGACGGAAAAATGAACAAAGGACTGAATTAATACATTAATAGGTTCTGCATTAACAGGTTTTCAACAACCGGTTTATTTAGTTTACAATAATGTTCTTACAGCTTTATTCCGAAGTATCACACGTTCTTATGATGCTTCGGAATATACCGAAATAAACCGGTATTAACATTAGTAGCCTTATTAATAAACGTAGAGTGAGGTTGGAGTAGTGAGAACATGCTTTGTCTTTTTCCGTGACAAGAACTTTCAAAGTTGAGAGACAGAAACAAAAAGTGGTAAAAATATTTCGACCTTACTCCACGTTTATTAATAAGGCTATAATTGTTTAACCGATTCCAAGCAAGGGTTCCTATTCCATTTCAACAGCTAGCAAATGCAGTTTATTCCGTAAATATCGATTAGAATCGGTTCCGTTATTTCAATAAAAGTTTCCTTATTTAACTTCTCACGAGATAAGTCTGTCAGTCTTACTGAAACCTGTAAACATTTGTTAACAAATTATCATTATCTGCTAAAACTACAGTACAGGGAAGAAAAATGTAGCAATTATAGTTAGACGTAAACAATTTAAAGTCAATCTATCTTATAAAGACATGAAATAGAAATACATAATAGGATAGAGATAACATTTTTACATGATTGTTCTTTTTTGGGTTGATTTTTTATACTTTTACAGACTGCTCACGCCGTTTTCCCTTCCCAGCCAGCTCCAGGACCGGTATTACACTAAATGACACAAGATGACAAATACTATTACGATTATGTCGACACACTATTGCCATTGTATCGAGACTGTGACAAATTTGGTAGACTTCAATAGTATCGTAATGGTGTCTCAGTGGAATTGCAATAGTAACCATGGTAACCAACCTTCTCTGTCTGTCTGTCTGTCAAGTCTGTTAAAAATCCATCCTGTCATTAGAGTTTTGACAACTATCGAGACTCCATCAGTGGCATCTCAGTGGTGTCGCAGTGGTGTGTCGATAGAATAGTTAACATAGGAAACTGCCAAATGTGTCAAATACACGTCCAATATGACGATTAATATATTATCGACACACTATTGAAACACGATTGCGGAGCATAACAACGACCCAGGTCAGCGGCGCGCATTCACCAATCATCTATCTAATATATTTCTAATACGAATACGTCATAGAGTGCCCACGGGGTCCTCACAAGAGGTCCGCGGCCATTACACTTCTTTCTAATCTCTCAATAACACCACTACACTATTAATTTAGTATATTTAAAGCAAACCCATTGTGAACAGTCTTATTATATTTAATTTCCATAATTTAAACAAACGTTATTATTTCTATTGATAAGAAACCCCATATATCATCAAACCATCAAAATCATAAAGTTTTGTTCCATCGCGAACACAGACCCTTAGAACTTCATATAGGTTTCTACTATAATTTTTATATATTTTAAGTACCACGATCGATATAGGGTAGGCACAGTATTCTCCCCCTTCTCCCCTCCAATCTGTTCCCTGTCTCGCTCACCCCTTTTCCCCCATATTCACCCTAACGCAGTCTAGCCACCCTAATGCAGTCTATCTACCTCTATTTTGGTCTCCCTCTCGCAATACCACCATAAAAGTACCTACCTGTAACTTAGATGAAAACAAAAATAGTAGATACGGTATATTCTAACATTGCGTATTCGAAAAATTTGCTAGATACACCTACAGCATTTTCATAAAATTATTGTATTTAAAATTTGTCTTTAAGGCAACTACGCGACTTTGAAAAAAAAACGCGCCACTTTAGAGGCGTAGGTACTACTCACTGATAAGACAATAAAATAAAAAACAAAAATTTTAATACTATCTATGCTGATCTATGTTGTACACAAATAAAAGTAATGCCTTTTTATTTATTGTGGTAAAAATCAAATCTAAAATATAGTGTTTTCGACATAAAAATCCATATTACTTCAAAGCGGAAAAGAATTTTTGACATCTAATTAAGTAATTACACTAAAACACTGGAAACGACTTCATCTACAAAGTGTATACAAATAAAACATTTTAAAAATATATAGCATTTCGGCTCATACTGGAGACGCACCGTGCGTCGGTGGCGTAGGTTGTGTCACACGCGCTGTTAATTGTTTTGGTTTGGCAAATTCAAAAGTAGCCGCTTGTTTGTTGTGTACATGTCTGAACCATACGTTGTTCTTCACCTATATCGCAAGCGAGCTTGTTTTACATCACTACATATTATAAAACAAGTTCGCTTCCCGCTCTGTCCTGTCCTCATGTATGCTTAGATCTTTAAAACTATGTAACGAATTTGGATGCGTTTTTTTTTTAAATATATTTTTGAGGAAGGTTTAATATCGACGCTTGAAAGGCAAAAGTTCCTAAGCGACATGTTGGCAACTGTTCACCAGAGCGTTTTATAGTTTTTTTTTAGAAAAACAGCCATACCTATATTTTTTCCTATTCGTCAAAAATACTTGATTTTAATGAATTTTAAAAGTAATTTGTAGGCCTTATGAAATGGCATTCACAGATTATGCTTTTTCTCAATATTTCGGTAAATAATGTCGCTTAGTAATAATATCACCAAAAATCAGAAACAGGTAAAAGTATCCTATCGACAGAAAAATATTTTTTCAAAATAGGTAAAATTAACTGAACACCATTACTTTACACATGTATTTTAGGTAAAAAGACATATCGAAAAGTATCGGATGCTTTACACATAGGTAAAAATGATCTAAAAAGAAATTTAAAAAACTTTTTTCTCAAGCTACTTTAACTTTATTGCAAATTAAATAAGATTAGAGTAGGTATTTTTTGAACAAGTTACAATTAATTTCAGTTTTAGTACCTACTCAATATCAACTATTTTTAACCCCCGACGGAAAAAGAGGGGTGTTATAAGTTTGACGTGTCTGTGTGTCTGTCTGTCTGTCTGTCTGCCTGTCTGTTGTCTGTGTATCTGTCTGTGGCATCGTAGCTCACGAACGGATGAACCGATTTCAATGTAGTTTTTTTTAGTTGATAGATGACTTTTGCGCGAGTGTTCTTAGCTATGTTTGGTCAAAATCGGTTCAGCCGTTCATAATATAAGAAGCTCGGAAATAAAAAATGAATGTTTTCAAATATACCCGAGTTGGGTATCAAATAAAAGAGCATGACGTTTGTGACAAGAATATGCATGTTTAATCAAAATCGGCTTAGCCGTTCAAAGTATATGTAGGGTCAAACTCGGAAATAAAAACCGAATGTTTTCAAATATACCCGAGTGGGGTATCAAATGAAAAGACTTAACTTTTGTGACAACAATATGCATGTTTAATCAAAATCGCTGTTATAAAAAGGGTGAAATAAAAAAATTAAATTAAAAATTTAAAAAACCCCCGACTTAAAAAATGTTCCAAGTTAAAACAAAACTAAACTTTATTGAAAGAAAAGAACCAAGTCTTCCAGTACTTCAAAGAATACAGAGGTATGGTGGAAAATCAAACTGGAAAAAGAATCAAGGTGTTGAGGACCGATAACGGCGGTGAGTTTTGTTCAGAAAAGATGGAAGAATATTTGAAACAAGTTGGTATTGTTCATCAGAAGACCAACCCTCACACTCCCGAACAGAATGGTCTCTCAGGGAGGTACAATAGAACTATTGTTGAACGCGCCAGATGTTTGATATTTGAAGCAGGTCTACAGAAAAGTTTTTGGGCCGAAGCTTTACATACAGCAGTATACCTAAAGAATAGAACACCAGCAGCCAGTTTAGGTATGATGACACCATTTGAGAAATGGACAGGTAAGAAACCAGATCTGAGTCATGTGAGAGTATTTGGTAGTCCGGCAATGGTACACATCCCCAAGTGTCAAAGAAAGAAGTGGGATAAGAAGGCTGCTAGGTACATTTTTGTGGGATATCCAGATGATGTAAAAGGATACATACTCTATGACCCAAATTCAAGAAAAATTAAAACCAGTCGGGATGTAATTATAATGGAGAATAACGTTGACTCCGATATTTGTCAGAGAGTAGTAAACGAACAAGAAACAAAGACAAAGTCGGAAGAAGGAGTTTCATCGCAGAACTTGAGTCTTTCTGATGAGTCACACGACGTAGATAAAAGTTATGACTGTGATTCAGCATCATCAAGCTCCCAGGATGATACATTTCAATCAACGTCAGAGCCTGAAAATGAGTCCATCATAGAGGTACAAGTTCCAGTGGAGGCTAAGCGTGTCCGAAAGCCAGTTGAAAGGTACGGCATGACCAATCTCTGTGTTATGAAGCAGCCAGAAACTGACAGTGAACAACCCAGCTATGAAGAAGCTATAAAAGGACCTGAAAATGAACAGTGGAGACAAGCTATGAAAGATGAGCTGAAAGCTTTTGATGACAACCAAGCATGGGAATTTGTAGACAGGAATGAAGCTGATAGGGTAGTGAAATGCAAGTGGGTGTTAAAAAAGAAGTTTGAAGGTGATAATAAAGTGCGGTATAGGGCAAGATTAGTTGCGAAAGGTTTTACCCAGAAAGAGGGAGTAGACTATACCGAGACATACTCACCAGTGCTTCGTTACTCAACTTTAAGACTTTTATTTGCTTTAAGTGTTAAATGAAATTTAATATAAACATTTATTACATTATAAGAATTAATCAATTATACAATAAACTAAAAACTAATACATACATTACAAGAAATTAAATTAAATAATAACAAAACAAAACAAAATCACACACAAAACAAACCATCACCCAAAGCGTCCTGACCCATAGTCCCAAGCAAGCTCGCGGCGTTACCCCTCTGAATCGCCAAACTGACCTGCTGAGAGAGGAAACCACCGGCCCTGGGGTCCCCAGAGGCCTCGCAAAGACGAGCCGAGAGATCCCTGAAAAATACCTTTGAACAGGGACCCCACGACCCAATCGTCTCAAAGGCCAAAGGCATGAAAACGTAACAACCCGGGATGTCTTGATATTTGCGAGCTTTTAAAGATTCAGCACTAGCGGCAGCGGAACCAGCCAGTGTTAAATTGAACTTTAAAATTTCCCATTTAGATGTAACTACTGCTTTCCTAAACGGTAACCTAAAGGAAAATGTCTACATGGAAGTTCCACCTATTTTAGATTGTAAAGATAACAGTGTACTTAAATTGAAGCGAGCTATCTATGGTCTGAAACAATCAGCTAGGGCTTGGAATGAAAAGGTTAATGTTAGTTTATTAAAAGCAGGTTTTCAGAAGTCAAAATTAGAACCATGTCTGTTTAGTAAAAAATGTAAAATGGAGCAGATCATAATAGCAATTTTTGTTGATGATTTTTTCATTTTTTCTAATAGTGAAAGTATGGTTACTGAGCTAAAAGAAATGTTAATGGCAAACTTTAAGTTAAAGGATTTAGGCCAATTAAAACTATGTTTAGGTATGAGAGTTAAAATGTATGAAAATGGCTGTATTTCCTTAGATCAAGAGAAGTTTGTAGATCATATTTTAAATAAATTTAATATGTCAAACTGTAAGGTTGTTGATACACCTATTGAGACAAACCTTAAATTAGAGAAAAGTGACCTGGTACATCACTATGTTGTCTGTGGTTTATAGATGAAAAAAATAAACGATTTGTCTTTAGTCTTTGCCAAGAACCCTGTCGTTTTATTAAATTTGTCACCGATTGCTGAGGCGAACATCTGGAACTTGGTTTCATCAAGCATCCACCACCTGATTCAGAGCCTGATTCAGCGCAGCGACATTGTTCCGGTTGCTTGTCTTTGGTCTTTACACAAAGATCCATGACAAGAATACGGTTTTGAGCAGTGAGACTCTCACCGGGTATAACTTTGAGACATACCGCATCATAACAGGCTGCCTCAAGCCAACCCCACTGAACAAGCTGTACCCACTAGCTGGCGTAGCTCCACACGGCGTACGTCGTGACGTGGCGTGTGCTCTGGAGAAACAAAAACAGGAAACAAACCAGCGACACCCTTTGCACACTCACGAACCTCCACTATCGCGCCTGATTAGTCGGAGGAGCTTTCATCGGTCCACTAAACCTCTGGATTGGCACTCCTGCAGAGGCCAGTAAACAGATTTGGGCTACCAAAGATCCTCCCCCACAAGGCATTATAGGACCGTCAGAGTCCCTTCATCCTGGGAGCGACTTGCAGTGGCCAATATGGAAATCGCTCAACCGCCTGCGAACACAGGTTGACCGCTGTTGGGAAAATATGGCAAGGAGGGGTTTTTCCGGTCAGAGCACATTGTGTGACTGTGGAAAAGCTACCCAAACAATGGCTCATTTGACGGTTTGCCCTCTGTGTACTGTTAACTGCTCTGCAGCCGACCTCAACAGCGCAGACAAGGCAGTAGCGGTTGCCGAGCCGAAAAAAGCGACATCTTACGTCCATTACACCTGCGTCGTAATGGACGTAAGATGTCGCTTTTTTCCATTGCTATAAATTTCTTTAATCAAAGGAGAATATGGCATTGGAACGAGCCATATTCTCGGAGAACGGAGAGAAGATACATCAATTCTATCGATTATGGTGGCACTTCACGATAATAATAAATATCATTCTCTTTTTAGGTATATTATACAATAGTATGAATCAACTAAGTGTTAATGTAGGTCAAAGTCAATATTGCTGAGACTACTTTGTTGAGTTTTAATAGTGCGAATGTATTAGGTTTAGGTATTTAGAATTTCAGGGTAATGTTATGATCGGTTATTGTAAACTTAATAGTAATTGATGGTGAACTAGTTTTATTTACTCCAATGTACTACTTTTATTTAATTTATATAATTTATCCAATTATTACCTATACTTAGACATACCAATAATATTTAGTAAGTTTCAATTTGTTTCTAATTATAAGTGATAATTTTAATTTCTATAGTCTGCCATTCTCGCCTGAGATACAGGATTTTCCTAGTTCAGGCATTTGTGTAATTTAGATTTAAATCAAAATTTGACTTAAGTTAATTTGTACACATTAATTTGGAAATAAATTTATTATTTATTTATTTACTATGTGCAAAAAGCATATTAAACTCAAAATATCGGACATACCCCGTCGTACCCCAAGGTCAAGAAATTGAATTTATATCAAGCTAACTTAGCTAAATAACATAAAATCATAACATTTGTTACACCACCTTTTGTAATGTGATTTCCCTGCTGCTTGGCCTATTCTTATGGATTTCAAAAAGACAATCGCAGTGTGACAGCACGTGCTCACGCGGCAACGGTTCGACATACGATTGAGGCTAGTGCGTCAGCTAGATGCAGTTTTATCGTCTCATTTTCCGGGACTAGGTAACGTATCTGCTGTTTTTTGTTTTCATCTAAGACCTATACGTTCAAATACTATCAGGTGTTATTAATCCCCTCTCCACATGACGGACGTGACCAAACCACGCCCAACTAGCAAAATGGTGTCCTATGGATATCCTAAGACCAAAAATTATAGATACTTATAATACACTTCAAGACATCTGTAAGTGTCGATTTGGGCGCACTTCATAAGGGTATTTACCCCTATGAATGTTTTACAGTGGTTTTCATTAAGATTATTCCATCTCACAACTATTTTGGTAATTCCACTGTGAGACATTTTTATAGGTACTTCGAAGTGTCTTGCGTAAGGATGTCGTAAGGGCAATCAGTCTTTGAAAGCTCTAACTTAAGCCATCTTAAGTGTGATTTCACTTATGATACACTCGGTAAGTTTATTGTAAGTGTATTATTTTTTTAACGTTCGAGACAAACCGTGTTGCCATAATTTTATTGAAAATGAAAGTATTTTACGTATGATAATAATGAAAATGAAAAATGAAAAAATATTTTATTTGACAAAAATCATTTAACACATACAGATAGATTTACATTGACCCTTACACTAGGCGATGCCTGTCCTGTAGGTGGCCAATTTTAGCCGGTTTACAGTAAAACATATAATTTGTTGCGTCTTATAGGTAAGTCTATGACACTCTGATTATGTTATGATTGACTAGTCTATGATTTTATACAAAACCAACCGAAGTAGGTAATGATATCGCTAATCAATTTTATTAGGGTATTTTGTACATGATTGAGAAAGAAAAGCTTATTGCTATTTAGGTAGGTTCTTAGAAAAACTATTAATTGAAAACAGTGAGATAAACTCATTAATAGCCCATCCTTCAAGTCATCAGACTCTTAAGAGTCTGGGCGAGAGAAAGGACTACTTGTCTGAGCGTGTACTTATGTGAGCGGGGTGAAAAGTTAGGGTGAAGGTGTGTGTATGTGTGAAGTGTAAGTTTGTGCGTGTGTTTTTGTGTGATTGTGATTGGTAATGTGAGTGAGTGTATTGAGAGTAGACGTCCCCGAGACGAAAAGTCAGCTAACCACTCTCAGCAAGTTTTCTACTTGCTCAAAACTAAGTCCCAAAAGATAGTCAAAGACCTTCAACTTGCATTCCCTGACAGATAACAGTTTCATACTACATGCCGTGTTTATTTTGTTGTATAAAAATGGGTACAAGAATGGACCAAATCTCCTAGCAAATGCTGTTTTTACATGATGTAATTTAATTTTAAACACTCGGTCCTTTATCTTGGCATCGTAGTCAGACGACTGCAGGGTGAGCTTATGCATTCTTGTAACTACTCGAAGAACAAATAACCTACGAACACTCAGAACGTTAAACTCCTTGTAAATGGCGCTCGTAGGATACCTCGTTGGTTTTTTTAAGATAGTTTTTATGATTGCACGCTGTGCCCTTTCCAGCAGAATCAAATAGGTAGAACAAGTGCCGCCCCAGACCAACAAGCAGTAAGACAAAATAAATTGACAAATACTGGTGTAGACGGTTCTTAACAGTTGTTTATTTGCCGCATTACAAAGACTTTTAAAAATATAAATTAATTTTCGTGCTCTTTTTGCTGATTGTAAAAGATGTTGTTTAAAGTTTAGGTTCTCGTCCACCACTATACCTAGGTATTTAATGAAAGATGATCTAGTGATGTGTTCACAGTTACAGTCAGAGTTTAATAAATTAGATGTAGAACAATTGTGAATACGAAGATTAAAAATAGGTGGACTAGAAGCCTTTGTCTTGTGAAAACAGAGGTATTTAGTTTTGGAAAGGTTTAGTGTCAATAAGTTGTTTTGCAGCCAGCGTGCAATCATCCCCATGCCTGTCTCCGCCGATCTTATCACATCATTCCAGGTTTCACCGTTGAACACGACAGCAGTATCGTCTGCATAACAGATTATATCTGCATTTGGCAAATTAAGGGTCGTAATGCTATTTAAGTATAAAATAAAAAGTGTTGGACCTAAAATACTCCCTTGTGGGACTCCAAAACTAATGTAGTTAGGCTTACTTATGTCCTGGTCGACTTTTACGCATTGGGAGCGGTTTGTCAGGTAGCTCCGAAACCATTCCAGCGTCGTACCTCTGACACCACTCGACTCCAACCTACTAAAAAGGATTGGAATCGAAATGGTATCAAACGCCTTGGCAAGGTCCAGAAAAACACCTAAACACGCTCTGTTTTTATCTAGGTACGTTGATGTTATATTAGTAAGCAATTCCGCAGCGTCTTCTGTAGATCTGTTTGCCCTGAATCCAAACTGACAATCTGAAAGGATGTTTCTAGACTCAATAAAACTAGTTAGACGTTTATGCACAATCTTCTCTAGAAGTTTTGAAAAACAGCCAAGTAAAGAGATGGGTCGGTAATTACTAGGTTCCTCTTTACTACCACCCTTGTGAATCGGGGTCACCATCGCTACTTTCCACCTTGCGGGAAAAATACCTTCTGAAAGACTCATGTTAAAAATATACGTAAGAGGTTTAAGGATGGAAGAATTTATTGTCTTAAGCAACCTATTTGAAATTCCATCCATACCAGGTGCAGAGTCTATTTTTAAGCTCTTTATAATGGAGTTTACTTCAAGTTCATCACAAGGTGATAGGAAAAAGGAGTTTAATGGGGTATTTGGATTTATCGCTACCTCAGCCAAAGATTCTTCCGTTTTCCCAATTTCGACTAGTATTTTGTGAGCAAGGTTGTTTCCTACAGAAGAAAAATAGTCATTACAAATGTCCAAAGAGTCCGCGGCAGACTGCGTGATCCTGGTCAACTCAGTAGCTGCTGTGTTTCTTTTTTTGGTGTTTGTTATGTTTCTGATTGTGTTCCAGAGACTCTTTGGGTTGTTTTTGTTCTTTTCCAATTCCGTTTCCTCATATTTTAGCTTAAGCTTTTTAAGTAGGTTAACATAAAAATTTCTGTACCGTGTGAAAACAAGTTTGGCTCTATCGTCGCTGGGGTTTTTGCGAGCTATAGCATGGAGCTTATCTTTATGAATTGAGCATCTAATGAGCCCTGGGGTCATCCATGGCTTAAAAGTAAGTTTGGACCGATTTATAGAAATTTTCTGAGTATTACTATTTACTATTTGATGCAAAATATCCTCAAAAGCAGCCACCGCCGCATCTACGTTCGAGCTTGTCATCACACTATCCCAGTTGCATTCACTAACCATACTTTTTATAGATTCATAGTCGATTTTTTTGATAAAAGGCTTAGTATTTCGGATTTTTGGCAAGCTAGTAACAATACCAGCCATTACAATGTCGTGATCTGTGACACCCGATCTACAAATAACAGAGACAGAGTGTTTTTTTGCTGCTAAATTAACATGAATGTGATCCAAGCAGGATGTGCCTCTAGTTGGTTTAATGATGGCTGGAAAAAGATTAAGCTCGGCCAAAATATCGAGATACCTATGTACACTGTCCAGATCCCTATTCTTTTCGGAACAAGTGTTTATGTTTATGTCACCTGCTACCATGACATAAGGGCAGTTCTTTATGGATTTGACGGACGCAGAAAGTGAGGCCAGGAAGCCCGAGCTCACAACTGATGCTGGTGATCGATAAATTGCCAGTATGCTGAAATGATTTACAACCGTGATTTTTAAACAATTCGCTTCATCAAACTCGAGTTCCGTGACGCAAGGTGTCCATTTGTTATTTACATAGGCTACTACTCCCCCGTTTTGATTAATGAATATGTTAGATTTGAAAACCGTATATCCTTGAATTTCCTTTAGGATTAGTCCATCATGCAGCCAACATTCCACAAGTATTATGACGTCAAATTCAATATTCAAACGAACAAGACTGATTAAGAACTGGTCAAAGTTTTGGTGAATACTTCTTATGTTTAAGGCAAGGATTTTAAGATTATGTTTTGCAGTGATTATTGACCCGCAAGTCTCAGGGGTATCAATGATGTGGCAGGGAATCTCAAATGCTTCTAAATGATTAATTATATCGGTGTTAACCATGGTCATAATATTTAAATATTATATAAGATGTATTAAAAAGTGAATGAGTCGCAATATTATCCCGCCACATAAATAGGGTTGTGGTCGTACTCTCAGGGTAGGAGGGGTGTGTGTTAAGAATGTGAGTATCTGTGAAGTGTGTATTTTGTGCGTGAAAGTAACCATATATAACAAAAACTAAGAAATTAAAAATGACTATAACCAAAACAGTAACAATAACTAATCCAAGGTAAGACAGCCACATGTCTCCGAAACATAAAATAATCGCTTTGGCAATTCTTACACTATAACCAATGACAAGCGACCGTGTTAGCGTTAGCTCAATCCACCGGGAGCAAGTTGACAATGTCCTGTTCTCGTCTAATAATAATAACTTCATGTCCTTTCCCTTCCTCCTTTTTAACAAAAATATTGCCTCCTTTGGTCCAGCAAAACCTATAACCTGCCTGCTTACAGTGTTGTCTGCATTCTCGAAATAAAATCCGGTTTTGACGTGTGAGTCGGTCGTTCACATAGATCTTCTTTGATGGTCCAGCTATCTTGATTTCCTGAGTAGAAAGACGTCTTGATTTCGCAGATTTGAGGAAGTTATCACGGTTTCTGCGGCAACAAAACCGAACTGCTATGGGCCGAGGTGTATTTTCCCCGAAACTGCCCTTGTTTCCGACTCTCGTGGCGTAATCGATATCGCCATCAGTCATTTTTAACCGTTAGCAAAAGGTGGCAAGGGTTTTCACCTGCAGTTTCCGGGATACCACAGATCTCGATTTCATTTCTTAGTATATTTTGTGACAAGTCATTCACCTGGTTCAGTAGGTTTTCATTTTCCTGTCTAAGTCCATCCGAAGCAGCAACTTTCTTCTCTGCCACTTCCAACCTGGTCCCGATGGTCTCCACGGTGACAGTCAGCTCTTCCACTTTACTTTCGCAACTTCTAAGTGCGGCTATGGTAACATCAAACTCAGACTTCATCGATTTTATTTCTTCCCTGAGAAGTTTTATCTCGTTAGTCAAAGCCAGCAGCTGAGATAAACTATTTTGAGGCAGATTTTCCGACGGACTATTGCCCGTGATTTGTGCGGGTGAGTCGGTGGTGCGATTTGGCGTAGCCGAATTGTTGCTTCCTTTTTTAGCATAGCTATTACAGCCTGGGCACACCCAAACTTTCTTTGCGTCCGAGTTAATGGCGCTGGACACTTTAACACACTGAAAGTGATAAGCTCTGTCACATTCCTTCTTACAACAGCGTAGATAACGTCGATCCGTCATAAACTCCATACATAATGCACAAGCTACGGTTTGTTTGGAACTCATGATAATAAGCCGATGCACGAACGGAACGTTCGGAGGTGAGTACCTATAGCGGCGACTGACAGCTGGATCGGTGCAGCGGTCGGTGCGACCGGAGTGTAACGCAGGTACGGAACGCTTTCGAGTTGAATTATTTTAGAAATGTTTTTGCCTATAACTCCGTTGTTTTTCTACGTAGCACAACAATATTACACAGTCACTTGTTAAAAATTATTTACCACAGGACTTTGTAACTGTCCCCAGAAATTAGTCACTTTTGCCACTGATTTTTAATAAAAATGTCACCACCACGATTGTAAACCAGTTTATACAACGACGCGTTCCGAATATTCCCAAATAAAGAATCCGAATAGTCATAATAAAGATGACATCCATTTTATGTAAAAACTGTACCTACCTATATCGTGCATGCTTTTAATTAATTATGTCCTTGCTGTGCAACTGATAAACTTGCGGAGTAAATTTTTTCGAGTAGTTTTCGAAAGTAACTGATAAAATTTTCATGGGCCCTCTTCATAATAATATGTTTAGTAAACTAATAATTAATAAAATTTGATAAGAAAATTAATAGTAAAGGAAAATAAAATATGGTCGCACATTTATAAGTCTAACTCTTCTCATCCAAGATAAACATATGGTTAATAGATCTTTTGTTATACTTATTGAGTGGCGTAAAAGAATGAAGCTCTGGTACAACACTTGGATCAGACAAATTCTTGTAGCCATTTTGTCCCGCTTTTTAGGGTTTTGTAGTCTACAAGAAACGTCATAGTTTTGTAATATGTCCGCGGCCTAGCTTAAAGAAGCAGTAACATCTTCTTAAAAACTCGAAGAGCTACTAAGTAGCTGTAACTTTGCATTACACATATTGATGATACTGACAGAATGGTAGAATATAAAAAAAATCCGTTGGAATATCAGGATAAAAAGTAACCTATGTGTTATTCCAGATCCCCAGCTGTCTACAAATAGTTTGATGGTAATCGGTTTAGCGGTTTTTATGTGATTGAGTAACAAACACACACACATACATACTCATAAACTTTCAGCTTTATAATATTAATAGGATAAAAAAATTGTCAATGAGGCAAGCAAAGACATGGGTTTGAGCATCAACGTCGCAAAGACTAAGTACTTGTTGATTTCTAAAAGACCTCAGAATGGCTTGAAGCTCTTAATTGGTGCAGAACAAGTGGAAAAGGTCACTAAGTTCAAATACCTGGGAAGTTGGATGAACGAGACCGGAGACCATGCCCAAGAAGTTGATGTCCGCATCGAAATGGCACGAGCAGTATTTTTCAAAATGAGCAAAGTATTGTGTGGCAGAGATCTGAGTCTCGATTTAAGATTGCGTATAGTGCGCTGTTATATATTTTCAGTTTTGCTGTATGGCGTGGAAACGTGGACTCTAACACAAAGAACAACAAAGAAGCTTGAGGCCTTTGAGATGTGGATATATCGCCGTATTTTAAAAATATCATGGCGTGACCGAGTATCCAATATAGAAGTCCTTGGCAGATGCAAAAAGAAGGTAGAGCTTGTGAACACTATCAAATGTAGAAAATTGTCGTACTTTGGTCACGTCATGAGAAATGACAAGTACAAGTTACTCCAGCTCATCATCCAGGGAAAGATCCTTGGAAAAAGAAGTGTCGGCCGGAGACGCCACTCTTGGCTGAAGAACCTAAGAGATTGGTTCGGCTGCAGTACCACCACGCTTTTTAGAGCTGCAGTCTCAAAAATAAAAATTGCCCTGATGCTGTCCAACCTCCGATAGGAGTGGAACAAGAAGAAGAGAAGATAAAAAATTATAAAAGTAAATTTGCACAACTGCAATTGAAAATTACATACTAGGTAAGTTTTTAGTTGCAACGTCTTTTTTCAAATTGCAATCTGTTTTTATTTATGGAAACTACGAAACCCTAAACTGGGCGTGATCAAAAAAGGCACGCACTTGCCTAATTGTAGCGCGCAATTTCGGTAGATTGCTACTTATGAAAGAATTCACAAGACAATTGCCAATGAGGATATTCTTATAGAACTCTTACTAAAGAATTTACAAGAGACTAGTTAGATCAAGTGTTCTCAAGCAAGAAATAGATTTGTTTAAGGTCATTTTATACAGGAAGATTCTCTTAAGTTCTTTAATTTGCACTTAAGAGAATCTTCCTGTATAAAATGACCTTAAACAAATCTATTTCTATACTTTATTTCTTAGATACGACTTTGCCAAGACAAATTGAATTTACTGATTGTTGATCTTATAACAGTTTTAAGCAAGGGTTTCGTAAGTACAAAAGTATTATAAAATAAAATAAAAAATAAAATAAAGTTTATTTGCTTAATAAAATGTGGCGATACACTTATTTAAAATGGTGGATTAACAGATTCTAGTTACAGAAATTAAACTCGGTACCTCCGGTATCTCTGTCCACCGCACTAGGTCTCTAATGAGCCTGTGTTGCGGGTCACAGCGATTCGCTTCAGACCTCGTAGTATGAGTGGTTGCTTCCGTGACAATTCAGTATGGTCAACGTCTATAATTGTTACGTTTGTAACGCTGTTTATCTGTTTACTAAGATTAACCTGACTACTAAGTGTATGTGTGGGTACTATACTATATGTATGTGTGGGTACTATTATGATGTATTTAGTGCATTCTTTACTGAGACCGAATTGTCTTCTGTAAGGCTTAATTAAGTGTACATTAATCCTGAGGAGCAATTATTCATATTTAAGATACTTCTAAAACCTTCATTCTGATAAATATCTTTAAATGACTTCTTAAATATATCTATAAGAAAAAGTATTAAGAGTGTATGTTCTTTGAGTGCAAACTGTCATAATCCTTGCATTTATAAGATTTGATTACTTAATCAGGATACGTATAAGCTTTTCATAATACTGTAGCACTTAAACAAAAGGACTCGTTTCCAAGACAAATTTGCTAGTTGGGCGTCAATTTACTGCTCTTCAACTTTTCTGTAGAGGCTACTCTCATACATGCTCATTCATAATTCTGTATTTTTTGTAAAATCACTCATCTCAACATTCGCATCTCCGCGACTTGCAGTTTCTTTTCATCTGTCGTTTTGGTGGCCCAACACTCCGCTCCTTATAAATAACTAGCTGCGCCCTGCGGTTTTACCCGCGTGATTCCCGATCCCGCGGGAATATCGGGATAAAAATTGTGTTATTCTAGGTCTCCAGCTATCTATATTCCAAGTTTCGTCGCAATCGGTTCAGTAGCTTTTGCGTGAAGGAGTAACAAAGTCACATACAGACATACAAACTTTCGCGTTTATAATATTAGTAGGAAGAATAGGATACCACAGGCTAAACGATGGTCTTTGAAATTTTCCCTTAAGTACAGGTTCATGATAATTTTTTTATAACATTTCTTTTTGCTATTCTCGTTTGAGTACACGATTTTCCTAGTTCAGGCTTATGTGTTACTTAGATTTATATCAAAATTTAGACTTAAGTTATTTTGTATACCTACATTAATTTGGAAATAAATTAATGTTTTTTTATCATCTTGCATTTATTTCTTTCTTACAGCCCTATCGTTGTAAGTACCTACTGGTATTTAATAACCAAAATATAATAGTAATGATGGCACTAGAATATTGTATAAGGCACGTACTATACCTATAAAGTGAATAGCTTAATTATTTTATAACAAAATAGCTTTATTGTTACCAAGAGTCACTCCCGCTATTAAATTAATTATAACTTTCAGCCTGTGAGGCACAAACTTTACCAGACTATATTTCTTACCATAATTTATCTTGAAAACTATATTTTTTGTGATATTGTAATGTAATCCTTCATATAGTGTTATGTTCTTGTTCCTTAGCCATTAGAATATAGATAGCCGAAGCATTAGCTTCAGCTATTTATATTCCAAGTTTCGTCGCAATCGGTTCAGTAGCTTTTGTGTGAAGGAGTAACAAAGTCACATGCAGACATTCACACTTTCGCGTTTATAATATTAGTAGGAAGGATAGGATACCACAGGCTAAACAATGGTCGCTTATAAAAGAAAGCCGTCTTAAGGTATTCTGTGTACGTAGGTACCTACTATAAAAACACATATACGCGACGAAGTGACAACCTTTTCCTTTTTTTCCGGGTTTTTATTAATGCGGTTAAAATGAATGTTTATGTATTTGTATTTTTGTATTTTAAATAAATATATTGCACGACGTTACACACAGCGCAATCTAGCCCCAAACTAAGCACTAGGCTTGTACTATGGGTACTAGACAACGGATATACTACATGTTATACTTTTTTTTTTGTAAATACATACATATGATACATAGAAAATACTGAATATCCCATGTCGTCGGACCGTGGTAAGTCCTAAGACATGTTGGTTTCCTCACGATGTTTTCCTTCACCGTAAGAGCGATGTTATTAGCGCACATACCTTTTTCTTAAGGAAAAAGACATCGGTGCACGGTCGGCCTGGATTCGAACCCACGACTCTCGGAATTAAAGTCGGGGTATCTACCACTAGACCAACACCGCTCTATGTACACCGTTTATGTCTTCTCGAGTTGTTCACAGAGTTTATTTATATTTATTTATTTATTCACTCACCCACTGCCCGAGCCGAGTTCCTATAGCAAAAGACGAATGAGAAATGAAAACTGAAACAAACACTTCGAACGTTTTCATAGTCATGCATTTAGCCATACGACTTTTTCGCGCTACGAAAATCGTTGATTCTTTTTTTATTTCTTATATATCTCTTCTCATTCCACTTTTGGAAACACGGCTTAAAGCTTATCGCCAAGTGGTTTAAGAGGAGTATATATATACGCCAACGACCTTGAAACTGAAAATCCCTGTCGGGCTCATCGAAAATTGTTGATTATTTCATGACGGAATGTCGTAGAACTTTTTTTTGTGCACAGATTGTAGGTGACATTGTTTCCTACATTTTGGTGTAGTTTTAATACAAGACAAAGCCTATTCAAATTTTAGACAAAAAATGTCTGATTTGGCTAAAATGTCGATAGGCTTCAATACGTTTAGACATATTTGTATGGAAACTGCACTAAAATATCGGAAACAATGTCGCCTACAATCTGTACCTACACAAATAAAAGTTCTACGACATTCCGTCATGAAATAATCAACAGTTATCGATGCGCCCGACATGGATTTTCAGTTTTTCAGAATAGGGCCCTTAAAGCTTATCGCCAAGTGGTTTAATCCGTTTTCTTATAGGTACGTAAGCTGATACAAAATCTGCGTATCGAAAATGGTTCCACTCTCGACAGCCCACCTCAGGACCAATAAAATTACAAGCTAACAGTGAATCTGATGTAGGTACCCATTCCCGGTTTACCTACTAGCGTTTTTTTTTTTTTTTTTTTTTTTTTTTTTTTTTTTTTTTTTAATTTATTATAAACACTTAAAAACAATATTTAAAATAATTTTCTGCCAAGCTGCATAACGGCTTGTCGGCAGTAGTTCCCGCTTTATTAATAAGCTAGTGAGTGTTCTTAAAAAATATATAAATGTAGGTACATTCATAACAAATAGTATCAAAACAAGTTTTGTTAGGCACACACAATAATATTAACATAGGTAGATGATAGACCTTTGTGACCTTTCTAGGAGTCGACTAAGGGCACAACGACAGATAATGTTTTGTTAGAATCCTTTTTAATTGGTTTTTGCGCATTATGCCCGTAGTCAGCTCCGGAGGTAACTGATTTTCAATCGTTGGTGTAATATATTCCTTGGTGCGTTTGCCGAAGTAATTTGATACTCGGGGTACAATATATTATAATAAATAATAATAAATAATAAATTCTGTGAACAACACACAGCGCCATCTAGACCCGTGGTAAGCCACTAAGCTTGTGTTACGGTGACTAGACAACGGATATAATACTTATATTATATTTGTTCCTAGTTTTAGATTTACGGGTCGGACACCTATGGATTGCCTCCTTTTTATACTCATTGATTCCAAAATTGTGAACCAGTATTTTTTTATTTACTTTTATTTTAATTCAATTGGTAATATTTTACTTTACCCATCCCCTTGGGAATACTGGGATTGGGATAAATAAATGTATTATAATGTTAATCCAGATTATAAACCACCTACCTGCATGTGTGCACGTTTCAGCAAAATCTGGTCAGTCATTTTTGCGTCAAACAAACAAACATCTAAACTATCGCATTTACAATATTAGTGGGATTTTGTATGGACCACATATCGCACTAACCATTTGGTAAGATGGTAGTAATTTTTTTTTATTTTACTTCTTAATAAAGTTGACGACCTCTGTGGCGCGTCGTGCGAAAGCGCGACTGCAATGCAGGAGGTAGCGGGTTCGAGTCACGGCGGGTGCAAGTATTTATGCTTATAAAATAAATATTTGTGTCTGGTCTGGGTGTCCCTCTATGTATAATATGTATGTATTTACAAAAGAAAAATAAATATAAGTATTATATCCGTTGTCTAGTCACCGTAACACAAGCTTAGTCGCTTACCACGGGGCTAGATGGCGCTGTGTGTTGTTCACAGAAAAAAAAAAGAAAGTTACAGCTTTTTTGCACTAAGCGTTTCTAAGAGAGACATAGGTACGGACACTGGACAGACAGACGGACATGACAAAACTATAAGAATTTCTTGTTGACCTTTAAAAATGTACCAGCTTCGGATTAGTCTTGATAAGTACATGTTATCTACTACTTTATCAAGTACCTAAGTAAGTAGATACTTACTTGCCTACTACACTTAGGCCCGTATTAATGAACCGAACTCAATATCGATCTTGAGTGCGTATCAATTGAGCGACTCTTGAGATGCGGTCACCATCTTAAGTTAGGCGTTAATTAATAGTTAAAACTCAAGCTCTACTCAACTGATATCGCTCTTGAGATTTGAGTGTGATCTTGAGAGCGACCTTGAATGAAAGTTAATGTTTTGTTGTTGCACTATGTTAAGTAGTTTACTCATATTTTACTGTTTTTTTTTATTGTGAATATATTGTATTGTAACAATTAAATCAGTCTTTGCTTAGCTAAGCAAAGTTTAGCTAGCTTATCTTAGTTTTTTTTTATTTTTTCTTAGCTTAGTTTAGCTAGTTTAGCTTAGCTTGGCATAGTTTAGCTAGCTTAGCTTAGTTTTGCTAGCTTAGCTCAGTTTAGCTAGTTTAGCTTAGCTTGGCATAGTTTAGCTAGTTTAGCTTAGTCTCGCTAGCTTAGCTTAGTTTAGCCAGTTTAGCTTAGCTTGGCTTAGTTTAGCTAGCTAAGCTTAGTTTAGCTAGCTTAGCTTAGTTTAGCTAGATTAGTAAGAAGCTAAGTTAAATTAAGCTAAGCTATTTAAACTAAGCTAAGCTAGCTAAACTAAGCTAAGCTAGCTAAACTAGCTAAACTAAGCTAAGCTAAACTAGGTAAACCAAGCTAAGCTAGCTAAACTAAGCTAGCTAATTCGATAACCCCGTGGCCATATATTATTATCTTCATCATAATGCCCTAAAAATCAACTTATCAAATTATAATAAAAAAAAACTTAACTAAACAAAACAAAGAAAAACATAATCACCAAAACTAAAATAATCCATCCCCAAATACCATCATAATAATTATTATTAATTTCTGAATTACAAAAACACCGAAACAGCTACTTAAGTCACGTATGACCCACGATCGAACTTGAGTACACGAAACTGCATCTTGAGAGACATCTTGAGTGCTGAGTTTGATTTATTAATACGGTATGACTCAAGTGATACGTCAATGTGTAATCGCATCTTAAGATAGGTTTATTAATCAGCGCAACAACTCAAGAGCAAACTCAAGATTGTTATCGAACTTGAGTTCGGTCTATTAATACGGGCCTTAGTCTCGTTTTACGTATCAAAGTTCACAAACTGGTAATCTATTCAGACCACAACACAGTCTAACGACGTCAGTAACTTGTGTTCGTAATCATTTGTTTACTAAAACTCTGTCCCGTAAGTTAGGAAATGTTATGCCTAGTTCACACGTACGTGATTAATGATGCGTTAAACCAACATAAAGTTGAAAAAACCCGGCCAAGTGCGACACTCGCACATGAAGGGTTCCGTACCACTTTCACAATTGGGTACGGAACACTAAAATAAATAAATAAATAAGTAAACTCTGTGAACAACACACAGCGCCATCTAGCCCTGTGATAAGCAACTAAGCTTGTGTTTTCTTTTGTTAATACATACATATTATACATAGAGGGACACCCAGACCAGACACAAATATTTATTTTTAAGCATAAGCGGGAATCGATCCCGCAACCTTCTGCATTGCAGTCGGGCACTCGCACGACACGCCACAGAGGTCGTCAGAACACTGAACCAAGCAATTTGTAAACGCAACCCGAACGTTACAAGTCTTTCTCCAGTTTCACTAGATGGCGATAGTGTCGGTAGTAGTTTTTCTGTCCCTGAAACAGGTTTGTTGTATGGGAGCCCCTTCTAAATATTTGTTTTTTTTTGTTGTTGTAGCTGCTACCGAAATACATCTTCTGTGACAATTTCAACCGTCTTGCTATTACGGTTCATGAGATACAGCCTGGTGACAGACGGACAGACAGCTAAGTCTCAGTAAATAGGGTCCCGTTTTTACCCTTTAGGTACGGAACCCTAAAAATAGTACGCTACACTTATCAGATCCCGACTGAGGGAGCCAAGCGTTTCTGCTTCAAGTCAGGCATAATTTGCTTTCCCCTTTTCTCCACAGAAAGTATTTGTC
Organism: Idaea biselata; assembly: GCA_958496205.1. Lineage (NCBI taxonomy): Eukaryota > Metazoa > Arthropoda > Insecta > Lepidoptera > Geometridae > Idaea > Idaea biselata. Next base: position 4,505,783 of record OY292394.1, read on the forward strand.
AAACGATATTGACGGAACTTGATTTACAAGTAGGTACCTTGAGTGCTCAGTTTTTTTTTGTCCTTAGGGATTCTTGATTGGATTGGAATAGCTTAGCAAAATGCAATGAATTATTTGCTTTTAGATATTTATAAATATAATTGACCAGGGCCCTGTGCAATAAACTTTACAAGTAAAATTGTAAATTACCTACATTATTTATGTAAAGTTTACAATTTTCTGTTCAATAAAGATTCCAAGTCTCATTCCAAATCTACAAATTTGTAAAAATTCTACATATTTCTGTCATATGTAATGTTTCCTGTCTTCTATTTTTGACTAAGGTTCGTTTCTCAAGCATATATAACTATCTATTAACTCAATTAGGACATTCGCCAAGAGATGTCGCTCTTTCGCCAATTAAGTATTGCGTAATTTGATTTGTTTTATGTCTTAGGCTTATTTACAAGAACGGCATTGAGATTATTAATAAGAGGCTTGTCTCTGCACTATTTTATCTAACCTTTTATTTGTTTTTGATGTAACTATATGCAGCTCGAGAACTTTTCGGCCCCAACGACCATCTGTTCTCCGTGCTATATGTCCTGCCCACTGCCACTTCAAAGAGCTAATCCGTTTGGCTACCGCGAGAAGATGGAGACCGCGGATCGGGAAGCGCAGCGTTGGACGTCCACCAACGAGATGGACGGACGACTTAGTTAAGGCCGCGGGTTCACGGTGGATGCAGGCCACTTATGACCGAAGCATCTGGAAATCTATGAGGGTTGCTTATGTCCAGCAGTGGACTTCTTACAGCTGAAATGATGATGATGATGATATGCAGCTCTAGGGCATCGTAGTTCGATCCTGAAAAATGTGCCAGGAGTGGTATTTTTAAACCGTTATAAAACCGATTCGTATGCAGTACTTAAGAACGTGGAGACTGTTACCATTTCCATATAAACTTAATACCATTCATATTCAAATTCAAATAAAACGGAGAAACATTTTTTAAAGGAACAAATGTTTTCCGTTTTATTTCATTTCGAATGAATATTTTGTAAAACCTTGCGGTGGGGACCCTTTAAAAGTAAAATCTTAATCCGAATAATATCGATATTAAGGTAGAAAACTAAATTTTTCATAATTTATTTTGGTATTAAGTTTGTATGGAAATGGTAACAGTCGCCACGTTTTTAAGGTTTATTAATGGGTATGCGGTCTCGCTCACGCTTATAAACAACGAGAGAGAGAGCAAAGTTTCTTATACGCATATAATTCCTGTGGTACAAAAATACGGCTCCAGTCCTAAACCGAAAAACAGCCTTACTTCGTAGCTCTAACGTAGCTAAGTAGTAACGATGCCATTTATCGTGTAACAATAACTGTCAACATTCAACTGTCATATTGAGGTTACTGTCATTCGAATATTTTTTTGCTCTATTTAGAAATAAATCGACTTGAATAAAAAGAGGAGGTTCTCAATTTGACCTATATTTATTGTAACGTTTATAGTAGGTAGGTACGTTTAGATTTTTCTTCTGTTTTCGCGATGGTGGATAGAAAATAAATTCATTGAAACAATACTAAAACTCCACGCGATCAAAACCGAAAAAAAGGCTTAATTTCTATAGTAGGTACGACTATAATATAATCTGACGTTTTGGTTCCTTGTATTTGTCATTTCTTGTGACAGATCGTAGTCTATAATTAAAAAAAACCGGCCAAGTGCGAGTTGGACTCACGCACGAAGGGTTCCGTACCACTACCACAATTGAGTACGGAACCCTAAAATAAACACTGGACCAGCAAATCCGTGAATGCAACGCAAACGTTAACATTTCTTTTACTACCAGCAAAAGTCTATCACTCGCATCACTAGATGGCGTGAGTAGTCAAAATACATCGCGAAATCGTTGCGTTTTCCGTCCCTGAATCACGTTTGTTGTATGGGAGGCCCTCTTAAATATTTGATTTATAGTGGTTTTCCTCTTTAATATTTAATTTATTTGTTGTTGTAGCGGCTACTGAAATACATCTTCTGTGAAATTTTCAACTGCCTAGCTATTACGGTTCATGAGATACAGCCTGGTGACAGACGGACATCGAAACCTCAGTAATAGGGTCCCGTTTTTACCCTTTGGGTACGGGACCCTAAAAGTATAATATCTTATCTTACTATATTAATATTATAAATTCGAGAGTAACTCTGTCTGTCTGTTACTCTTTCATGCCTTAACCGCTGAACCGATATTGATGAATTTTGGTATTGAGATAGAAACTCCCTACCTACCGATTACGATGTTTATTTATTACCACACCTACATGACTCAAAATTTTTCATTCACTGTGTGTTTCTCCATTCATTCATCCATCTTTCATTGATAAATTTTCCAAAAATAAAATAACTTGTCAAGATTGAGATGAAGATTAAAAAGTGCAATCATTTTTACTATTTTTAATCTTATTATCGATATTACGTCAAAAAGTCGTACGTTTGGAAGATTTTATTCATTGATAGTAAAGTTATAAAGGCGTGTACAGACTTAAGCGATAAATACGTTACCGTTTATCATGTAAAAACCGGTAAAACTTTAGTCGAGAATCTGTATTCTAAACTAGCTGCGCCTCGCGGTTTCTCCCGCATAAGTCGCGATCCCGTAGAAATATCGGGATTAAAAGTATGCCTATATCCTTCTCCAAGGTCCTATCTATAACTGGTACCAAAATTCATCAAAATCGATTCAGCGGTTTAGGCGTGACAGAGTTACTTTCGCATTTATACTATAAAGTATAGATAGATATCTGAACGAAAATAAGCACTAGACTTGTACTATGGGTACCTACCTACTTGACAACGGATAATATATAGTAGGCGCTACATATTACTTATTTACTACGTTACGTTACTACTACGTTATGTTTGTAAATACATACTTACATATTATCATAATACATAAATAAATATTACAGTTTATGAGATACAGCCTGGTGACAAACGGACAGATGGACAGACGGACAGACATACAGCGAAGTCTCAGTAATAGGGTTTCGTTTTTACCCTTTGGGTACGGAACCCTAAAAAACACCCAGACCAGAAACAAATATTTAGTAGTAAAACTACTAAAATAAATATTTGTTTAATTTAATTTAGTTTAATTGTAATTTAATATTATGGCCTTGTATTTTTAGAGCATTAATACTTGCATTATACTCGCGGGAATCGAACCCGTAACCTTCTGCCTGCAGTCGGACCTTCGCCCGACGCGCTATACCTACATAAACCTAACCGACGCAATTAGGTTTATTTATCTGACTGTCTGACTAATAATTGTACTACGTTTGCAGTCTTGCTTGACTTTGCTGCACCGCAACCGCTGTGGGGCTGCCTTAGGCCCGGCGCACATTATGAGCATCGTCACGGCTGAGGATTTTTGTTGGCAAATAGCATTATACATTAACTTCATGGCAATAAAGTAGAAATTTCCATGATATATGGTCGTAATAACAAAAATACCGCTTCGGTATGCTTGAGGCGGCTCAAGCATACCGAAGCGGTATTTTTGTTAATACGACCATCATAGTTCCCGATAGTGTGCGCTTGCATGTAGGGATGCCGAAAGATCCCTTTCCTTGCCGATGCTCATAATGTGCGCCAGGCCTTAAGCACATAAAATTATCGTCGCGTCAGGCAATCACACGCCACACGTCTGTGTGAATAGGTCTTAAGACGACAGTGTACCTACTCTTTCTGCATACAAACGTAGTCGACTGTTTCCTCCCTGGATAAAGACATTAGAGCAAATTATATTATATCTGCCATGACTATGCCCCTACGTTTTCTTTTTTTTTTAATTGTAATTAAAAAAGAAAAAAAAATAGAAAATGAAAAAAATCAAAACGTAGGGGCATGGTCATGGCTGATATAGGACTTATGGCAAAAACATATTTTTTCTAATATCTTTATCCAGGGAGGAAACAGTCAACTACGTTTGTAAAGTTTGTATTAAGAAAAGAGTAGGTGGACACTGTCCTCTTAATGCTCAGATCTTATAGCATTTAGGTATTATTGAAAGATAGGGAGAAATGCTTTGTCACATTTTCGCTGAGGAATCAAATGTCACTTACAAGGGCTTGATGAAGCATTCCTCAAATCCTCCCGTGGTAGGTAACGTATTTGACTATACGTTTGTACTTATATAACTGTAATTTATTATACTAGCTGACCCGACAAACGTTGTTCTGCCCGTTAAATAAAAAAACCATACCCTACCCTACACTAATACTACCCTACCCTACTACTAATCTCTAAAACAAGCTACCTCCCCAGCAATTTTTAGCCAAATCGGTTCAGCCGTTCTTGAGTTATAAATAGTGTAACTAACACGACTTACTTATATATTGTATAGATATATTATACGGCGCAATCTACCCCTACACTAAGCTTTAGGCTTGTACTATGGATATTAGACAACGGATATACTTCTTATTATCTAGTTTTTGTAGGTAAATACATATCTATGATATAAACATTCAGAACAGACACAAATAATTTTTCAAAGCATAAATACCGTCTCCCGGCGGAAATCAAACCCGCAAACTTCTGTCCGTCTATATGTATTTAACATTATTATGTACTTTTTAGTTATAGATCATAGTCACTTCAGTTTGCAATGAAGGTCGACCAAAGTCTTTCCACAGATAACATTAGAATGGTATATTTCTAATGTTATCTGTGGATGAACTTTTGCACTAAATCTTAGATGTCAGATGTTAGATGTAAAAAGATTTCAGTGGGTGGCGGAGCGTTAAGGAGCCTCATAGCCACTTTCTAATGGCATTTTTTAGGTACACTGATGTATTACCTTTAGTGCTAGGCTAAATTTAATGCGATTGGAGCGGGATAGCTAGGTGTAAAACACCTCAATCCATCGAGATACAGAAAATTTGCATGAAAAATATTTTTATTAAGTTTCAGTGGGTGGTGGACTATTAAGGAGCCTCATAGCCACTTTCTAATAGCATTGCCTAGGTACTATGGACTGTTCCTTATAATCCTAGTCCAAATTTGATGCGATTGGAGCGGGATAGCTAGGTGTAAAACACCTCAATCCATCGAGATACAGAAAATTTGCATGAAAAATATTTTTATTAAGTTTCAGTGGGTGGTGGACCGTTAAGGAGCCTCATAGCCACTTTCTAATAGCTTTCCCTAGGTACTATGGACTGTTACCTATAATCCTAGCCCAAATTTGATTCGATTGGAGCGGGATAGCTAGGTGTAAAACACCTCCATCCATCGAGAAACAGAAAATTTGCATTAAAATATTTTTATTAAGTTTCAGTGGCTGGTGGACCGTTAAGGAGCCTCATAGCCACTTTTTAATAGCATTGCCTAGGTAATATGGACTGTTCCTTATAATCCTAATCCAAATTTGATGCGATTGGAGCGGGATAGCTAGGTGTAAAACACCTCAATCCATCGAGATACAGAAAATTTGCATGAAAAATATTTTTATTAAGTTTCAGTGGGTGGTGGACCGTTAAGGAGCCTCATAGCCACTTTTTAATATACTTTCCTAGGTACTATGGACTGTTACCTATAATTCTAGTTCAAATTTGATGCGATTGGAGCGGGATAGCTAGGTGTAAAACATCTCAATCCATCAAGATACAGAAAATTTGCATGAAAAATATTTTTATTAAGTTTCAGTGGGTGGTGGACTGTTAAGGAGCCTCATAGCCACTTTCTAATGGCACTTTTTAGGTACTCTGATGTATTACCTTTAGTGCTAGGCCAAATTTGATGCGATTAGAGCGGGATAGCTAGGTGTAAAACACCTCAATCCGTCGAAATACAGAAAATTTGCATGAAAAATATTTTTATTAAGTTTCAGTGGGTGGTGGACTGTTAAGGAGTCTCATAGCCACTTTCTAATGGCACTTTTTAGGTACTCTGATTTATTACCTTTAGGCTAGGCCAAATTTGATGCGATTAGAGCAGGATAGCTAGGTGTGAAACACCTCAATCCATCGAGATACAGAAAATTTGCATGAAAAATATTTTTATTAAGTTTCAGTGGGTGGTGGACCGTTAAGGAGCCTCATAGCCACTTTCTAATAGCACTGCCTAGGTACTATGGACTGTTACCTATAATCCTAGTTTAAATTTGATGCGATTGGAGCGGGATAGCTAGGTGTAAAACACCTCAATCCATCGAGATACAGAAAATTTGCATGAAAAATATTTTTAATAAGTTTCAGTGGGTGGTGGACTGTTAAGGAGCCTCATAGCCACTTTCTAATGGCACTTTTTAGGTACTCTGATGTATTACCTTTAGTGCTAGGCCAAAGTTGAAGCGATTGGACCGGGATAGCTAGGTGTAAAACACCTTAACCCATCGAGATACAAGAAATTTGTATGAAAAATATTTTTATTAAGTACAGGGGGTGGCGGAGCGTAAAGGAGCCTCATAGCCACTTTCTAATGGCACTGCCTAGGTACTATGGACTGTTATCTATAATCCTAGACTAATTTTGATGCGATTTGAGCAGTCTGAGTAGTTGAATTTTAGTAGCAGTTTTTTATTACATCTTTGTGTCCTAGGAATGTTTGTGTGGCAGTTATTATAAGTTTTATAATTTTATTGGCATCTTTTGTCTATATGTAACCTATTGTGATATGTATATACTATTTTTTATGTATATACAAGCTGTTATTTCGTTTGGCTGCTAACTTCACAAAAATGACCATCTTAATTTGGTCGGGTTATAGGCTGCTAACTTTGGCTGCCAAGTTCACACCGGTAAAAACAGATACGTTACCTAGTCTCGGAAAATGAGACGATAAAACTGCGTCTAACTGACGCACTAGCCTCAGTCGTACCGTTGCTGCGTGAGCACATGCTATCACACTGCGATTATCTTATTGAGATCTATGAGAATGCCTTTTTGCTCATTTTACAAAGCCTGAATCATTCTTAAAGACAAATGTTTTAAAATATATTTTATGAAAATGCATGTAGGTGTTTCTATTCTAGGTCCATTTTTCGAATACGCAATGTTAGAATATACCGTATCTACTATTTTGTTTTTATCTAAGCACTAAATGTTGTGACGTTTTGAGCTGGAAATAGTGTAAAGGTAAGTTAGTGCGTAAGAAATAAGCGCTTGTACTGAGATCGTACACTTTACTGCACTCGATATCAAAACTCAAAAACTAAAAATAGATATGTCTAGTCAATAAGATACTCACAGATTATTTTGAAACTTCAGTAATCTAGTGTGTGTCTTTGGAACGCGACATCCAAGGAGAACAAGATACAAGAAACTCACAGTTATTGTAACATGCTCAACAACAGAAAAAAAAACCTTGGCACAAAGAAAATCTGAAACATAAAATAAACTCTTTGGTAAGTAAGGCAGACTAGTATATTTGACAGATAGGGCAGCCATTTTGAATTCCATGACCAACTCGATTTGTCCTCCTGTCCTTCTTCCTGTCCTGACTCGACTCCTTGTTATTTTTGAAACACGTTTGTTGTATGGGAGCCCCTTTTAAATAATTGTTTTATTTCGTTTTTAGTATTTGTTGTTGTAGCGGCAACCGAAATACATCTTCTGTGAAAATTTCAACCTTCTAGCTATTACGGTTCATGAGATACAGCCTGGTGACAGACGGACAGACGGACGGACGGACGGACGGACGGACGGACGGACGGACGGACGGACGGACGGACGGACGGACGGACGGACGGACAGACAGACAGACAGACAGACAGACAGACAGACAGACAGCGAAGTCTCAGTAATAGGGTCCCGTTTTTACCTTTAGGTACGGAACCCTAAAAATGAACACATGAAAACGTTAAAAATCCATACATTTATCTTAAAATCCCAAAATAATGGGAAGACGGAAGGAAGAAGAAGAGTTTTAATGTTGTATTGAAGAAGTATGTACCTAGATACCCATACAATTAGGGCATGCAATATTGGAAGGTTTTCAATCTCGGGACGATATCGATATTAAAAGCTCAAACCCGGGATCCCGGGATTGATACTGAGATTTTAGATATCGTTAAAAAGGCGAATTTAATACAGTAAAAATGTGTTAAATTTAAAATATTTAATATATTTAAGACTCTAGTGGTTTCATTACGTAAATAAGTTACCCCGAGGGCCGTCCACCCCATCATTTTGGTAATATGGCGGACAAATACCCAAAACCCGAAAGTGTCTAAACTTTCGCGCCAAATTCTAGGCGCACCACTAAAATGATGTTAGCAGAAAAAAATTGCATGCGAGCTTGAATAAAAAATAATTGTCTTAAAAATTGCAATGAATCATGTTACTTTTATTGTTTTAAACATTTTACCAATTCCCTACGCTTCTAAATCTTTACAGATCTCTTCCTCAAGGGTAGACTAATTTGGGTTTAATTTTAATAGTTCTATTCAATCATTCCATGAGGAAAAATATAGCTAAAAACCTTAATTTATACCCAAATAGTAAATTGCTCAAATCTCGATATCGGATCACTCAATCTCGGGATTATAATATCGAACTTTTGCGTCCGAGATCCCGGGATTACGATATCCCGGGATCCCGGGATTCATGCCCTACATACAATTTGTATTTTTTATATCTTACAAAAATAGACACCACTGTGTTCCGATTTTATTATATACCTAATGTATAAATAGATTTTATAATATAGAGTAGAAATTACTGATTTAAGGAAAAAACACCTTTTCTTCGTAGTCGGTAAACAATTTGGATACAATAGCTACCAATTTCTCAATTTATTTATCAATGTAAGAACGCTTTTTCTTATCGCAAACATAATACATCTCGAGATAAATAATGTTATCTTCGTCTACATACTATTTTAGATATAGGTACCTACCTACCGAATCTTCATCTCAATGATGATTGTGTTATTGATTGAAATTCACAAATTGTAATGTTACAATTTTAAACATTATATCTTAGTGTTTACCACATTTAAGAAATAGATTAGATTAGATTAAAATAATTAAAACCATAAAATAAACACAGTAATAAATAAAATTTTACTTAAAACTAGACAACTACTACAACTAAACTTAATATTCCTTTTTCAAAAAAATGCTTTCAAAATTTTAGTACCCGGCTGGATTCGAACCCGCGCGTTTGACCGCTTCGCTTACAACGAACAACAACACAACGTGTAACAATTTTAGTATTATTTTCGTAATACCTACTAGAGACGGGCCGCCTATTTTTTTTGACTTTTGACGCCTAACAGCCTAGCCGACTAGTCGGCAATGAAAATCGTCATAATTCGGAGAATTTATTTCCCAAATTACCACTCAGCACTCAGTGTGGCGGGCAGTATCTTCGTTATAAGGATGTACTTAAGCGCAATCTCGTGGCATGTGGCCTATCGACGGAAAAGTGGGAGGAGGATGCTGAGACTAGGTCAGTTTGGCGTTCGAAAGTCAAGGCAGGCATCTCGAATTTTGAAAAGACTCGCCTGTCCGACCTGGACCTGAAACGCCAAATCCGTAAGAATCGACCGAGCCCCTCACACAACTATACCTACAATAACATCGGACAACTCTATACTGTGCGGACTGTGACCGGGTGTTCAAGACAAAGTTCGGTTTTGCCAGCCACATACAAGCACACTCCAGAAGATAGCAAAAGGTCGCCATCGTCGGACACGACGTGGACGACATCATCATCATCATCATAATTCCTAAAGTATAGTAAAATTCACTTAATACCTTGACAAACTCAGAAAAATGGTTGAACCGTTTTCGAAAACAAATAAATAGACCTGAAGTATGGGTGAAACATTTAAGGGGCCCTAGTTTTACTGACAACCCACCTTCTTAATGTATTAAAATGTGATGAATGTTGGTTTTATTGCATAATCTTTAGTTGACGACTAGTCGTAAAACTGCCGAATAGTCGGCGACCAGTCGACCTATCACTAGTACCTACATACCTACCCATTTTTTTTGGTTTTAAGTGACGGTCTAGTAGCAAATTCTTTCAATCCGAAGGAGGTAGGTTCGAATCCCGCCCAAACGGGCTTCCAAATGTCTTTTCTAAAAAAAAAGTCTGAACATTAACATAATTCTTACGGTAATTATTCGTTTTTTTTTGTTATAAGATCAGCACCAACATTGCCTGACGCACTATCCTACCTACAACCTCCTACTGAAAGTCAAGATGCAAAAAAAACCTACAACCGTAAGTTATAAAGACAAAACTAGCCTACATTTTAAAATCCTTACTGAAATATGTAATTAAACCATTTAGCTGCTTGCGCCGACTACGCAACTCGTTGCTTGTACACTACGCCGCGAACAGCCAAACCTCTGTAATACCCGCTGCGTTACAGAATTTCAGTCCTGAAGCTTACTCTCAGTATAATTTCAGATGCGACCGCGGACTCACGTCTTTCTCCTCCCTGAACGATACGAAACTTTCATATCAATTCAAAAAGCTATCTAAAAATTTAAAAAAATATTTTTCTTTTTGACTTAATGGTTATCATTATTTCATTTCAGAACTTGTTTATTAAATTCGTAATTTAAACTTAAATGTTTGTTTGAAAAGTAACTTTTCTTTTCTTTTTTGTTACCAGCCAGTGCGGTTTGTGGTTGTTTTTTTTTTTAATTGTTCAGAAAATAAGACAAAATAGGTGAAGAAATAATTGGCAGTGAGAATGGCACGTGGTATCCGAGTCGTGATTGTCGTCTTGAACCAGTGAACTGGACGTTATGCTACCATCTGAAGAAATTGATCACCGTCCTCATGTCTCTTTATGATGAGTTTGTAAGTAATTACTTTTTTTATATTATTTTTACTGTTTTAATATGCAGGTGATTTTATTTTAAAAATAAATTTGTATTTTCAACGCAGAATTAATAAATTTAATTACCAGACAACATTTTAAAAATCTTTTTCTTTTAAACACTAGCACAAAAATCATTAAGACTTTGAAAGCTTTGCGAAAGTTTTAAAAAAGAAGCAACAACTGTAAAACTTGTATGAATAAAATTGTACTTCAAAGTTTAAACATAAAAATCGGCTTGGACTTATTTCATATTTTGATTGTCAGAGATTTCTATATTTATAACAACTATATCTTCGATTGTCTTCTGTTTTCGCGATGTTGTATTGAAATTAAAGACTGAGGAATATAAATTCCTCAGGCAAGGAAGAGGCCTGTAAAGGTCTCGAAACGTTGGGCGTTGAAACAATCCCAAAAAGTAATAAACACCACACGGTTAAAACCGAAAAATGTCTTGAATTTCCACTATATCTTCGTAACTAATATCCCTGACATGTATTGTATAAAATCGTCTAGACATAGAAATTTTGCAGAATTTTGCGAAAGCTTTTGAGGTGTGAGTATTTTTTTGGAAAATTACCAACAATTGCTGAACCGTTTCGATGGTGCTGAAGCGTTCCGACGATTTGTTAGAGAATAATTATATGCCCAGAGAAGTTGGGCTCCACTTGGCTCTAGTAGTAGAATACGCATATTCTTTAGAAATTTCTAAAGAAATGAATAGTACCTAGTAGGTATAATAAATACCTGACAAAAATATTTAAAGAAAACAAAATTTAATTACAAAATAATATTAGGTAGGTACTACGAAATTACCATTACAAATTACAAATCAATAAATACTGCAAATCTTTATCATTCATTATAATAAACAAATTATAGTAATACAAAGCATAAGTAAAAATATATACAATCCACTTCATTTTAACTTGCATTATAAATTTATCATTGCAATTTTGTTTTCATTTCATAACAAAATTAGACGAATGCATTCCTTATGTATCATAACGACCTCACGACCAAATTAAAATAACACAATACATAATTATAATAATTTATTACGAAAACGGAATATGACGAACGTGTTCTACATATTTAAAACAGGCATATAGACAAGTACCTGCGTCTCGCGGTTTCGCCTGCGTATAAATCCTGATTCCGCGGGCTTTTCCAAAAACCTTTTCTTAGTGGATACCTACACACCACACAGAACACACTCTCCAAATGGCATGTCTCTAGGACCAGCGGTTTGGGCTCTTTGTTAAATAAATCAGTCAGGACATTTAATTTTATACGTAAACTTAAAAATTGTTTCATAACACTATTTTGATGATTTTCCTGTAATTTTCACTAGCCACCTCAACTTTTTATGAGTTTTGACTGACAATCTAAATTTTAAATCAGTCAAAACCACTTTTGACTGTTTTTCTGCAGTTAAAAGTACTTTTGACCGATGCCCTTAGTTAAAACCACTTTTGACTGCAAATATCAGTCAAAAATCCTGTCAAAACCACTTTTGACTGCAAAAATAGGCAAAAGTGGTTATGAGTTTTGACTGTAACATATAGAAGATTAATTTGCTCAATTATATGATAATACTAGCTGCGCCTCGCGTAAATCCCGATTATTGGCATTAAAAGTATCCTACGGCACTTTCCATCATTCAAATCGGTAGAACAGTTTGGCCATGAAGCGAGAACAAACAAACTTTTGGATTTTATAATTATATATTAGTTTCTATATTATATTTCTATTGGGGTACTAAATACCTACCTAGGCGTACTCGTTTTTGTCACCTAAATAATGTCAATTTGTTTTGATTTAATAGTCACCTAGGTACTGTCCACTGTGACGACAGTGACTAGCACTTTATTTATTACTAACTGTGTCTCGCGGTTTTACTCGCATAAGTCTCGATTTTCAAAAATCCTTTCTTATCATCCGATAAGAAGCCTGCATCATATAAATATCACACTCTCCGCTTTTTAGCTCTTTACTATCAGCGGTTTAGGCTGTGCGTTGTTAGATAAATCAATCAGTCAGTCAGTCACTTAGGACAAAGCATTTTATAGATATAGATTATTTGGTGTTGGACAATTCCAATTGTAACAATTTACAAGAATTTAATTTTTCTAGACTAAGATACCGCCGCCAAATTGTGTGCGTCCTAAACAAAATTTGGGGACGGTATCATCATCTTTATTGTAGACTTATTGACAGTACCGATTGCTGATCGAATCCTATTGCGTAAAGCCAAAATATGATTTTAACTAAGAATTTTACGTTAGTACTTTTGATCTAGGTGTAAAAAAAATGGAGAAAAATAAATAGTCCGGGAACTATTAGTATAACTATTCGTAACGTAAAGTCGACAAACTTAGCGAATTTACTAGATAATTCATTATAAAAATAAGAATTCGTTTGTTTATCCAGTCAAAATAAAATAACCTCGCCTACATACAGTGCCACCGACTTATCTGTTATGTAATCTGAAGTCGGGCCAGTAAAACCTTACTGGGTGGGTCGGATTGTTGTTTGGCTGCCCAACTTCAGATTACATAACACGTATGTCGGTGGCACTGTAAGTAGGCGAGGTTATTTTATGGTTTTTTTGAAGTCGTTTTTTCTATAATCTAATATATAAAATTTCCATGTCACAGTGTTAGTTACCGTACTCCTCCGAAACGGCTTGACCGATTTTTATGAGATTTTGTATACGTATTCAGTAGGTCTGAGAATCGGCTACTATCTACTTATACTTTATAAGGCAAAACAACGTTTGCCGGGTCAGCTAGTATATTTGTAAATACATTATAGGTAAATACCTACCTATAGGTACCTACCTATATGGAAACTAGGCTAGTTGGTACCTATAAAAAACCAAAAACGAAAATGTATAACAATATATGTATAGCGTTTTCTGTGGCCCGACGCGCCACAGAGGCCGTCAAAGGTCTCAGATTATTGAAACAAAAAAATCCAAGTCCATACTTTACAAAATAAAATACAACAAAACGTTTCTCTCCAGTAAGTATTTCTTTGACCTTTCTAGGGAAAGCAATTCACAATAAACGTTATGTAATAAGAATCTGTGTTTCACGGTATTTTCATCTGGTTTTTATCCGTCTGACTCGTTTCAGCAATATTAAATTCGGTTACAAAAGTCTGTACACCTTTTTTTTACTTGTAGGTACGGTTAAGGTCACTAAGCTTCTAAGTAATCTTCTAGTTAAGTGGGGTCGGGTCTCTTTCTCCTTTTTTCCAGGGGGTTTGCTCTATCGATCTATTGTCGTCGGGTGCAGGATCCACGCCATATCATTGTGCCGGAAAACATATCTGGGCTACTAAACATTATCCTCCGCTGGGCTATATAACTTCCTCGGAGTCCGTGCCTGATGGGTGCGGCTTGCAGTGGCCGACCTGGAAATCGCTTAATCGCATGCGAACTCAGGTTGGCCGATGCAAGGAAAACTTGTCAAAGTGGGGGTTTTCCAGTGCGAACACCATGTGCGATTGTGGAAGTGCTGGCCAAACAATGGCGCATTTAATAGCCTGCCCACTGTGTCCTGTTGCCTGTGCTCCACAGCCGACCTCAACTGAGCCACAGACAATGCATTTGCCGTTGCCGAGTTTTTGGCCAAGACTGTGTAATGTGGACAGTTTGATGCCGTTGACACGAAGAAGAAGAAGAGATTGTGCCGTCGCTATGTAGCACCGGAAATTCGTCTTCAATTGCCTCTGACTTCACGGGGGTACAAACTAATCTATTATGCTTATAGTATAGCTTCCACGCTTGGGTGCTCGTGAAAGCGCCGTCAGGGAGCAGTTAGAAAGATCATGTCTCCAAACTTATGGTTTGGTTCAAGGGGCACACGAACCATAAGCTAGGGCAGCCTCTCAAACTGCTCGGCGATACCGAACAGGTATGGCATGGCACGTGCTAGGACCGTGATAAAATCGTCCAGCCTTTCAACTGTAAAGTCCTTTGCGATGCCAGCGTTCCTTACGGAACGGGGGACGAAATAATTGTCTCCTTTCTTTGGTTCTTTTAATACTTATACAGTAGACAATTGTCTTCACCAAATTTGGTGAAGTGGCCGTTAAACATTATTAACAGATTACGAGCATACGAGGATCAAAGAACACCTCAATTTTCACCCGATTAAAGCATCCGTTCTTCGTAGTTGAGCAGTCATTATTTCGTAAGCCGTAAGTTCGAATCCCACCAAGAACAGAATACTGAAAAGCAACGCAAGGAACGCAATAAGTCACGAAAGGTTAATAGGCAAAACTAATTATAGTTCCTAAACCTGTGTCACTATCTAGAAACACCTTTTCCTTGTTACATAATGGTAATAGGTATGTAACTATGATAGTAGTCATGTATGTCTACACATACCTATTACCATATGTGGAGATTGAGACAGTGGTCAAACGCGCTCTCTCTCTCTCTCTCATCCGAGCGATGTTTCCGGTTGTATCCCTCTCGATCAGGACCCTGGGGTCAGTTAAATCCCAAATATTTGGGGTTGGGGCAGTAGGTAAGTCATCACTGACCATACCTTCTGCTAATAGATTTGGCAATATTTTTATTAGGCCAGCCGCCTGCCTGACACCAACCCTTCTAGGGACCAAGCAGTTTATTCGCCACCGCGCGGGGAGAACTTAAGTTTTGCTAGTCCCCCCTAAATCCCTTAGTCGCTTTTCACACCCACGGGAAGAGAAGAGGTAACCCTTTTCTATCCCGGGGATACACGACGTAACGGTCAAACGGTCTCTACATTACGAAAATATACAGATTCAAAAATTAACTTTAGACATTGCTGAAATCTCCTATATTTCAATGTTGTTCTATATCAAACCAAGTTCAACCTCTACCGTGTAATATCTTCAAACATTAGCATATTGTGTGAATTAATTAGATTAAACCCTTTATCGATTTTACATGTAGGTAAATAAAGGTCTTTATATTCCATGCCCCATTTAATCAGAAAGCCAAATAAAAGCTAACAACGAACTGTTTTGTCTGAGATTCTGTGATGCTGAGCTCGAAATCTTATTCGAGTGTTTTGTCCCCGCGGACTTATGACTGTTCGGGTCATAACAGCTTCAGGTTTTGTCGTTGGTATTTAGGTATTACTTTACTGTACTTTTAATGTATTTAATTATTCACTCGTGTAAATCATCAGGATCTACCCTAAAATTTTATTGTTTTATTTTCTATTTGTTGTATGAAAATCTTAATGCTGTTTACAGAATACATCTACTAACCAAGTTTCAACAGTATAGTTCTTATAGAATCGGAAAAAAGTGGCTGTGACATATGGACGGACGGACGGACAGACAGACAGACATGATGAATCTATAAGGGTTCCGTTTTTACCATTTGGCTACGGAACCCTGAAAATGGTTGAACTACTCCTAGTTCACTCCACGTTTATTAATAAGACTATATGAGCTACTGACACTATTGAAAGCTAATTAATGAAAAACGGGTCATTATTATTGGTCGTTAAGAGTTCGCATTCGGAGGGTGGGTCAAGCGAGATGTTTCAATTAAAAAGTGCCATGCCGTAACTTTTTATCATCGATGGGTATGCCAAACATAACAACAAAATGCTTACCTATATATTACTAGCTGAGACCCGCGGTTACACCCGTGTAAGTCCCAATCCCGCGGGATTTTCCAAAACCCCTTTCTTAGTGGATGTTTAAACACCACAAAGAACACACTCTCCAAATTTCATGTCTTTAGGACCAGCAGTTTGGGCTCTGCGTTGATATATAGATCAGTCAGGACTTTGATTTTTGGAACGAAGTTCCTTATCGCGCGTTGCGAAAGGGGGCTAGACGGAAAACATTAAGACCAAAAGTTGTAACGACACTTTTTAGAAAATTTATTTTCAAGGCAAAATAGCATACAAAAATTTTCACTTGCGGCGAGGCTTGAACTCGCGTCTTTGGGTCAGTACCCCAACGTCTATACCAACTAGACTACGCAAGTCCACGCCTGTAGCCACGACACTTTTTGCTATAGTTGTAAGCCGTGCGGCGTGCGCGTGTTTCTCTCTCTCTCTCTCTCATAGAATGGAACTTTGTTCTATCCGGGTGTCCCTTGACACCTCTCAAGTTTTTTTTTATATTATATAGATAAAAGTTTCTTGTCCACGGTGACCTTAGAACGCAAATTTCACACGTGAACGTGAAAACAAGGATTTGTTGTTCAAGCGAACACGTTTCTACAGAGAATGTACCTCTTGAAACACTTCGCTGCAAAACCTTTTGTACTGTTAGCGTTTGCTTTGAACTCTTCTAGTGCTTCAAATTCTATAAACTCGTAAATATAATTACAGAGTTAAGGGCCCTATTCTGAAAAACTGAAAATCCATGTTGGGCGCATCGAAAATTGTTGATTATTTCATGACGGAATGTCGTAGAACTTTTTTTTGTGTACAGATTGTAGGCGACATTGTTTCCGATATTTTAGTGCAGTGTCCATACAAATATGTCGAAACGTATTGAAGCCTATCGACATTTTAGCCAAATCAGACATTTTTTGTCTAAAATTTGGATAGGCTTTGCACCAATAGGAGGTTCTTGTCTTAAAACTACACCAAAATGTAGGAAACAATGTCACCTACAATCTGTGCACAAAAAAAAGTTCTACGACATTCCGTCATGAAGTAATCAACAATTTTCGATGAGCCCGACAGGGATTTTCAGTTTCAAGGTCGTTGGCGTATATACTCCTCTTAATTCAAAACAATAGCTTAATGTTTTCCCTTAATATAAACTTACCCGTGGACTACAAACAGTCATTGAGGATTTCTTTGATAAGAAGGTGGTTTGAGGTGCTTTATCAATCCCTAACCAGAAGGTCTGATTCTACTTGTAAAAGTCCAAAAGTAAGTAATTTACTACTTTCTGAGGAACTATTCTGCTCATCACTCCGAAGATCCTCGTCCGATCCATATAATTTTTTTATAGAGCCATCTTGGGACCTCGGGAAAATCGGTTCATAAATGACCAATAGAATTGGTTTCTCAAATGTTCATGGATTTTTAACTTTATATAACTTTTTATTTCTAGTACTACGACTAAAAGTTACTTAACGAAAGTTGCAGATAATCTTACTTTCAATACAAAATGTTAATTTTATTTTTGTGAGACCTATACTGCCCTCGTAAATCAAAACACAGTAACTTCAGTTACTGTGTTTTATCTTTGTTTTGTTTTTAGTAATCTATAGTCCGAGCTCTATTTGGGAAATTTTTCGGTTTGTCTCTAGGCCCCACCGTTACCGAGATCCTACACAGTAACTTTGGGAAAATTTGATAAAAATTACGATATTTTAGTATAAAACACAGTAAACGATGACATACTGTGTTCTAACGTAAAAATGTTCGTTTACCGTGTTTAAATTTATAATTATTCTTTTTAGAAATCATTTTTTACTTGGCTATAGTACAGTATCTTCAGATACTGGATAATAATCTAAGAACTAGAAAAGTTTTTTTTACGTTTTACATGAATTAAACACAGTTTATTAATTACTGTGTTTTAGTGCCTGCAGTTTTTATATTAATTTCTAATTTACTTGGTTAAAACACAGTAACCGTTGAGTTGCTGTGTTTTAAGCTAACCCTTAACACGCGGGAGGGTAGCGGGGGGTTTGGGTAAGGTACGGTGCTAGCATCGATCGGCTCATTCTCTCGATCGACGTCGACGTCGCCTTCCAATCGACTTATTTTTTGGCGAGCATTGCCAGAAAATAATTTGTCCGTCGATTTGGCTATCAGTAATGACGATGTTTGTGACTAAAAATATGAATAAAAATATAATGTTTAAGTTGTCCTTTTGTGTAATGAATAAATAATGCTCTATTTTTAGATTATTTTCTAAACTCTATTTGGTTATACGATTTTAAACTTAGGTACATGGTTGCCTTCACTACAAATATTATTAAATAACAAGGTATTTATCATTTTATTGTTTTTTTACGGAGCTCGATATTTCGCCACTGGACGAGACCAGTCTCGTGAAAAGTCCAGTTGCAATACTGACGAAATATTGAACTTCATAAAAGTCAAATTAAAACATGGTAAATAGCCAGTTATTTAATAATAGTCTCTTTTGTTCTGCAAACATTTAGCTGTATCTTTTCAATAAATTTTATAATATGTATCATGCATCTTACTATTGATTATTTTTTTTATTATATTAATATAATAACTCATTTTATAAGACGTGTTAAGATTGCCAATTCTTGGTAGTGATCGATAGCTAAGTCAAACTTAGCACTTTTGTTTTTTTTTGTTCAAGAAGACTGTGTTTGTGTTTTTTTGTCTTTTATTCGTTGTGTTTTTTTAGATTTAAATGTTATTAAGAGTATAAAGAAAATCCTAATTATTTGATCTCATGTCTTATCATTGTTTAGATATTATTTTCACTTAATAATAAATAAGTAATACCTAAGTGCCTAAGAAATTATACCTTAGATTGACTGCAGTGTGTTTGTTAAGCGATTATTACATTTGATAATATTGTGATTTTATAAGGCTGATTAAATAATTAAAATATAAAACCGTTATGTGTTTATTTTCATATCCTTTGGTATACAATTTTAATAATTAAGTAAGCATTAAATTTGATACTTATGAAAAAGGTTACCTTAAAACACGGCATATTTTAATACTGTGTTGTACCTTAAAGTAAATTAGGTTACAAAATAGGCTTAAACACAGCATGTTACTTACTAGATAATCATCTAAGGTTAGTGAGGATCTCATTAATAGGTTAAAACACAGTATGTTTGAAGTTACTGTTTGTGATTTCTGTTTAGCTGGTGTCTTTACATAGTTAGAACACAGTAATAAATAAAAGTAGCCTATAACACAGTAACTACTTAGTTACTTGGATTTAGCCTAAAAAACAAAAAATATAATAAAACAATTCATAAGTTTAAACACATTAACTCATTTTATTACTTATTTAATAACTATACAGTAATAATAAATATACAGAATTAAAGGTTAAACATTTTGTTATCAAATATAAATAACAAATTTAACCTAACTCCAATAGTTTTTTCACAACATTATGATTTACCAAAAAAACTTTAACCGCGTTTTTCTCAAAACTAGATTTTCCGAGTTACTGTGTTTAGATTTACGAGGGCAGTATAGTTCGTCAAACAAACCATAAAAACCATTTGAACCCCTTTTTCCAAGATGGCGGCCATGGGACAAGAGCCCCACAAACTATTATTTAACTTTAAACTAACCCCCCCTTGATATCTAAAAAATAAAATTGCGTCCTCTGACAAACGCAACCTCAGATTTAACTTTTCAATAGACTATAATTTATCCATTTAAATCGTGTTGCTTTTATTAGATTAAGCATTTTATTAATGCCCGACGTATTGATGTATTTTCAGACATTATGCTCACGGGGAGACAGAGATGTAATTTGTCATTTTCATTGTTCTAAAAAGTTACTGGTAACCTAATATAACACGGAATTTATTCAAAACACAAGAAAAATACAGAGAAAAAAAACAAAAAACAAAAGGAATAAAAGCTTAAAATTAAAATAAATTAAACAAAAAATATGAAAAAAAAAAAACAAATAAATAATATAAAATAAATAGGTATACAAAATAAGAAGGGCAAATAGCACCTAATATTATACAACTAATACTAATTATATCAAAACATCCCAGTGTACGCAGATTTAAGATTGCAAACCTAGATTTAATGACAAAGTAGAATTAACTTATCATTTGTTAGGAAATTAAAATAACCACGCGACGGTTTCATCTCCATACATAATCTTTTGTTGACAAGAGATCATCTCGCGATTGTGGTACCATTTTTATCTGATAAATACAAAAACACGACCCTGGTAAGTACGCAAACACTCTACCTACGTATTTTATTGCTACGGATCTGACTAAATTAAAGTAGGTAGGTATTTAGTATTTACCATAGATTTATAACCGACTTCAAGAAAGAAAGAAGAGGTTCTTAACCCAACAGCTGCCTAAGGTGCCACACACACCTAAGTAAAACGATACATAGTTTATGCACCTGTTTATAAGTAAGGAGAAGAGTCTGCATATATGCAGCCTACCGTACGGGAGCGTTTGGAAATGTTTAGGCCATAGTGCAGTTTACCTAATAGTTGGTGCGCCTCTCGGCGTTTTTACCCTTAGTACCACAATTTAACCGTGTATCCCCGGTATAGAATAAGGTTACACCATCTCTTCCCGTGGGTGTCGTAAAAGGCGACTAAGGGATCTGAGCGAGACTAGCAAACATTAAGTTCTCTCCGCGCGGTGGCGGATAAACTGCTTGATCCCTAGGAGGGTTGGTGTCAGGCAGGCGGCCGACCGTAAAAATATTTGCCAAATTTATTTGCAGCAGGTATAGTCAATGATGACTTACTGTGCCGACCCCAAATTATTTGGGGTTTAGGCGGACCCCGGGCTCCCATCAAGGATGCAACTGGGAACATCGCTCAGATGAGATGACCACAATTTAAGAGGAGTATATACGCCAACGACCTTGAAACTGAAAATCCCTGTCAGGCTCATCGAAATTTGTTGATTATTTCATGACGGAATGTCGTAGAACTTTTTTTTGTGCACAGATTGTAGGTGACATTGTTTCCTACATTTTGGTGTAGTTTTAAGACAAGAACCTCCTATTGGTGCAAAGCCTATCCAAATTTTAGACAAAAAATGTCTGATTTGGCTAAAATGTCGATAGGCTTCAATACGTTTCGACATATTTGTATGGAAACTGCACTAAAATATCGGAAACAATGTAGCCTACAATCTGTACACAAAAAAAAGTTCTACGACATTCCGTCATGAAATAATCAACAATTTTCGATGCGCCCGACATGGATTTTCAGTTTTTCAGAATAGGGCCCTTAACTAACCTAGTTTTCCTCCTCTTTCTACTATGGTAGTTACCTATAGTTGTTGCAGTGTAACGGATGATGAAAAAGTGTTGTTTACTAGATATGAATTCTTTCCTGGTCTAATCTAAATATTTAGACGAATAGCGTTCAGTAATCATTTTATATTAGAGATCTGCTTTTGAAGAATTAATAACTGTAATGTTTTAATTTTTCAGGTGTTTCCTTTTCTCTAGCTTTTTAGCCTGGGTTCTTTCGACTATGACCGCATTACAATTCACATAACTTTGTTTAAGTATGTAATTTACTTTATCCGTTAGGAATTATAGAGTTTGTCTTATGGTAGTGACTTATAATATATGGTAGTGAGGCGTGATCAGTGCTTGCCGATAGCGAGGCGTGGCCAGTGCTTGAGCGACGTAAGCAGCAGCTGCGTGTCACGTAGATGAAGATGCTGTGCTGGATGTGCGGAGTGATGCGAAAAGACCGCGTCAGAACAGAAACTTCCGCATCAGGGGCAGACCTCAAGTCCGAGACATAGCAGATAAATTACAAGAATGCCGTTACGGTGTTACGGTCACGTTTAACGAAAACCGGCTAGTAACGAGGGGAACAAATGTCTTGCTATGGTGCCTCCGCTTGGCCGCGGCAGATGGGAGACCCAAGAACTGCTGGCTTAACGTCGTAAGATCGGATATGCGTGCAAATGGCCTCACTACACGGGTTAACGAAAATCGTGCGAAGTGGAGACGTAAAAATAGGAAAGCGGACCCTAGGTTCTCGGGAGGGATGGAACCAAGAACATCGCTCAGAATATGATGAAATAAAGAGTTTGACTTATAAAATGTGTAGGTACCTTAATATAAAATATAATGGTGAAAGAATTTTTGAAATCGGTCCAGTAGTTTCGGAGATTACCCCCAATATACATACATACATACATACATGTTACCAACGTTACCTCTTTATAATATTAGTATAGATTAGATGATAGATGTAAGATAATAAAACAAAGATTTATTTTCCCCGACCTAATGTTTTACCTGAATTACCCCCTTACTAGTCATTATTCATAAGTAAGTTGGTATATTATATATGCATGTATGTATGTATGTATTATCTATTCATTAAGTACCTACCTAGTATGAATAAACTCTTCTCAATTTAATGTTCTTAGTTTATCTTCATATCACAACCCATTTAGAGACTCGGAGGCATTCATAGGCATTCATTGCTCCCATCTATACAGTTTTAAGCCGGTATTTTGTATTCACGGCGAACGCAAAACCTCATAATTCGGATAGTGGCATGTGTTGGGTTTACAAATTGTCGAAGTCTAGAACTTGCATACTTACTGGTTAAATTATATACTTAAGAGGACATGATACCTACTTGAGAACGGCTGAACCGAACTGTCTGAAAATTAGTGGAGAGCTAGCTTAGAACCAGGAGAAGGACATAGCATACTTTTTTTCTAAGTTATTTTCTCTAAAGCGGAACAAAGTTCGCCGGGTCAGCCATTCTCTATACAAACGAGTCCAGCTAGACACTTTCATGTTTTGCTTTATTTTATTTCTATTATATAATTAGAACAGAAAAAAACAAAACGTAGGGGCATGGTCATTGGTCATGGTAGATATAAGTTTTATGGTATAACCAATTATTTGCTTTAATGTTCTTATACAGTGAGGAAACAGTCGACTACGTTTGTGAAGTTCGTATGAGTAGGTATCCTTTCCCCTTAAGTAGTAGTTTGCTTATATTATAGACGGTAGGTATGTTAATTTCCAAGATCTAAATAGGTATTAGATTGAGATATTAGTAGGTACACCTATACTAGAAGTCACGTCTGAAACTTTCTCCATGTTTCTATAATGCGGTTATATGAAGCAAGCCGTTGCAGCGCTGATAATATTGTTACGTCTATCGTAAAAATTAAAAGACAATCTCTGCGGGTGCTAAGTTCAAAGTTGACAGACAGACACAAAAATTGGTAAAATTACTCCGATAAAACTACTTACTCCACGTTTATTAATAAGGTATAATAGTAGGTGTATAAATATGTCAAAATAAACTAAACTTAAAATACAAATCAAATTACCCAAAAAACCAAACAGAAAAGACAAATACAAGTACAAATCAATATAACACAAAAATATAAACAAATAGTATTATTTCTTTATATTTTTGTGTTACGAGTATATTGATTGAAAACAAAAATAAAAAAAATCTAAAACTAAAAAATAAAATCTAAATAAATGACTCTAGCTCTTATAGCTCTTCGAGTTACAGTACCTTTATAGCTACTTAAAACTGAACGACTTTGAATATAATACAAGGTTTCAATTACGTTTCAACATATTTTTTCCTCGGCTCTACGCTTATCTGATGTCCTGAAGTGGGCTTGATTAGAAGCATCATTTGTATCACTAAATTGCTCATGTCTGCCTTTATACGGTAATTACGTACTATGTGTACCAGGGTGGTTTTCATTGACATTATTGCGTAAGTCTTACCTGAAAAAAAGTATCATTTTATTTTTTCTGCGAATTATGTTTTTTTTGTTTAATTTTGCGTATAGATTTGCTAATGCTAATTATGCTTGCTAATTAATGATTACCAATTACGACTTGATGACTTTGGGTCCTTAAGGTCCTGTGGCCACAACTTTTTTTTTAAATCTCGAGGCGCGTCTGAATGAGTTTTCTGGCTGGTAGCTTTTTCGTTCAAAGGGTCAGTTTGGCCATACAGAGAACGTTGCCAGCCTTTTGGGAACGATGTCTCGAGAGGAAGCAACCCTGATTGTCATTTTTAACCGTTTAAAAAAAAGGAGGAGGTTCTCAATTCGACCCGTATATTGTTTGTATGTGTATATGTGCATTGTGCACGTCGTACTCCGATTGAAGTCCGATTTTGATAATTCTGTTTTTTGGAAGGCAAGAGTCTCGAGTCTGTACCATAAAAACTTGGTCAAGATCTGATGAGAACCTAATAAAATAATGAGCAGCAGAATAGCATCCCATAATGCAGTAGACTTCTATTTTTTTACTTCTATCAATAGAATCGGTTCCTAAAGAACTAGGTACAAATTGATGGAGCACCAGAAATCACCTCATCGGAAAACTTCTCAATTATTAAAGTATAAAATGTTCATAATGGTTTTTAGACCCGTGATTATATTAAAATAATTATTTTGCCACCTACCGATGCAATATCGTTTTCCCATACCAAACGGTGCGAACAAGTTTGGATTGCTAGAAGTATTGCCTGGATTCATCCAACGATCCGGGTTAAATATTTCTGAATCAATGCCCCATTCCGGATGGCGATGGAGACCGTAAAATGATATTAAACAGCTTGTGCCTGCAGGTAGTGTGCAGTTTTCTGAAATTTAAAAATAAATCAACCACTATTTGAAAATACGTCTTCTATTTCATCATCGCTGCCATGGTGAAGAAGAGGAGAAAAAAGTCTCCCCTCTAAGAGGAGGCCATTGCCCTGTGTCAAGTGATGAGTAATTTCTTAATGTTGGGTTCATCATTCCGACGGCCTCTATCAGATTTTCACTAACATTGTTATGGTACCACCTAGAAGCCACTGCCTTTAAAAACCATCGCGAGCGTATCTCAAATGGCGGAAATATTTGATATAGGTACACATAAAAAAAAAACAACCGCACAGAAAATCTCCTTCTTCATGACTGGTAATTGATTAAAAAAACTTACTAAGTTTCAATTCAGAGTGGACGTTTCTTGCAACGAGCGGCGCTAT
The DNA here is from genome assembly GCA_958496205.1 of Idaea biselata. Lineage (NCBI taxonomy): Eukaryota > Metazoa > Arthropoda > Insecta > Lepidoptera > Geometridae > Idaea > Idaea biselata. Next base: position 4,531,302 of record OY292394.1, read on the forward strand.
AGTGTAGAGTCGTGTCACTTCTTTTATAGTTGCCTCTAAGTAGACTAATTTTAGTAAATCATATTTGTCTATATCTCTGTCAGTATCACCAAAAACTTCAATCAATCTGGAAAAAAATGATATTTAGTTGATAATCATCATTGCGGAATCATTTTGATCATTTTGTATTAAAAATTTGGGCTTACTCTTTGTATATTTTATCTTGAACGTCTTGATGTTGTCCAAGTAACATAAGAGTAAACACAAGAGTGTTTGCATTAGTATCATAGCCAGTTAATATCAGAGTATTAACTTCATCTAGAATATCTCTATCAGTAAATTCCTTGTTTTCCTGAGCTATTTTGATAATGGTGTCCACAAAAGGAGTATATTCTTCTGGAATATTAAAGAACATATTTATTTTAATTCATTAACCTTACCATGGATTATCATTGTCATCTCACCAACATCGCCTCACTTGATGGAAGGCGATGGAAAGGTCGTTGATGTAGCCTAGATCAACGACTATATCTGTCTATACTAGGTAACGAATATATAAATACTTATCAATAAAAAAAAATGTTTAGCCTAACCATAAGAAACTGAATCTTCATTTGAGATGATATAAATAGGTTTATATGTAGCAGTAAAAATCTTAAGCTATAGTACTCACCTGTGGTACTTTCTTTAACATTTAACTCCGACATCAACTGAGACTTCCTTTGCTCTAGTAGCTAAAATATTAATGACATTTATAAAAAAACGATTAAAAAAAAGAGAATAAATAATATAATTTAAAAAAAACTAAAAACTTCATTTTCAGAGATTCCATTTTTAATCATTCTGTAAATGAGTACCTAGGTATTAAATTAGTTTCATATAAATGAATTCAATTTCTATGTAGACATGTGACAGTCGTATGCCAACGTAGAAGTTGAATTTATCGTAAATGGCGAAACTTGTCAATGTGCGTAGCGTGATATTAAAGGCGTTTTCCCACGAGGCACAACACGACACGACGAAATGCGGTGACCACCATGACCACGTCATACATTTATGTATATGAACCGTTTACACACGCAGTAACACCGCAAAGCACGACACACGATTTTCAAACAACAATTGTCGTTAGCTATGTCGTTAGATGCTGCCACGTTGTTACATTTCTTTGCAGTGACGATATTGCCAACATTCAGAACCTGTATGAACTTCTATAAGGCGCGACCTTCGATGCAATCATCGTCACTCGTGAGAAAACTTCCAAACAAGAGGAGGAGTACTTAAATTTTACGAACGAACGAACGAATGAAAGAAAATCTGTCATACGTCCTTCAAAACCTTCAGAAAATAAAATTTTCGGACGAATGGATGACAGATTTTCTTCTGGAATTATCGTTCGTAGAACTAAAGTAGATGCAAAGGCCGTGTGTCGTGCATTTTGTAAATCGTGTCGTGACACACCTCGTGGGAAAACGCCCTAAATCTCACATCTTGAAGAATTTTATAAGTATAAAATGGTTACTTACTTGAACACCAAACTCGTTAATAATCTTTACATTTTTATCAAGCTCTCTTTTTATAGAAGACATTTTGTATATAGCTCGAGGATGGAGCCAGATTCTTAATAACCTTGCAAGTATACTGTCCATAGTGTTTTTCATAGCGTTACCTATTTTTTCATTGATCACTGCCTTTTGTCCTTTTTTACATCCCATAGCAGTTTCTAAAACATTATTGAAAGAATATACCTTAATTTAATGGAAAAGAAGGCAATCCTATAAATAAATCATTAGTATTATCTATCACAGATCACATAATACTGTATTATCTAAATTAATTGTTATAAATAATTTTATTATTAAAAATCCATATCTGTAGTAGTTGAATAGATTGAACATTAATTAAAGTTCTGCAGCGCCTTAATCAGTTCTTCTTCCTCAAAGTACATTCTTCAACAATAAACCATTTTAAGAATAACAGTTTTAAATTTATTATTAAACGCTTAAATAACCAGACATAGTTTTACTAACTTGTACTTATTATTAAAAATGCACGCATGATTGACGGACGCAGGTGGACTAATTGGTCAAGTCAGTGCTCCTGGATTGAGTAAAGATGCGTTTTTGGTTCGAATCCCGCTCTCCGTCGATCATGCGTTATGTTTTGCAGAAGTAATGTTCCTATAAAATATTTCTAAGAAAGCCCAGTGCAGGCTTAAGCACTTAAAAATTAAATATTGTATTAATTATTATACAAAACATACCACAAATAGTTTCCAAAGTTGCGTGCAAAACATAAGGTTCGTGGTCAAAGGCGCCTTTCCCGACTTGCTCGGAAATGTTCTTCACCAAGAGCCTGCTTTGCTTATTGAATACCACGAGAAACTTGTTCAGGTTCTGCTGTTGGAACATCGGGTACAGTAGCTTCTTGCTTGCATACCATTTTTGAGCTGTGAGTAAGGAATAAGAAAGCTTTATATTTTTTGTAAGTTCGGTCAGGATCAGTGTTTTTCTATCTCAGCTGATATGTTTTAGATGTATAAGGTTTCCATTTGATAAGGACGCTACAGTTTAGATCGTACTATCTCATACCATCAGTTGAGATAGTGGTTGAACGATTTCATTACTTACGTGGAGCTGTAAACAATCCTTCTCCTAACCAAGGTTTAGCAAAGGAATAGGTGTAATGTTTTTCCACCGTTGAGTTCAATATCTCATAACAATCATCTGGATCTGTGAATACTTTGAAAATAAACAATACAAATTAATGATAATTAATAAAAAAATAGTAGATTGTATAACAAGGGAGCAAAATAGTATTTTTACGGCGAGGGCGTTACTTTGAATCACGAGCAAAGCGAAGAATTCTAGAATAGAATCACGAGCGTAGCGAGGGATTCTAACGTAGAATTCTGAGCGCAGCGAGGGATTCAAAGTAAACATCGCCCGAGGCAAAAATAATTTGCTCTCGAGTCATATAGGTACTCTACTTTTCATCCCCTTTCTATGAGAAAATAAATTAGATATGGTGTTTCGTAATTCATGAATATACCTATTTACTTAAACAAAAATGTTGGGTATAAAATGTTAATATCACGTTTATTATACAGAAGCCCTCTTTAAATATTTGTTGGTTGTTATAGCGGCTAGACAAAAATTTCATATCAATACTAAAAAAAAATAAGCAAAATAAATAAAACAAATGAAACTAATGAGCCTAATGAAACTAACGAAACTAACGAAACTAACGAAACTAACGAAACTAACGAAACTAACGAAACTAATGAAACTAACGAAACTACCGAAACTAACTAAACTAATGAAACTAATGAAACTAATGAAACTAATGAAACTAATGAAACTAATGAAACTAATGAAACTAATGAAACAAATGAAACTAATAAAACCAAGGAAACTAATGACACAAATGAAACTAATAAAATAAATAAATTCTGTGAATAGCACACAGCGCCATCTAGGCTTGTGTTACGGTGACTCAACACATATCAGCCAGTAATTTATATAATTTACGTTTGATTTCTATGAATGATACATATGTTCCAAATTGAAATTTACTTTGCTCCCGGCTGTTTTATTTTGCTCCCGGCTGTTTTACTTTGCTCCCGGCTGTTTATCTTAACAGAAAAGAGCTACTTTGATCCAACTTATAGAGGACCAAACCGACACTTTTTGAATAGAAGGGATGAAAAATGTTTTTCTTTGTAAACCAATTGTATGCTTCTAAACGATTGGTTTGAGTGATGACTTACAATAATACTTTATTATTCCTCCAAACGATATACAAAATGGTGTGCTCTGCTCAATTGATGCCTTTGATACTTTTTGGATTGTTTTGTATAATTCTGCAAAAAATTACAATTAGTAAGAACAGCGGTAGGTATATAATAGGCAATATCGTTCCCATATGTGATACTAATGTACACGAATAGACCTCGAATAATGTTATTGCGACTATCAATCCCAAAGTTAAGGTGTATAATAGTTATATTGACTGTAGAATCTAAAATATATAAGTAAATAAACCTATATAATAAATAATTTTAAAATCATTACTGCAAAGTAATAAATATATTTATGTTATATCATCATCATCATCATCATTCATTTCAGCTGTAAGAAGTCCACTGCTGGACATAAGCCTCCCTCATGGATTTCCAGATGCTTCGGTCATAAGCGGCCTGCATCCACCGTGTATATGTGCAGTATATGTTATATACTCATATTATAATATTTCGCAGCAAGATAGAGTAGGTAAACGCTCAAACCTTAGAAAAATATTAATTAAATTAGGACGAGTGACAAACAGTTAAATCACTTATTATACCTACTAATTAGGTATACGTACCTACAAAAGAGCAAAGCAAATTCTAAGACTTAAAGTATTTTATACATACACATCGATTGAATTTTATGACACAGAACCGTATAGAACAGATATAGGTAAGGTTAAGTTACTTTTAAATCGAAATAGGTATTGTGATGCAAACACACTTATGATATTATGATTTGCAATAACACACATAGCACATATTGGATATCTAGGAGTTTCAAAGTAACACATACATATTTCAGACAATTCTGGAACAGGACATTTAAATTTAAATTGATTATTATAATATGTATGATACTTACTAATATTATCTCCTAAAAGTAAGGGAATGTGACCAAGAACGGGCCATGCTCCGGGATATAGTGGTATATCGGGAATCTTTCTTTTCACTTTTAACAAAATAATCAGAAAAACCAGGGAAATTACAGAAACGGTTAATATTACAATCATGTCGTTTGATAGAGTTGTTTTAAGTTTTAAATAATCTTTAAAAAGTTATTCAAGAGAAGTATTTTCTAGAGCTTGTTTACAACTTGAGATCACACTTATAATTAAACAAAATTATTAATTTGTATTGCGGTGGGAATCAAATGTTTGCCTTCAAAAGCTTATCGTTTATTTCTCACTACCTACTCTAATAATATATATTACTAGCAGTGCCCGCGACTTCGTCCGCGTAGAAAACTTTCAGGATTTGTTTATTTATTTCTTCTCATCTGAGCGATGTTCCCGGTTGCATCCCTCTCGGGAGCCCGGGGTCCGCTAAACCTCAAATTGTTTTTTATTATCTGGGGTAAGTCATAGTCATCATTGACCATACCTGCTGCAATTAGATTTGGCAATGTTTTTACGGCCGGCCGCCTGCCTGACACCAACCCTCTTAGGGATCAAGCAGTTTATCCGCCACCGCGCGGGGAGTACTTAAGGTTAGCTAATCTCCCTCAGATCCCTTAGTCGCCTTTACGACACCCACGGGATGAGATGGGGTAACCCTATTCTATGCCGGGGCTACACAGCTAGATTTGTTTATTTATTATTCTGTACTTATAACATCTGTACAAAAATTATATAATACAAAATCCAATTAGATACGGAAATTGACAACAATAACTAAAAAAGACGTTTGTTTGACGGAGCCCCTCTTACATTTTTGTTTTATTTTGTTTTTAGTATTTGTTGTTGTAACGGCTACCGGAATACATCTTCTGTAAAAATGGTATCCGTTTAGCTATAACGGTTCATGAGATACAGCCTGGTGACAGACGGACAGACGGACAGACGGACAGACGGACAGACGGACAGACGGACAGACGGACAGACGGACAGACGGACAGACGGACAGACGGACAGACGGACAGACGGACAGACGGACAGACGGACAGACGGACAGACGGACAGACGGACAGACGGACAGACGGACAGACGGACAGACGGACAGACGGACAGACGGACAGACGGACAGACGGACAGACGGACAGACGGACAGACGGACAGACGGACAGACGGACAGACGGACAGACGGACAGACGGACAGACGGACAGACGGACAGACGGACAGACGGACAGACGGACAGACGGACAGACGGACAGACGGACAGACGGACAGACGGACAGACGGACAGACGGACAGACGGACAGACGGACAGACGGACAGACGGACAGACGGACAGACGGACAGACGGACAGACGGACAGACGGACAGACGGACAGACGGACAGACGGACAGACGGACAGACAGACAGACAGCGAAGTCTCAGTAATAGTATTAAACATCCAGCCAAGTGCGAAACTCGCGCACGAAGGGTTCCGTACCACTATCACAATTGGGTACCGAACCCTAAAATCGTTTACCACTTTTTAAATTTGATAGGAAAATGTGGCATAATTTAGCTTCGATTCTTACTTCCACCATACGACCACACCACTAAAAAAAAAATGAAAAAAAAAACTTTGGCACAAAGACAATCTGAAACTCTTTGGTAAGTGAAGGCAGACTGGTATTTGACAGATAGGGCAGCCATTTTGAATTTCATGACCTACTCGATTCGATGTTTTTGAAACACGTTCGTTGTATGGGAGCCCCTCTTAAACATTTGATTAAATTTGTTTGTACCGTCTAACTATTACGGTTCATGAGATACAGCCTGGTGACAGACGGACAGACAGACAGACAGACAGACAGACAGACAGCGAAGTCTCAGTAATAGGGTCCCGATTTTACCTTTAGGTACGGAACCCTAAAAAGTATCGCTGAGCACAACCGCTTTGCAAGGAGCCGACCGCGCTCATACATACGCGCGTAATACTTAATACTTATTTGGTTGCAACATACTTACATTTTTAATATCGCGATATCTTTTGAATAATATGTCCGAATTAAATAATTCAAAAGGTCCTAGAAAGGTATTGAATTCGTCTTGAATATGAAGTAATTTATTTTGATAAGGATTTATACCAAGGTACAAAATAAAAGGTTATTAAAGCGACGGCATTTTAATTATTTACAAAAATTACAAAAACACTTATTGTGAGATAACTACAATAGTTAGACATATGGTGTCGCGCGCGATGATTTTTGTAGACAATTACATGTTCTAAAAAGTTGGAGTACATAGTTTTGTTCTATATCCAATAGTTTTCGAAGCGCACGCGGCGTAAGGAATTTTATGGTCATTTTTTTCACACCTTGTGTTACATTATCGAACTTTTAGTAAGGATCCCTATTATTTTTGAAAATATAATATGGCCTATAGCCATCCTCAATAAATGGACTATCCAACACCGAAAGAATTTTTCAAATCGGACCAGTGGTTTCTGAGATTAGCGCGTTCAAACAAACAAACAAAAAAAAACAAACTCTTCCGCTTTATAATATTATATAGAATAGATATAGATAGATAGATAAGATAGATATTATATTATATATATATATATATATATATATATATATATATATATAGTATAGATATGAAGGGAGAATTGACTATGTTAGTCAAAATTAACCACGTTAAGTACTGGCCTTTATTATTGTGTTAGTTTTGAAATAAGCTCTGATTAACTCTAAATTGAGATGGGAAATCATCTTGTAAATTCTAAATTATACTCGTAGAGGGATTGTTTATTATTTTGTACCTACACTATAGATAGAGACACTCTAAATTTATACACGATATAATGACCGTGAACTCGGAACTTGGTTAGATCCAAAAGGCGTTGCTAGTATAGAATTAAAACAAAACCACATTAAATTTTTAGTTTGAATTTTATTGATACAATCTTACATTAATTTTCGTAAATACCTAATAAAAATATTTTAATAGGTTTTAATAAAATGTAAATCTAGTTCTCACGGAGAGTTAATTACAGCGCTATTGTTTGATTGACGTTGATAGTTGTTAGATATTATTATCTAACGACTTGAAGATTTAAGATCAATATAATTGGCTCATATTATCTTCGAAATGTGACACTTCTGTAAGTCTATGTGTCCTATGTCCAAATATGTCCCGTTGTGCGACAATAGATAGAAAAAAATAGCAACGGATGAGTATATTAGGGCAATGCCTATACAATTACAAGCAATCTCCTGTGGCTAGGTGCTGAACCTTCACTCGCTTCGCTCTTTCGGTCAATTAAAAATAATTATTCGGTCAAATTGAGAACCTCCTTCTTTTTTTGTACTCGATTAAAAAAATAACAACACAAATGCGAATTTTTGGTGTTCATTAATTTATTACTACTAGCTGCATCTCACGGTTTCTCCCGCGTAAGCCCGATCCTGTGGGAATATCGTGATCAAAAGTAGCCTTTGTTACTCAGGGTGAATGGAGCTTTCCTCTTTATAATATTAGTGTAGACTAAAAAGAAAAAATAGATTTATTTACATTAAAATATAATTAGGTACATTAAAGGTTAAATAGTAAAAATAATAAAAAAAAGAAAATACAATTAAAAGATACAATTAAACTTACCTATCACAAATAAACAACCTAAACGAAAAAAAAACTTGTTACTTAGTTTTGCCGTGTATGCCTAGGGGTGCTAAAGTGGGTATAGTAGGCCGTCGACGGTCGAATGTGTTTTATAAATCGTTAGTTTGCTGAAAGCAAACGTCGATTTCAAAAACTAGATTTTAAATTGTAAGGTTTAATAGAAGATCTATCGTGTTGGCTTACAACTAAGTTTATTAACTAATACATTGTAATTCAATCCGATTTTCCAGACCAGACAGACGTTTCAAGTAGAACGCAACGATAGCGCGATCTAACTGCCACAGTTACGCCATCTATCGAGGGCATGCAAACTCGCCTGTTCTTTGTAAAACATGTACTTTGACTTGTATCAAAACAATGTCGAATTTCGCTACACAGTACCTAATTACCATTTTAAAAATGTAATTGAAAAGTAAGAAATTAGTAAGATTGTTAAAAAAAATCCAATACCTATACACATTTTATGTAGGTATTACGGGATCACGTATTTACTTAAGGTTTTAAATATTAAAATATAACTCCCTAAAAATGTTACCCAAAACGGTACAGAAAAAAATAGTCAATAGTTACATTTACTTAATCTATATTTAAATAAAAAATTCTAGGTATTTTAACAATTAAATAAACCTTCTAATTTTTACAGTTTTCATTTTCTTTACTAAAAATATTTGTGTAATTTTCTTATTAAATTATATAAAACAAATCACGCGACGATACACACAGCGCAATCTAGCCCCAAACTAAGCATTAGGCTTTTGTTATGGGTACTACGCACGGATATACTATATATTATACTTTTTTTTGTAAATACATACCTACATAATTAGATCCTTACATATATGTAACTCGATCATAAATGTTTTTTTTGCTTGGATCTTCGTTCCATCCGGATGTTCCTTGAGACCTCTCAAGTTATTTTTTCAACAGAGTTTGACAATTGAGTTTAAATATTGGTACAGAATGAATAGGACCTTTAGGTACCTATAACAATGATGAAAACAAATTTAAAACCATATTTATAATTTATAGGATTCTAGTTTTGGCTGCAGAAACATCCGACTGGGTTTTTAGTGGGTATAGGCTGGTCACACAATTGCATCCCGTACGGATGGCCATACGGGCTTCCGGAATGGAGAAACATGTGAGGCCCAAATGTGAGATCTTTCTGTAAGGAACACGTTCCGGATAGAGCCCAGTCACTGTAAAACGACGCTATGAAAGCACATGTGGCTCTCTGGGATCCATAAGGATCTATTATATACCTTTGAAACCAGCCACATCTCTGGCTGTATGCCACCCTTAGGCCGGAAGGAGTCTGGTGGTGCACTCTTACCACCAGACTCCCTCCGGCCTAGGGGTGGCACTGGGACGGCCACAGTCATGATAAGAGATCGTTGACGACGACAGCTCTGCGAATTGTTTTTATTTAGTGTTTTTGCGAACTAAAAAGAATGAAGACATGTATAAGAAAATAAATATGGGACGACGGTGCACATAGCGCAATCTAGGATGTACATTAGACTAGGCCAAAGCCGAGGTAAGCTACTTTAGTATTAAGGGCGTTTATTCCATTCTCTTTCTCCATACAAACGTAGTTTACGTTTTCCTCCCTGGATAAAGACATTAGAGCAAATTATGTTTATGCCATAAATCTTATATCTGGCATGACTATTCTTCCGAAATTTTTTTTTTCATTTTTTTATTTTTTTATTTTTTATTATTATTTTAATTAGAAAAAAAAAAGGTTCGTACATTGGCAAGACATGACAGATATAGGTTTTATGGCATAAACATATTTGCTCTAATGTCTTTATCCAGGGAGGAAAACGTAAACTACGTTTGTATGGAGAAAGAGAATGAAATGAACCCTCTTAAGAAGGGAATGAGGAAATAGAAATGCAACCATCTGCGTCGCAGGTCTAAATAAAAGCATTATTATTTTACACGTTTTAAAATTCCGACGTGTTATGACTATCAACCTTTTAAGTTATTTTCAATTCAATTCTTTAAATATACAGGGTGCTCCGAGGAGGGGGTATTAAGCCGAAAGGGGAAATTCGTAGTAGTTTTCGAAAATTTTGAGTTTAAAGTTTGCATGAAAATCAGTTGTTTTTTAGGGTTTGAGGTCATTGGCCTTAAGGTGCAATTTTATTTAGTTTGGACCACTACAATCTAAACATTAATTGCCTTTTTTTACAAAAACAGCTGTTTTTTTTTGTGATACAACTTTAAAATTTTCGAAAAAAAGTTAGAATTTCCGAAAGTCGTAGATTAAAAGTTGTTCGCCTAGAGCTCTAGGACAACCCCCTTTCGGCTTAATACCCCCTCGTCGAAACACCCTGTATATAATGTCACAAATTCATTGATTGTTAGTCTAATACCAACTCAAAGCAGTACCAATGATAAAATATGTATTTGTTTGTTTTGACAAAAATAATAAAAAATATCACTTTCTGTTAAAACAACCTAGGACTCTTACACTACCTATTTAATAGCATGAGCATACAGCGATGACATTTAGACTGCTGTTGGAAGTACCACGTAAGCAAAGAAACTGACTTTTTCTGAAGTGTAGCCAGAAATGTCAATTTTGCAATATTAGCATATCTGCAAACTTCGCAAAGTCATTGCTCCATAGCGACCGTGGCAGTCCTATAATCGGACTAATATTAGTTGTCTGCTTAGGTAGGTATGTTGATTAAAGTTAGATAATGCTATATGAAATGTAATTCCAATTGTATTTATTGAAGTTCATGTTTTGCTATCTAAAATTGAATGTCAAAAACAATACGCCAGAAACGAGTGAAATAAATAGGTGGATTGATTTTGCTATCGGCTACTTTTAATGCATTCTGCGATTGGTCATTTAATAAATAGTGTTATCTGTGAATAGTGCGATAAAAAGCATACCGTAATAGTGTTACATTAAAACAGGTGTTACACTTGATACTTTTTATCTGAAAAAAAAAAAACTAACAGCAAATAATATTATTGTTAGTCATGGGCAAATTCTAGTTTGAATAATATAAATAAAAACCGTGCAAGTTCGGGTCGCTGAGGTAGCCGTGTAGCCCCGGCAAAGAATAGGGTTACCCCATCTCATCCCGTGGGTGTCGTAAAGGCGACTAAGGGATCTGAGGGAGATTAGCTAACCTTAAGTACTCCCCGCGCGGTGGCCGTAAAAACATTGCCAAATCCAATTGCAGAAGGTATGGTCAATGATGACTTACCGACTGCGCCGACCCAAATAAAAAAAAACTATTTAGGGTTTAGCGGACCTCGGGATCCCGAGAGGGATGCAACCAGGAACATCGTTCGGAGGAGAAGTGCGGGTCGCTGAGGGTTTCATACTCATGAACAACTGTATGTCGTTCTGTAATTTAATGAGCACCAATTTGACACTTGTATTTATAGTAAATTCTAAGTAATTACTTGTCTATGTAATGTGTCTGTCTCATTTTCGTTGAGGTTAAAAATCACTAATAAGAGCGAGACAGGGCTGAGGGTATTGCTTAGCCAAAGTAATCACTCGTCGTCTATTAGTGCGGGTGTTAGACCCTTTTGTTGTATGGGCGCTCATTCAACCCAGAGGATTATTTACACTGGTTTAAAGTTTTGTTTTGTATTTAAAGTTTTGTGCTTGTGAACTTGTTAGGAACTTTTAGCACAAGTTCCTAAAGGAAAAATTCCCGAAAATAAAAATAGTTAAAAATTGAGATACATTTTGGCACTTCTATGAGTTTTGCGAATATCTAAATTTGGCTATATCTTTTTATCGTGTTGATTTAGTTAGAAACTTGATTTTCATACACCAAATTATTTCAACCTCCACGGGTTCCCGAGATAAAATGTCTTGACAGACGGACGGACAGACAACAAAGTGATTGAAACAACGCTGAGTTGCTTAGTATTTTTTAATAAAGTAGGTATTTTAATTAGTAACTTTTACATAATTTCCAAATTAAACATCAAACAATGAAATATCCAAACATCAACTGTATTTATTATAAACTGTACCAATTACAAACTAACTAGAAATTTACTGATTCTCAGTTATTTACTACAAAAGGGCTGACTTAATAATTTAGATCACAAAGGAAAATTTAAGTACCTGTAATGGAAATAACATCATATAAATTGAATAATTTATCGTCAAAGTGACTACCAACTTACTTTCATCTTAATAAAATGTCAAAACAAACGTATTTCATTCTGTAAATAATGTTAAATACAAGGACAACAAAGAAACCCTATGTTGTTCTTCCCTTAAAATTCTTAATGGAGAAAAACAGAGTCGTTATAGTTCATTATACGCCGGAAGAGCGAAAATAAAGAAGTTTCCGGTTTTGTATTAAAACGAACGAATTCTTGTGGTAAGTAAAGTTCGTACTTAGTCGTTAAAAAATGAAATTCGATCTGAATTATCTGGGTCAAAGTTTCACAGTGTTGTATCATAAAAACAAATTAGGTTTATTTTGTGGATTGACTATTATACCTGTAGGCTAGGCTGTGAGGAAACCCACGGCCTAGTTAGCTACAGACGAATTGACCTGTTCTTTCCTCTGGGCATGGCTGACTAGGCGGGGACTAGGCTGGGTTAGGTGCTGGGCAAGCCTACTCCACCTAACAATGTCACGGGCACTACAGCGCTATATAAACCTTCAGTTAAAAGTTGCATAAATCATTTTAAAAATAATAGATGAAAAGGTTAATTTTAGACTAGCTGCATCTTGGGGTTTCACCTGCGTTATTCTCAGTCCCGTGAGAATTTTGAAAAATTCTGGCTTGTTTGGTGCATTCTCATAAAGAACACACTCTCAGACTTACAAGTCTCTATCAATAAAAAGCTTTGTCCTGAGTGACTGATTGATCAATTTTAGCTCAGGTTAGGCTTTGCGTTGAAAGCCTAACCTGATAGTAGAGAGCTAAAATTTGGAGTGTGTTTATATGATGGAGGCATTCAATAATGATGGATTATGTGGATGGGACTTATGTGGGTTAAACCGCGGGAGACAGTTAGTTAAAATATAAAACTAAACAGCTAAAAACTAAAATAAAAGAATTTGTTAGTAACGCCCATCCGAGTCAAAGATGCTGGCGACGCGACCACGCGGCGTGGCTTTTCCGAACTAGACAGCAAAGCAAAAAACCGCCATCCCTGCATCCCTGGTACAAAAATTATGTTCTGCGGTTTTACTCGGGTTAGATAACACACTGTAAAAATAGGGATAAAGAGCAAACCGCCTAATACTTACATGAAGAAATATTAAGGTTCCTCTGTCGCTAGTGGACGTTTAAGGTTTTTTTCTATACCAAGACCACTTCCTGTGGTATTGTTGTTTCCAGCCCCTATAACAAAATTCAAGCTTTATTTTTCGCAAGTAACCCTGTTTAAAGCCCACCACAAAGGTCGCATTTACATAAACCTTCGTATTTTTTGCTCATTTTTAGCTTGTACGCAACATTTTGAACCTTATTTGACCGAAATAGAGCATCTACCTAGATCTTATTTTGTTCTTATCAACGACTTTGCAATATTTGGGTCAATGAGGACCTAAAAGAGGATTTATTGTGTGGGTAACGATGATATTGGGATTGCGTGTTGGTTTTCAGGTTGAGTTTGCAGCGATACGTTTGATCAAACCGACTCTCGACCATTTCTCTTTGTGTTTCTTTGAAATGATTGGAGGAATTTGAATGAACCCTTACTAAGTGCAGTACCTAATATATATGTTAGTACGTGTTGTTCTATTTTTGTCTTATTTACAGCGCCTCTCGATCCAATACCGAAAATACTCGTTACCAAATCTACATACCATTTTTTATCGTAATTAGCTTTCTAAGCCTCAGCTTAAATACACCAACAAAGAATCACTAACAGCCTAAACATCCCAATTGGCTTTAATGTCCCTTCAGAAAAATTGATTCAGCCAAAAAACCTCGAATAACCTAGTTTTTTCTTTATTCTCAAAATGTTATGATGATTTCGTATCATAATATTACTATAGGTACCTACTTAAAATGTTAACCTTAGCCCAAATTAAATTAAATACCTATATTATTTTGATATACCTACGTAAACAGAATTCAATCCTTCATATTATGAATCTACACTGCAAGATGCATTGTAAGTGTAAAGTAACAAATAAAATAGAAATTATCCTCCAACAAAGACGGCTGAGCTGGATCTGTGATACAAAATACGCGCATTGTATGTTTTCTCAAGAAAAGTTATAATAACAATAAAACCTTTATTGAGAGTTAAGACTTAATATAAAAACGAATATAGAAAGATAGGTCTTATACTAGATGTTTAAGAGGAAAGACAAACCTACTCTTTTCTCTTTAAAAACTGAACAAACGAAGTCGATAGTTTCCTTCCCGAATAAAGACTGAAAAGAAAATATATTTATGCCATAAAACCTATATCTGCCATGACCATGCTCTACGTTTTGATTTTTTTATTAACCTATTTTTTAAATTTTATTTCGATTTCAATTAAAAACACTAAAACGTAGGGGCATCGTCAGGTTATATTGCTTAAACATATTAGCTCTTATGTCTTTATCCAGGGAGGAAACAGTGACTGTGTCTGTCTTATAGTGGAAGTCATTATTACACAATAATAGAAATTTATATTACCTATGTATCGTTTATTTTTATATATTTTAAAACAATAGTTTATCGAGATACTGACAGATCGAAACTTTTGTAGATATATTAAATTTCTTTCTCCGGCAACAACAAAATATATTGAATATATAAAATATCCAAATGTCATTTTAAAAATAGCCCGTGTCGCTAGATTTTATACTGACACGTTATAAAATTCACAATAAAAATGGTTATTTATTTAAAAAGTGTTATTGAGGATGAAAATATAAGCGGAGTGGCGACTAAACCGAATAACAACATTTTTTTTATTTTTAGATGAAAATATATTTTATTATTAGGTATTTGTAATTTGTCTAGTTTGCAGACGAAGAGCCATTTGGTAGTTAGTTATTAGATTTACTTCGAAATAGCACATTTTATAATAATTATAAAAACTTACTTAAATTAATTTGCTTTAGAATGTGACACCACTAAAATTACTTGTCCGATTTAATGCTTAGGTTAGGGCAGGCTTGAAAACTATTTGAACGTTATATGAACGTACGAACGAAAGAAAGAAAATCTGTCATCTGTCCTTCAAAACCGTCCAAAAATAAAATTTTCGGAGGGATCGATGACAAATTTTCTTCTGGAATTATCGTTCGTAGAATTAAAGTAGAGGCCCAGCCTGGGTTAAAAAAAGAAATTCCAGAATTCACTGATGCGTCAGCAAATTTTTAATTAATTTTTAGAATATTTATTTTGGTAAAAATGTGGAACAAGTAATAAAATCAGATTACAACAATAAAAACTAAAAGTCAAACATCTCTATAAATATTCTGATGATAATTTCCTCAGAGAGACCACGAACAAGACAAAGAAATTGCTTCTACGCAATTAAAATGCAAATGAATACGGTTTTATCAAGAAAATGTTCAGAATACGTACGGTGCAACAAAGAATGAAGAGAACGTGCCGCCGTTTGCATGTTTAAAAATATAATACGCTTACTTTCTTAAATAAAAATATATATGCTATAGAACCGTTGTTTACGTGTTAACCTCTCTGAAAAGATATGATACAGGGTTTTATTACTAACTAGCTGTACTTTGTGGATTTATCCGTGTTTGGCCCTAACTTATGAAAAAGTTCAGTCTTGTTCTACGTGCTAGATAGAATTTGCAAGTCAGTGATTATCGTGTCTGCGAAAATGTGACAGAGATTTTACTTAGCTAGAGTAATTACTTGATTCTAGATTCTAGTCTATAAATACGGGTGTAAGACCCGTATTTATAGACGAAATTGAGTAATTACTTTGGCTAAGTAATGCCCTGTCTCGCTCTTATTAGTGTTTTTTAACGTCAGCGAAAATGTGACAGACATATTACTTAGACAAGTAATTACTTAGAATTGACTATAAATACGAGTGTTGGTGCTCCACGCGCCAAGGGAATAGTTTTTAGTTGATTATAGTCGAAAAAAAAACTCTGTTACCAGGCAAATTAGGCCAAGCTGCAGGGAAATCACCTCTTACGTAGCCTTGCAAAAGGTGGTGTAACAAATTTTATGATTTTATGTTATTTAGCTAAGTTAGCTTGACATAAATTCAATTTCTTGACCTTGGGGCACGACGGGGTATGTCCGATATTTTGCTAATTTTTCGTTTTTTGCACATAGTGCCTCGACAGTATGATAGTATGATAATATGACAAAAGTGTCTAAGAACAGTATGTAGAAGTCAAAAACTCTTACATTCTGTCCATACATGTCAATTCTGTAAGTCTTACAGGTAAAAAGTTACAATTAAAAAAAGAAAAAACAACATTATATAAAATCAGTATAGATTTCTACGACAATTATTTTTTAATCGTTTCCATAATAAGCAACAACAAATTATTTGTGGTGGCCGCCTACAAAATGGCGCTAGTAGTACGACACTGTGTCTTATATTATGGCGCATTTAACATTTTTGCTCTTTTGATTGTAACTTTTTACCTGTATGACTTACAGAATTGAAATGTATGGACAGAATGTAAAAGTTTTTGACTTCTACATACTGTTCTTAGACACTTTTGTCATACGACTTATTATCGAGACACTATGTGCAAAAAGAATATTAAACTCAAAATATCGGATATACCCCGTCGTGCCCCAAGGTCAAGAAATTGAATTTATATCAAGCTAACTTAGCTAAATAACATAAAATTATAAAATTTGTTACACCACCTTTTGTAATGTGATTTCCCTGCAGCTTGGCCTAAATGTAAAATGATTTTTTTGGTAGCTATAGACAATTCTAAATACACTTGGTCCATTAAATCTACGCTAATATTTTAAAGAGGAAACATTTTGTATTTGTGTTTGTGTGTATGTGCGTCTCTATGTTTGTTTTGAATAAACTCAAAAACTACTCGGCCAATTTCAAAAATTCACCATTAGAAAGCTACATTCACCCTGAGTAACATAGGCTCCTTTTGATCCCGATATTTCCGATCAGGACTAACGCGGGTGAAACTGCGAAACGCAGCTAGTTCTTAATGAAATGAAATAATCATAAAGTAAAATGTCTAAGAAACTTTCCAAATGAAGTGTTTTAATCCAAGATTTCTCTTCAGCCGTAAAAATGTGTCTAGTAACCTAAAATTATAAAATCAATATACAGGCTAATTTAATTTACACTTGCCCAATCTTACTCTCATTTGTTAGGTGATTGAAGTAAGAACATAAATTAACTAATAACATTATTACCTACTAATAACAACACTTTTGAAACTGTACAGATGGTTGAGAAACATTTCTGGTGATTATCATAGAGTTCGTTTGTTTTGTTAAAAACAATATTTTGAGTGTTTCGCTTCTTGATTGATAGACGCGAAATTAATTTTAAGAATGTTGTTTTATTATTTTTAAAACTAACAACAATCCGCGGTTTTAGTCATGTAAATTTCTTTTTATTTTTGTAAATATTTTGGTGAAAAGTAATCGGTCTTTTTTCTAGAAGTATTTAGAACATTGATTTTTATGTCGCGATGAAATGCTCGAATAGTTAGGTTTGTTTAAAATAAGGTATCAACATTTGAAATATGCTCGGCTTCGAAATCCCTTTGGTAATGGATAACAGCATCATGTTAAGCGCGTTAAGACTTAAACCGTTTCATATTAATATTCTGTCAAACACCGTCACACATGGATTTTTCATAATCCCTACCCGTTGTCATACCTAGGTGAGCGGTAAACACAAAAACGTGTCGCGTTGTCGCGTCAATCTGTCAATCAGAATAATATGAATCAGTATAATATACTGATTCATATTATTCTGATTGACAGATGGTCGCGTTATGTTGCGTCGCGTTGCGTCACTTCATGTCGCATCACGTCGCTCACGTCGACAACGGGTTATATGTATAGCTCGTTTTCAATAATTGTTATCATTCAGGAAGCGTGACATAATTATCTAGTAAAGCAGTCCATTGACCCAGTATAAGCATTCTCTATATTTCCACAGCAGAACAAAAACCCTCCCCTTTTGGTGTGAAACATCTACAGGCGCAGGTACACCTAAAAAAAATCTTGTCGATACAGGCCATGGCGACGCCTCGCCAAGCTATATATAATAATATATCATGCCTACACATATGGCTACAAGTGTTGGTCAGTTTCGAGTGACTTGCTAATGACTCGTTAGCCGGTACCGTAGAGACTAGGGCTTCTGATCCGAAGAGGACGACGTTCGAATCTCGGGATC
The DNA here is from genome assembly GCA_958496205.1 of Idaea biselata. Taxonomy (NCBI): domain Eukaryota; kingdom Metazoa; phylum Arthropoda; class Insecta; order Lepidoptera; family Geometridae; genus Idaea; species Idaea biselata. Next base: position 4,549,962 of record OY292394.1, read on the forward strand.
AGGCAATCTTTTCGTTGATTTAAATATTTTGTCGAATACATCGACAAGTTCTGTTTTGATGTTTCAAATCTGCCAGGCGTCTTCCAGTCTAGATTTAGTTTCATCGTACGAGAAAAAATCTAAACATACGTAGATCATAGATACCCAACAAATTTTTGTCTACGCCTTAATATACCCAAACAATGTCCGTTTTAGACAGTTTTACTCCAAACCAGAACTTCTTAATGTAGGTTACAACTATTTACAGATACGAAAACCTCCATCACGCCAACAAAACACAGAAAGGGCATTCTGTCGCAAAAAAAAGGGGCAAACGAATAATTCCTTTTCAGAACTCTATAACTGTATAAAACGTCACGTCAGAAGAAGCGAAAAGCTATTAGGCATCAGCTTTTTACTTAAGCTGACGACCCCTTTTGGATTAAGAATCCTTAGATGAGTTGGGGATGGCTAGGAAAATAAAATTCTTATTTTAAGCACTGATAGTGTCCCTATATAGCCTTATTAATAAACGCGATGTAAGGTCGGAGTAGTGATTTAAAAACAAAGAAAATGATTTGTCTTTTTCCGTGACATGAACTTTCAAAGTTGACAGAAAGAAACAAAAAGTGGTAAAATTATTCCTACCTTTGGTTCAGTTATAGGGAATATTTGCCTAAAATTTGTACCCACTTACCTAACTTACCTAGGTACTGAGTTAGGAGTTTCAAGTGGTATGAAAAATAATAATTTGAAGTCGATTTCAAGGTTTATTTAAAAATAATTAAGTAATAAAGCCTACCAAATAATTTCAATTCAAACACTGATCGAAATAAACATAAATTAGAACAAGGTTATAACAAGGTTAAGGCTAGGCATTTACCTAGATTATCTTACTCTAATCTAAGGAAAATATGAAAATCCTTTAAAAGCTCGAATCTGAATTTTAAATATAGATTCATTTTAGGCTTACATTATTATAGGTATTATTAGAACCAAAGAATACCGTACCGTACCTAAGGATAACATTTCGCTAAGAGGTTAAAACAATTATTGTCTCCGTAGATTTCATAACCTAACAAAAAGCCACATTCTAACATTAAATTCAGTTCAAGTGTCAGCCTAAATTCTATGAAATATTGCTGACTGTCCCTTTACTTGTTCAAGTGGGCATTGACCGCCTCTACACTCGGGTGGAGTGGTGTTCGACCTAGATATGGAGTGCCTAAAGATACTAAGTCTCGGATAACTTGTAACGACTTGTTTAAATAAACTATGTTGTTGATGGCTTGTCTTATTATGGTTTTGGAACCAAAAATATGACATAATATACTGATTTTTTTTTATTTTCAAAAATGTAAAATTTACGATGTGTTTTTAAGGTGTCTAGCCTTATTAATAAACATGGAATAAGGTCGGAGTAGTGAGAACATGCTCTGTCCTTTTCCGTGACGAGAACTTTCAAAATCGACAGACAGAAACAAGAATTGGTAAAATTATTGCGGCCTTACTCCACGTTTATTAATAAGTAATGTTTATCTACCGGAGACCGTTATTTGATTTTCTTCCAAAATTTTTAATCAAAAATGGAATGTGCTAGTTGATTTAAACTTTTAGTATGAATCAATGGTGTTTCAATATAGTGAAAAGTTTGAAAAGGTTTCAAATTCGCCGATTTTATCCGGTTTGCATACCTTTCCAATTCGTTGGCCATCGCCTTCATCATTTCACTAGTTTATCGGGATTGAGACTGATGCGGGTGAAACAGCGGGACGAAGCTATTAGAAATACATAAATTAAGCACATGTTTTTCCTCAAATAATATTTTCCTTCAAAAATCTGTCCTTTTGATCTTCTCCCTTTTTCTATACTCGCCAAATACCCCTGAACATCACCAAAAAGAGAGGTGATTTGCTCATTTGGTAGGTAATAACTACCTACTCTGTTTACTTTTATGATTATATTACCATTAACTTATCAAAATAATAACATACGGTTGGTTATTTAAGTTGCCTACTCAAGTTGACTCGAGATAATATTATTACTATTTTTAGAAACTTTCATATTCTATGAGGGAAGAGAAATGTTATTATACTGTCTTCTACTGTCTTTGTATTTTTACAAGTAATGGACTTGGCCATTTTATGTGAATAAATGTTTTTGCTATTGAAGGAAATTTTCGTGTAGGTAGGTAATTGTATTTATTAGTCAACATCTACATCTATCTACACTAATATTATAAAGACGAAAGGTTCTACTCAAAAATCTAATTTCACTTTTATAATCATACAAAGATACAGCTTCTTAAGTACTTAAGCGTTTCGAAGCTAAGCCGCCGACAGACAGACGGATATGACAAAACTAAGAGGGTTTCTTGTTGACTACAAAACTCTAAATAAAGATATTTCAGAATCTTAGATCAAAAATGTAAACATAAAACTCATACATTTATTTAAAAGTGACAGCTCTTTGTTTTCTTTTTCCTTTAATATTGACAGTTCTTTGTTTACATTTTTGAGCTAAGATTCTGAAATAGAGTATAGTACATTATTATAGTTAGACACGGGTCTAGATCGCGTTAAAGATAATATACGGGGTATAACCCGTTTGCCGAAACGTCGAGGTACTGGTGGTTAGAGTTATTAATCTAATAATGAGCTATTGCGCATAATGAGAAACATCCAAATCGAGGCTCATTGTTTTTAGACATAACTCGACTTGTCGAGTAAGTTTGTATGAATAATTTCTCAAAAACTGTCTACAACAGGAATAAAGGTATTTCATATTCTAAAAGCGAATTTTTTATTCGTAGCAATTTTCGGCCAATCTATTCCAGAAACTCAGAGCAAGGTGAGACGTGAACCCGTCAAGAATTTCACAAAGCATTTTTCGAAAAAACTATTTTACTATACAGGGTGTTTCGACGAGGTATTAAGCCGAAAGGGGTTGCTCTAGAGGTCTAGGCGAACAACTTTTGTTCTACAAGATTAGGAAATTCGAAGTAGTTTTCGAAAATTTTGAGTTTAAAGTTAGCATGAAAATCAGCTGACATCGAATAAATAAAAGCTTTTTATTTATTCGATGTCAATCGAATTATCGAAAAATTAAAAAATTAATTTCAAACCTACAACTCTTAACATCAAGATTTTTCCAGTTCGGTAAAAATTATAATTTTGAAATCCCAGCAGGCGCGCTGCTCATTTTTCAGCGGTGCACAGTAATTTTTAGCTTGACCGCCCAATTGGGCTATACCCGACGCAATTGTAAAGTTTGAGGCACATCTGATTGTTTTTAGGGTTCGGTATAGGCAACAAGGAACTGTTTACTCTTTTTTCTAACTGTCTACCCTAAGACAGTACCTACCTTTACCCAAAAGATCAGGGCCTCTACCTAAATTCTACGAACGATAATAAAAGAAAATGAAACGATAATTCCAGAAGAAAATCTGTCATCCATCCGTCCGAAAATTTTAGATTCTGACGGTTTTGAAGGACAGATGATAGATTTTCTTTCTTTCGTTCGTTCGTTTGTAGAATTAAAGTACCTACCTCTCCAGAACCCATGCATGCAGCAGACGTATCTATTGATATTGTCCTCGTATATCTCTATCGGTCGATTGGCTTTTTAAAGGCCGCATAATAAAATTAATAGGCACCAAAATGTTTACATAGCAACAACAGAGCAAAAAATTCATTCACAATCACATTTTTACGAGGAAAAACCCTCATTGTGTCACTGCCTAGCATTCTAAGTAGGCATTCCAGCTCCCAACGGTTTCATTCGACCCAGATATTCTGGAACTGAAAGACAGATCAAAACAGTTTTCGTAATGAAACATTTTGAAGAAAATATTTCGTCAATGTGCTTTTGGTTTTATTTTGGCTACAAAGCGGCACCTACCTCTATATTTTACAATATTTTTATAAGAATAGGGATGAATTTATATTTGGGAAAAACGAAAACTTTTAGTAGGTACCTACCTACAAAAGTTTGGATTTTCGAAAGGGGTTATCTTCGGAAGTACTATTTATTACAGTCAGGAAAGGACTGAAGGTCCCAAGTGGATATTTTAGAGCTTTATTTTTTTCAATAACGGCTTAATAATTGTTGATATCATTAAAACCTCCTATGTTACAGTTATTTTATACAGAACAATCAACAAACACTGAACCGGTATTGAAAAAATAATGCTTTAAAATATGCATCTAGAACCTTAAGTCGTTTTCTGAGAATAGTAGTTTTAAAGTCGTCTACGGACTGTTCTATACTAGACTGAGGGACTTCTATCTTTGGCAGATATAAAATATTATTGTAACAATTTATATAAACATTCAATGTATCCTGCTATTTAGCATACTAATGCGGGTGAAGCTAAGGGGAATCGCCAGCCATAAATAAAATTGGGATAAGCCATGCCAATTTAGAAATAATTAGGTGAAATGCTAGACAGATTGAAATACGGGTAGGTTGGCTTCTTTTTCGTTCAAATTAGTCAATTCTCTTGAGAGAGAAGTATCTTGCGCTATTTATTTGTGGGCAATTTGGGTCAGCAGTGTCCTATGGTTTCAAGTGGTTAAAATTCAAGTATTTGTACAAGTAAGGTACCTATTTGATTCTCTTCTTTCCGTATAGTGCTGTGGCTCACCAGTGTTAGAAATGTTCAGGTCACAGGCCCCTAACGACTGCTATAACTATACCCGGGCCTAACTGCTCAACGTACTTTCCGAAGCACGGAACAGATCGAGAAAATTACCTATTATTGTGTTTCTGATTATTCATTTCATATTCAGATCAAGATAAGTAAGATGTATGTACCACGCTTTTCTAAAAACCGAAGCACAGAACAGATCGAGAAAATTACCTATTATTGTGTTTCTGATTACTTATTTCATATTCAGATCAAGATAAGTAAGATGTATGTACCACGCTTTTCTAAAAAAATTAGTAACAATCTTTAATTGAATGAAGAAAAACAGTTATCAGATCCGACCTGTCTTCTTTAGTGGCTGCACCGGTCCACGTACTGGACGTGGGTGAAATATTGCGCTAATTAATGGAGACAAGCCAAAGCTGTAACCCATATTACAAGCCTAACGTTTCATGAAATGTCGTACAATTTATTAATGGGATTAAAAGGCAGTAGGGTCCCATTCCTGAAACATTAATTTGAGTATAGCTTCTTTAATCATACTTAATTCTATTTAATAATACATTTGCAGCCTTTCATATTAATTTATATTTTCTGGCGTACTTTATTCAGTATAGCGGTTTAATATAGCTGCGGGTAACTTTATTAATTAAAATATAATATGGCCTCCTAAGCTTTAATAAACATGGCTTTTGTCATAATGAGAATGGAGTAAATGTTCGAGAAATACTTGGTTAAATAGTTTATTGTTGCTACTGTTACTTATTACGAAGTTATTGGAAAATTTGGAAATTAATACCTATGAAATCAAAGTGGAAAGGTAGGTCTGCATAAAGGTACGAGTTGGCAACGGGCGACATGAGGCGGCAGTGGACGTCTGCTGCCGCCTCATGTCGCCTGGCATCGGGACTTACGCGGGTGAAACCGCGGGATGCAGCTAGTAAAAGATTATAATTGTTGGTGAGTTCTTTATTGTTTTTAAGGTAGGTATGTTTTTTTTAATTAAAATTATGATATTTTTTGTACTCACACGTAATTATAATAACACACATACACTTTCTTATGCTATCCGCGCCTTTTATAGTCTACTTGCAGGAATAATTAGCAATATTCATTACCCACTCTTAAGAAGAGCATTATTTTAATATTGCTTTTTGCAATATTAACTTTAGTTCTACGACTTTTGGAAATTCAAAGTACTTACTAAGTAATACTTTACTTTTTAGATTAGATTAGATTAGATAATGCTTTATTGTACCAAAATAAAATAAGATTACAAAAAAAATTAAAAACATTAAAAAAAAACACAAAAACAAATAAAATTTAACATAAAACTAGATTAAACAATAATGGTACAATGGGCGGACTTATCGCTAAAACCGATCTCTTCCAGGCAACCTTTAGTAAAAGATTATAATTGTTGGTGAGTTCTTTTTACTCTGTGGTTCCGCAACTAGCCCCCTATATCTGGGCCTTTTTGCGTGACTTTAAGCCGTAGGTTTCCTCACGATGTTTTCCTTCACCGTAAGAGCGATGTTAATAGCGCACTTAATTTTTTCCCAAAGAAAAATACATTGGTGCGCGGTCGGCTATGATTCGAAACCACGACCTTCGGCATGAAAGTCGCGGTATCTACCACTAGACCAACACCGCTTTTATAATATACTAGCTGACCCAGCAAACGCTGTTTTGCCTTATAAATTATAGATAGTAGCTGATTCTCAGACCTACTGAATACGCATATAAAATTTGGTAAAAATCAGTTGCGCCGTTTCGGAGGAGTACGGTAACTAACATTGTGACATGGAAATTTTATATATAAGATCAAATATATATTATTTATTTCAGAGTTATTGGTTATTGACCTTATATTTATCTTCTATATGCTTTGGACTACTACAATCTAAACATTAACAGCTGTTAGTTTTTTAACTTAATTATGTTAGTTTGTAAAAACAAAACAAAAAATGAAATAGGTACCTATTCGAAAATTCATATAATTATAAATTATCGAATTTGTTTTCAGTATTTTTAAATACGTTCGAATTTCCGAACAATAGTTGTTCGCGACGACTAGAAACCCCCTGACATGGCTTAATTTAATTTAAATGTGACATTTCTTTGATATCTACATGTCAAAGCCCGTTTTACAAAGAACAGGCGAGTTTGCATGCCCGCCCGATAGATGGCGTTAATCTGCCAGTTACATCGCGGTATCGTTGCGTTTTCTCCTGACACTTATAAGGTCTGGAATATTGGATTTAATCACAGGGTAGTTAAGATAGTATGTAAGATATGTTAATGTTAAGTTAATATGTCACACGTATTATAATGGTTCATTAGGGTACCGACTACTCACACTTTGTGTTATCTAACACTTATAAATTTTTGAAATCGTTTGCTAGAGTCAAACTCTAGCAAACGGTGTTTGACGATTATGCCTGGCCGTATTCGTTTTCCATATTCGGGATTCCTGAATGCTTCAAATCCATACAAAATGTCTTGATTACCGCACACGTTCGTCTTGTTTCCGGAAAATGTACTGACTGTAAACATTTCGAATAAAAAAAAACGTATACGAAACACGTACTTGTGCGGTGTGCGGCAGTGTAAGCACTAAGGTTGTACTGTGGAAACTAGACAAACGGATATGCTACATTATTATAAGTACTTACTTTTTTTTTGTAAATAGGTACACAGATAATAATATGATACATATAAAACACCCAGACCAGAAACGAACATTTACTTGCACCCGGCGGAATCTAACGCACAGGGACTATCAATAATCCGACCTCATTCCACGTTAATTAATAAAAAGTTTAATAAACTATCGTCCTTGAAAGATACTGGGATTGATTGATTGGGCACACCAAAAAAATTACCATAACAAAGAACATTGAAACATCACAATGGGCGGCCTTATCGTTGTTTATTCGATCCCTATCACAATTGGGTAAAAAAAACTCGTATTTCGGTTTATATGCGTGGTGTTATCTCAAAAATCTACAATTGGGGAATTTACCAACCTAGTTGAACTTTTTTGCAGGTATGGTCAATAAGTAGGTAATTAAAATAAAAGTATTGAACTAACCCCAAAACTAGTAGATACAAACAACCTTTCTAAAGTCAGGTCTGGACTGAAAATTAAATTTGGTAGTTCTCTTCAATAAAATGTAAATTTATTCATATTTACTTATCAGTTTTTACTTAATTTACATGTTAATATTATCGGTAGTTGTGGGAAAATACTTTTGAAAAATGAAATTGCTTTTTAATTTACATATTTTGATCAATATTGATAACATGTTTTTTTTTCCTCGTAATAATATTGAATAAAACCGGTCTCTTATTTTTTGTTTTGTTATTCATTAAAATCGATACCTATAAGTAACTGGATTTTAGGGTAAATTATATAAGTAAGATATCTTAAAATTATTTTTCATCCCATCTATTCGAAAACAGCTAGTCTAATCCCTGTAAACAAGGCCTGAAGTAGCGCTTTGCTGGCGATGTTCCTAGCAGGGATTTTCATAGCTCATTATTGCCCTGCAAACAGGGCAATAATGAGCTATGAGATTTGAATTTGGAATGTGAATATTTTTAAAAAGTTTCAATTAACAAAGAGTTCCTATCACCGTACTGCGTGTCTGATAGGTAGGTGATAGGTGATAGACCGAGCAGGTTAAGCAACACATGTGTCTGATAGGTGAGCGATGGGTGTTCGACCGTACAGGTAGAATATTGGTAAAATGCAGGGTTTTGGTAGAAAATGGTAGGTTTTGGTAAGAAATGGTAACGTTCGTAGAAATTGGTAGGTTTGGTGAAAAATGGTAGGTATTGGTAGAAAATGGTAGTTTTTGGTAGAAATGGTAGTTATTGGTAGAACTAACTCATTTTCTCATAGAGGGTGATGAAAAGTAGAATGTTCACCTCGGGAGCAAACACTATTTTTCGCTCGAGTGAGATACTTTGAATCCCTCGATTCGCTCAAGATTCTACTAAAGAATCCCTCGCTTCTCTCTGGATTCAAAAAACACTCTCGCCGTAAAAATAGTCTTTTCTCCCTTGGTATACAATCTACTATTACAACATTAGGTATAGATTCTTCTTCTGTTTTCGCGATATTGTATTGAAATTAAAGACATTTTTCGGTTTGAATCGCGTGGTTTTTATTACTTTTAGCATTGTCTCTTCTTCAGGATAGACACCTATCCTGAAGAAGAGACCTGGAAAGGTCTCGAAACGTTGAGCGTTGTAACAATGCTAAAAGTAATAAAAACCACGCGATTCAAACCGAAAAATGTATTTAATTTCAACATTTGGTATGTTTATCTTATCTTACTAATATTACAATTGCGAAAGTTTCAAAACAAGTTAAAAACTATGTCTCAAATAAATGCGCTCACCTACAAAAACAAAGTCACATCTAGTGCACATATTGATTTCAATACATCTTTGTTGCCCATCCATTATCCCTACAATAACATCACCTTATTTGTCTTGCGGAGAAAGATAGAAACTAAGCAATTAGAGTACTAGGATAAAATTTTGACGTAGCAACTAGCGCCGCCGTCAACTGAACAAGTCAACGTGGTTAACGCAAATGTACTACGATCGTTCGATTCGTTCAACTTTTTTAAAATATACCCACATTTATTTAAGTTAATAACTTGTATGCCTAGCAGTTAAATTTTGTTTAGACTAAGAATTCTCAATGTAAGTGAATTGTAAATTCTTTTTTGAGAAAATAAATATCTTAACCACAAGTTTCGAAAGTTGCGACTCTGTTTATCTGTCTGTCTGTTACGCTTTCACACCGAAACCGCTGAACCGATGTAGATAAATTTTGTTATTGAGATAAATAGGACCTTGGAGAAGGGCTACTTATGATCACGTAAATCCCGCAGGATCGGGACTTACGCGGGTGAAACCGCGGGCGCAGCTAGTAAACTAATATAATTATTTATTGTTTCCATTACTAAAAAAAAACAAATCGGCATTAGTTAAATTGTTTAAGTAGGTAGGCTATTTCAAAAATTTAGTACTAAAACGTAAACAAAAATCCCATAGATTTATTTGAAAGTTACAGCTCCTTATTTGCTTTTGCCTTTGAAATTGACAGTTACCTATTTGTTTACATTTTTGGTCTAAGATTCTGAAATCTATACTAATATTGTAAAGAGGTAACGTTGGTAACATGTATGTATGTATATTGGGGGTAATCTCCGAAACTACTGGACTGATTTCAAAAATTCTTTCACCATTAGAAAGCTACATTCACCCTGAGTAACATAGGCTACTTTTGATCCCGATATTCCCACGGGATCGGGACTTACGCGGGTGAAACCGCGGGAATCTGCTATAGGTTATATAAACCTTTACCTATTACAACCAATAAGGTTTTTTGGGTGTTTTAATATTTTATAAGAATTTCTTTTCTGATAATAAATATTTTTTAAAAAATAGGTAATAATGAAAAGGTATTCAGATAATGATGGAAAAAAAAACCCTGTCAACATATACAATGATAGGTACATTTCGATATAGATTACTTTAGGATTCAAGACGTAGAAGCTCTTCTTCTTCTTCTTCGTGTCAAAGACTAAATTTTAAATGTACTTTGCTCAAAACTTGGCGAAAGATACAGCATTATCTGTAGCTGTATTCAGGTCCTCCATCGAACAACTAGTGGGACCAATGGAGCAGACCATGAGGTGGTCCATCGTCTGCTCGGCCCTTCCACAAATACACGGCGTGTCACCCTGTCCTCTAAAACCCCCCCGTACGTAAAACGTAGAGGCTTAAGTTGACGACCTCTGTGGCGCGTCGTGCGAAAGCGCGACTGCAATGCAGGAGGTTGCGGGTTCGATTCCCGCCGGTTGCAAGTATTTATGCTTATAAAATAAATATTTGTGTCTGGTCTGGGTGTCCTTCTATGTATATGTATGTATTTACAAACGAAAAATAAATATAAGTATGATATCCGTTGTCTAGTCACCGTAACACATGCTTAGTCGCTTACCACGGGGCTAGATGGCGCTGTGTGTTGTTCACAGAATTTATGTATTATTTATTTATTTTATTTAAGTATATTTTTAATTTGAAAAATCGGTTGTGTAGGTACTAAGAAGTTTTCCCACTGACAAACAAATTTCAAATTAACATTGTTGCTTTACCTACCCAGTGCCAGTGAAAAATTTACGTACTGTCGATCGAAGTAAACCAGAGAATATTTAAGCGTGCCGTTGTGAACCGCAAGCCTGTGATTGGTAAACCTACTTCAATTAAAATTATTTATTGGAATTGTTTTTTTTGGCGACATGCAGTTCATCCATGCTTCGATGGTTATTAAACTATCATCGTGATCTTGAAAGCAGTGACGAAGCCGGAATTAAATCTGCATCGATTTTAAAAATAATTCGGTATATGAGGTAGTTTCTTGTTATTTAATGAGGTCTGTTTTTTAATTTTTGAATTATTTATATGTTTGCAATTATTTGATCACGATTAGACAATAAGTATAGTACCAAATTATCGAAAATCGAACTTGGCCACTAGATGGTATTAAAATTTAGGTGCCCCTGATATTTAAAAAAATAAACGTCATCGAATCTTAAACGGCGGAAATATTAGGTAACATAGGCACCGAAACACTATGTAACGAATAAAAAAAAACCAGTCGAATAGATTTGTGTTTTGGAAGTTGGATAAAAAATTAGGCATTACGTTACTTACCTATACTATGTTACGTTAAAATACTTTGATCCTAATTAAATAGGAAACGTAAGTCTCGATATCATTATGCTCACTGTGCGTCTACAAGATTAATCGCGTTTAATTTTCTTTAAATTCTAAATCTTGTTTGAGCAAACATGTAATTTATTTTATCTACATAAAAATGTCAGTTTGTTAACATTTACATCGAATTTGCAGTTAATTTATGGAAAAACTGGTAACACGCTCGGTTTTACTTGTGAGTTTTATTTGTTTAAACAAACAATAAAGACATTTCAATCAGTGAAACCACAGTTTACTTAGTAGTTGGCCTCGGCGCTTGTAAAACTATTACTTTTTAAAGCTAGTTTACCCCTAAATAAACTAAGTTTGGTTATCTCTTCCAGTTTTTTTATTTAAGTGAGCATAGCTGGCATAGTTGAAGGTGAATGCACATTATGAAAAACTGACTTGACTAGGTATGCAGAGCTGAGCAAAACTAAGTTAGTTTTGTAACCGCGAAAATTCGGCTCAATGGCGTTAAATTCTTCCTGTAGATTTAGCAATCCCCAACGAATTTAATTATCTTACTCGGTAAGCTAACTTGGTTAAATTAGCAAAGTGCTAATTAAGTTATTCATAACTCTCTAAAATCAATTAATACAAACTTCAAAAACAGATGTTTCACCACAACTTTTACCAAATAACTTATGGTTTTCTGATCATCAGGGTTCAAGCTAACGTCTATTTTAGATCTCCTACATTTTTCGTCCGATCCGTGGATAGCATAAAACTATAAGACAAGTAAAATATTCTAATTATTCCTGCTAAGACTCTGCTGGTATCGCAGGTAGGTAGGTACGTATACTTCAAAAAGTCTCCGGGAATAATTTTTGAAACTAGGTAGGTACACTTTTTAACCGACTTCAAAAAAAGGAGGAGGTTTTTAATTTGACCCGTATATTGTTTGTATGTATGTATGTGGATATGTCCGCGCCGTACCTACTCCGGTATATTAAGTCACATTTTGGATAATTATTTTTTTATTTGGAAGATGAGAGTCCCGAGTTGGTCACATCATTTTTTTTTTAAGTGTCTTAGTAGGTACCTATATTATAATTTATTTTTTAAAATGACAAGATGTTATGGCTTATTCCCGATTGTGCTATTATTTTCTCACACGGACAGATATACAAAAACGAAATAAGAGGTCTAAACGAGTCAATCGGCAGATAGAGAGTGTACTGTCTGGAAGTGCTATTAACATTTCCCGTACCCAAATTAGAAGATTTAAATCGAGAACTAAATTAAACCCGCTAAACTAACTGAGATTAAATTTAATCATATTTATCTTAAGAGGATGCGAATCAACACAATCGGCCAAGTTGTCTTGGAGTAATCGACAAACATCCATAAAAACAATATCACAACCGAATTGCGAACCTCCTCTTTTTTTATAAATCGGTGAAAATAATCATTTTTTAAAATTAGGCAAGCTTAAGGCCGAATAGAGTGTTCCATTTATATTTATGTAATACCACATTACTAGGCATGCCTTTTAAGTTCTGTCGTTTGTATATTTGCCGCCAATTTTAAAATTAGAACTTTTCAAAATTCAAATTTGTTAGAATTTCGAATATCAAAACAATTGAAAGCATTAGGATTAATGCAATTGTTTAGTCACAGCGTTGGTTTGAATCTGTCAGGTCACGTACGAAAATGAATCTTACTAAGGAAAATGTTCGTGCAATAATTTTTTATAACTTTCGAAGAGGCCTCACGCGACTTCAGTGTTTCGAAGAGTTAACATCTGTATTCCATGATGAAGTCCCATGTCTGCGGACCATCGAACGCTGGTATTTGGAATTAGAGCGTGGACATACCACACTTAGTGACAAATCTCGTGAAGGACGTCCAAAATCCGCCTTCACTGAAGATAACATCGTTGCTGTGAGACAACTAATCGTCGAAGATCGTCATGTGACATATCGAGAGATAGAGGCGGTCATGTTGCGACGATTGCACTTGAAGATCGTAGAACGGTTAATGCGGAGTGGTATACCACAGTTTGTTTACCACAAGTCATCGCCGAACTTCGGAAATCTAGCCCAAAGCGACGCATCATCCTGCACCATGACAACGCAAGCTCACACACCGCTCGTCAAACGATTGAGTATTTGAAGCAGGAAAACGTAGAAATTCTTGACCATCCTCCATACAGTCCTGACCTAAGCCCTAACGATTTCTTTACATTTCCTAAAATTAAGAAAACTCTTCGTGGTCAAAGGTTCCAGTGCAGTGAAGAAGCGGTCGACGCTTTCAAGTCAGCCATTTTGAACACCCCCACTTTGGAGTGGAATAAATGTTATAATAACTGGTTCGAGCGAATGGAAAAGTGTATTAAATTTCGTGGTGAATACTTTGAAAAACAATAAAAGGTACCTACTACAAGGTTATGTAGTTTTTTTTTCTTCAAACGACAGAACTTAAAAGGCATGCCTCGTATTGTACCTACTTTTATTCGCAATAAATGAATTGAATTAAAATTAAAATAATTAAATAGATAAGGCGGTTATGATGTAAGTAAAACACATGCACACGTACAAATTTCGATATCCCTATCTATGTATAGTAGGGTGGAGCGATGTTGTATGGGTTTTTTTTCTTTTTTTAATGTAATCAACACTGAATACCAAAAATATGTTGCAAATAGAATAGTTATTTAAGAATATATATTTTTTATTTTTATAGGACATATTTTTTAGCCCTCTACTTCAGTTCAAAATTTAGAAATTTTTGCCTTATTGCTGTGGCTGTTGAAGTTGAATGAAGCCTTAATATTTGAATATATTTATTTCAAAAATACAAATTTTATGAAATTAGATATTTATTTTTATTTTTTTAAAGATACTTTATAATTATTTATACTATTTGGTTATTTTTTTGTATACTTTATTTTAAATTTTACAAGACAATAATCAATCCATTCCTGGCCTTCTGCCGAGCGATCAGAATATGGCATATCGATCACAAATTACCTTGTTTCTATTACCTAATGGTTCTGGAACAAAGTGTGATGGTTTTGAGGTACTTCGTTGGCCTACAGTTGGCACAGAAGTGGAGGTAAACCTTTTGAGAGTCTTCACTTTGGTGTTGGAGTTGAATTTGGATGGTTTTCGTTGCTTTGAACCTTATGGGTCAAGTTTTTTGGCCTTAAAATGTTCTGCTTATTTTTTTTTGTCTCTACGAGATCTAAACTACCAATTGCCATCTCTTTTTTAGTTCTTTAATCGATATGAAACATCCTATCTAGAACAGGAACCTTTTTATCGCGAGGGCTATTACAGTTATTGAAATCACTGCATTTGGAACTACAAATTCTGACTTCTTGCAGTTTTACTCTGTAATTTTTAGTTTGTTTATATTTAGGGTATCGAACAAAATGTAACTACTTATCGTAATTGCATTTCAACTGGTGTCTGACTCGTTGAAGAGCAACAACAGGCAACAATGCTGTATCCCAAATGTCCACGATATCACGTCCCACACTGTGTCTAATATTTCGGAAATAGCAGGTTGTTTCCCATGTTTCCTGCTTTTAACCGATTCCTATATCCTAACTGAAAAGGAGCTATGTTTTAAAAACAGATATCGTTGGTAGAATTAATTTATTAACCAAACAATTTGGATCGAAAAAAGGAAAACCGGTGTTAATTCGAGTCATTCTTTTGGCCATTATTTTAGGTTTAAAACTAACATAATTAATTTCGCCACAAAACAAGTAAGTGAAAAATAATCTCATGTCATTATCATAACAAAAAAAAACAATTATTGTCAATCACTAAATTAGCGAAACAAATGAAATTACGAAGCTTAATAACTACGCCGTTTTTCGTTAAGTATCTGTATTTTTCTAGGACGTTTTGTTTATAAATATACTAAATTTGGACAAAAATCGTTAAAATATTTAAACTATAATATTTTAGAAACAAGATGAGTAACTAAAAGACAAATTTCAAGCTAAAGTCAGTTAATTTGTGACTTCTTATAGTACACCACATTGTGCGAATTTTTGAAATCTTTAAATGGCAGTAGAGGGCTAAAAATAAAATCTTTTTAAAACTTTTTTGATTTAATTGTATTACTAACACCCAAATGCAGCCTTTTATAACTATTCCGTATTCAATTATTGAAAAATAAAATATCGCTCCACTCTAATGTATAGTCTTACCCGGAATTATAAATTTTATCTGCCTATAAAATGTTTGTTTCTAGTTCTGGGTTTGTGTAGCATATGCAAGTTCCTATGTATTTACAAAATAAAGTATTTGATATATGAATTCTATCTGCTCTTTAGTCTAGATTATGCTCTGTATATTTCCTAATCTATTGAAATAAAATTCAATGTCCTGACTGATCTATTATATCAACGCAGAGCCCAAAACCGCTGGTTCTAAAGACATATTTGGATATTTATGGTAGTATCCACAAAGGAAGGTATTTTGGAAAATCCCAAGGGATCGGGACTTACGCGGGTGAAACCGCGACTCTGCTAGTTTTGTATAAATGTCGTTTTAACATTATCATTCTCTTTGTTACAGGGGCTTTCGCCCAGTATGGAAAGCAACCTAACACTAAACGAATCCGCCAGGCTGTTGATTGAAGCATCGAAAGACATACAGAACCCGAACATTCTATTACAGAAGTTCTCACAGAATAGAAAAGTCGACGACCCAATCAGATCTATACTACTTACATTTTATGGTATCCTGGTTGTTATCGGAGCAGTTGGAAATGCATTGGTTGTTATATCAGTAAGTATTTCTTATTTTTTTTGCTTACTTGAAATATTGTCAAGGAAAAATGCATCATCAAAAAATATTTTGTGATGGGGTTCAAACGTGCATCCCTAGCTTGCCGGGCGAGTGCTCTATGTAACCACTAAGTCACACGAGAACCCGCGGGAGACAGGAGATCTCTTTACTGATGATGCATTTTTCTTTCATCGTATTTGTAGTTTTCTGTTTTCAATGAGGTTTTTTTAACTCTTAATTACCTTTTTCAAAAAACAGAGATAAGTTTAAGGTTCGATTATTTACGAATATACACAGTTTATAACCCAGCTAAACGAACACTAGGTATTCTTAAACGTCTCGGAAACTTGCAATTTGCAGAACCAGTCGTCGTTTGCAGAATCAGCAAAAACACTTCTTTGTGACTTCGTTTTGCTACTCCCCAGTCGTAAAAGACCTATTCAAAATTCAAAACTATTTATTCATTTAGAACGATGTATAAATTACATACGTCCGATCCAAGAAGAACGTCCAAGAAACTCATGAGGTTTTTTTTTAAATAATTATAATAACCACTATCTAATGAAATCATTATTTTATTGTTCCTTCGCTGTTTAAAACGTCGTTTTGTCTCATCAGGCTTCACACAGGTTCACCAAGAGCGAACGTCAACGCAAAAAGGCATTAGGCAGAAGCCATTACGCTTTTTTGAATTTATTATGGAAATAATATAAAAATTCAAATATTTTATTACATTTTAAGCCCTAACATTAATTTTATATTCGCTGAAAAAACTCCTAACATCTGGTAACATTAGTTTCAAATGAAAATTCGATACCTACGAGATTATTTAAAAGCAACATTACTCAAACCAACACTGTTTGGAAAGAAGTTAATACTATTATAAAAGAAATTCTTTTGGTAGAAATGCCTTCCTATTTATATCATTAAATTATTCGGATAAGCTGACAATGGACGACTTTGGCTGAAGAAACATCATACAAAAGGTTTCCTTAAAAAGCGTACGAGGGTTTATGAAAATTCTTTAGGATCGGGGATACACGGCCTAGAATATGTTGATGTGATCTCATTGGGTGTAAGTTTGTGATTGAATAGGTTTCTCGAGTAATTTTGGTGTACGACAGGGGTGACGTATTGTATCGATTGAAGCGACTTGATATCGGGGTGCGAGACATTTTGACGACAAAGTTGATGTGATTTCGAAATTCGTAACGGCTCATAAATCATAATTCACCTGTCGTATCGGGTGACGATGTCTGAAATTGATGTAATACGCGTTTCTGAAGTCACGTAGTAATAAAATTTACCGTTGGCAAGGTTTTTTGTGCATAGTTAATAATAAATAATAGTCTTTGCGATTTAGAGTCTGCGTACACTGGAACGTTTTGTTACCTTTTTAATATTACATTTTTGATAAGACTTTTTGATACATTAGAATCACATCTCAGTCAATCCTGAAGAATGGACCTGGAAAGGTCTCGAAACGTAGAGCGTTGAAACAATGCTAAAAGTAATAAACAACACGTGATTAAAACCGAAAAATATCTTTAATTTCAATACAACATCGCGATAACATAAGATAAATCTTTGATTTAACAATTATGGTTTTAAGTAGATTACATGAATGACAATTTTATTGGTTTTGGAACACGGTCTTCAAAATATTTGGATGTTGAGTTAGTTAGTCCCAGTCTGTCATTGCTGTAATAGAGTCTAGTCATTATCCCCCTTACTTATAAACGACGACTAACTTTATAAAACGTTTGTCTTTTACTGTCACATGAAGTTTCAAAGTTACATAAACTTAGTCATCGCTTATAAGTAAGGTTAGTAATTAGTATTTTTATACACTGATGTTTTCCCTTCTTCAAATTCACTTTGTAATAAATATTCATTACACTTAATACAATATGTCAACATTATCTATTTGTATTATCTAAATGTTATTTATTATCTATATGACAGTGTTACGTTTTTATCCAATTTTGTACTTAGTCAGAATTGAGTGAGTTAGACGTAAATGTCTAGGTAATGAAGCTTAACTTAATGTAAGATCTAAATACGTAACAAAAGACTACGCTTTAAAATTATATACCTAAGGCTTAGGACGGTTTGCGTCAGACTGGGTTAAATATATAACTTGCAATTGTTTAATTTACTTATTAATGTCTAACCGCGAGCTTCTTCAGCCAATAGTAAAGTCAATACAACTAAACTGACACCTTCAAGCCAAATTTCCGAAAATTTCCTTTGTGACGTTACTTTTAGTTGTAAAGGTACGAATTGGCAATGGGCGACATGAGGCGGCAGCGGACGACGTGTCGCGGCAATACTACCTGGTTTCTATGTATTTCTATGAAACTCGAAGCTAGCGACGCGTGTCGAGCGAGCGTAGGGAATTTCGTAGAAATACATCTCATGTCGCCCATGTCGCCCGTTGCCAACTCGTACCTTAACTTTGACTTTACTATCGGTGAAGAAACTCACCGTAAATCCTTCTAATATTATAAAGATAAAGGTTTATGTGTAGTAAGTAAGTAAACTAGTAGGTATGTTTTTTATTCTTCATGTTAAAACTACTGAACCGATTGCGAGGAATGCATGCATATTCATCGCAAACGGTCGCATTGGTTTGCAGATAACTGGATATCTGGATAATTAACAAACAAGCTAAATTTTGATCCCGATAATCCCGCGGGATCGGGACTTACGTGGGTAAAACCGAAGAACGCAGCTAGTCTATAGAGTTAGATATATACCTAGCTCTATGGACATATACTAACTCCGGCTAGTACAAGTAGGGCTTAGTAACTACAATAAAATTAATCTTGTGTTGGTATTAGGAAAAGTCGTGAGACGTTTGCGTTATCACTCTCTTACACAGATAAAACATTGAGATCTTAGTAGGTACCTACGTCGCGTCGGTGGTTGTAGATATATCTTCTCTAGAAATAAAAGTACAATGTCTACGTTGGTATCACTAATTTCACTTCTTAAATGATAATTAAACTAAGTAAATGATAATAAAATAATATAACAAATTCTCTGACTGTCGTAAAAATTAACCATATTCTGGACAGGAGTAGGTTTTAGAGATAGGAAAAATCGGACGTGCAAAATGCAACCGGATTCCTAAAATCACAGCCTTTTGGTCCAATACCGAAGATGTTAGAGGGATAGAGAATGTGCATTTCACTCGTCCCAACTTAAGAGGATAGTCTCCATTCTCTTTCTCCATACAAACGTAGTTTAAATTTTCCTCCCTGGATAAAGACATTACAGCAAATATGTTTATGCCATAAAACTTATATCTGTCATGACTATGCATGCATCTAGGTATATACCTTTTTATTTTTTTCATTTAATTATTTTTTATTATTGATTATTAGTTTAATTAAATATATGTACCCACCTATGTAAATATATGTAAATAAACTTTTAATACATTAAAAAAATGAGAAAAAAAAAGGTAGGTGCATTGTTATGACAGATATAGGTTTTATGGCATAAAACTATTTGCTTTAATGTCCATGTCTAATGTCTAAACCAGGGAGGAAAATGTAAACTACGTTTGTATGGAGAAAGAAAATGGAGACTATCCTCTTAATAAGGCTGTGACGTCATATCATATAGAATTGTAGCTTTAGTTAAATAAATAACTTAATATTGGACGACGTTAACTAGCCCCAAACTAAGCATTAGGCTTGAAATATGGGTACTAGACGACAAATAATGCCTAATGTCTGTTTGCGTTAACGTTCGCTCTTAGTGAACCTGTGTGAAGCCTGATGAGACAAAACTACGTTTACACATTTTACTTTTTTTTTAAATACAAACCTAGGTAATTAAAATTTTATGTTAGGTACCTACATAGAAAACACCAGAAACAAAGTAGCTTATTTTGTTACGCTAATGTGTAAAAATTATGTAAAATGTAGGTTTATAATTTACAACCTGCGTCCAGTTTCACCCATGTAAGTCCCGATCCTGTCGGAATATCAGGATCAAAAGTAGCCTATGTTACTCAGGGTGAATGTAGCTTTCTAATGGTCAAAAGAATTTTGAAATCGGCACAGTAGTTTTTGAATTCATTCATTACAAACATACAGACACACACAAACACCCCAAAATACAAATCTTTCCTCTTTATAATATTAGTGTAGATGTAGGTAGATATAATCTGTATACCTAAACCAATTTGTCCCTTTCAGGTAGTACGAAAACCAGTGATGAGAACTGCTCGAAACATGTTCATAGTCAACTTGGCAGTCTCGGATGCTCTCGTCTGTACTGTCGGCACACCCCTGACACTGATGGAGCTGCTGACGAAGCATTGGCCACTGCCGGACTGGCCGAGTCTATGCAAGGCTTGTGGAGCGATTCAAGCCATATCGATCTTCGTGTCCACAATTTCTATAACAGCCATCGCCTTGGATAGATATCAGGTAAGATAAGTTTTTTTCGTTGTATTTTTTGGATGTAGGTAGGTACTGTGGTGTAAAGAAAGTATCTACATATGAAATTTATAGACGCGTATGGTGGTCGCCATTTTGAATTTTATTTTATGTTACCTATCTAAGTACCATTGGACAGACGAGACGAATCTAACGATACCCTAAATAAAGAAATTATCTGTTAAGAACCCATTGAAATTTTTCATTGTATATAGATAGGTAGATAGTTGGTTTATTTATTATTATGGAGCTAATAGTTAGTCCGCCTCGGCGCTTGTAATAGAGAAACGGTTATATTTTTATTTAAATTTAAACAGGATAATTTGTTTGACCATTTGTAGACAATCAAAGGTAGGTACCTACCTAATCAAATGAAAGTGGTATCTACCTATCGTTTCATATTTTAGCATTTACCACACTATATATATATATGTACCAATTTTTTCGATCATGGTTCATTTACATAGTTTTACCGATTTTTTAGTGATTTTTTTGTTTATAATGATAGGTATTATTTATCCTTAAATTGTTTTAAACAAATGAATAGGTTTACAGTCATGTTTGGATTGAAAAACAAATTAAGGTTTTGTCTAACCAAACAAGACTGTAAAACTTTTTATTTATTTAAAATAGGTAGGTTAAAATTTAAAAAAAAATACCTAACATTATAAACAAGAAAATAATATTATGAAAAAAAATAACTATGAACGAACAATTTGGTACCTAATGTGGTAAACCCTAAATTATGAAACGATATGTAGGTACCTACCTACATTTGATTACCTACATTGAGCTTTTCATTCCAATCCCTACAACGTAACTGATTATATTTTTAAAAGCAACACAAACAGTAGTTGCTTTTCAAAAGATTACGCTCGAGGTTATCAGAAAAGCGTGTGTATTACAAAAAAGTAGATAAAAGACGTGGGCGAATGTTTATAGCGAGAGTGATCTATTGTACGGGCATGATCCGTAAAAGCTAGGTAACATGTTTTGATCTGGCTTTTAATTCTAATGTTGCTAAATGCTATAAATGTTGCTGCTTAGTTTTAGAACGCAGTTGCGAATTTACTAATGGATTTCTGTTGACTGGCATTGCGATTTCTTTTATAATAATATCATTGAATATGTTTTTATTATTAAGTAAGATGTTTTCTTGCAGCCGAGATTAGTGGTTAATAATATTTATTAGTTATTTGTTCGAAACTGATAACGGTATCAGGGGCCACAATTTGGCTGGATTAGTGGCTGATCCCTCGGTATCCGTAAATACAAACCCATGTTTTGTACATGGTACCTGCAAACCGATAGTAATATTACCTACAAAATATCCATACAGTGGTTTTATGGTGAAACCTTGTATTTTTTATTATAATACATACTCGCTATATTTATCACTAGCAGCGCCCCGCGTTTCACCCACGTAAGTCCCGATCCCGTGGGAATATCGGGATCAAAAGTAGCCTATAGCCTTCCTCAATAAATGGACTATCCAACCCCGAAAGAATTTTTCAAATCGGACCCGCGGTTCCTGAGATTAGCGCGTTCAAACAAACAAACAAACAAAAAAAACAAACAAACTCTTCCGCTTTATAATGGTAATAGATAGATAGATAGATTTATGGTAAAACACTTCGCACTTTTAAGAGAATCGATGTAATATGTAAATTAAACATTTTTAATTTATAAGCTTCTAACATACGTTTACTCTAAATTATTCCATGATTTCATTCGTTTTTACTGATTAAGTCTATATCCCATAGTTATCGAGAAAGTTATCTTTTCCAAAACCTCTAAAAATGCGATACCTAGGCAATGTAAAGCTTCCTGTTTCCTGACACCTGGGGTAATAAAAATACAAAGGATAGACGCCCACTGTAGCTTAGAATATAATTGTTTCATAAAAATATCTATCTAAGAAGGATACTAGCAATATTTTTAACAGTCAAAGTTGTAATAGTCATAATATAATTAAAAACAACTCGATTTTATTGGAGATGCACCTTCCTACTAATTACGAGTAGGTATAGGTAACAACTACATACCTAATCTATATATGTATATAAAAGCGAAAATCACTGAATCGCTCATCACGAAATCTCAGAAACTACAAGTGCTAGGAGTCTAAAATTTTGCATGGGGAACCCCCATGCAATTTTTTTTAGGACGTAGGCGCTCACTAAGAACGGAATTTTGGAAATTCACCCTCTGAGGGTGTAAAAGAGGGGTTGAAGGGTTGTATGAAACTTTTTGTTTTTAGAGTTAAATCTGTGAAAGTCGGGTGTTAGGTTTATTGTTAGGTATCGATAGAGGTGGATAAAATATTTTTCGGAAATTCACCCCCTAACAGGGTAAAATGGGGGTTACATTTTAAAAGAAAAAAAAACAATTTGGGGTTTAGCGGACCCCGGGCTCCCGAGAAGGATGCAACCGGGAACATCGTTCGGATGAGAAGAAGATTTACAATATCCGGCATTTTTTTTTTTTTTTTCAAAAAAGTTGTGGATTTCTAAAAGTCGTATAATAAAAGTTGTTTTTCTAGACCTCTAGAATAACCCCGTTTCGGCTTAATATCCCTTCTTTGAAACACCCTAAAATAAAATATCACGTTAGCTACCCAAAAGCTAGTAGGTGCGTACTTAATACATTTAATTCGACGTTGTAGTCGAATTTACAAAAAATCTTTTTTTTTTCATCTAAACATACCCCCCAACCGATAATCTCTTATCTGTATTTAAACTAAATAAGGCACTATCGAGGCAGTTTTACAAATATTAATGTCAATATTCTGTGCGTGCTGACTAGTCAGTGAGATGGAACGCAACGATATCGCGATTCAACGTCGCCTCTAACGCCATCTGTTATCCTTAGCGCTCTCTCTCTCATCCGAGCGATGTACTCGGTTGCATCCCTCTCGGGAGCCCGGGTCCGCACCTAGTAGTGATAAGTTATCTTTAGCACTACGACGTAATTTAATCCGGCCAAGTGCAAGTCAGGCTCGCACACGAAGGGTTCCAATCACATATCATAATAAAAACACGTTTGTTGCCTAAAAGCTAGTAGTAGGTACTTTTTCATCTCTCCTGTTCAAAAAGTTTAATTTTCATGGGTTGATAGATGGGTGGAAAATTGCATTTACACATATATGTATAAATATAAAATATGGGTACGCTAGCTGTAGTAGTGTAGTAGTATGGGTAACTGTACTAATATAAATATGATTAAGACCTCATTTTGTAGGGTTCCATACCCAAAGGGTAAAAACGGGACCCTATTACTGAGTCTTCGCTGTCTGGCAGTCGGTCATCAGGATATATTTCATAAACCGTAATAGCTGATATAACCGTAATAGGTTGTTAGTTTTCAAGATGATGTATTTCCGTTGGCACTATAACAACAAATACTAAAAAACAAATATTTGTCCCATATAACAAACGTGATTTTTGACATTAAAACGCAACGATACCGCGATGTATTTTTACCACTAACGCCATCTAGTGATGGAGTGATAGACTTAACATTCGTGTTGCGTTCATGCATTGGTTGTTCTAGTGTTATTTTTAGGATTCCGTATCAAATTTACTTTTAATTTTTCCGTACCATTATCACGTGGTACGGAAACGGAACCCTTCGTGCGCGAATCCGACTCACGCTTGGCCGGTTTTTCATAAGAGACGCGGCAGCACCTGGCAATATCTGTACTTCGATGGGCGACCGTTTAATTGTGGTTTTTTGCACAGCGGTAGGTAGGTGTTCGAGCAAAGCGGGCGTAGTCGCGGGCACAGCTAGTAAAACATAATTGCTTATCATATCAGTTATAATTCTCTGAATTATAACAATCCAGATAATACCATCAAGTGATTGACTGTAAGATATCTATCCATACTTAATATTATAAAGCGGAAGAGTTTGTTTTTTTGTTTGTTTGTTTGTTTGTTTGAACGCGCTATTCTCAGGAGCCACTGGTCCGATTTGAAAAATTCTTTCGGCGTTGGATAGACCATTTATTGAGGAAGGCTATAGGCTACTTTTGATCACGATATTCCCACGGGATCGGGACGTATGCGGGTGAAACCACGGGGAGCTGCTAGTAATAATATAATTTTAGACAAATAAGTCTGTCTGCGCTCCGGGTTCGTTAATTACGATAGTGCAAAGTCAGCAACGTCTAACACAGTCGTTAAGGGCGTACCCGGCTACGACCAAATCACTGCCACAACTAGAGATTTTATGATGCTGGAAATCAATGCTGTCACACTGATATTTAAATGCGAAATGGTCCACAGAAATGATTTATACACTGGAAATCGCACTTAGACGAAAAGACGCTTCCACTAGATGCTAGGGAAAAGAGAGTTGACGACCCTCTGTTCTTTTTACACTCTAGTTGTCGTCGGTTAGTTAGACACGGACATTGTCGGACATAGGGTTGGAATGCACCTTCTGCCCGGCCGTTCTGCCAAAAACAATGTAGGGGAACATGGTTACAATTTATTTTTTAAAATTGTTGACGGAACGATCTTTAGGAGCCGATGGCGACGACGTTACAACTCTTTAGATGGATCCGATTAAAAGTACGGCAAAAAAGTAAAAAAAACACGGCACGCGAATGACGTTGAATCCGGTACTTTAGTTAAGATTAAGGGATCTAAGCAATGTAACATTTAGGTAAGCCACATCATTTTATATGTGAGAATCTCTGAGGAGCGCCATTTAAAAGAAAGTCCCGAATAGTTTTGAACAATCTGTATAACCAATAGTAAATTAAAATTTACAAATATTATATTTTAAAGTTCATTAAAAAATAAAGCTAATAAATAACGGTAAGATAAATAGCGTGTAAAATCCGCTTAGGATTATTATTAGGTATAGCTGTAACAACGATCGAACCCGCACCGCACTGCACCGTCAAATTACGTACCAAGTGTTATGTATTCTGTGGCCGAACACCACAGAAAACGTCAAAATAATTGTGTTATTAATTGCACACAAATAACAGTGGTCTTCTGTTTCCGAATAAAATGAAAAAATGCATCTCTCACTTTTATAATGTAACATGTTGAGGTTTGGTTGCATAAATGCATGTTTGCGTAAAATTCTGTTAAATTTACCTTTTAAGCTATTGCCAAGCTATGCAATAGCAATAGCAATTGCATAGCTTTTATTGCGGGCTTGGAGCGTGGCCACCGAATCCAGAAATTCCGTAACGAAAATAAAACCTAACACCCCCCCTCCACCTACCATGTTGCCTACCATGCAACAATGGCAACATGGTACAAAATAAATAAATAATTATATTTGCATAAGTTGATAAAAAATGCTATGCAATAGCTTTACGCGCCAGTCCCCGAGTGCCACACGTTTTATTTTTAAAACAAAATAAGTAAAACACATTTAATTTTACTATCAAACGATTCGAATAAAAGGTCTGTCTCTTGTGTGCTCTGATCTATCTGAATTTTATAGATTTCCTGAGAAATAGGTCTCTCTAGCAATTATAGATGAATGTTCATTTGACCAAAAGGCTATTAGTGCCGGAATCCCTCAGGGATCTGTGCTCTTTGCAATTTCGTTTTTTCTGTACATCAGCTATTTGCTGACCTGCCTATAAATAGCGTAGACGACAGCAGAGTTTTGCTCATAAAATTTGCCCTAAGAGGAAAGTCTACCTATATATACTCTTTCTGCATACAAACGTAGTCGACTGTTTCCTCCCTAGATAAAAACATTAGAGCAAATATGTGTAGGTATGCCATAAAACCTATATATGCCAAGACCATGCCCGTACGTTTTTTTTATATTTTCTAATTAGGTACCTACAATAGAAATAAAAATTAGAATATGAAAAAAATAAAACGTAGGGACTGATATAGTAGATTTTATGCCATAAACATATTTTGTCTAATGTTTTCATTCAGGGAGGAAACAGTCGACTACGTTTGTAAAGTTGGTATAGAGTTCTCCATACCAACGAGTAAAGAAAGAGATAACGAGAAAAAGAGTAGGTAGAGGTTTTCCTTGAGGATATCAGTTTTCGAATTGGGATAGCCCTCCCTATTCGGATTCAATAGTCTTATTAAATTGAAGGAAGAAATAGTAGATGTATTCTACCACAGCTTTTTAAATTTCCGAAATGTGTAGGTAGATATAAGTATATCCCGTTATAATTATCCTAGTCGTCTAACTGTGACCTTAAAAAGTTTAAACATGTATTACCTAACGAGAATATTCCTTAGAAAGAAGACTACTTCGCCATGTCAATTTCTTGGTAAATGATTGAAGTATGAAGCAAACACAGTCTAACTAGAAAACCAGTGAACTTTACCCAAATATCGAGAATAATCACCGCAACGTGCTCCCGAAATAGACACCTAGTGGTTTGACGTCACGTCGATGTTTGCCTTCTGTGCCCAACTACAACTACAAAGAAAATGCTCTTCCTTATTACACTAATGAATGATTTATAAGGAGTTGTGAGATGTTACTTTTTTTAGGGTTCCGTACCCAAAGGGTAAAAACGGGACCCTATTACTGAGACTTCGCTGTCTGTCTGTCTGTCTGTCTGTCTGTCTGTCTGTCTGTCTGTCTGTCTGTCCGTCCGTCCGTCCGTCTGTCACCAGGCTGTATCTCATGAACCGTAATAGCTAGACGGTTGAATTTTCACAGAAGATGTATTTCGGTTGCCGCTACAACAACAAATACTAAAAACAAAATAAAACAAATATTTAAGAGGGGCTCCCATACAACAAACGTGTTTCAAAAACTACAAGGGAATCGAGTAGGTCGTGGAATTCAAAATGGCCGCCCTGTCTGTCAAATATACCAGTCTGCCTTCTCTTACCAAAGAGTTTCCTATAAGTTTCAGATTTTCTTTGTGCCAAAGTTTTTTTTTTTTCTTTTTTTTTTGAGTAGTGTGGTCGTATGAAGGGAGTAAGGATCGAAGCTAAATATTTCACATTTTGCTATCAAATTTAAAAATTGGATGTAAATCATTTTAGGGTTCCGTACCCAAATGTCATAGTGGTACGGAACCCTTCGTGCGCGAGTGTCGCACTTGCCCGGTTTTTTCTACAGATGTTACTAGTTAGTTTTTAAATAAACTGAATTAATTGAATGTGTGGAGCCGTGTTCCCACTGCAAAAGAGGAATGAAAATGAAATAACTATTTCATTTTTAGGGTTCCGTACCTAAAGGTAAAAACGGGACCCTATTACTGAGACTTCGCTGTCTGTCTGTCCGTCTGTCCGTCTGTCTGTCACCAGGCTGTATCTCATGAACCGTAATAGCTAGACGATTGAATTTTCACAGAAGATGTATTTCGGTTGCCGCTACAACAACAAATACTAAAAACAAAATAAAACAATTATTTAAAAGGGGCTCCCATACAACAAACGTGTTTCAAAAATAACAAGGACAGGAAAGGAAGTCAGGACAGGAACAGCGGGACAGGAGGACAAATCGAGTTGGTCATGGAATTCAAAATGGCTGCCCTATCTGTCAAATATACCAGTCTGCCTTCACTTACCAAAGAGTTTCTTCTATGTTTCAGATTTTCTTTGTGCCAAGGTTTTTTTTTTTGAGTGATTCGGTCGTTTGATGGGAGTAAGAATCGAAGATAAATATTTCGTATTTTCCTATAAAATTTAAAAATTGGTTGTTGTAAACCATTTTAGGGTTCCGTATCCTATTGTGATAGTGGTACGGAACCCTTTATGCGCGAGTGTCGCACTTGCCCCGTTTTTTATTCCTCTTTTGAAAACTTACAACGATTGTTTTCATTGTCGTACGACTCCTTCGCGCTATGAGAACGGTCGTTGTATATTTTTACCGTACCCAAAGGGTAAAAACGGGACCCTATTACGGAGACTTTGATGTCTGTCTGTCACCAGGCTGTATCTCATGAACCGTAATATCTAAACGGTTGAAATTTTCACAGAAGATGTATTTTCGTTGCCGCTATAACAAAGAATACTAAAAACAAAATAAAACAAATATTTAAGGGCGATGTCTTTTTGCTACTAGCGCCATCTAGTAATGGAATGATAGACTTAACGTTTGCATTACGTTCACGGATTGGTTGGTTAGTGTTCATTTTAGGGTTCCGTACCCAATTGTGATAGAGGTACAGAACCCTTCAAGCGTGAGTCCGACACTCACTTGGCCGGCAAAAAATATTAGTGGATGCCCTTCGTAGACTTGGAGCTCTCGCGGTGAAAGTGTATTTATTAAGTGATGTTTTGGCGTGTTTGTTGCCCCCTTAACAAAAAACCAATATGTAATGACTAATGACTGAAACTAAAAAACATTTAAATTCGAGAAGTTTTCTGATGAGAAGGTGGATTTAGGTGCTCTATTAATCAGTAACTAGTTCTTTAAGAGCTGATTATATTGGTAAAGTCCATAAAGTAGTAATTTACTGCGTTCAAGGATGCTATTCTGCTCATCATTCCTAAGATACTGATCTGATCTGATCATCACCAAGATTTTATGGGACAAACTCTGAACTCTCACCTTCCAAATATTTATTTTATTTATATTTTTTTTTGAAATCGGACCTCATATATCGGAGTAATACAAACATACTAACAAACAATATACGTGTCGAATTGAGAACCACCTCCTTTTTTTGAAGTCGGTTAAAAATAGGTACGTAATCAAAAGGTTAAAACAGGGACACAAATACTGCGCACGGAATATCACATAACGCTAAAATTTATTTAAGAGGATAGTCTCCATTCTCTTTCTCCATACAAACGTAGTTTACATTTTCCTCCCTGGATAAAGACATTAGATCAAATATGTTTATGCCATAAAACTTAAATCTGTCATGACTATGCATCTACCTTTTTATTTTTTTCATTTTAATTAGAAAAAAAAAAAAAAAAAAAAGGTAGATGCATTGTTATGACAGATATAGGTTTTATGGCATAAACATTTTATTTGCTCTAATGTCTTTATCCAGGGAGGAAAATGTTAACTACGTTTGTATGGAGAAAGAGAATGGAGACTATCCTCTTAAGTATATCTAGGTATATTATTATGTTTTACTTAAGATTGCGGAATGTCGCGTAGGTAGCTAACATTATTAAGATTAGTTACAATAGAATAGAAAGGACAAATACAATACACACAAAAGCCGATAAAACAAACCGTGTTTTTAGATATTGATTCCAATTTCCATTATTTATCTGTCTTATCTGGAGGGTTTCGTGTAATGAACCTAACACCGAGCCACTACACGAGATAACAACCACTTAATAATATTGATACTGGTTTACATTGAATAACTGTGTTTTAAATAAAAATGTTTAAATTATTTAGGTACATATAAGAACTATAAAACTAAAGTAACTAAATAATAACTTATCTTAAAATAACCCACCCCGAATTGTACCCGGCGCAAAAGTACCCATAATGCTGGCAGCATTGCCAAATAAATTTAAATTATTTTGTGGTTTAAGAATACAGTTTGTAATCTTTTAATTAATATTTCTTATGTTTCTATTGCTCAAGGCATTTTTACTAGAAATATTTTACAAGGAGAAATACATCATCAATATGTAATCATCACACGGGAACCCGTGTGGCGCAGTGGTAGCGCACTCGCCCGGCAAGCAAGAGGCACAGGTTCGAATCCTGTCATGGGAGGATTTTTGGTGACTCGGGGGCTGCCGCGGTAAAGCTATTACATAGCATTTTTTTTCATTAGTGTGGGTTTTTATTTCCGTTACGGAATTTCTTGATTCGGTAGGCGCGCTCAAAGCCCGCGATAAAAGCTATGCAATAGCTTAATAATTTATTATAATAGATGTTGAAAACTGACACTAACACGAAGAAAATCGCAAGGAATTCGCTTGTATATTTTTAACTTATTGGCACTAGCAGTTTATTTAAGTACCTATGCTTGCAAAAATTTTTGAACCGATTGCGACTAAACTTGGTATGCAGATAGCTGGAGATCTGGATCACAGAGGCAACTCACGGAATTGGAACTTACACGGATGAAACCATGGAGCGTGGCTAGTTGGACATTACTTGTGTGTCGTCCTAAAATAATTCGATCACATCTACCCCTACCGGATGGATGGAATGAGCAGATTTGCCTGATCAGTTTAGCCTCTTCGTTTAAGGAGACCTTTACCAGCAAGGAACCTTTTAGAGTTACTCACAGTTTTCTACTTTTTGTAACCACACGTAACTCAGAAATGAATCTCTCGGGACATAATGTCAACTTTGGGATAAGTCATATATTTTTACCTAGCATTTTCCTTTTCGTTCGTTTTTCTTATTTTCTTTCTATGAATCATTTCGTATTAGGTAGAAATGTTAGGTTAAAATATCTATGCACCTGGCCCGCACGTTATTGAAACATAAGATCAAAAAACCTTAATAGGTATCTATACATGTATAGCTATAAATAAGAACTTAGTTTTAAAACTATCACAACAAAATAAGTCTAACATAAAAATTCTTAAAAGATACCTTCCACCTACCTTCCTATTTGTCTGAAAAATATATTTATTGATGATAATTTTATAGGTATTTTACCACAAAGCAGAATCCTACGTGCGAATCCTATCACAAAACATGTAGGTACCTAATGGGGTGTCACACGCAAAGCTGTGCGCAGATGGCGCTAGGGTCGGATGATCTTTTAACATTTCGCGCCAAATCGGTTTGTGAATACAAGTTGGAGTTTTTGTGTGTGGTATCTAAAGTGTATTCATTAATGTCGGTTTACAGTCTGAAAGAAACCACGGGACGCAGCTAGTTTTAAGTAAATGAAATTACAAAGTCACACTTTGTATTGGTAAACTTAAGCAAACTTGTACAAAGTCCAAATTATTTTGCTTTCTTTACATCAGGGGTTGCGTTCAATAATAAATATTAGCTAACTTTTAAAGACGAAGGTTTCAACTTTATAATAGGTATAGTGTAATATATTTTTTGTCATTTATTTTAACTAACCTGGGTAGGTACCTATAGGTATGCTTTTTCCAAAAAAATCTTCTTTGAAATGAGCCACACACAAACGTGCATAATTATTTGCTTTGAAGTTTTTAATCCTTAGAGCGGCTTCCCACCGTTTCCTACGCTTCTCGTCTCTTGGGAAATGGATCCCTTTTAGATTAGGAGCCTATAGTTGGTAATCATACCTCATCGAGTACCAAGTGGAGACTTATATGGTAGAAAGAACACTAAAAGTTATGCCTAAAAAACTCGGTCAGCCGCGATTCAGCCTGGGCCCGGCTTCAGTCAGCCCGTTTAAGGGGTGCAATCGAGGAATCAACCATACCTCATCGAGTACCAAGTTGAGACTAATATGGTGGAAAGAGTAGGTAGTAAAAGTTATGCTAAAAAAGTCGGTCAGCCTGGAGTCAGTCTGGGCCCGTCTGAATCCAGCCCGTTTTTATGGGAGCAATAGAGGTGTGAACCCTATCTTATCGAGTACCAAGTTGGGACTAATATGGTAGAAAGTAGACTTAAAGTTATGCTTAAAAAACTCTTTCAGCCTCGAGTCAGCCTTGGCCCGTCCCTACTCAGCCCAGTTTTATGTTGGTATGCTAAAACTTAGACGCTTAGTTTTAAGAAACTGTAACTTCGCATACATATACGTTATAACTACGCAATCAAAGTTAGGAAATAAAATTTAAAAAAAAGTTTCTGTATGGTAGCTTTCGCACATGTAAGATGAAGTTTTTTTTTAAATTCGCGTCTACCCCATCGTGTGGGATATCGTAAGAAAGATTTTTAAAAAATATTGTGGATCTTCTAAAACCACAACTTCTTTCTACCATATAAGTCTCCACTTGGTACTCAATGAGGTATGATTGCCAACTATAGGCTCCTAATCTATTTATTTTTGCAAACTAACTACATTGAGGCATTTTATTTAAGTAATTAAAACCGTAAACGTAAATGAAAACGCCGGGAGTTGTAAAATAGTTACTGTTTGACAGTTCTTAGTTCAAATTTATACTCAGTCGACCAACGCCCTCAGCGGTGATAAAAAGTTAGTGTTCCTCCTCATTCTTATTATAAAAAAAAATTAAATAACCTGCAAAGAAATGAGCTCATTTTAATATTAAATAAACTACATACGAATTCTTTAAAGAATCATAATATTAATTTTAAAGTAGGTACCGACTACATAAGTAACGGCCTCTTATTTCTTATTAATAAACGTGGATTAAGGTAGTATGAGTTAGAACATGTTCTGTGACAAAAAATCTTTTAAAGTTGACAGACAGAAACAAAGAGTTGACTTCCATCAACAGAATCGGCTTATAAAGAACTAGGTACAAATTGAAATCTGAAACTTTTAAGAAACTCTTTGGCAGGAAGGCAGACTGTAATAATAATTAGGAGGAACACTAACTTTTTATCCCGGCAGAGGGCGCGAGTCGAATTATCTTAGGTTTGAATTAAGAACTGTCAAACATGTGTTTTTTACAACTTTCGGCGCCAAATAGGCCATATCGGTCTGAGACCGAAAGAATAAAAAAAAAACTCGGCGAGCCCCGTACTACATACCCCCGGAAATAGTAATGAAATCTATTTGAACCAATTCCCATAAAAACTTTCATCCCCAATTAAACAGTCTTAGGGGCAAATTTTGGAAATAGAACTCTCCGTGGTTTACCTACTACCGCATAATATCAAGTCTCTACATCCAGCCGTTTAGCCTCCAGG
Source organism: Idaea biselata (assembly GCA_958496205.1). NCBI lineage: Eukaryota > Metazoa > Arthropoda > Insecta > Lepidoptera > Geometridae > Idaea > Idaea biselata. The sequence continues at coordinate 4,583,267 of OY292394.1, forward strand.
CTGTCCATCAGTCAGTCAGTCAGTTACACTTGCGTTTTATAAAGTACGATGATGATGATTTAGAATACATGTCTAAGCCCGTTTTACAAAGAACAGGCGAGTTTGCATGCCCGCTCGATAGATGGCGTTAATCTGGCAGTTACATCGCGGTATCGTTGCGTTTTCTCCTGACACTTATAAGGTCTGGAATATTGGATTTAATCACAGGGTAGTTAAGATAGTATGTAAGATATGTTAATGTTAAGTTAATATGTCACACGTATTATAATGGTTCATTAGGGTACCGACTACTCACACTTTGTGTTATCTAACACTTATAAATTTTTGAAATCGTTTGCTAGAGTCAAACTCTAGCAAACGTTGTTTGACGATTTAACCTGGCCGCACACGTACGTGTTCCGTATTCGTTTTCCATATTCGGGATTCCTGAATGCTTCAAATCCATATAAAATGTCTTGATTACCGCACACGTTTGTCATGTTTACGGAAAATATACTGACTGTAAACATTCCGAATGAAAAAAAAACGTATACGAAACACGTAGCTACGTGTGCGGCCAGGCTTAGAAAACACACATTTGACCATCGACGGCCTACCCACTTAAGCACCCCTAGGTATACACGGCAAAACTAAGTCTAAACTAATATTATAAAGAAGAAAGCTACATTATCATATGTATGTATTTAAAAAAAAAAAAAGTATAATATGTAATATAACCGTTGTCTAGTACCCTACCCATAGTACAAAAAATAAAAAATAAATATTTGTGTCTGGTCTGGGTGTCCTTCTATGTATAATATGTAAATAAATATAAGTATTATATCCGTTGTCTAGTCACCGTAACACAAGCTTAGTCGCTTACCACGGGGCTAGATGGCGCTGTGTGTTGTTCGCAGAATTTATTTATTTATTTATTTATTTTATTTATTTATTTATAGTACAAGCCTAGTGCTTAGTTTGGGGCTAGATTGCGCTGTGTGTAACGTCGTGCAATATTAATTTATTTATTTATTTATTATCGAGGAGTATCGTAGGCTACTTTGTACCCCGATATTCCAACGGGATCGGGACTTACGCGGGGCGCAGCTAGTAAAGAAAAAAATGAATATTGCATGACGTTACTAGACACAGTGCAATATAGCCCCAAACCTGTGCCCAAACTAAGCACTAAGGTTGTACTATGGGTACTAGACAAACGGATATGCTACATTAATATAAGTCCTTTTTTTTGTAAATAGGTACACAGATAATAATATGATACATATAAAACACCCAGACCAGAAACGAACATTTACTTGCACCCGGCGGAATCTAACGCACAGGGACTATCAATAATCCGACCTCATTCCACTTTAATTAATAAAAAGATTAATGTTCTATTTTATTTTTAAAACCTCATATTTACAGGGTACGGGATTGTACATTCAAAAAATAAAAAAATCGGCCAATTAATTTTAGCCCAATTACTGGTGAAATTCGCCTTACAAAAGGTGGTGTAACAAATTTTATAATTTTATGATATTTAGGTATATTAGCTTATAATAAATCTAAGTTTTCGATCTCGGGGCACGACGGGGTATGTCCGATATTTTGAGTTTTATGTGTTAAAATGGCTTTTTTTAAATAAAGCCTCAACTGTAGTTTAAATGACAAAAGTGACTTAAAAAGGTATGTAAATGGTAAAAAACCTTACATTCCGTCCCTACAATATATCAATTCTGTAAGTCTAACAGATTAAAAGTTACAATCAAAAAAAGGAAAAAAAAAACATCTAAATAAGTCGTAAAAAAACAAAGATTAAATTGTTCGTGGACAGAGATTACGATCGAAAACAAACGAGAGTGAGAATCATTCAGGAGTACTCGGCCTGATTCGTCGTCAGTCGCCACGGATGGAATAATGGGACGATCATATTCCGCTCCTCCAGTCGCTCGCGGTCCAAATCAACGCCGAACAACAATGGCCAAGTGGATTAACATCGGTCGTAAGAGAAAATCATTTCCTAAAACTTTTACAATCGTGAACTACGCGTTTGATAACTTTAAGTTTGATAATTTGTAGTTTGATAATGGCGACTGTTGCAGCTTTGTACGGAAGACACCGAAAAGTAAGCTTTAGTGATAGCCTCCAGGAGGGTTACTTCGGTTCGTTTCGATACGACAACGATACGATAATACGATGGTTCTACTGTCACCCTACTATCAGAATGTGACCGTAGAATCATCGTATTATCGTATCGATGTCGTATCGAAACGAACCGCAGTAACCCTCCTGGGCCTCCAGGAGAGTGAACACTATGGAACCATGCTTCAGGTATTATCTTCTAATATATAAAATTTCCATGTCACAGTGTTAGTTACCGTACTCCTCCGAAACGGCTTGACCAATTTTTATGAAATTTTATATTCGTATTCAGTAGGTCTGAGAATCGGCTACTATCTATAATTTATAAGGCAAAACAACGTTTGCCGGGTCAGCTAGTATTGCTCTAAAAATTCACTAGGCTTGTAACTTTCAGTAACTTAATAAAATTAAAAGGTTTCCTAGTCAGCGAGCGTTAGCAGAAGACTTATATTAAAGCAGTAAGTACCGTTCCGTACCATTCCGTTGGAATTTGAAAAAATCTCTTTTAGTAGTAGATACCTACAAATGGCAAAGAATACCTGGAGGGGTACTTTGATTCTAAGAACGTACGAACGAAAAAAAGAAAATCTGTCACCGGACTGGTGATTGGACAGATTTCCTTGTTTTGATGGATAAAAGATTTTCTTCTGGAATTATCGTTCGTTTTAACGTTCGTAGAATTAAAGTAGAGGCATTGCACTTCTCAAATTTCATGTCCCTAAAACCGTTGTTGCGTTGATAATAGTACATTATGATATAAGTGCGGTAAGTTGAAAATTACAGCCGAGGCGATATTGCTAGCCCGAGCCGTAGGCGAGGGCTACAAGAAAGCAGAGGCTGTAATTATCAAAGCGCACGTATGTCATACGACGTTTTATAACACATTTGCGAGGAAATAAATAAAACTCGGACTTTCTTAAACGAATAAATCTTTAATCACTTGTTAAAGCAGTTAGAAAATTTGAACAATTTGTGAAATTGATTAAATGTTTATTTTTTATATTTTATCTCCCAAAGTTAATTTTATTCATAAAATATTGACCACTTTTCTGACATAAAAACTTTTTGATTTGCTTTCTTTGCTTTTTTTTCTTAAGATTTAAAAAAGTACCGTTGGTTTTAGACGGAGCATGATAAACCGTACGTGTTACCTTATTAGAAAGAAACTCGTGCGTTTTACTTTACGATTACGCACAAGTACGTAATGACATACATTACGATATTGAAATTGGTGAAATAAGAGGCCCTTTACGAGCAAATGTGTTATAAATAGTTTAGTCATTCAGTCAATTAATCAAACTCTCAGGACTTTGAATTTTATATTCTACAAATTTCATTTCTCCAGAGTCTAGGATAAGTGGTTTGGGCTCTGCGTTGATATATGTATAGATCAGTCAGGACTTTTAATTTAATTTATATAGATAGGTTTGTGGCGGCATGAATTATCCCTGCAGTTTTACCCACATAATTTGTGATCCCGCAGGATCCTCATCTTCTCATCGGAGCGATGTTCCCAGTTGCATCTCTTTCAGGAGCCCGCTGCTTAACCCCCAATCGATACATACGACCTGTGGATAAAAAAATACAGCCGAATTGAGAACCCCCTTCTTTTTTTTGAAGTCGGTTAAAAAGCAACACACATACTAAAACAAAATATTATGCGAGTAAAAACATTGAAAAGCAAAGCAAAACCGATAAGGTGAAAGGATTTTAGTTCGACTATCAAACGTTTACCTTTATAAAAGATATAACCTTCTTTATCTACTTAAATAATACCTACCTATTTACCGAAAAATATTCAATTCTCCTCCTAAATCCAACAAAAGACCTCTTAGATGAGTAACTAAGTAATAAGTGACAATCCTTAATCTATTACATAAGGGTAGGTATTTCAGCCGGAAAGAAACATTCGTGCCAGTTCCATTTGTAAGAGAATGATACGAACAATTAATCAAAAGGTTTGGATGAGAGGACAGGTAGAAAAGAATGGACTACGACTTTCATTATAAATCTCCCTAATTACAGGAAGTATTTTATAACATGTGATTGAGAATAGGTACATGATGTGTGGTCTAAACTCAAAAAATGCCCGTAATTCAAATCCAATCTCATAGTATAAATCCGAAACTTTGTTTCTATTTGTTTGTTCACGGTCAAACGCGAGTTAAACCGCGGGACACAGCTGGTTAAAAATAAAACCCCTTACTTATAAAAGATGACTAAGTTTATGTAACATTTAGTCTCTAGCTATTTCTCTTGTTTTCGCGAGGTTTTATTGAACTTAAAGACATTTTTCGGTTTTAATCGCGTGGTGTTTATTACTTTTACGTTTATTACATTGTTTCAACGCTCAACGTTTCAAGACCTTTACAGGTCCCTTCTACAGAATTGACAATTGTCTCTATCTGTTAACTTTGAAACTTAAAAGTAAAAGACAAACGCTACATAAAATTAGTCATCGTTTATAAGTGAGGGGGATAATGTTTGAAAAGCTTATAGTCCATAAATTATAAATAAAATATAAGTCCTATTCCACCTAATAGAAACGTATACATTATAAAGAAGTTGCCTTTAACTTATTTAATAATACATTCACGCTCTGAAATAAATCGAACTGCCTGAAATATTCAGTAACCATAGGTGATAAAGTACTATGAAATAAAGTAAGTTTGTAGTGATTTATAATTTAGCAAAATCCCTCAATACATAAGGGTTCGCCGCAGGTGGGATGTAAGGCTCAGACATGACTCAATATTTTATCGAAATATTTTGGATAAAGGTGATTTTTGGGTTGATGAATGGCCGTTATAAGGTAAAATAAATAATGTTATCTGTAACGAAATCATGTCGTGCAGGTTTTTCACCAACACAATTGTTGTTATGACACTTAAATCTAACATTATTTATTAATGTAACACACTTTTTAAACTTACACGATTTCCGTCCATCATTATGGCCGGTGTGACCAGTTTGCCGAAACGTCTAGGTAATTAATAGAAATGATTATCTATAATGCGATTTAGACCCGCGTCTAATAACAATAATTATTTAATGTTATCTATAATATGTTCTAAGTTAAATACCTACCATAATTTTATATTGAAAAATCCCATGAATTTCACACCCAAAATAAATTCATTGTTATGAATTCATTGTCGGTCTCTAGTTTTTTATAGATCACAGATTGGTTCTTTTTACATACAAGTTTTGATTACTATCTCACTTGATAATAAGTGATGATAATGGTCTAAGATGTAACACGCTCATCTAGAAAAAGAAACATAACAGTGGAACAAGGTCTGTCCCGTCTTTATTAGTGGCTGCATCGACCAACGTATCGTAACACGGTGCTACGATTCCAGGTTTATCTTGAAAATGCTTCTTTCCTGCAAACATAGATCTGTAATAAAAAAATAATAATGTATTGGCTATTCAACAGGGAAATGCGGTCAACATAATGCGTACTTTGATTTGCAATGGATTACGCCTTTCAATGTATTTTTCCTTATCAATTTTATTTCTACTTAGTATAATCTGGAAAAATAGCGATAATCGTCTTATATAACTGTACGCGATTGGTTTTTAAATAGGATTATATTGATTTGTTAAGCTGTGTAGCCCCGGTATAGAATAAGGTTACCCCATCTCTTCCCGTGGGTGTCGTAAGAGACGACTAAGGGATTTAGGCAAAACTTAAGTTCTCCCCGCGCGGTGGCGGATAAACTGCTTGGTCCCTAGAAGGATTGGTGTCAGGCAGGCGGCCGGCCGTAAAAATATTGCCAAATCTATAAGCAGAAGGTATGGTCAACAATGACTTACCTATTGCACCGACCCCAAATATTATTTTAGGTTTAGCGGACCCCGTGCTCCCGAAAGGGATGCAACTGGGAACATCGCTCGGATAAGAGAGATATAAGTCTGTTATGGTCAACGCCTAGTTCTGGAAATTTTTATTCATCGAACAAATCATGATCTTATTTTTTATCGGTATCTTTTTGCTGCGGAGTGTAAACCTCACCCCGACCGACTAATATTGTAAATGGAGATTATAAATGGGTAGAGATCTAGATTAGAACATAGGCCAAAGTGCGCTGTTAGTCTACACTTCTACACTAATATTATAAAGTTATAAAGAGGAAAGATTTGTATTTTTGTGTGTGTGTGTGTGTCTGCATGTTTGTAATGATAGATAGATAGATTAACACTTTATAGCACCAAAAACACATACTTTATACAAAGAATAACTTAAAACTACAGTGGTACAATGGGCGGCCTTATCGCCTATAGGCGATCTCTTCCAGGCAACCAATGAATAAACTTAAAAACTACTGTGCCGATTTTGTAAATTATTTTACCATTAGAAAGCTACATTCACCCTGAGTAACATAGGCTACTTTTGATCCCGAAAGTCCCACGGGATCGGGACTTAGGCGAGATAAACCGCGGGACGCAGATAGTATTTAATAAATCGATATACCTGCAAAAGACTAATTAGGTACGTACTGTAGCATAAATCATCATAATTAAGTATATCAGATAATGCTGTTCAGAATTTGGTAAACTGCCAAGTGATTTGTCTGGCTACTAGGTACTTAATTTGGAAGCTAGAAATATTATAGAAAATATTAGTAATGAAAGGTCAAAACGTTAATAAAAATGATCATGTTAATGTTATAACATAAAATACAAATTAAAACTGAAAATAAAAAGGCTACTTAAATAATTCAGTGGCGTCATAATTCGTGATTAGCATCACTATCATATCGTATCGCTAAATTATAATTTTGCATGTACCTGGTGTATTTTTATTCGACTAAAACCACTATACGATTACGATAATTATAATACCCATTGGTCTCATAAAGTGCCAGACGACTTATGAGACCGTTTATTGAAAACACCACTGTATCAAAATATCAACTGTAACAAAAAAGTCACTTTAAAATGACCGATACGATAGTGTATACAGTAATAGTATCGGTAAATTATAATTTTACAGGTAGTGCATTTTTATTCGACTAAACTGATCGCAATTATTAATAGCCTTTGGTCTCATAAAGTCTCAGTCGATTTTATGAGACCATTTATCAAAGACCAAAATAACAGAAACAAAATGGTCACCTTAAAATGACCTTTTAATCAAAATGGCCACTGCACCAAATTGCCCACTTTGTCAAAACATCCACTACACCAAAAGGTTTAATAAGAACCATGGAGTAAATACGCTTTGAACACAGAAGACGATCAAAATTTAAACAAAAGCGGAACGAAATAACGACTTAATCTCTTGTCAGGCGAGATGAAAGAAACAAAAGATATTTCATTTTAGATAGAACCTTTCAGACATGACCCTGGCCGTTTTGTATATAGCCTTATTACAAAGGTCATTATGTAACATCCGGTACGGGCTGGCTCATAAAGCCTGTTATTACGTGATATAACTCAATTTAAATAATCGTATTTTAATGTGTGTAATCGATAACTAAAGGTCGGCTTTACTGAGTTTTTTATTGGCTGTTTTGGGGTACCGCCTTGCTTTTCAGTTATTTTACTTTGTATAGGTGTGCCTAGTGGTTTCACTCGCGTAATTTCTATATTGGGTTGCATAATTTTGGTTTCTTCATTGATAATAAAAAAACCAAATGTACTTTCTCGCCAAATTAAATGCACCCACCTAAATTCCTTCAAATACCAGCACACTACATAGGTAACTTCGTCAATAAATTTATCTATGCATACAATACACCTGTTGTAAAAAAAATTCTAAATACCTTATCGCACTTTTTTTAACTTACACGATTTCTGTCCATATTAATTTTTAAAACTTCGGGTCTAGACCGCGTTATAGATAACTATGGATTTAATTACCTCGGCGTTTCGGGAAACCGGTTAGACCGGCAGTGGTCCCGAGAAGACCACGGGTAACACGGCCGGTGTAACCCGTTTCCCGCAACGTCGAGGTAATTAAATTCATAGTTATCTATAACGCGATCTAGATCCAAAGTTTTAAAAATTAATAGCTAGGTATGCACCTATCGATCCTATAATAATCAAAGAACACGTATCTAAAACTACTTGTTACTTGGTGCATGTGACATTACTGGGCCAATACAAAAAGTTTGCCATATACCCTGCTACAAAGTGTCAAAAGTTATGTCATCCATCACACACTTACGTACCTAAATAAATACCTAAAGAATCCATTCAGCGCATACTCTACTTAGCTTTACGTACCCCTACTCTTTTATTATTATTTTTTTCATCCAACGTTCCATTATTGTTGTACTTGTAAAAGTAACAAACATTTACTAAAAATGATAATTATTAATAATTAATATGCGATCGTTAATTCCTCTTTCACATTTCAATATTATTTCTTTAATATTTCAATGTTGAAAGCTACGTGGTTTGTGAGTAACTTTGAACTTTTGGACATGGCCTCGGTTTTGTGGCCTCTAATTTAACTAGCTAATGGTTGACTGAATTTTAAGGGATCGAATTATTTTAGGATCGAAATTAGAAAGTAGTTTTCCATTGTCGTAAAGAACTTATTTGTCTTTTATGCGTGGGTGAATTTAAATGTGGGTAATTAATTTCAGGGTTATGTTTCAAAATCATACAATAAAACTGAAAAAAGCGAGGCGCCCTTACTACATGTAAAATGGAAGATCATTTTTAGGGTTCCGTACCCAAAGGGTAAAAACGGGACCCTATTACTGAGACTTCGCTGTCTGTCCGTCCGTCTGTCCGTCTGTCCGTCTGTCCGTCTGTCCGTCTGTCCGTCTGTCCGTCTGTCCGTCTGTCCGTCTGTCCGTCTGTCCGTCTGTCCGTCTGTCCGTCTGTCCGTCTGTCCGTCTGTCCGTCTGTCCGTCTGTCCGTCTGTCCGTCTGTCCGTCTGTCCGTCTGTCCGTCTGTCCGTCTGTCCGTCTGTCCGTCTGTCCGTCTGTCCGTCTGTCCGTCTGTCCGTCTGTCCGTCTGTCCGTCTGTCCGTCTGTCCGTCTGTCCGTCTGTCCGTCTGTCCGTCTGTCCGTCTGTCCGTCTGTCCGTCTGTCCGTCTGTCCGTCTGTCCGTCTGTCCGTCTGTCCGTCTGTCCGTCTGTCCTTCTGTCCGTCTGTCCGTCTGTCCGTCTGTCCGTCTGTCTTTCTTTCTCTCTATTACGTTTTCACGCATCAACAGCTGAACAAATTTGAAAATTTTTGGTATAGAAATAGATAGGAAAAGAACATAGGTTACTTTTGATCCCGATATTCTCGCGGGATCGGGACTCACGCGGGTGAAACCGTGAGGCGCAGCTAGCAACATTTTATTTACAGTAACTTATGTTTTTTTATTAATTGTTCACAGTTAATCGTCTACCCCACACGACCTAGTCTGCAAACGATGGGCGCACTTATGACCATGTTCTTCATATGGGTAGCAGCATTTGCCCTCGCTTCGCCTCTCTACATCTTCCGAAGCCTCAAGAGACACAAACTTGGAATCCTCGGCATGGACTACGTGAGCTTCTGCTTCGAAGAATGGCCCATTACTCTCAACGGACGTGCTATTTATTCTCTCTTTAGCTTAGTATTTCAATATCTACTTCCAGTTCTAGTCATAGCTGTAGCACATCTCCAGATTCATAGACGCTTAAGAGGGCGCCGACGAATGACCAGAAAAACCCCAGCTATTTTGATAGCCATCGCTGTCACTTATGTCATAAGCTGGTTACCTTTGAACGTATTCAATCTTGTAGCAGATTTAAGTGCTAAAGAAGAATGGATGGACGAAACTACTATGACAATAACGTATGCTATCTGCCACATGTGTGGTATGTCTAGTGCCGTTTCGAATCCCCTTCTCTACGGCTGGCTAAACGACAATTTTAGGAAGGAGTTCGAGGAGATTTTGTGTTGCGGTAAAAAGAATCAGCTTACCAAGAATAAGAGGAGCAAAAACAGAAAAATGGAAACCGAATTAACAGCCCTGGCTTTGGAGCACACAGTAACAGCCAACACCAAGTCGTCTCAATGCTCACAGATTTTCTGACTAAAGTCTTGCTTCAAATAGCATGAACAGAGCGTCGAAATGGAAAGCATTTAAGCATTCAAACTTTTAAAGACTTGTTCTAGTGTAAAGTGTATAAAGTTCCTTCGTGTTAAATAGTTTTAAGAGCGAATAAAGTGAAGCCTGTACATTTGTAAATAGCTTTTTAAAGGGTGCTAGCATAGAGACAAAGTTGAAGTTACTTATCGAGTTTAAGAAATTCAAGTTGTATAGAATATCACATTTAATTGACGTCTGCAGCAAATTTTCTTTATGCCACCCCTTAATATTGAACTATACGTTTTATTGAGCCCAAAACGTAAAGTTCTAATATTTAAATTAAATTTTATTCAATTAAATTAGCTGTTACTGTCTTTTCTAATAAAAATTTCAAAGGTAAACGTTGTCATACATTATTTTTGCAAAAATACCTTACTAAAGTTTAAGAAATACATGTGTTTATAGAATAACATAGTGGTATTAATTCTATAACAGTCGAACATCACTTTACTAGTCATTTTCGATTTCATTTGCACTCCGCTCGCAATTCAAATTTATATTGAAACTAGCTGACCTGGCAAACGTTGTTTTGCCTTATAAATTATAGATAGTAGCCGATTCTCAGACCTACTGAATACGCATATAAAATTTCATAAAAATCGGTCAAGCCGTTTCGCAGGAATACGGTACCTAACTAACATTGTGACATGGAAATTTTATATATTAGAAGATTTATAAAATGCCTTGAAATTGCCTTGAGTTACCTACTCTACTAACTAAGTAGGAGTAGGATGCTAGTTATTGTATACAAGCACACCGTAGTTAAACACATGAAAATAACTCTGGCCTATTAAATTTTTTTAGCTTCGGTGCAATCTAAATCAAATTTCTTTAACTACGAACGTGGTTTTAATGGTTTTCTGATGAAATACCTACATTCTTTAATTCCGAAAAGTCTATATCAAGACCACAATCTTATTTTGAAATTAATTGGAAAATATTTTATGGTCTAATCGTAAACGTCTTTATGGTTAAAGATTTCATTTTATAACTACTGATATTAAATCAAATCGATCAAAAGAATTTGATCTTTGTCACTTTCTCTTTTTTTTAAATTATAAGAATTAAGTACCTACCTTGAGTTTATTTTAAGATCAGTTAATAATAAACCTAAATATATACTGACTTACTACATAATTTATATGCCATATTTATAAGTGTCTATTTTACTTAATTTACTAAAATTTGTGTCAGACAATCGTCTTGCATTTCCAAAAACCGAAAACAAACATGATATTATGATTAATTAAGGACTTATACTACAAGGATATACAAAATAGTATTTTAACAAAAAAAAGAAGAAAGTATTAAAAAAAATGATTAAAACCATACAGCCAAAAATATATTTGACATGTAAGTAAAAAAATTCCTTTCGATATAACCTAGACTTTCCACACTACAGCACTTTAGAAACTAGATTTTTGACAGTGGTCTTTTCTACTACCTTAGTTAATTGTTTTAAGAAGGTGGGTAGGTACTGTTACCATTTCCATACAAACATAATACCAAAATAGAATTAGTTTTCTACTCTAATATCGGTATTATTAAATATTCATTCGAAATGAAATAAAACGGAGATACATTTCGTTCATTTTTACAGCGTAAATTACTTTTTATTGGGAATAATATAAAACAAATGGAAGTAAATGTGATGTAAGCTAGTCATTTACGCCGGAAAAATGAACGAAATGTAGCTCCGTTTTATTTCATTTCGAATGAATATTTTGGAAAACCTTGTGGTGAGGGCCCTATAAAAATGAAATCTTAATCCGAATAATACCGATAGTAAGGTAAAAAACTATTTTTTTTATAATTCAAATTTGGAAATATGTTTGTTTGGAAATGGTAACAGTACCCACCTTCTTAATATCTATTGTCTAGCTATTCTCTTGTTCTTTTTATTTTCCGTTAAGTATAACATTTATGGATGTTCTTTAGTGAATAGGCGCAATAAGGCTAACGCGAAAACGTCTATAGGTAGGTATCGACGTATTTTCGGTCCCCAACACGATTGACGACAACGGCGGTCTTCTTTCCCTTCTTCTTTTAGGAAGCCATAAAGTTATAAAGAGATAGCAACCGAGACCACCTGCTTAACTTGTCTTAAAACAAATCAAAAAAAAAGTTTCTTTTCCTGTTTTAAAAAGTTTCAATTATCAAAGAGTTTCTATCACCGTACCACGTGTCTGATAGGTAAGTGGGTGATTGACCGAGCAGGTTGAGTGTTAAGCAACACATGTGTCTGATAGTTGAGCGAGGGGTGTTCGACCGTATAGGTACAATATTGCTAAAAATGGAGGGTTTAGGTAGAAAATGGTAGGTTTGGTACAAAATGGTAGTTTTGTTAGAAAATAATAGGACATGGTAATAAAATGGAGGGATGTGGTAGTAAGTTGTAAGTTTGGTAGAAAATAATAGAATGTTGTAATAAAATGGAGGAATGTGGTAAGTAAAACGTAGGTTTGGTAGAAAATGGCAGGTATTGATAGAAAATAATAGGTTTTGGTAGGATTTTATGGGTTTGGTAGAAAATCTACGTTTTGGTTGAACTTGGTAGTTTTTAGTTGAAGTTGATAGTGAAAAAAGTAACATGACCATCTCGGGAGCAAACATTATTTTTTTGCCTCCAGTGAGGTAGGTACTTTGAATCCCTCGATTCGCTCAGGATTCTAACTAAGATTTCTACTCTAGAATCCTTCACTGCTCTCTGGATTAAAAAAACATACAGTTCAGAGGGACGCCGGTGGCAGCCACATGCTCTAATTCGTTTCTGACTAACTTCAGGTGGTGGCGTTTGTAGTCCGTGTACGCCGACACTAATGTTATTATTTCAGATGTCTTAACAACAATCATTACATTTGTAAGTGCAGTAGACTACGATTATGACGATCTATCAAACCTGTCTGTTGAATATCGTCCTTTACCATCAGATATGTTTAATTCAACAAAAAATGCTAAAACGAAATATGAAGAACTACTGGAAGATTGTATGGAAGAGTTTGTTACCTGTATATGGACCTTTAGTAAGTTTTCAATTCTTTAAAAAACACCACAAAATTCCGTCATTTGCATAAGTGCGAAAGGAATACATAAGTCTATCTAAAATATATACATAGAGACGACCTCTGTGGCGCGTCGTGCGAAAGCGCGACTGCAATGCAGAAGGTTGCGGGTTCGATTCCCGCCGGGTGCAAGTATTTATGCGTAAAAAATAAATATTTGTGTCTGGTCTGGGTGTCCCTCTATGTATAATATGTATGTATTTACAAAAGAAAAATAAATATAAGTATTATATCCGTTGTCTAGTCATCGTAACACAAGCTTAGTCGCTTACCACGGAGCTAGATGGCACTGTGTGTTGTCACAGAATTTATTTATTTATAGATAGCAGTAAATAACTTGTTATTTGTTATTGATTGTTAGTGAATAAAATAAAATAAAAATTAAATAAAAATATTTAATAAAATATAAAAAAAATTTAAAAAAAAATTGTTAAAGTTTATTATTTTGTTATATATAATATTTTTAAATTAACAACAAATTAAATTTCTAAATTTTTTTTTTTTTAGTATTATCTTATTATTGCTGTTTTTGCAATTTTTGCAAATTTTTAAAACATTATTTAGAAATTTCATTTGTTGTTAATTTAAAAATATTATATTTAACAAAATAATAAACTTTAACAATTTTTTTTTTAATTACTTTATAAAGTACCTCAGTGAGAAGAGCTCCACGAAGTGAAAAATTTATAGGCCAGTTATTTAAACTTTTATGCCGTAATTTATAAAAACAGAGATTGGAGAAAAATTTGTTAATTAACAATGGTCTAACTTTTTGAAAAATCGACGTTAACAATTTTTTTCACCAAGGTTTTTTTCGTTCAAGTGTCTAGATAATTTATTCAAATTTTTAAATTGTTATTTAATACTATAAAAAAAATATTTGAGATAATATACCGATTTTATGCCAATGCCGTAACGACCACGCGGAGACCTACTTTCAACGGTTTTTTTTTAATATAAATAATAGAGATAGAGTTCCGGGAGTTAGGACATTACTAATGGAAATATCCTCCTCTTTCAGGATCTTTTTTCAAAATTCCTTAAATATCATTATTTTAGAAATTATTAACGAAAAACTAAATACCTTTTTTTTTTAATCTTATTTTGTTCATAACAATCGCATTTTTTATGTGCTAATATATGCTTAAAAAATATTTTTCTAGACGTCATTCCGAATCGAATGAGCTATCGCACATATTTTTAGGAGCTTTACTTCTATTTAACACGTTTTTAAACTTGTGAACTAGTCTATGGTGGCCCTATAAAAATAAAATTTTAATCCGAATAATACCGATTTAGGGTAATAGAAAATGAAATTTTTCATAATTCTATTTTGGTATTATGTTTGTATGGAAATGGTTACAGTACCTACCCACCCTCTTAATCGTCACCTAGTTTCTCCAGTTTATAACACATCTCCAATGGAGATGTGTTGGAAAGGGATGAAAAACTACTTGGTTTTTATCCGTAGATTTCTTAAGAGCAAGATTTCTTTGGAACACGTAGAAACGTGTTCCAAAGGTCCGGGGCCCCATAGCCCCCTGATACTGGACGTATTGTTATTATTGTACCGACACCTTGCCTCAAGGTTCACTGAGGGCTCATTATTTGTTATTATTATTTATTATATGGCTTGGTGTCAACATCATTTATTTTTTTGCATTTGATAGTTAGTTAAGCATTGAACCACTCTCTTATCAAATGGTAAGTGACAATGTGGCCAAAGGTATAGCACGCTCATAGTACACAATATATATAATGCGTTTACTTCCAACCGATCTCCTTCAAAGCGGCAATTTTTTTTCTATGGCACCTAATAGATTCGTTTATTTTGGTACAGGTGATTCTAGCAAAAAATACTCGGTGTGCGCTGAGAACAAGAACTTGCAAAGAAAAGTCTTCAACAGTACATGTGACATGATGTATGAGTCATGCAAAATGAATGAGAGTAAGAGACCATTTAGGCTTAAAAAAATGTTTTTCAAAATTAGGACACGGTGACGAAACTGGGGATGTGATATAAACCTAACCTATCAAATAAGAATTTTGAACAACATTTTGATTTATATAGTTATACAGGGTGTTTTGACAAGGGGGTATTAAGCCGAAAGGGGGTTGTTCAAGGCTAACAACTTTTCTTCTACAAATTTTGGAAATTCGAAGTAGTTTTCGATAATTTTGAGTTTTAAGTTTGAGGAGGGGGTTCCTCGGTGCACCGTGTATGTTTCCTTATGCCGAATAGCAGATTTATTCTAAAAAGTAGTAATTCGTTAGCACACTAGAATAAAATTAATGGTGATAGTTATTTTATTACAGACTGGCGGTACTTGAAAGACGATGATGGGTACTGTATCAAACCTAAATCTGAACCTAAACCTATACCAGAACCTCCACCTGAAACTACACCGGAATCTACATCTACACCTGAACCTTCACCAAATCCTACCCCTCAACCTACACCTGAAACTATACCTAATCCTACACCTGAACCTACACCTGAGCCTACACCTGAACCTACACCTGAAAATATAACGGAACATGAACCTGAACCCGTACCTGTACCTACACCTGCATCAATAGGTGCAGGGGAATAACAAGGACGCAGCCTCACAGAAGACTAAACTAAAAAAAATACGAACCCAGATTTCAGGCTTTAAGTCTATTAGGATTTTGGGGGTTAGATTTTTATTTAATTTTCACATTTAGAGCTGTTTATTTGGGCACTGTATTGAACCTAAACCTACACCTGAGGCTACACCTGAGCCTACACCTGAACCTACACCAAATCCTACCTCTAAACCTATATCTAAATCTGAATCTGAACCAGAACATAAACCTGAACATATAACGGAACATGAACCTAAACCCGTACCTGGACCTACACCTGCATCAATAGGACCTAGTGATGCAGGTGTAGGTCCAGGTATAACAAGGATCCAGCCTCACAGAAGACTAAACTCAAGAAACCCACAAACCCATATTTCAGGTTTTAAGTCTATTAGGATTTTGGGGGTTAGATTTTTATAAATGTGCACATGGAGAAATATTTATTTATACAAATAATAATCGATAACGGGGTATTCACCATGATTAAATTTGTTTTTAACGGAGATATTAAATATCATATTTGATTATTTTTCACATAGATTTATTCATTTCTTATACTAATTTTCTTTAATTTATTTATTTCTCATACTAATTAAAAGTATATGTAAAGTTTGGATGAATGTTTGTTGGATCCGAGGTGTACTGAGCTAACCATCCCTTCGGGAAACTCCGGAGATCAAGGCTAACGCAGGTGAAACCGCGGGTTGCAGTAAGTATAAGGTAATGAAATTTAGTAGAATATTAGATGGGTTTAACCGCGTAAGTCCCAGTCCCTTGGGAATTTCGAAAAACCCTATCTTGCAGGATGCCCATATGCCTACATTCAACTTCCTACTGTCCTACTTCCTTGCCTGCGCGTCAGAAACCCCGGGCAAGTGGGTTCGGGGGGAGAACCGAGGGTTCACTGCACGATTGGGCTCAATTTAATAAAAATTAAAGATTCTTTGAAATCCACTCTGCAAGTCATTTTTGCCAAATACTCCATTACTTGACCACTGATTTATCAATAGCTAACCATCTTTACTCTAATAGTTGACCATTTTCAAAATGGACAAATATCTTTTTTGGAACATTGGTTAAGGTGACTGGTCAGCTAGTGGAGCATCCACCCTAGTGTAGGTAAATGTGAGGTGATCCATCAGTCAGACAAACCAGAGCATTTTATAGGTAGGTATAGATTGTTTGTCTTTAAATAAATAGTCTCTATTATCTGCATTAGGACGGGGAGTAATAAACAAGTTATAGATAGCCGGAAATATACACACATAACTCTTGTTTTTATATCTCCACGGAATCGTTATTAACGCTGGTGATAATATAAAATAAATATACCTACTTAATAATAATATCTATATCTATTTGAATAAAACTATTTTCTATAAAATTAGAGTGTGTTTTTTATAAGATATCAGGCATCCGGTAAAAAAGAAAGAAACGAATTTCTCAAGGGATCGGGACTTACGTGAGTAAATCCGTAGGACAGCATTATTAATTAAGTAAATATAAAAAGCTTGTATGAGACTTTGTTTTTGAATTTAATGTTTCAAAAACCTAAACAAAGTCGTCGGCAGTGACGACGACGCACGGCAACGTCGGCTACGGAGCAGGGTCCAGATGGTTAAGACGGAAAGAGGGGAAGTTTCTGAGGACCGACGCATGCAGTCATGTGACATGTGCTATCCGGCTAAGGAGCCAGATGGCATATGACAGATGAGTGTAAGGACATATCTCAACGTCAGAGCATTTAGTAGCTGGGGTCTACCCTGGGTCTAGTTAGTATTCTATAAAATTAGAATATCACTTCACTTGTCACTTTCGTCTTCACTCACTCACTCTCGCAACTCGGAACGCCCTTGTATTCTCCCTATCGCTCTAGCGTGCTCTAGGCTACTGCGTGGTCTGTGGCTTCTGCTCTAGTACCTACGCATTCTATGAAATTATCTATGAAATTTATAGAATGCCAATATGAAAAGCCACCGCGGAGTTGCCGTGAGTTCTCTACAGGCAATAGAATGCTAATTTAATGGTTTTCAGATAAAATACCGACAAATACCAATTATTTCAAGCTCACAATGTTGTTTTGAAATTAATTGGAAAATATTTTGTATCGTCTAATCGCAAACATCTTTATGGTACAATAATTTATAACTACTGATATAAAATAGAATCGAATCATATAAGCTATTTTTTGTCACTCTCTCTTTAAAAGAAATATGAGATTTAGGTACCTTTAAATTGTACGTACCATTAGTATCCCTAAATTAAAAATTAAACAAAGTATTAATTAATGTTTAATAAACTTTATTTAGTGAAAATAAATGTGCATTGTGTCAGTCGATCGTCTGTCATATACAAAAGTCTGAAAGGGACATGAAAACTTTAGCTAGAGAACCTAAGTCTAATAATAAAGGAATTATACTTCAAGGATATAACTACCAAAAAGAATTCTAAATAAAAAGAAAGAGAAAGTACCTGTTAAAATGAAAATGGTTAAAACCATACAGCCTAAACTGTGTTTGACATGTAAGTAAAAAATAAAATTTTCTATCGCCAAAAACGGCTGATGCCGTCTTCTTGTCTTCTTGCAGTTAATAAAAAATAACCAAAGAAATACCGATTAGTTGCATGACATTTAGAATATCGACTTTTTAACTCATGCATTTTTTGAGAGTTCTTACGTAAATTTTACTAACGTACTTTGTTTTCACCCTACTCTCTAAATTAAAAAAAAATTAAAACCATTAATGTCGCAAAACGTAGCCAGTATATTAATTTACAAATGTCTCAAACATTTACACGATCAGTTCCCGAAAAAAAACGATAATATGGCCAAAGTCCTAAACTCTCATCTTTGGGACACTTTCCGTGCCAGTGAGTGTATAACAAAAGTAGGTATACATAGATAGATACCGAAGATTTATCGAAATCGGATCGGAATTATCAGCTTATAATATGTTTTAATCTTTAGTCCACGTTCATCCATAAATAATCTTAAAAGATTAATTTGAAACTTTGTTACTTTTTCTTTATTGATAATGACACTCTGTCCTTTTTAATAAAGCTTACAAAAGTTTGGTCTTAAATTCATTAAAAGTTAAATTTAATGAGCAAATGTTTTAGGAGGGCGGAAAGGCACACATGAACAATCCATTAGGAGCTAAACTTCATACGTGATCCATTGAGATATTACTAGAAGTGATGTCTCAAACATAGGCCATGTTTATTTTACGCAAAATAAGCGCTAACAATATTGTTATGTCTATCGTAAAAATAATGACAATCGCTGCAAGTTCTATGATGAAGTCTATCATTGAATTTGAGGTCGTGCTACTAAAATGGCTTGTTTCAACTGTCTTTCTTCTGATATCATATCCACTGTTAAATCACTGCTTATTTTGTTTATTATTGTAGGTTGTAGTTTTTAGATAGTGTAGGTATGTTTTTATTTTTTCGTTTGTGTTTAGTTAGGTTTGTTTTACATTGTGTAATTTGTTTTGAATACTTAAATGATTCAGTTAATAAATAAGTTCACATTTTTCTTGTTATTTTTAATAAGTAGGCACTGGGATAGCTTTGTCTTCAGCAAGCTATTCGTTTGATCATACTCCATTCTAAAAATAAGATAAAAATTTAAAATATTATTTATCGATATTAAAAAATATGGCTTATTCCCAATCGGGCCATTTTTTTCCCATTCGGGCCAAAACAAATAAATATAATTATACAAGTTCCGACCCCGTGATAAAAATCGGTGTAGTGGTTTCGGAGATTACTCATATACTTACATACATACATGTTATCAACGTTACCTCTTTATAATATTAGTAGAGATTTAGGGCCGGGTACTCACTAGCAAGCTGTAACCGTCACCTCGTTACTGTATGATGAAACGAGATTGTACTGTATCCGTAAAACAGTAACAAGGCTCTTCGTCCACGAGCACCCTTTGCAAAGGGCGCTGTCGGTTATTCCCACGAACCACAGTTTTGGTTATCAATAAAAAAAATTGACAATTGTTAGCTTGCTGTAAGCCGCTCGTTGTTGGTTCGTAAACCCCGTACAAAGTATGATTTTTTGGTTACTAAACAAAGTATACATGCAACGTTTACAGCTACAGGTCGCAAGTGAGTACCCGGCTTTAGATGACAAAATACTATTTGTAAGTGAAAGTCAGAAATATACGTTTTTTTAGTAAAAACTACTGGACCCAATGTTAGTTTAATTGCATTAGTATTAGTTGACTATAGTCGCCATAATTCGATCTACCGGGTCGATGAAGGTGCCTAGTCGATTTTCCATACAAGCCGGCGATTATTTAACCCATCTCTAATAATTCCGATATTAGGAATTTAAAAACTTCGGCGATATACCATATTTATACCCTTCCTACCTTTTTGATACCTATTCAATAAAACCTAAAATGGTAACGGCCAACCTTGTGACCGAATACTGTGACACCATTGGAATTTGAGGACCTAGTTAAATAAATTGTTTAGATTCTAAGTTCAAGTTAGTATGAAATTGTTATCACCATATTAATAAACGTAGAGTAAGGTTGGAGTAGTGAGAACATGCTTTGTCTTTTTTCGTGACAAGAACTTTCAAAGTTGACAGGCAGAAACGAAAAGTGGTAAAACTATTCCGACCTTACTCTATGTTTATCACCTTATTACTTAACGTAGAGTAAGGTCGGGGTAGTGAGAACATGCTTTGTCTTTTTTCGTGACAAGAACTTTCAAAGTTGACAGACAGAAACAAAAAAAGGTAAAACTATTGCGAAATTACGCCACGTTTATCACTTTATTAATAAACGTAGAGTAAGGTCGGAGTAGTGAGAACATGCTTTGTCTTTTTTCGTGACAAGAACTTTCAAAGTTGACAAACAGAAACGAAAAGTGGTAAAACTACACACATCAACACCGTCTAGGGATATTCAGAATTTCTCAATTTATTCAAAAATTGTGTTTACTAACAAACAACATGTATATATTTTTGTAAAGCCTACTTATCAGACTATGATTTAGAATACAACAAAATATTGTTTTATGCTTAAATATTTTTTTATTAAAAAAAACGCAAAATGTGAAATAATGTTAAATTTAAGATAAAATGTCTATCTAAGGAAAAAAATAAAGTAAAACGAAATTATTAGGTTTTTTTATTTGAAGTTAAAATTAGTAGTCAGTGAAACCACCCATGACGTTAATCACGGCCCTGCAACGGTTTTTCATGCTTTGAATCAGGTTGTCAATATCTTTCTGCGGAATATTGTCCCAGGTCCTGCTAAGATGCAAAAAAAAGTTGCTCTTCAGTCGCAACATTTGGAGGCAAATTCCTCAAAGCCCTTCTTTGAAGCATATCCCACGCGTGCTCTATGGGGTTTAGGTCTGGTGACTGCGCGGGCCAGTCTAAGACCGACACGTCGTGCTCCTCTAGCCAGCTGGTCACCACTCGCGCAGTGTGCGGACGGGCGTTGTCGTGCATGAGCGTGAAAACTTGGCCCATTTGCAGTCGATGGGGATAGATTATTGGTGTTAGCACCTGATTACGGTATTTTTCGGCAGTCATAGTGTTTCTGATCCAAACGAGGTCTGTTCTTCCACCAATACGAATTCCCGCCCAAACCATAATTGTTCCGCCATGGTATGGATGGACCTCCTGAGGGTGTTGCAGACGGTTGTCACGACCAGAAGCTCGCCATACGCGTACTCTACGTGAATCAGGATGAAATCCGAATCGGGACTCATCGGTAAACAACACTACCGACCACTCGATATCTTCCCAAGGCAAATGTTCTCTAGCCCACTGTAATCTTCGTCCACGATTTCCTCTGCGTAGTGCTAGAGTACGAAGCGGCCTGCGAGAATGAAGGTTAGCCTCGTGCAGTCTTCTCCTCACAGTTTGGTCACTGACAAGCACCTGGTGGTCTGACTGGAGCGTTTGAACCAACGCATGGCCGTAACATTTGGTTGTCTTCTCGCGGCCGCTTGCAAAAATCGGTCTTGTCTTTGGGTAGTTATCCGCTTTCCGCCTGGATGCCTTTCAGCCACTTCACCAGTAGCACGATAACGTGACCACAATCTTGATATCACGTTTTGTCTTGTTCCAATCTCCTCGGCAATACTCCGTTGAGTAGCCCCAGCTTGGAGCATTCCTACTGCCCTTAACATTTCGTTTCTTGTTAAATGACGCCGCTGCATGATGCATACAGTTGTATTAAATTGTAATTAATCAAAAAAATAAATATTAAAACTTCAATTTGTTTAAACAAAATGCTTAAAACTGCGTTAAGTAAATTTAAACTTTCGAACTCACTACAATAATTGCCGCGCTAATCTTGTTTTTAATTATTTTTTTAAAATTCAAATTTGGAATCATACTATAAGGCCTACACAATAAGGTTCCATTAAAATATTTTTAAATCGGCCAGTATTTTTTAAGTTTAAGAACTTTATATAAAATATCCCTAGACGATGTTGATGTGTGTATTCCGACCTTACTCTATGTTTATCACCTTATTACTAAACGTAGGGTAAGGTCGGAGTAGTGAGAACTTGCTTTGTCTTTTTCCGTGACAAGAACTTTAAAAGTTGACAGACAGAAACAAAAATGGGTAAAACCATTCCGACCTTACTCCACGTTTATCACCTTATTAATAAACGTAGAGTAAGGTCGGAGTAGTGAGAACATGCTTTGTCTTTTTTCGTGACAAGAACTTTCAAAGTTGACAGGCAGAAACGAAAAGTGGTAAAACTATTCCGACCTTACCTTTACGTTTATCAATATGGCTAATTGACTGCTGCCGTTGAATTCGTAAATCGTCGCAAATCTCAAAACCAAACGCAGAACCAAAGTCAAAGGGTTAACTCAAACTTTGAGTAGCGTTTAGATTCAAGCATAAGTGCTTTGCTAACTTATTATAGGTATAAGTAACTGCCTACTTACTTCTCCATCCGTTGCAGTTCTCAAATTCCATTTCGCAATAGTTGTTAAAAGTTTTGTACATCCCATCGTAGTGTCGAGCGCAAATCTTGTTTTGTCTAAAATAATACGCTTATTTTAAAACTGTTTTAGTGTAGATTTTTCTTCTGTTTTCGCGATATTGGATTGAAGTTAAGGACATTTTTCGGTTTTATTACTTTAAGCATTGTTTCAACGCTCAATGCTTGTTTCTTCGGTCAATTCTGAAGAAGGGAGGTAAAGGTCTCGAAAGGTTGAGCGTTGAAAAAATACTAAAGTAATAAACACCACGCGATTAAAACCGAAAAATGTCTTTAGTTATAAAATATGGGTGTAATACTCGTACCTATAGTCAATTCTAAGTAATTACTTGTCTAAGTAATGCATCTGTCACATTCTCGTTGACGGTTAAAATCACTGATAAGAGCGAGACAGTGCATTGCTTAGCCAAAGTAATTACTAAAATTCCTCTATAAATACGGGTGTTAGAGTTAGTTATAATTTTGAGTTTTGAGAGGTAGGTACTTTTACCGACTGTTCAGTGTTCACACAAGTTTGTATCTTTTCTGCATCGTTAATTTTTAAGTGGTCTAGCCATACTTAATTTTCTCTGTAGCTAAATTTTAATTAATGTTTGTGTTTTAACTTTGATATGAAAATTATAATCCTGTGGATCCTAAGCCACCATTTAGTTAGCCAGAGTTAGTTTGAGTTTTTTATGATAGATAAATATTGCAAGACTTTACACGCAGCGCAATCTATTCCCAAACTAAGCAACTTGGCTTGTACTATGTAACACCGAGACCAGAAACAAACATTTATGACAGAATAAATTATTGTCCTTGAATAAAGAAACTACTAGACCGATTTCAGAAATTATTTCAACATTAGAAAGCTACATTCACCCTGAGTAATATAGGCTACTTTTGATCCCGATATTCCCACGGGATCGGGACTTACGCGTATAAAACCGTAGAGACGCAGCTAATAACTATAACAATATTTCATTACTTACTTGTAAATCTTAGGGCAAAGTTTTATAAATATGTCACAGCCTTTGTCAATTAAATCTGACTTTTTGAACAGCGACTTTTTTGGATAAAACTCCACCTTATGAGAATGTGGGTGCGATACATTTACATAGCTTGATGACGTCATAGAAATCAGACTGAAGACTGAAAATAACAAAATGATCATATTAAATCAAATCAAAAGTATGTTTCACCCTTTTTAAACTTACACGATTTCCGTTCATCATTATTATAAGACACGGGTCTTTTACCTCGACGTTCGGCAGACGGATCACATCACACCGGTCGTGGTCCCGAGAAGACTCTCAATATGCCCCGATCCCGCGGGAATATCCGGATAAAATTTTGCTGATGTGTTATTCCAGGTCTCCAGCTATAGATCTACATACCGAGTTTCA
Source organism: Idaea biselata (assembly GCA_958496205.1). Lineage (NCBI taxonomy): Eukaryota > Metazoa > Arthropoda > Insecta > Lepidoptera > Geometridae > Idaea > Idaea biselata. The sequence continues at coordinate 4,607,534 of OY292394.1, forward strand.
TGGTAATTGGTTCAGTGGTTTTTACGTAATTGAGTAACAAACACACACACATACATACTTACAAACTTTCAGAGTAATAATATTAGTAAGATTTTTACAGGTTATGTCCGGGTAATCAAGTTTCGAAGCAAGTCTTACCTACCACCGAACCGCCACTGAATTTTCATTAAACATTTTAGGTAGAGTCGGTTTAATATAATGAAAATAACTGCTTAATCATTCCTAAACACCCACAAACTACAAACAAACAGCTGGGGGCCTAAAATGTTCTTTTAGAAGAATCATAACAGGAATTGCGCATTGACATGGTCACAACAATTGTGCACTTAGCCCGCACGTGTCTGGCTGATATGAAGATTCTAAAATGTGCTTTCGTTGCGATGACAGATGCTCAGTCAATTGTGATTGTGAAAAACACCGGGGGGTATATAATGATATTTTAAGAGAATCACAATAAATAGGAATTGCATTAATACCACTCTCTGTGCACCTGGCCCGCACGAGTCTGATAGGTATGTATCTAGACTTTAATATGTGCGTGCGTCGCGTCGCGTACAGTTATTGTGACTGAAATACTGGAGGGTGGTAAACAATGTGCTTTTAGGGGAATCCAAACAGGAATTGCATTATGACAAGGTCACAACCACTGTGCACCTGGTCCACATGTCTAATTATGTGCGTCTTTGCGAAGACAGCTGCACAGTTATCGTGACCGAGTCAAAAAACAATTTCCCAATAATTCCTAAAAGTACCTTTTTAAACCCTCAGGCAATTTCTTCACAAATTAACCACGACACGACGTTTGAAAGGCTAGTCATTCTCACCGAAAATAAGAAACAACAAACAATCAATCTTCTTCATGGCCACTCAACAATTCGATGTAACTCGAAAACAACTTCAAATTAATGAAGAAAATTCCAACTTAATACGTTGAAAGTAAAATAAAATATCGCTACATTTCAATAAGCGTAACCATAGTCACCGTTTTCTGAATTGCTTTTGAAAACAAATCGAATTGAGTAATAAGTACTTCACATAACAAAAAGGTAGAAAAGTTATTGGTCTTGGAACGTAATATATCTCTAAATATAACTTAGAAATTCGATTTAAATGAAAACGAAAAGATAAAGTGAATCACATTTTGTGGATTTATTTTCCTATTACGTTTGTATGGAAAAGAAAACTTCTCCATATCTCCGCCTCGGGCCCCAAAGTTGGATGAAGTGATTGATAAAATTGGGTTCATGGTATAATAATATGTATTTTAGACTACTACTTACTCTCGTATTATATAATACTAGCTGACCCGGCAAACGTTGTTTTGCCTTATAAATTATAGATAGTAGCCGATTCTCAGACCTACTGAATACGCATATAAAATTTGGTAAAAATCGGTCGCGCCGTTTCGGAGGAGTACGGTAACTAACATTGTGACATGGAAATTTTATATATTAGAAGAAAGATATATTTTTTCCCTTTAATATCAAATTAAAAAGCTTATATAACATGGTATTATTTTATATACCATTTTAAAAGCCACTAAGGTTATAAGAACGCTAATACTGTAAAAAAACTATAAATAAAAATAGAAATATAAATAAACTGTAAATAAAAACTAAATTAGATTATGATTGCTAATTAAGATTCATATCTATCATATTTGTCTTTGTTTTTGAAATTAAACTCTATTTGCGGTTTGACTATTTTTTTTCTTCCCGGTATGAAGGGAAGGGTAAAGTGCTTAAATCGTCGCGTCGCGTCGGTCGTTAAAAATACTAAAACAAATGAAAACAACGTATTTTTATTTACCAGAAAATAAATTATATCAAAACGACGACTAAGCTTGTACAATAAAATACATAATTAAAATGTAGTAAGTAAACAAATTATCTAAGGGTTTTGAAACCATTTTCTAAACTGGTAATGAAGGCTTCCTAACGAGGTGCACACTTACACCCATATTTATAGACGAGTCGAGAGAAATTACTTTGGCTAAGTAAAGACTGTCACATTTTAGCTGACGCTAAAAATTACTGACAAGAGCGGGACAAATGCATTACTTAGGTAGGTACTCTAAATAATGACTCTACTCGTTTAGAAATACTGGTATTAGACTTTGTTTTAAAATCAACCACCAAATACATTACAAATTATTAACGGTTTAATTATAAATCTTTTACATAAAATTCGTTCTCAATTTATTAGAATATTTTTATTAATTTCTAAAGTAAGTCTTCACAACATAATCAAGTAACAAATACAATGGAATGAATACTTACGGTTCTCCGCTTTGTACCAAAGGGTTTCTGAATTCCTTGCTCTCAGATATCACAAGGTTATAGTGAATAATAATAATAAAATCCTGGTCGGCTTACAAAATTGACTTAGGCCCCTGATATATTTGCCAGATTTGCTACATGAGTATTATAATTGAAACTGGCCAACATTTCATTTTTATATTATTTCAGTTAATCTTCGATTTCATATTTAACGTTTGTGAAAATAACATTTGAGATTTCTTAATAAAATTTTCTCTATAAGAATATTGTTAAACGTTCTCTAAAATGTACGCATCTTAAAGTCATGCAAGTTTGATTGTATCGTATGTTTTACGTATTCAGGGCCGAGTTTATTACATACATGCATGCATGTATGCATTTCTATGCATAGAAATCGGTTGCGCGCCCGCTACGCCTTATATTATTGCACGATGTTACACACAGCGCAATCTAGCTCCTAACTAAGCGCTAGGCTTGCACTATGGGAACTAGACAACGGATAATCTGCATTTGTTTTGTGTATTTACATAATATCTTCATGCATATTGAAAACATAGAAAAAACCCAGACCAGAAACAAATATTTATTTTAAGCATAAATACTTGCACTGTTATTTTATCACCTTGCGCACGGGCCGCGCGCTCTGGCCTCTTTATTTATCAAGTCCCTTACATTGTCTCAGGTGGTAGGTACGTAAAATTTCTTCTTAATTTGTTCCAAAGTTAAATTTTACAAGAATAAAAGTTTAAATCTTAACTCATTTAGCTATAAAACAGAACACACACCGAGGACCGGGACCGTTCGCAGTAGCTTTTATCAGACCGTGCTTCGAGAGCTTCAAGTAGTCCGCCCCCGGACCGCTTGCCGGTAAGTACCTGTGTTCTGAATGCCTGTGTTCTGAATGGAAAAGTACTTCTACAAAAAAAAAACGACTGCGTTGATGATCCTTGACCAGAAAGGTTTCGTTTTCTTTTTTTTAGCTATTCAAAATGTACGCTTTTTGATTATTTGTATCCATAAGTAACTAGCTAACCCGACAGACGTTGTCCTGCCTAAAAAAAACCTACTACCCTACCCTACAGCTACCCCGTACTACTACTCCCTAAAAAAACGGCATTATCTTCATACCAAAATTCATCAAAATCGGTTCAGGATTTTTTCTTTCATAAGAACCTTCTCCTGACAATAGCAAACACAACAAAAAAAGAATTATCGAAATATGTGTAAAAGTTGAAGTGTGATGCCGTGACCAAGGGAAATAGGGATTGATTTTTATATAATAAAAGATATCTATTTACTACTAGCTGTGCCCGCGACTTCGTCAGCGTTTTTCGAACATCTACCCATCGCAGTGCAAAGGTCTGCACTTAAACGAACGACCAGGAAAGTACTGAGCAGAAGAGAATCATGGCAAAGTCTGTTTAAGTGTGATTTTTGCACGGTATGTAACAGCAACCGACTTCTCTGTTATGTAATCTGAAGTCGGGCAGCTTCATGCAATAGTTTTTTTACGTGGGTGATGCGATTCTCTCGGGGCAAATAACCCGGTTTGTTGGGCTCCCTGGTACCACAACTAAACCCCAACGGCTAAACCTCAACGGCGTCCCTCTCTTCGCAAGTGTCGAGGCCAGTAGGAATTCCTCGTGGACTACATCCATCAACCTCGACAGCCTTCAAGGCCTCATCTCTGTCCTAAGAGACGACTCCTCTCCTAGAAGTACAGTCACACCACCGTCTCGAGGCCCCCAAAGCCGTTGATAAGCCCCCCCGAGTTCATTACCAAGGACAGAGCTGATTTTACTAGTGGTCGTGCACGCGCCCCCTTCCTTGCGGAAAGGACCCTCGAGCCCGCTAACTCGGGTTTTCGGGTTGGTAGCCAGGCGTTCGCCTCTTAGCTTGCAGCTACTGAGTCCCCCCCACCACGGCAAGGTGTAGATTTCGGACTCGAACACGCAGCCAAATCAGAAGCCGTCACTCGGCTAGTTAGGCCACCGTTCCTTAAAATGAGAATGCGCCGGTCCGTGATTCGAACACGGTACCCTCGACTTGGACGTCAGCTCTCTGCCGCAGCTGCCATCGTGCCTGATAAACTACAATCTGGCTCTACCCAGCTTACTACTCAGCTACTCAGCTTTATTTATTTTCTTACCCTATTTAGTGCATTTTCAACTGCCACTAAAAATCAAAATTGTAACATTAAATTCATTAATTTAGGGGTTTTCTGATGAGAAGGTGGTTTCAGATTGTCCATCAATTTGTACCTAGTTCTTTATAAGCCGATTCTATTGATGGAACGTCAAAAAATAGTAATATACAGCATTCTTCTCATCCAAGCGATGCTCCCGGTTGAATCCCGGTTGCAAAAAAAACCCCATGAGTCTCTTGTGTCTTCTTCTCATTGGAGGTCGCGTTCCGAAGCCACAGTAGATTACATTCTATAATTGACGATTCAAAGAGATATATTGTAATATCCAAATGAATAAAAGTACTTTGAATTTGGAGCCCGCGGGGTCGCTAACCCCAAATTAATTCGGGGTCGGCACAGTAGGTAAGTCGCCATTGACCAAACTTTCTGCAAATAGATTTGGCAATATTTTTACGGCCGGCCGCCTGCCTAACCAAACCTCCTAGGGACCAAGCAGTTTATCTGCCACCGCGCGGAGAGAACTTAAGATTTGCTAGTCTCCATCAGATCGCTTATTCGCCTTTTACGACACCCACGGGAAGAGATGATGTAGCCTTATTCTATGCCAGGGCTACATTTACAGTATTTTAGGAAATTCCGGATAGCCGTTTTTTTTCCGGAAGTCCGGAAGTTCGAATGTTCGGAAATTTCAGGTGTTGATTCCACACAACATACTTCTTCAATACAACATTCAAACTAATTAAGAAAAATCAGAAAAAAACACTTTATCCGGATAACCGGGCTAAATATCCGGATAAAAAGTAGCCTATATGTTAATCAGGGTCTTAAGCTATCTGCATACCAAATTTGGTTAAAATCGGATAAGCCGTTTCTGAGATTAGCGGGCACAAAGGCACACACAAACAGACAACCAGAAAAACAGAAAAATAGGTTCTACTGCGTTCATAGATACCCATACAATTTATATTTTTTTTATATCTCTCAAAAACAGACACCGCTAAGTTACGATTTTATTATATGTATAGATTATAAAGCGGAAGAGTTTGTTTGTTTGTTTTTTCAGCGGGGAGCTGCTAGTATATATATATACTAGCAGCTCCCCGTGGTTTCACCCGCATAAGTCCCGATCCCGTGGGAATATAGGGATCAAAAGTAGCCTATAGCCTTCCTCAATAAATGGACTATCCAACACCGAAAGAATTTTTCAAATCGGACCAGTGGTTCCTGAGATTAGCGCGTTCAAACAAACAAACAAACAAAAATACAAACAAACTCTTCCGCTTTATAATAGTATAATAGATAGATTAGGGATAGGATAGATAGGAGCGGTGTTGGTCTAGTGGTAGATACCCCGGCTTTCATTCTGAGAGTCGTGGGTTCGAATCCAGACCGACCGCGCACCAATGTCTTTTTCTTTAAGAAAAAGGTATGTGCGCTATTAACATCGCTCTTACGGTGAAGGAAAAACATCGTGAGGAAACCAACATGTCCTAGGACTCACCACGGTCCGAAGACATGGGATATTCAGTGTTTTCTATGTATCATTAAATATGTATGTATTTAAAAAAAAAAAAAGTATAATATGTAGTATATCCGTTGTCTAGTACCCATAGTACAAGCCTAGTGCTTAGTTTGGGGCTAGATTGCGCTGTGTGTAACTTCGTGTAATATTTATTATTATTTATTATTAATAATATATATAGAAGATATGCTAACATAGAATAGGTATGGAGACAGTTAAAAACAAACAGTTTAAATTACGTTTTTATCATTTTATTTATTAAAATACAAAATTAAATGGCAAGTAGTTTTAAGTTTTTTGAGATACAAATGCGTAGTTGCAAAAATCGTCATATTCGTTGCAGGTAGATCAGTCTTTGTTATTGTTGTTTTTGATTAGATCATTGGTTTTCTGGATCACGTCCACGGCTGGTCCAGCACTGATGATGGCATCTCGTACTCTTTGGCCTATTCCTTCCTGTAATAAATAAATCAATTAGATACAATTGAATCCTCTATAATGACAATGATTTCGAAGAAATGTAACAAACACTTAATTCTAAGCAACAGTCATACAAAACACATTCTAACACCCACAATTATAGACGAATCTGAGTGATTACTTTGGCTTAGCAATGCTCAGTCTCGCTCTTATTAGTAATGCTTTTCGCTTTTATATATATACTAGCTGACCCGGCAAACGTTGTTTTGCCTTATAAATTATAGATAGTAGCCGATTCTCAGACCTACTGAATACGCATATAAAATTTGGTAAAAATCGGTAAAGCCGTTTCGGAGGAGTACGGTAACTAACATTGTGTCATGGAAATTTTATATATAAGAAAGAAGATAGATTTTTGACGTCAACAAAAATGACTTATTATTATTACTTAGACAAGTAGGTAATTAAAATTGACTATAAATACGAGTGTTAGAAATCAAACAATCGTCGCAATCATATGACGTGTGATATCATTATTTTTCACGAACACTTTTACTTCTTAAAAACAGGTCATAGAAACCGTCATCAGGTCATTATATCCAAATAATTGAAATAAAAAACTTAAAATAAACACTGGGCTAAATGAGTCATAATCATAGATCGGATTTTGGGTGCTGTTTTAGACGTTGTCACTAACATGGATATGACTTTCCGGAATTGAAAATTCCGTAATTCCGATATTTCTTTTTAAACTTTACAACAATATTAAATGTATTGTATGTATGTATGTAATGTAATGTATTGTAAATGTATCGTAGTAATTGTACTATTGATTAAAAAAAAAACCTGATTTTTTTAATTGAATGCATAAAACTTACTGAGTCATTTTCATACATGCAATTTCGCAATTTTAAGTTAACAATATCCATAAGTAGAGACCCAAAATTGCACAAAAAAAATATTTTGAAGACAGCGGCCAATCTTTTGCAATACCTATTGTCGGCAATATTACAAAGGCGGCGCCAAGGTATGTTTGTTTATTTTTCTTCGAGCAATTGGAAGTTGTTTATACTAAATACCTATTTGTATATATTTATACCTTTTTATTATTATTATTATTCCGTTATTCCTATGGGAAAAGTGAAACTGCAATTTAAGCTCATTCATTTACTTCGGTTTGTTGAGTGCAGTCTATCCGTGTGTTTTATGCTATTGTTTATTGACCCCTGCTCGTTACCTGGATTTTGGATTTCACTGCAAAACTTGACATTTTGGCTACTAAACGGACTACGATTATTGCAACTGGATTGGATATCTTTGACATTTGTCGAACTTTGGGTGAGTAGATTTTTTCTATATTGTAATAGTATAAATAACATAGCCTATAATCAAGAAACTAACTTTAACTGTAAGTTTCTTGACCATAATATGTTTCTTTTAATTTTTGTATGTAGCTCAAGGCTATTTTATTTAGAAAATAAAGCATAATATGTTGTTAAAAAGAGTGTAGCATTTTTTTTTCTTCATTCCTACAAATTTACAACTTATAGATATTATGGATTATGGCTGTGAGATGGCAAATTTGGTTTTCCTTTGAGTCTTATTTAAAAATCTAATATAAGTTCAAATTCATTAAAATTCTATATCTATAGGGCTCTTTAACTAAGCGTTTCAAATAAACTTACCCTTTTAAGTTAATTGTTATTTTTTTCTTTAGATTAAACCTTATACGGAACTTATCTTGACAATTAACGGACTTTGATTTGCTGCTTTGACTGGATAGTTTACAACAACTTTGGCTAAGGTGAGTAAATTAATACCTAGGTTGTACTTAAGTGTTTCCTATTTTCTGTGTCACTTATTCATCGTCTCATTTTTGTCTGCTCTGATAGTTTTTTTTGAAATTGACTAGGTATCTTACAATTTTTACTATTGTACTAAAATTTACAAATGTTTTACTTTGTTTGAAACTATACCTTCTTCAAGATTTATAAAGATTACATAGCTACAAATAATTTACTTTTATAACCCGCCTCACAAGCTTCTTGTTTTACTTTTTTTAGGTTGTACCATACTCGGCACTTTTGACTTTGAAGCAAAGAACTTCGATTTCGAGTACTTTTTTTCCAGATTTGTTTTTGCCAAAATGACCAAGTTGAAAAACAAAATGTGATGATGTTTTGTTAAACGCAGGTCTAAACTATTGTTCCCCAGCTAGATATTAAAGATATAGGCGTTTATTATCAAAATATTTATAAATTTTAAGATAGTTGCAAATTTTGGGTTTAAGCAGCTAGAAAACAATGATTATGGCCAGCGTTTTACAAAACATTTTGACTTTTTACAAAACATTTGACACTTTTTAAATTTATGCAATTTGGGTCTTTGTGTTTCTATCCCTGTTCTGTTGTTTTAGTTTTCTCGCGACCGGTTGCCCATGTATTCCGTTACGAAATATCGAGATAATTTAAATTTAAAAGTAGCTACAACACTATCTAGACCCGGAATTTTAATAAAAATGATCATTAGATTTCCATTTTCAACTTGGTAATTCTTAAGTAAAACTGGATATTGGGCGTTACCATGATCTTTTCTCGTTATTTAATTTGTTGTTTTGTTGCGTAAAAAAAGAGTATTTTTTTCTAGACTATTAAGAAAAAACACAGAAAACAAAAAAAACTTTTTCTGTTATTTTTTTATTATTATAGCTTGAAATAGAACAATTTAAACGTTGAGAGGTACAAAAATCTACTTCCCATTTTAACCAACTCGGTCAATTTGTAAGGAAAGTATTTTTGTATTATTTTCTCAACAATAATTCCATGTCAAGGGAACATTTTTGGTTTTAGTAATACATAAATTGTTATATTTCAAGCTTTGCTGGATTGTCTCTACCCTACCGTTGTAAGGAAATTAATACTGGCTGAAAAATAAATGTTTTTAAACAAGTATTTGAAAATGTTTGTTCCACAAACATGCTTTAGGTGTGTTTTCTCTTAATTGTGATAATTATTTATAGAACAGATTTTATCCATTGTTTGTATATTAAATAAAGAAATATAAACATTAAACCCTTTTAATTTATATGTGTGTTTTATTTATTTCTGACGGATAACTCTAACCTGTAAACAGAATCTCATTTTAAATTTTGAAGATTATTTTTTTCTTTAAAATGTTTCTAGTAAATATGCCTTAAGCAATGAAAACAAATGATGATGATGATGATGATACTTTAGATGGTGATAGTACTCGTGATTTCGACACCTATCCTTATTCGAAATCCCAATCACGATGAAATTCCAAGACGCGGAATTTTTTCGGAATTTTTTTTGGTCGTATCCATACTTTTGATGTCGCATTTTTTAAACGGCACCCAAAAATCCGATCTATGGTCATAATAAAAGAAATGAATACATAACATCAGACTTTTTTAGTTTTCTACTCTTTCAAACATATAGTATAACCCAATTTCAGAAACTTAGATCAAAAATGTAAACAAAAATTCCATACATTTATTTGAAAGTGACAACTTTTTATTTATCTTTTCCTTTAAAATTGACAGTTCTTTGTTTACATTTTTGATCCAAGTTTCTGAAATAGAGTTGTACGTATATGTTCATTGATTGATTTTATAAAAATAGAGTTGTACGCACATACATCGATTGATTTTATAAACAAAAGCCATACGACTCTTTTGTGCTGTGCTACGATTGTTGTAGAGGAATGTTATTTCAAAGCGCAAAAAAAGTAAAAAAGCATTTCGCTTTGGCGGTCGGAATGTGAATAATTCCTGTTTATTTTCCAAAATGTTTAAAAGTTTTCGACTGCCATTGGTAAAATATCAAAACTACTGAGTGATTTTAGCTATTTGATAAAAATCCGTTGAGTCAAGGTGACGTTTACACGCAAGCAAAAGAACGTTATCGTGCACGCAAACGAAAATAAAATTGAAACTATGCGACGAGAATCTAAATCCTAAATAAACCTTACAAGCAAAACTGTATAAATGAACAGATACAAATATACAGGCAGAGCTTATATAATACAAAGGTGTGTAAGACCTCTGATTTCAAGAACAAACTATTTACGAACATAAATAATCGAAGAAATAGTCCGATTTTCCAAAATCGTAGGTATACATTGAGGTACTAAGAACTAAAACATAGTTCACATCCCAGACCGGATGCAGAAACTTTATGCTGAATGTTATTGTTCGGAAATATGGGGTTATGCAACCCCAGAGACATCGATATTCAACGGATTTAATATCCTATCTCTGATCAATACATTTGTTTTAACTATGAGCTGGATACTTTGAAAGAAGTATAGACCGAATTTACTATTTAAGTATAATATTTATTCTAGCTGGCATACTTCGCCATCAGTCGCCATCAACCATACGCCATCAGTCATATCGAAAAAAAACTTTTAGGATGTTACTGTGTTTGGAACTGAAAGTCCCCGAACTCTCTATGGATTGTTTTTGTCCTATTTTGGACAGAAACGAATGTAACAAACGAAACATCGTCAAAAATAGGTCTAGCCGTATCGTTGTCAAGATCATACATTTCTAACCAACACAACTTTATTGTGTATTGGTACCTAATACTTCGTTTTTTAATTTCAGACTACGATCTGACGTTTTGGTTCTTTGTTTTTGACTTTTTTCTATAGAAAGATGGGTCAAATAATTGTCTACAATTAAAAAAACGAAGTATATACCTACCTATATATATTTAGTACACATCACAAACAAATATAGAAATATATTATTATTAGTCATTTTAAAACGTACATTTACATCACAAAAGATATTGTATTTACTTACAAGTTCTTTAAAGAAATTATCAGCATACACTGAAGTAGCCAATACAGCGATTAAACAAAGGAAAACCAATACTTTTGTACAATACATCTTAGATGTGTCACTTTAAAGCACTGTTCCTTTACTGTGCCTTGAAATCTGCATTCACTTTATTTATATACGGACTTAATTTGATGAATGTTAGTACCAGGAAAATGTGCCTTAGTACTTAAGTTTTATAGCTCTTAATTGTTTGAAGTTATCTATCAAACAAACCTCCTGGGAACTCCCTAGGTTCTTTGTTGTGTCGGATAGAGGTACTCTTTTCTGTTTTACCTTATCAGAGGTTAATTCCCGAAGGCCATAAAATATATTTCTTTCAAACAGAACTATTCATTTTTTCATTTTCATTTTTACAATCTGTGCACAAAAAAAAGTTCTACGACATTCCGTCATGAAATAATCAACAATTTTCGATGAGGCCGACAGGGATTTTCAGTTTCAAGGTCGTTGGCGTATACAAGGTGGATAGGATAATACAACATTTTTTTTAACTGGACATACCTAAACACGTCTAAAGTCCACCTACCAAATTTCAACAGAATCAGTTGAGTAGTTCAGACACAGGACACTATTTTCCATTTTTTAAATTTGCTACACGATGTATCTAAAAACAAAACTGTCACCAGCGCCAGGCGGCCGCGGCACCGAGTAATAATCTTACAGAGAAACAGCTTGATACAAGCCCGCGGCGTAGGTACTTCACTACATGCGAAGTTATGTGTGCGTGACCTCTCTCACCGACAGTGTGCCGACGGGTTCACGTACGTGAGCCGAGTAGGCTCTTCGGGCGGTCTCGGCAAACCCGAGCGGAAAGAGGTGAGTGACTTTTCACAGCTTTGCGCACACATAGCTGTTCATGTAGTGGAGTACCTACCACCGCGGGCTTGTATGAAGCTGTTTCTCTGTAGGATTAATACTCGGTGGCCGCGGCACGTACTTACACTGTGCACATGGGTATATGGTGTTCGTATTGGTTTTAATTGTTTAGGATATTTAGTTTGTTTGAAAATTTTACTTTTTTAATTTCAGTTCTCTGATTAATTATACAATTCCAAACTATTCAAACATATTTTAACAACCCAGGGTTTTGTTTAATGTTGTATCGTCCTATCCACCTTGTATACTCCTCTTAATGAGTTAATTAATTTTTTTACAGCCGATGATGAGCGTTTGACCATTATTAGACCGTATGATTCAGTCACTATACTGTCTAAGATGTAGCACGCCAATAAGATCACAATTATCAGAAAACAAAGTTGCTTAGCTGGTGTGGAATTCGTGTGCTCATAAAAAAACTCAATATACTTACACCTCATGTTTTTTTGGTCTCCATCCATTATTATAATTGAAAAGTAGTAAGTAGTAAAAAAAACCCTTTAGTGGAACGAATGCCGACTCGTCATAGGTGGCTGCACCGTCTCAAGTACCGGAAAAGACGGACGAGACGCTTGGCGCTACCTTAGGGCAGTTAATTGAAAAGTTGCAGCTGAAGCTGTGATTGATTGATGTGACCAAGTAATGGCTCTTTTCCGTCATCCAGAATCCAGGGTAAGTACCTACCCCTTCTCCCCAGGGGTGTTTTCTAACAATACATAGTTTATATTCCGATATTAAATGAAAGTAGAGTCCTAAAATAACACAATGGGCTCCCAGAGGCCAAAAAATCAAAGATCGGTAATAAATGGGTTTTTTAATTTTCGAAGTTGTGTTACAAGGTATGTGCTAAGGCGTTTTTTTATTTTCCTAGAATAGATGCGGCTCCACCAACAACTGCCACGGCTGGACCGGTTTTTGTGATTCCGTCGCGAATGTGCTGTCCAACTTTTTCCTAGGAACAAAAAAAACACAAATTAATTACTATTTTACCTTTTTGTACCCACTGCACAAGTATTATTATTCAATTATTTTTACATTAGATAATTATTTTTTAATAATAGGCGATTTTGCCTTGGCATAGCCAACAAAAAAATTATTCGCACAGGTAAATCACCGGAAAGTGATTAACCTGTACGAAGTTTATCAGTCCCCGCGACCAAGACCGTTGTAACATGGCCGAAACGTTGAGGTAAGAGATTGAAAAGTAAAAATCACGCGATTAAGACCCGGTAAAATACAAAATTACGCGGTCCAATCGTGAGTTTGAAAAGTTCACCGGAAAGTGGTCCTATAGTTGCGTTCAAACCAGCCAAAGGCTGTGTACTATAAGAGCCTAAGCCCTTATAGTACACAGGCAAACATATAGATTCTTAAATTCACCGCTCGGGTTAGAGCCTGTCCACACAGCGCGTTGCGTTGCGTTGCGTCGTCGCAACGCAAACATTTTGACGCATAGCCAGCCACACAGGCGCTGCGTTATTACGACGCAGTCTTAACGAGTACACCGCCTCCCGCTTCGTCTCGGAGGCTGCTGGCCGTCATGTGTGCGTTGCGACGACGCAACGCGCCGTGTGAACACCTTGGTTATTTGTATGTAAAACGACGCAACGCTGACGCAACGCGCCGTGTGGATAGGCTCTTAGTTAGCACGCTGCAACGGCGACGAAGAAACGCGAGTTCAAGCCCCAAAACAAAGTCGCTTCACGCTGTCGGTCCCTATGTATTATGTATGCTTAGATCTTTAAAACTACACCGTGTAGCCCCGGCATAGAATAGGGTTACCCCATCTCTTCCCGTGGGTGTCGTAAAAGGCGACTAAGGGATTTAGGGAGGACCAACAAAAATTAAGTTCTTCTCGCGCGGTGGCGGATAAACTGCTTGGTCCCTGGAAGGGTTGGTGTCTGGCTGGCGGCCGGCCGTAAAAATATTGCCAAATCTTTTAGTAGAAGTTATGGTCAATGATGACTTGCCTACTGCGCCAACCCTAAATATTTGGGGTTTAGCGGACCCCGGACTCCCGAGAGGGATGCAACCGGGAACATCGCTAGGATGAGAGAGAGATCTTTAAAACTACGCAACGGATTTTGATGCGGATTTTTTAATAGATACAGTGATTCAAGAGGAAGGTTTATATGTATAAAATAATATAAGTATCCTGCGAAATCGGAGTGGGTCGCTAGATGAAAAGATATTTAGTAATTTTGACCACCGAATAGCAGGCGACCCCGCGGCAGGCCCAGGAAAACATGGCGGAATGAATTTGAACTCGCACAATAGGGACTGGACCCAACTAACACTAAGACAGGACTCTGTTACGGATAATTTTATTTTTGTTTGTTTTTTTGGATGGTCATACCATAAATTTAAATGTCATATTACATCGCAATTTCGTACTTCGCTACAGTCCACTTTCGAACTGGCGTACATCGCAATTGCATACTTTAAATCTCACAAACAGCGCGACATTGTACTTTCGAACTAACAAACATCGTACTAATAAACATTTGGTCTCACAAACTAATGAATTTCGTACTTCGAAATTCAGTAACAGAGTCCTAAGACAGGGTAGAGTGGAAAAAAGGGAGGGAGGCATTTGCCCTGCAGTGGGACAAAATAGACTATAAATAATAATATTAAATAAATTAATAAACCACTTACGATTTTATGAAAAACTTTCCACCTAGGCTCCGGTCGCGGTGCTACAAACGAAACTGCGAGCAAACACGAAACCACGAAAAGTACAATTCTATAGAAATTCATTTTAGAAATGTTTCTTTAAATATTTGTAAAGTAAAAGTAACAGATTAGTTCGATAGTAATGATAAAAGTGTACTGAAGGTGTTTCTCGTTTACTTTTATATCTAGATTTTTATTTACTTTACCTAATAGATAAATGATCAGTCAGGGCGTTACCCGTATGTAATCACTTAAGTAATAATGAAAGAGGTACTTGACATAATTATAAATTAATTGCATAATTTGATATGGATAATCAAATTGCAACATCGCATCTCGAAGGAGCGACTCAACAGTGGGACCTCAGTCACCGAGTATTTATCCTACAGAGCAACAGCTTTATACAAGCCCGCAACGGTTGGTACTTCACTACATGCCCAGCTATGTGTGCGTGACTTCTCACCGCTTTCCACTCGGGTTTGCCGAGCCCGCCCGGAGCGTCTACTCGGCTCATGTACGTAAACCCGTCGGCACACTGTCGGTGAGAGAGGTCACGCACCCATAACTGCGCATGTAGTGAAGTGCCTACGCCGCGGGCTTGTATGTAGATGTTTCTCTGTAGGATTAATACTCGGTGCTCCAGTACAGACTAATGAAGCACCTTCTTTTGTCTGTTAGATTTGCAGTCATTTTAAAGGTTCCGTCCCTACATAAAAAGTAAAAATGGGACCCACTATCGGTCTGTCCGTCTGTCTTTTACCGGACTGTATCTCAAGATATCCTGTAGGTTAAACACCTACAGGACAACTAATAACAATTATATTACTTAGTTTTAGGGTTGATTTCACAATACCTAGTAAATTTTAGTTAATCTCAATCATTCATTTTCACCATTTGCATTGCTACGCTTCTTTTGACTGCCAGCGAAGGGTCCTAGATAAGAACCTAAAGGAAGATGTTGCATTTCCAAATAACTAAAACTGCTTTATATCACCACTAGCTTTGTCCCGCGGTTTTATCCCCGTAAGTCCCGGTCCCGCAGTAATATCGGCATAAAAAGTAGCTTTAGTGTTATTCCTGGTCTCCAGCTATTTACATACCGAGTTTCAAACATACACACATACACACATACATACCGATTCATAAATTTTCAGCTTTATAATATTAGTAACACACACACATACATACCTATTCACAAACTTTGAGCATTATAATATAAGTAGGTTTACAAAGGAACCGTAAGGCGAGGCGTTATCTACAATATTTTGTTTATTTGACCAGTTCTGTTTCTAACTACGCAACTTATACATCACTTTCTGATATTAATTAGCTGTCAGATAAAAGCTTTTATTTCTCGTACCAAAATCCCTCTGGGGAAACCACTCGTGTCTGGACCAATAATTATGGGGGTCAATAATGCTCGCGTTCACGGATGTTATGACCCCTGGATGGTGCTAAAAAAGAAACCCAACATCATGATCTCTGGATGCTGCTGGAAATCATTTTGTGGCTTGCCCAATTCCCATATAAGCGATGTCACCGGTTGCATTATTTTTGGGAGACCTGGTCTAACCATACCATATAGATTTGGCAATGTAAGCATATAGATTTGGCAATGTATTACGGACGGACGCCTCCCTGATACCTAATACTCCCTCCTCGGGACCAAGCCGTTTACCCACCATGCAGCGTATGGGAAAAACGCCAGGTTTGTTATTCTACCCAGGGTCAAGCGTATTTTGTGACATTCTCGCCCCGGGAAGAAGTTGGGTAGCCTGAGTTATATTTATTAACTTTATGTTTGTTAAGCAATTAGATTTACCTACACACCAGATATGCTAATCTATGAACTGAAATAGCTTGTGTAGAACTGGAGCAGTTAATAATAGCATGTGTGTACAGACGACCAAAGCCGTACAATTTTAAGAAATTTATTGACATATTAGACACAATGTTAGCAAAACTAACAAAATCAAAAAAGCAATTGATTGTATGTGGGGATTTTAATGTTGATTTACTTAAAGTATCTTCTTTCTCCACCATACTTTTAAATTTGTCTCAATCACACAAACTAACTAATTTGTTTCTGGAGCCTACCAGAACTACTGAAACTACTGCAACCTGCATAGATAACATCTTCATATCCGAAGATGTTACTGCTATTAGCAAATCTGTTATAAACAAATTGCAATCAGATCATAGTGGCCAGTTAGTCAATTTTGTAATAGTAAAAAAACCAATACCCAAAAGAAAAATAACATATGTGCCAGTAACTGCCGTTCGACTAGAGAAACTTAAATTGAATTTGGCTAACGTCATGCCATTTCTACCATGTGACATGGATGCAAACATATTATACAACAACTTTTTTTCAGTTTTTAACGAACAGTTTCAATCTATTTTCACGTCCAAATCAATGGTGGTATCAGGCAAGCGTGAGTTCAGTGACTGGGCCACGGTCGGCATTCATAGAAGCAGACGAAAACTTTACGAGTTGTACGCAGAGAGACAGTTTCATACTTCAGAGGAGTTTAAGGCTTACGTTAAAAATTATTCAAAGATATTTAAAAGAGTTTGTATATTGGCGAAGTCCTTACACATTAAATCTACAATACAGAATAGTAATGATAAAATTAAAGCCACTTGGAAAATAATAAATGCTGAAACTGGTAAAGTCTTTAACAAAAATGTTGATTTTAAGTTGGACATTGGCGGAAGGATGACAAACACTGACCAAGATGTTGCGAATGAGTTTGAGAATTTTTTCACTAATGTGCCTACTACTCTGACAAAAGCCCTAAACTCCTCTACCCCCATTGCTAAATCTCTTTTAGAAGCAAATGTACCTGAATGTAGTAAAGCGTTTCAATTCAAATATGTTAAAAAAACATGATATTTTAGTAATTTTTAAACAAATCAATGTAAAGAAAACTAAAGACTTATGGGGGATTTCTGTTCCTATTGTTAAATCCTTGATAGAAGTTATTGTACCTGAGCTTGTTATTATATTCAATAGGTGCATAGATTGTGGCGTGTTTCCTGATCAAATAAAATTTAGTAAAGTAATTCCATTATTTAAATCCGGTAGTACATCGGACCCCTCTAATTTTAGACCCATATCAGTACTACCTACATTAAGCAAAATTTTTGAAAAAATTATATTGAACCAGCTACTAAAGCATTTTGATGACAACAATATTTTACACAATAAACAGTTCGGTTTTAGTAAGGGTCGCTCGACTACTGATGCGGGCATTGCATTAATTGAAAACATATTTGATGCTTGGGAGGAGTCGCATGATGCATATGGCGTATTCTGTGACCTCTCCAAAGCGTTCGATTGTGTTCGACATGATACTTTGATCATGAAGCTACGACACTACGGTATCGGGGACGGCGCATTGGATCTTCTTTCTTCTTACCTGAGTGATAGGATTCAGTGTGTCGACATTAACGGTATACGTTCCCCTGGATCACCTGTAACTTTAGGAGTTCCTCAAGGATCCATATTGGGACCTTTTTTATTTCTAGTATATATTAACGACTTACCTTTCCTCGTGAAGGAAAATCATGGGATAGTATTGTTCGCAGATGATACCTCATTGGTATTTAAAGTAAAAAGACGACAATCTAATATTGACGACGTGAACAATGCTCTCTCTAGATTAGTATATTGGTTTAATGTTAATAATATGCTACTAAATGGATCTAAAACTAAATGTATTCGATTCACACTACCAAATGTAAAACAAGTTAAAACTTCTGTAAAAATTGATAATGAGGAGATCGAAATAGTCGATAAAGCTGTCTTTCTGGGTATAACTTTAGATGCTAAGCTTCAATGGGGCCCACACGTGGAAGCTCTGTCGAAAAGGCTTAGTTCCGCAGCTTACGCAGTTAAGAAAATCCGGGAATACACAGATGTTGAGACGGCCCGCCTAGTCTACTTCAGTTACTTTCACAGCATCATGTCATATGGTATCCTGCTGTGGGGGTGTGCTGCTGACATAGCAACCATTTTTGTTTTGCAAAAGAGAGCGGTGCGAGCTATCTACAAAATGGGCCCCAGGGAATCGCTTGAAGAAAAGTTTAAAGAGATAAACATTTTAACTGTTTACTCTCAATACATTTATGAAAATCTGCTATACGTACATAAGAATAAATCAAGTAAATTTCACAAATATAGTGATGTCCGTCAGGTTAATTTGAGACACAAGGATGATCTGACTGTGCCCTATAGTAGGCTCCAGAAAATAAGTAAGTCGTTCTGTAGCACTAGTGTACTTTATTATAATAAACTACCTGAAGACGTATTTGACATGTCCATTACAAGATTCAAAAAATATATTAAACTTAAATTGTGTAATAAGGCGTACTATAGCACGTCAAAATATTTTGATGAGAAGAATCCATGGACATGATTGTTAACTGCTCCTGTTCAGATTAAGATCTGTATTATGACGATTGTAATATAAAACATGATAAAAAAAAATAATTGGAAAAAAAACCCCATGAGTTTCTTGTGGTTTCTTCTCATCGGAGGGCGCGTTCCGAAACCTCGGTAAATTAAAATCTCGACGTTTCAAAACGTACGTATGTGTGTATAATATACGTTCTAAATGAATAAAAAATTTTGAGTTTTGAGTTTTGAGTTTTGAATGTCCAAAGGTTTGCTGGAAGGAAACTTTGTTAGGGTTAAGCTGGCCTACGCACAATTGCATATTATTCTCCGTAGTTAATGTTTTGTGCGTTAAAGAATAAAAAAATCCTAATGTTCCTTTACTGAAAAATATATATGCCGTTCAACTTAGTATAGTCCTTAAGTAATACATTTCTACCAAAGGTTAGTAGAATTCTAAAATTTCCAGCCAGTAATGACAAGTTTTATATGGCCATAAACAAGATTTATGACGATCCATTTCACAGTGAACTTGCCATTCTTTGGGAATATAATATACGAGTATATAGAATTCAATAAGTAGATACGATAAAGAATTCCTAACGTTC
Source organism: Idaea biselata (assembly GCA_958496205.1). Lineage (NCBI taxonomy): Eukaryota > Metazoa > Arthropoda > Insecta > Lepidoptera > Geometridae > Idaea > Idaea biselata. The sequence goes on from OY292394.1 coordinate 4,627,327, forward strand.
CTTTGGAAATAATTATTAAGCGTATAAATGAAATGCCTATTTGGCATTTGAAATGTTTTATCGACAAGCACTTTAATTAAACGGGTAGGTTACCTATTACAGAATCAAAATGTTGGTAAATGTCTGTGAAACCTTCAATGAAAACCGGCACGCTTTTTTGTAGGAACATGTAAAATAACTTCTTTTCATTTTAAACAAAATTCTAAGTTAAATATCATGTAAAATATCCCTTCACAAAATTTTATTAAAATTTCAAATACATTTGAAATTACAATAAGAAAAACAATAAAATTTTATAATAACCTACATAAAATTTACAAGTCCTACAAAATAAGTTTTAAATTCTCTTTTTTTTTTATTATTCCATACCAAATAATTTATTATGATTATCATGCTGCAAATGATCAAAATACTCATTCATGTTACAATGAATTACCATAAAATGCAGTTGAAAAATATATTAAATAGTATTTTCAATAAACGATATTTTTGCTTACATGCATACATTATACAGCTCAGCCTTAGATACCTATGTCCTTTTCCAATCCTTATTAATAAGTTATAAATAAAATAAGACGTAGGTAGAAGAATTTTATTATTTTAACCTAGAAACTGTCTTGTATTTTACTTCAATTTTTATTTCCTAAAAAATCCACACAATATGTATCTCGAGTACCACCTACGTACAATTTTTATTCTGTTTGGGTGGCTTCAATAAATAAAATCCAATTCAATTGCCCCAATTTATGTGTATAAGTAGGTACCTGCCTATATTTTGTGGTTTCTATTGATAACATTTCTTCAAATATTACGCAGTTTAATCATTTTATGACAATGGTTGATACCTATACAATACTCGTAAGTAGATATGTAAAGTGAGTCCTATCATAAGTGAGTTTATTTCTGTCTTGTTATTATGTGACGACTTAGATTTTTTCTTATATGAGTAGGTAAGTTACGATAGCATAAACAAATATAGTACCTACATAATAGTGTGGCGAAGCGTCGTCGCCACGACATGTATCGCCACGGCAATTTTTAGGTTTACCCTCGCCTAAAAAAGTTTCACATCAACAAATACCTAAGTGCAAATAACGAATACCCAGGTATCATAAAAATTAATAAATTGTTATTAATTTTTATAATACCTGGGTATTCATAATAATCCTAAGTAAAAAAATATACATTTGTGCTATTAATTTTATAAAGAAATAAATATCATTAGGATGTACCTGTATGCTTAGATATGCAAAATAAATAAACATTTTTGTTTTTCATGGCGTCTCAAAGTCCCTGAAGTTTTGGGAGTGGTTGCTTACGTCTTTAAGTTGGTAGACAAGTATTAAAAATATGAAATTTACGTGACAACTAGAATAAAATTATAAATACCTAATCTAGGCCTAGATTTCAGAACTTTGTTTGCAGAACCAAATTTTTTGCAATAAAACTAATGGGAAAAGTTACCCAGCATATTGATTGTTCATACAAATGCCAGAAGAACGTTTAATTTTTTTATGGAATGTCAACCTATCGAATGAATGTAATTTATTTTTATTATATATTGTCAAGAAAAATATTTCACTTACATAATGTAATGTCATACAAAATTTCAAATGAAAAATAAGATTTCTACAGAAGGCTGTCTGGAGTAGGTGGAGTATACAATGAGCTTAGCCGGTCAAAGTTGTAGCGCCAAACGGACTCGTCCATGTTAGAACCCCTAAGGAAGACAGGTCGGATCTGTCATCTTACTTTCTCTAGAGCATGCTACATCTTAGACCATAGATAGATAGATAGATTAACGCTTTATTGTACCAAAAAACACAAATTCAATTTAAATCTCAATTTAGTGGCATTATTGGCTAATCTCATTTTTGTATGTCAAAAAATTTGCTTACAAATTGCATTTTGAGCTATGAATATGGTGGACAAAAAAGGAGCATTTCACAGTATTTATTTAAAACCTGAAACTGATACTAAAACAATAGATATGTTTCAGGCATTGAAAAACAAATAAATTAAAACTTTAAAGTAAAAAATACTGTCGTGTGTTTGACAGATTTGGAATGCTAGCGCAGACTGTCCCATATTGGATTCTATATTTACATTTAAAAAGATATGAAAAATAAAACTATACCAACCCACCGCTGCAGGGTTATTCCACTAATCCCCATTGATAATCCCCATTAATGGGGATTTGTGGACTTTTTGTCCACAAATCCCCATTTTTCGAAAATTCTGACAAAATGGGGATTAGTGGACAAAAAGTTCACAAATCCCCATCGGTTAAAAAACTTATTTCAAAATGGGGATTAGTGGACAAAAATTCACAAATCCCCATTAGTATATTTTTTTTTAATATGATACAAATTTCATACAGAAAGTACAGAACTTCCCATCAGCTTAAAAAACAAGATTTGTAGGCAGGAATTACACAAACCGCTATCAATTTACAGTGTTAGTTTATCAATGAGACGATGTGATGAGGACGAAATGATAGGAACTAATATTTTTCTTAAACATATACTCATTCTTTTACAAATTGTATTATTATTATTATGATAGAACAAATTGTTCGATGAAAGAACCGCCTAATTTAAAAATAAAATATGTATTGATATAAAGTACTCACAGCGGTCTTTATACCTAACATCAATACTGAACCACAAGTATAAGAAAACAATACAAGTTAACTATTGTTAGCTTGCATTTACTTCAGCTAGGTGGCGCCGCGATTGTTGTAGCGCGGCGCGTGAAGAATATAGGTTTTATGTAAAGTTAATCAACCTTCTTGTGACTTTTAAAAAGAACAATCATTATTATGACAAGCATGTCTTCGAATGTAAACAAATATAGATGGATGATAATATTGAAAAATGGATTATATGGAGTACAATGTCTGTGTTTCCTTCTAAGTTGAACCCTTCTGAGCTAACAGGCCTTTACTATGTAGGTAAGCAGTGACTGAACAATCCTTTGGTAAAAGCCGCCCGAGCGACGGCGAGCGACTAGTTCGAAAATGCACTTGGATTTGGACCTTAAGTCATTATATTATGACTCACTTGCCAGGACAAAGGCACACTTTTGTTCACTTGCAAGTGATTGGCCAGTTTTTCTATTGTCTGGAAGTAGTTCTGGAATACAAAAATTGTTATCAGCTTGGCATTAGTTATTCAGTGAAATTCTTTAAAATGGCCGGTAGCTCAAGCGGTGTTAGTGCGTTGGAGTATATTAACCTCTCATCTGTGAAAAAAGTTTTGCTACAATTGCGACATCTGTGAAACCGTCTCCCGGTATGTCCACAGACAAGAGTCTTGGAGTGCATATGTTTTGTTCTTATTGGAATATACCTGATTCTAGTTAGAATTGTTACTATCATTACTTCAATTAAGATTCTAAATAACTGTTTTTACCAATTTTATTTAACTTCTTTACCATTACTATTAAATTATAGGTATAATACACCACATAAAATGGTCGATCTATAAAGTTGAATGAATATAACAATTTTAGTTATTAAAATATATTTTTATCGATACTTAATGATATTTGAATTTTGAAAATGAGCACTTGAATTTAACAAATAAATCGAATAAACACTTATAGAACACAAATCACGTGTTGAGTAACGAACGCAGGGCGGACGTAAACAAACTGAAGTTTGTTTGACCTTGATGATGTCGCCAGGCCAAAAAAGGCGCGCAAAGCGACAAGCAACAGCTAGCCTGTTCTTACTTAAACATAAAGTAATGTGTTAAAAAGAATTAGGTATAACATAAGTGTTACAACTGCGAAAAACGTAAACGTCTATTTCGTACCGGTACCCGGTATGCTTACAGTCTAATCAAAATTTCAAATACCGGCTCCCGGTATAGCTCACAGATGAGAGGTGAAGAAAACAAATAAATGTACCATATTACTTCATGCTGGACACCAGTACAGTGTTAAAATTAAATATAAGAATGGTTCCATTCTCTGGGAATGTGTGAAACGAAAAAAACTAAATTGTACCGGATCCATCACAATAAAGGTAAGTCATGCCATAATATGTTTAATCCTTAAGATAAATTAAACAATTGCTGTAAACCTGTCATATTTATTCTGTAAACAAACAACAAGACTATGTAAATCTTTCAACAATCTATTTTATTTATAAATATTATCCTCTTAGATTTTTCTTCTGGTTTCGCGATGTTCTATTGAAATTAAAGACATTGAAACGTTGAGCGTTGAAACAATGCTAAAAGTAATAAACACCACGTGATTAAAACCGAATAATGTCTTTAATTTCAATATTATCTACTTGTCGAATTCAAATTGATTTAGATACACTAAAACGATGAATCGTTAATAACAAAATGGCCGCCGAGTGTGTTGATACGTGGCATTCATTTTGTGATTTGTCGTTAAGATTCTTAAATCCGAACTTTGTTTATAATGGCGTTTCTTTAAACAAAATGTATTGTTTATGCCTACAGTCAACAATTTATTTTGATATTACTATACCCACAGCGTTATCTATCAGTGCTACAAAATACTATGTTTATTTTAATTTTTAAAACAGGTCATTACATTGGCATAGACTATAAGTACATATTTATCTGCATTCAAAAGTTATATTATTGTTTGTTGAGATAAGTGTTTACTGGTATATGCATTAAAAAAATTATTGATCATGAAAGTAATCGCTTATAAAAAACTATATTGTTCCAGGAAAACCAAATTATTAAAGAAAAAAACCACAATAAGTGTACACCAGATTTTGCCCAAAATGACATTATGCAGAGAGTAAACAAATTGAAAAACACTGTTGCTGATTTAGAAGCACCTGCTGTTCCCACTGCATATAATATGGCAGTAAGCTCGCTAAAGGATACGGGAATCGATAAAATAAAATCATTCCCTTCATTCAAAAAAATCAAAACAACTTTATATAAACACAGAAATGCAGCATTCGGTGTGTACAAAACAGAGTTTAAAACCCTTGAAGAGGTGAAAGTTCCACTAGCATACCAGAAATTCATGTTAGCAGACTACAATGACAATATTCGCATCATAGCCTTCTGTTCCGATACTGCCAGACAACGTATGAAAACAACCAATCACTTTTTGGGGGATGGAACCTTTTGGATCTGTACAAAGCCTTTCCTACAATTGTACACCATCCACGCAGATTTAGGAAGTACAGACACGCACGTTAATATTGTGCCTTTGGTATATATTATTATGAGTCACAAAAATGAGGAAGCGTACAAAATTGCCTTCTCTGTTATCAAATCACAATTGTGTGATTGGCAACTAGAAACATTCAAATGTGATTTTGAACTAGCGGCAATGAACGCGATGCGTATTACATTTGAAAATATATTTATAACTGGATGTTATTTTCATTATACTCAAGCAATATGGGGAATGGGTAAACAATTGCAACTAATTAAAGACAAAATAACAAAAAAACAAGTGGCACTGAGTGCTGTCTTACCGTTGCTACCACAGGAGAAAGTTATGCAGGGTTGGTTCTATATTGCGTCACAAAGTCCTAACGACGACAAAAGTAAAGAATTTAGAAAATATATGTTAAATCAATGGCTTAGAGAAAGTTTCATTAAAATATGGTGCGCCTTTGGCCAGCAGCACCGTACAACTAATTTGCTGGAAGCGCGGCATAAAAAAATCAAGAAACGTGTTGTGAAAAAGAACCCCAGTATTATAAAGCTTCTAGCAGCACTGTCTGAAGATGCATCATTTTATGATGTTCGTGCTTTGCAGGCTTGTCATGGTCAACAATTTATCTCAGAACGAACGGTAAAAAGCATTAAATGGGATGCATATATAAAGTAGTGCCAAATGGAGTTGCTTAATGGGCATATAACCGTTGAACTGTTTTTAGAAAAACTTAGATGAAAGGGTTTATAATTTTTTTTAGATTCTACGTTATATATTTTTTTTATGTTTACGATACTACTTTAAACCTAGAACTTAAATATCATTTTGTATGTCAAATTTTGTTTCTTTTTTAATGTTAAAACGTTTAGAAATCATATTTATTTTTTATCATTTTCAGTGTGTATTGTATGTGTTTCAGGCTTTATATTTAATTACTTAAGATCATTGTTACTTCCATTAGTTTCACACATTTGTAAATTAGATACCTAGTCGATTATAATTCTTATATATGTGATTTTTAAATTACTTAAGACTAATATTAAGTGCAATACATTTTGCACATTGATTGTAAATTGCCTCGTCGATTATACTCAAATCTGTGATTTGTTAAATTACTTTTGATCAATATTAAGTGCAATATGTTTTGCATATTTGTAAATAACCTAGTCGATTATACTTTAATCTGTGATTTTTAAATTACTGTGGATCAATATTAAGATCAATATTATGTTTGCATATTTGTATGTAAATTATCTAGTCGATTATACTTAAATCTGAGATTTGTTATATTACTTTAATATTAGGTGCAATGTGTTTTGGAAATTTGTCAATAACCTTGTGGTTTTTTCTTAAAGCTGTGATTAAATATTATATAACTTTAACGTAATTATTTACACATCCAGCAATATAGTCATTCATTAGTTTGACTATTATTATTATTATTAGAGCGGTGTTGGTCTAGTGGTAGATACCCCGGCTTGCATTCCGAGAGTCGTGGGTTCGAATCCGACCGCGCACCAATGTCTTTTTCTTTAAGAAAAAGGTATGTGCGCTAATAACATCGCTCTTACAGTGAAGGAAAACATCGTGAGGAAACCAACATGTCCTAGGACTCACCACGGTCCGAAGACATGGGATATTCAGTGTTTTCTATGTATCATATGTATGTATTTACAAAAAAAAAAAAAGTATAATATGTAGTATATCCGTTGTCTAGTACCCATAGTACAAGCCTAGTGCTTAGTTTGGGGCTAGATTGCGCTGTGTGTAACGTCGTGCATTATTTATTTATTTATTTATTTATTTTATTATATTCAATAGTTGGATTTAATAATAGTGTTATTTCTCATAATTTATCATTAATACAATTATTGTACTGATTCAATTTGAGAAATAAGAAATAAGAAATAACTCATAAGAAATAAACGTTAATGTGATTATTTATATAACAATATGTTTTATTTTTGAAGCATGATTTCGGACAGTCCCCACAATTTTTTCATCATAATAAATGAATGACAATTAAAAAATAATTAAAATTTGTAAATTAATGTGTAAAATTTCCGTTCTCGGATGGGGATGAGTCCCCATTATGAACTTAAACTATAAATTGATAGCTGTTTGTGAAGTTCCTGCCTACAAATCTTGTTTTTGAGCTGATGGGAATTTCTGAGCTTACTGTCTACAAATTTCATATTAAAAAAATATTTATACCTAGAATACCTACTAATGGGGATTTGTGAATTTTTGTCCACTAATCCCCATTTTGAAATAAGTTTTTTAACCGATGGGGATTTGTGAACTTTTTGTCCACTAATCCCCATTTTGTCAGATTTTTCGAATAATGGGGATTTGTGGACAAAAAGTTCACAAATCCCCATTAATGGGGATTATCAATGGGGATTAGTGGAATAACCCCCGCTGCAGGCGGTTACCTACATATTCATTTTCTTTTTCTAGTGTTTCATAGTCAACGAGAAATGTTTTTGCAACAATTTTGCAAAGAGTTGTAAATTAAAATAAAGTAAACATTATTTCTTAGTGTTATTCCACACTTAGGAAATAATGCTTTTGAAAAAATGCATTCAAAAACTTCCCGACGGGATTCGAACCCGCGACTATTGGTAATCCGAACCAACGCGTTTGACCGCTTCGCCACGGGTAGCCCTCCCTATAAATTGATAGCTGTTTGCGACCCGCCAGGTCGAAATTATGAAAGCACCTCTTCGTGTGTTCTTGCGATTACCAATAGTCGCGGGAATATGCTTGTATTTTATTAGTGTTATTATAAATAATCTAGTAGCTTATTAATCTGATACGTAGTATTATAAAATACTGTTCATCGAACATTGTTCAATCATTATATTTTTGTAATAAAAAGGTCATCAGAATCAACTGTTTAAGTTCATTCTCTTCACGCAAATTCAAAATTAATCATAACCGTGGTTCTTTACCAGTCTCGGCTCAGGGAGTTCCCTGTTGACCGATTGAACCCGTTATCTCCACAAGCTCGCTAACAACTATGATTCACTCAACAGTAAACTCTATTTAATAAACAATAAGACATGATTTCAAATGTATTGATTGACAGCTGTTTCAGAGTATAAAATATATGCAATTTCGAGATAGAGCATCATTCAGTTCTAAGTTCGCATCGCACACAGCGAAGTCATTTGAATTAAAAGTTTGGAAATCAGTTTGAAAATGAATTTCGCTCGTGTTTTGTTCTTCGTCTTCGCTTGCGTGATGGCTTTCGCCGCAGTATCGGCCGCTCCTGAACCAAAGTGGAAAGTGTTTAAGAAACTTGTAAGTAGTTTTTTTTTTACTGTTTTTTTAAGTAAGTATTATATTCGTGAAGTCGTGTTGTCACAACCCTTTATGGGGTTACGTATGAAAAAAAAACCTTTAAGCTGTTTTTAGGGTTACGTACCCAAATGGTAAAAACGGGACCCTAATAGACTCCGCTGTCTATCTGTCTGCCTGTCCGTCTGTCACCAGTCTGTAGCAAGACAGTTAAAATTTCCACAGATGATGACCTATTTTTATAAATAAGATAACTAAATATTAGTCGGTTTAATTCAAATACCTGTATGGTATAATTTATAGGCGCTAGCGATAATGTTTGCGCGTGTTTACAAATACAGCTTTGTATGACAATAACAACACGAATCTAGAGGCGATACGATATAACATGTATCTCTGATATATTAAAGTTATTTGCACGTATATGTAGGCATACTAATAGGTACTAAACATATACAGGGGTGGTAAATTTTCGGGGTTCGGTAAGAATCTCTGTAGAACCTTTGTACAAACGAGGAAAGTTTTGCTCTCTTTACTCGAGGTACTCTTATTTTTAAAACAATTAGCATATTTATTACAACCTAGCAGCGGGCGTTTTCAACTAACACCAACAGCAATTATAGTATACTAGCTGCGTCCCACGGTTTCACCCGCGTAAGTCCCGATCCCGTGAAAATATCGGAATCAAAAGTAGCCTTCCTCAATAAATGGATTATGTGCACTGATCAACACTGAAAGATTTTTTCAAATCGGACCAGCGGTTCCAGAGATTAACGCGTTCAAACAAACAAAAAAACAAACAAACTCTTCAGCTTTATAAAATAGAAGATTACTAGTCATCTCAAACTTTCTTTGTTGTACAAAGCATAATCAAAATTGACTCAACCGCAATTTTGTTGAGGACATTTTACATATATAAAGACAGACCGAGTTACACTAAGATTTATGTTATGTGTGTGATTTAAATACTTACCTATATTTATTTATTTTTCAGGAAAAAGTTGGACGAAACATCCGCGACGGTGCCATCAAAGCGGGACCAGCCATTGCAGTCCTAGGCCAAGCTAAAGCTCTCGGAAAATAGACTTTAGCTACATAAAATAATTATGTTTAATTTTAAAAGACAGTCATTTGTATTAAATTTATTTTGTAAAAATAAGTACCTAAGTATTAAGTATTTATTTGGCCATAATATCTAATAAAATAAATCATTAATTTATTGAACAACAAAATGTATTTTATTACTGTTATAACAACTAAAGTAAAGATATAGGCGGGTTTCTAATTAAAAAAATATAAAGGTAACAAAAATATATTATGATGTAAATAACCATGTAAACTTCCACTTAAATTTGGTTTGAACGAAAACTAATAAGTCGTTTTTTTAAATACGTCATAAATCGTAAACGGCAATTTACCTTTCAAAATAAAACCTGTTGTATAGATAATGGTACGGAACCCTTCGTGCGCGAGTCTAATTTAATTTTGATAATATATTAAGAAACTAAATAAATGTTTTAGATGCCACTGAATTTATGTTTCTAAATCAATTCAATTCAATTCAATCATTTCTTCATAATATAGGTTTAATGTAAAGGTGGTGGTAGGTAGTAATTTAATTACTCTAATCAAATTATAAACAGACAGCTTGAAAACAAAGTCTTAAGGAACCGTAGGTACTGCAAAGTATAATTACATTTCGTTTTTCTTTTTAATAATTTCTGAAAAAAAAACTAGTAATATCTGTTTCCTTTGATGTGATACTATCACGCCCTCTAATAGTATTGTTACTCGCACACGCATAACAGTATTATATGCAATCTTGTCAATGTGATGTTAGCCTTATAGAATACTAGCTGTATAATGGGTTTCACCCGCGTAAGTCCCGTTCCCGCTGGATTTACGGGATCAAAAGAAGCCTATGTCCTGTTCCAAGGTCCTATCTATCTCTAATACCAAAATTCATCAATATCGGTTTAGGCGTGAAGGAGTAACAGACAGACAGAGTTACTTTCGCATTTATAATATTAGTAAGATAATAAGTATAGTATAGTATATAGTATAGTATTTAGTATAGTATATAGTAAAGTATATAGTATAGTAAGATAGAATCTAAAACAAGACTAGCAGCGCCCCGCGATTTCACCCGCATCGGTCCTTATCCCTCGGAAGTACGGGGATATTGGCCTATGTATATTCTAGGTCTCCAGCTATCTATATTCCAGGTTTCATCGCAATCGGTTAAGTAGTTTTTGTGTGAAAGAGTAACATAATCACATACATATTGCAAACATTCGTTTTTAGGGTTCCGTACCTAAAGGTAAAAACGGGACCCTATTACTGAGACTTCGCTGTCTGTCCGTCCGTCCGTCCGTCCGTCCGTCCGTCCGTCCGTCCGTCCGTCCGTCCGTCCGTCCGTCCGTCTGTCCGTCTGTCACCAGGCTGTATCTCATGAACCGTAATAGCTAGACGGTTGAAATTTTCACAGAAGATGTGTTTTGGTTGCCGCTACAACAACAAATACTAAAAACAAAATAAAACAAATATTTAAGAGGGGCTCCTATACAACAAACGTGTTTCAAAAATAACAAGGAGTTTAGTACAATGTGAGGTCGCTTCTGATTGGTCAGGACAAATCCGCTTGTTTACTACCGTTCACCTCCTGAGACCACCTGGGTGAACCGTAGAAAGTGTTTTTTACAGCGGCTCACCTTTATTCACCTGGGTGTTCGGTGGGAAATATATAATTTCTACCGTCCAAAACCGTCCGTACCGTCCTTGTTATCAAAACTCTTGATGAAAACATTTTTTTTTTTCAAGTATAAGTTACCGAAATAAATTCAAGCGTTGGTTGTTATTTTGTTTTTGTTCAGTAATTATATAATTAGTACCTACTTAATAATAGGTAATTAAAAAATATGTTCAAAAATGTTGATTTTCTTCTTAAGTGTACAGGTTAGGTAATGGTATAATGTCATAATCTGTAAATTTTCCTTGGTGACATAATCAATATATCATAAATATTATTATGGCCAGTATCTTTCTGAGGTGTACCGTCACCAAGGGCATTGGCATTCAATGTTGAGGTGAGCCGCTGTAAAAAAAAACTATCTACGGTTCACCCAGGTGGTCTCAGGTGAACGGTAGTAAACAAGCGGACAAATCGAGTTGGTCATGGAATTCAAAATGGCTGCCCTATCTGTCAAATATACCAGTCTGCCTTACTTACCAAAGAGTTTCTTATAAGTTTCAGATTTTCTTTGTGCCAAGGTTTTTTTTTTTTTGAGTTATTCGGTCGTTTGATGGGAGTAAGAATCGAAGATAAATATTTAATATTTTCCTATAAAATTTAAAAATTGGTTGTTGTAAACCATTTTAGGGTTCCGTATCCAATTGTGATAGTGGTACGGAACCCTTTGTGCGCGAGTGTCGCACTTGCCCGGTTTTTTTATAATATTAGTAGCATAGGATTTTACGATTATATTTTAAGACTTGCTATGGCCCGCGGTTTAACCCGCATAAGTCCCGATCCCCTGGGAATTTTCAAAAATCCTTTCTTATCGGATACCTACATCACAAAAAGAACACATTCTTCAAATTTCAGCTCTCTACTATCAGCGGTTTAGGCTGTGCGTTGATCAGTCAGTCAGCCAGTCAGGACAAAGGATTTTATATTTTAAGATTACAATAAATATTATCTTTCAGACAATCGCACAGTTTAATTAAATACGTTCGTTCGTTTTTAGACTATAAACAACCTACAAAATTAATGTAAGATTTACTTACTTAAGTAAATCACACTACCTACTTAAAACTGGGCAGGTTAGCAAAATATCAACACGATATAATAATAATTAATTAGTGCTTGCGAAAAAATAACAGAAAAAGAACTGTTTTAGTTTTAAAGAGTGAAAATCAATTTAAAAATATCTATCATTTTAACCTATCTATCTTAGTCTAAATTTCATTTACAATTTTTATGAATTCTTTGGAGACAGATAGTTTAAATGGATAGTCAAAATATAGCAAAATATTACCCAAGTACATACCAAAGACCTATAAAGTATGTACCTAAGTATGTAGTTACTTTACAGCGTAAATTACTTTTTATTGGGAATAATATAAAACAAATGAGATGTAAACAAGTAATTTACGCTGGAAAAATGAACGAAATGTAGCTCGGTTTTATTTCATTTCAAATGAATATTTTGGAAAACCTTGTGGCCCTGTAAAAGTAAAATCTTAATCGGAATAATGCCGATTTAGGGTAGAAAACTAAATTTTTCATAATTTTATTTTAAAGATAAAGATAAGTTTATTGTTTCTTAAAAGTGACTGGTATAGCAGAGCTTAACTTAACTTAAAACTAGCTTAAGCTGTTAAAGCTTAGTACCCTAAGGGAACTCTGTCCCCCACACTAGGTCTCTAGTGAGCTTGTACAGCGGGGTTACAGTGATTCGCATTGGGGATTTTAATACGTGTGGAAAAATGGAAAAATATTGTTCTTAAATGGAAAAAAAGGAGTAATAGAACAAATATATAAAAATAAAAATAGAGTTGAGTACGGCCGGTTATTACCTGTAAGGTCTATACATTGTTTTGTTTGTGTTACTAAAATATGTCTGAATGTGTATAGTAATTATATTGTCTGACTGTCGCGTAATTGTGTTAGTGAGGGTGAGTGTTTGGTATTATGTTTGTATGGAAATGGTAACAGTACCCACCCTCTTAAGTATTAGCAAAGTAGCAATTAAGTAGGTTCCTATCATCGTATGACACTCACGGAACTAGATGAGCCCTATTCTAAGCCTTGCGGGAAAACACGGCCCAGGGTCCTATCCTTTATTTAAACTTTTTTTTTACCTTTATCTAAAGTTTAAGCTTAATTTATATAAAAAACTCATTTTTCAAAAAAAAGTTATTTTCTGTCAAATCTTTCCTATCAAATCAAATAGACATGTTACCCATCCTAATCTTTAAGTCTTGTCCATTCACTGGTTGCCTGGAAGAGATCGCCCTTAGGCGTTAAGGCCGCCCATTGTGCCACGATATTCTCTGTATAAAATGTTATTTTGTTTCTTTATGGTACAATAAAGCGTTAATCAATAAATAAAGCTTTTTTTTAATTAAGAACCCGCCTCTATCTCTAATGTGCTTAGTTGTAATAACAGTAATAAAAATACATGTTGTTGTTCAATAAATTAGTGATATAATTTTATTATTATGGCAAAATAAATACTTAATACCTATTCTTACAAAATAAATTTAATACAAATGACTGTCTTTTTAAATTAAACATAATTATTTTATGTAGCTAAAGTCTATTTTCCGAGAGCTTTAGCTTGGCCTAGGACTGCAATGGCTGGTCCCGCTTTGATGGCACCGTCGCGGATGTTTCGGCCAACTTTTTCCTGAAATAAAAAAACAAAATAGGGTAAATATTTAAATAACGCACAAAACATAAATCAAAAGTAGCCTATGTGCTACTCCAAGGTTTTATCTGTCTCTATACCAAAATTAATCATTATGTTCAGTGGTTTAAGTGTGAAAGCGTAACAGACAGACAGTTACTTTCGCTTTTATAATATTAGCAAGATTTCTATATCTTATTTTTAAAAATATAGTGAAAAAGGGTTAAAGATTTTACTGGGCGTTTTCAGCACAGAGATAAGGGATACGTATAGATATAGCACAAGCTAAAAAAAATTGTTTAGATTTTAATAAAAAAAACTACTTACAAGTTTCTTAAACACTTTCCATTTTGGTTCAGGAGCAGCCGACACTGCGGCGAAAGCCATCACGCAAGCGAAGACGAAGAACAAAACACGAGCGAAATTCATTTTTCAAACTGATTTACAAACTTTTAAATTCAAATTAAGAAGCTGACCTCGCTGTATGCGATGCGAACTTAGAACTGAATGATGCTCTATCTCGAAATCGCATATAATTTATACTCTGAAACAGCTGTCAATCAATACATTTGAAATGATGTCTTATTGTTTATTTAATAGAGTTTACTGTTGAGTGAATCATAGTTGCTAGCGAGCTTACAAAGACAACGGGTTCAATCGGTCAACAGGGAACTCCCTGAGCCGGGACTGGTAAAGAACCACATTTATGATTAATTTCAGAACAATATTTTTCTGTCTTTTAAATATTATTTTTAAAAGTATGTACTTACCTAAAGGTATATTATATTTTTATTATATCTTTTGTATAGAAATAAAAATTCCAAAGATGTAATGTTTTAGACTTCCACTTATGTTTTTTTATTGTAATTAATTAAATTAGAGGTTATGATTAATTTCAGAACAATATTTTTATGTCTTTTAAATATTATTTTTAAAAGTATGTACTTACCTAAAGGTATATTATATTTTTATTATATCTTTTGTATAGAAATAAAAATTCTAAAGATGTAATGTGACTTCCACTTATGTTTTTTTTACTGTAATTACTTAAATTAGACGCGGTGCCTCCATGGCGCGTCTCGTCAGAAGGCTCGACTGCAATGCAGAAGGTTGCGGGTACGATTCCCGCCGGGTGCAAGTGTAGATGCTTTAAAAAAAAAGAAAGAAGCAAAATTTTTTTGCTTTAAAATAAAAATAAACATCTGGGTGTTGGTCTTTGTATAATAGTATATGTATATCATGTACCTATTTACAAAATAAATTTAAATATTAAGTATATATCCGTTGTCTAGTACCCATAGTACAAGCCTATTGATTAAAACAAAAGTCATTTTCCGGTTTTTGGTCATTTTGTTTTTTGTTTTCATAATATTATTATTAAGCATTTTATTTTTATCAATGCCCAAATCCAGAGCCAAAGGAAAAGGAGGGATTCTCTCCACAGCTACTCATTTTAGCTTAGGTAACTTAAGTGGAAAAACAGCCTATGATTATTATATTTTCCTTAAACAAGGCCTGTCGCATGTTCTCTAGTGTTATAAGACGCGGGGAAGCTTTGCTTCGAAGCGCCTTCAAAAAATTTGTCCAAGATACGTTGTAAAATTATCCTAGATTTAGGCTAGTACCTATCAGGGCTAAAAACGCAACGCTACCGCGATCTAATTTAGGGTGCAGCGATATCTGTTGGCAGTTCAGCAAAACCGAAGGGTTACAATTTTACTTCACTACCTCGGTAAGAATCTGTTTGTCATTAGAAAGCTGAGTTCAAAAGTAAAGTTCTTTTTTCTCTGCTAACGTGAAAAGAGTTTTTAAAATTTGATTTTTTTGTCATACTTTTCTCTATAGCAAGTCCATTAAAATACATTGAATACTTATTTCATGTCAGTGCTCCAAACTCATTTCTTTGAATAATCGCACTGTCACGTCACAGGTGGCAGCACTGGACTGAATGAAAAAAATTAAAAAACCGGGCAAGTGCGTGCCTTGTTTAAAAAATAACAAGGATTACAATTTTGAAAACCGGCCAAGTGCGAGTCGGACTCGCGCACGAAGGGTTCCGTACTATTATCTATACAACAGGTTTTGTTTTGCAAGGTAAATTGCGGTTTACGATTTATGACGTATTAAAAAAAAACTACCTACTTACTAATAGGTCTACTTACTAGATTTCGTTCAAACCAATTTTCGGTGGAAGTTTACATGGTAATTGTACATCATAATAATATATATTTTTTAGCTTTATCATTCTATTATTTTAGTAGTTACAGGGGGGGAGGGGGACACATTTTACCACTTTGGAACTCTCTCTCGGGCAAACTATTTAGTTTAGGAAAAAAATATATTAGAAACCTCAATATCATTTTTGAAGACCTATCCATTATAGATACACCTATGGGTTCGATGTTTTTTTTTTTAGTTTATTTCTAAGTATGGGGAACCCCAAAAATTTGTTTATTTTTGTTTTTATTTTGTGTGAAAATCTTAATGTGGTTCACAGAATACATTTATTTACCAAGTTTCAACAGTATAGATAGCTCTTATAGTTTCGGAAAAAGTGGCTGTGACATACGGACGGACAGACAGACAGACAGACAGACGGACAGACAGACAGACATGACGAATCTATATAAGGGTTCCGTTTTTTTGCCATTTGGCTACGGAACCATAAAAAACATCAGTATAATATCAGCGATAAATGGTGCTATTCACTCAGATGCTATTCGGTTGGGTGCCCTTCCCGGACTACATCGATTTACGTGCATTATTTATTTATAGGCAGATAATAAGGAAATACTTACGTATGTACCTACCTATAACTCTATTTCAGAAACTTAGATCAAAAATGTAAACAAAGAACTGTCAACTTTCATAGAAAATGTAAATAAAGAGCTGTCACTTGCAAATAACTATATAGGATTTACATTATTTTTTGATCAGTGATTTTGAAATAGGGTTTAAGTAGGGCAGGTTTAAACAAAAAACAAAAGTTAAGTTTAAATAATTTATTTAATTTTCAGTAATATCAGTAAAAAAACGATAAAGTATGAACCTAAGGTAGAAACATTAAACATATTTATTTAAAAGTAAAAGATAATACTATAAATACTATAACTATTTTAATAATCCACAAAATCACAACACAACCCTAATCCGAGCGAAGCGGAGTTAAAAATGTGTCAGTTAAACATCCAACGATTGTTTCCATAGCGCGAAAGAGTTGTATGACTATGAAAATAATCGTTGTATGTTGAATTGACACATTAATGACTCCGCTCCGCTCGCAGTGGAAAGCCGGCATAATTGTCGCCTTCCACCGCGGGCGGAGCGGAGCCATTAATGTGTCAGTTTACCAACCAACGATCGTTCTCTTTGCGCGATCGAGTCCGAAGGAGCCGTATGTCTATGTAAACGATCGTTGTATGTTAAACTGACACATTAATGGCTCCGCTCCCCTCGCGGTGGAAGGCGACCATAATACTGATTTTACTTTTAAACTCTAAAATCTATTTTCCCAACGCTTTTGCTGAAGCTATCACGCTTATTGCCGGTCCTGCCTTCACGATGCCTTTACGGACGTTTCGCCCGACTTTTTCCTGAAAATAAATAAATTCTCTGAACAACACACAGCGCCATCTAGCCCCGTGGTAAGCGACTAACATTGTGTTACGGTGACTTGACAACAGATATAATACATACTTATATTTTATGTATATTTCTTTTGTAAATACATACATATCTATATATATAAAAGAAAGTCGTGTTAGTTACTCCACTTATAACTCAAGAACGGCTGAACCGATTTAGCTGAAAATTGGCAGGGAGGTAGTTTAGAGCCAGGAGAAGGACATAGGATACTTTTTATCCCGTTCGATAAAAAAAAATGCTTATTTATTGCCTTTAAGGCGGAACAAAGTTCGCCGGGTCAGCTAGTTATACATAAAATATAATAATATAAGCTTGACACTTTTTAAACTTACACGATTTCCGTCTGTCATTATTATTAGACACGGGTCTAGATCGCGTTATAGATAATCATTGTTTAATTACGTCGACGTTTCGGCAAACGGGTTATACCGGCCGTGATCCCGAGAAGGTTTGAGTCTTCTCGGGATCACGGCCGGTTTAACCCGTTGAAACCCGTGTCTAATAATAATGGTGAATATAAGCTTGGTATCTACGTGTGGGCTTCGGCTACACGGACGAAAGGTCCTTAGGTAAAATACTGAATAATATAATATTACCTACTAGTACGATTAATTTGTCATAATATTGACTTTAAATTAAGAACTACAAATCTAATGTAATAAATACAATATAATCAATGCAGCATTAAAACATACAGCTAAAGAAACCTGCCGACTGACCGTTTCTGGTATAATTAAGTGTACCATCACTCTTACGGTGAAGGAATACATCGCGAGGAAACCAGCTCCTAAAAGTGACGTTCAATGGGCCAATTATGACGCTTCGTACCTACAGAAAACGCCCAGCGAAAAGTTTTTATAGAAACCTAATTTTTCTAAACAAATATTTCTTGCAAAATATGGAATTGCAATATAAACTACCTGTTATTTAGAAAAATATTGACTTTTAAAATATCAGTGTGCTCGTAACTAAACATATGGGTCATACATCTATATCTATACTAATATTATAAAGAGGTAACGTTGGTAACATGTATATGTATGTATGTATGTATATTGGGGGTAATCTCCGAAACTACTGAACCGATTTCAAAAATTCTTTCACCGTTAGAAAGCTACATTCACCCTGAGTAACATAGGCTACTTTTGATCCCGATATTCCCACGGGATCGGGACTTACGCGGGTGAAACTGCGGGAATCTGCTAGTACATATATAACTCAGTGATTAGAAAAAGATTTAGAGACGCAAATTGCATACAAATTGTTTGATTTTAAAGCATGAGCGAGATGGTCGTAATTTCTAGTAAGAAAAAAGAGAGCTGTCGAAAACTACATTTTTTAAGAAACTTACAATTTTCTTAAACAATTTCCATCTTGGTTCGGGAGCGGCAGATACTGCAGCGAACATAATGCATGCAAATACGAAGAATAGAACACGAGCAAAATTCATTTTTCAAAATTTAAACTATTAACTTCGAAATTCTAAATTAAATTAAAAAGCAGACTTCGCGTTGTTCAAACTTTCGTCTACTTTTAATATCGGAATAATTTGTCAAATAATTTACGAAGTTCACGCTTAGGTTGGTTTGATGGAACTGAATGATGCTCTACCAAATAATTGCTTTCATTATATAGTGAAAGTCTACAAAACCACTAAATACCTGTTTGATTTGTGATAGCTCTTATCACCTTTATCTTAAGAATTAGTTTTATTACATCTCAGGTGTAAACGTAAGTTTGTTGAGATAACGGGAATTATCTTTAGGGAACTCCCGAAATCTGGGACTGAGATTCGATTAGGAGTGAACATTTGGTGGAACTAAGTTAGCTGGAAATTCGAAGCGATGATATTGATAGTATTAAACTATAACTGCATATGGCAGGGGATATAATATTTCAAGACCAGATACATATCAGACAGGAATATTTGCCCCAAGCTTAGCTTTTAGTAGTCTTTTTTATGGTGAACAGATAGAGCACAATATACCTATCTAGGTAATATTACTTTTTTATTGTTTTTCTTTTTGTATGTTGTGTTTTATGAAAAAAAAACAACAAACCGTGTTATACTATAATCATACGCAATTAATTTACTTATTAAATCTGTGATCGATAACGATCTAATAGATGTGCCTAATAGTCCCGTATAATTAATAAAATACTTAATAAATACCTGTTTTATTGAAAACTAGCAGATTCCCGCGGTTTCACCCGCGTAAGTCCCGATCCCGTGGGAATATCGGGATCAAAAGTAGCCTATGTTACTCAAGGTGAATGTAGCTTTCTAATGGTAAAAGAATTTTTGAAATCGGTCCAGTAGTTTCGGAGATTACCCCCAATATACATACATACATACATGTTACCAACGTTACCTCATTATAATATTAGTATAGATAGTATAGATACATAAGAACCCAACTAAGATGCATGCTTAAACAACCAGAACCACAAATAAATATTTATAGGCAGCGTGTTTGTCAGCGGGACTCGAATTTGTAACGTTCAAAATTCCTCATCTTTATACAGCTAAAGGTCTTCTGCGGTCTTCATCGATATAAAATATACAATAATATTTAAAAAATCAATAGTTAATAAACGAAAAGAAAAATAAACGCTCGTCCTAGTAGATATACCTATCTGATGTTTTTCTCTGTCAACTTTGAAATTTAGCTAGTTGGCATAGGTACCTAAATTAAATCTCATTTGGAATTAGTTTTCTTTGCCCGGTTATAACAAGCGCCGAGGCGCACAACTACTAAGCGAACTGCGATTATACCTTGTATGTTTCAAAGGAATCTGTATCAAAGAGCACAATTATGTCACAGCCAATTCAAATAATACTATTTACCTAGAAATGTTGCATTTTCAAACATCTAAATCAAGAAACCGTAAAATTTCAAATTCCATGAAATCCTGGTTTTCAGGAACATCATAATAACTACTCAATTCCCGGTACTAGAGAAATGTGCCCAACTACCTCTCTCATAATTTCAATGTTTGAGGTAAGCTTCTACAGAAACCTCCGTTAGAAGTCGTAAGCTTCTAACTATAAAATAAATTAGTTTATTGCGAAATTCAAAAGTACTTACTGTTTTCATATTGCGTTCTCTGTGGCTTAGAATTTATTTGGGTTAGAAAATTGAGCAAGATTCCAATTAACTACTAACAAATGTTATAGTTTGTTATGGTATGTATTAGTGATGTAACGAATGTTCGATTTTTCACATTCGCGAATGCGAATGCGATTGCGAATGTTTATCGCCAACATTCGCGAATGCGAATGCGAATGCGAATATTTTAAACTTTTATTTTTAAAATTTAACATTCCATTGCTTCAATTTCATTATTAAGAATTAAAAATTACAACAAATTTATTATTAGAAAAACTATAGTTTGTGTACCTTCACTACCTTCTTATTTACTTATATATCATTATTTTTATACATAGATTAATAACTTGCAATTGAAACCAAATGTTAACATAAAAAGTATTAGAAGTTTACTTTAGTTTAAAATAAAAAAAAAAATATAATTTTGTTTTTAAAAAAGGGTTTATTTACAAATAGTTAAGTATTCGTTGTTTTGTTTTTTATGTTTATATTTCATTCATTATAAATATATTTAATTCTTCAGATATATAAAGTGAAATGAAAAAATATACAATTAAAGCCAAAGGTTATAAATACTTAATACATTAGATTAGATATTTAAAGTTTAATAATTTTGTTTCAAGTAATTGTTTTGTTTTTTAGTAAATAGAAACTGTAAACTTTATTTAAAAATGGTAGTAAAGTAATTATATAATATACTACTAAATGAATGCAAACCTTACATAGTTGTAACAAGGCTGATTAATGTTACATTTGATGAGATCTCTGAAGTTCTTTTTTCATAAATGAGACTTAAATTTAGAATGTAGAAGTATGATTTAATAAAAAATATCTAAGTATTATCTGTTGTATTATTATTTCATATGCATGCATATAATAATTTCATTTTTTATTATTGAAAACATTCGCTAAATATTGGCATAATTTTTGCGAATGCGAATGCGAATGCGAATATTGAAAAATATGCGGATATTCGCGAATGCGAATTCGAATGCGAATATCCGTTACATCACTAGTATGTATGTATATCTATGTATATTAATCCTTAATAAAACAGTACACGAACTAGGTACATCACACTATGTAGGTACAACGATAACCCATATATATTACTGTAGGTAGAGAGAAGAAAAATAACTTTAAAAATAAAATTCATAATATCTTTTACAACCGTATTCACAAACGGCCGTGCGTGGCTAAATGTTTTGTCTTGCTTACTCTTATGCGTGTTAGATAATCAACGTCAGCGAAAATGTGACAATAGCTAGAGGGTTACTGCAGTTCGTTTCGATACGACATCGATACGATAATACGATGATTCTACTGTCACATTCTGATAGTAGGGTGACAGTAGAACCATCGTATTATCGTCTCGTTGTCGTATCGAAACGAAACGAAGTAACCCTCCCGAGTCCACGTATTGGGTCGTTTATAAATATAGCTGTAAGATTACGTTGTCCTGTTATACTGGCAAGTGGCAACATTGCCACTGGAGAAAAAAAAAACAATTTATAGAAACTAAGTATAGGTATAGTATAGTAGGTATAGTTTATAGTATAGGTATGTCATGGAAGTGCAATTGAAAATAATTCATCATAATTTTGTACTGCTGCATGAATAAAATATGTTTGATTTAATTATTCAGACATAATATTAATCGAATTTAGGGTTCGCGATTCCTTTTCGCGTCTCAAGCGCCACGCATTTACCTTTCTCGTGCGTATAGTAGGTAAGTACTGGTAGGTAGGTACTCATTTTGTACAGATGTGGAACACATTGCCTACAACCTTGGAGTCTTTAGGTTGAGAGTGAAAAGGTTTATTTAGGAAGTTGCCTAGTAGAAACCAACATCGTGCTACATCGTGGCCCTGTGAGGTGAGGTGAGGTTCATTGCAAACCTATCTCATTATTAAAAAAATCTATTTTCTATCTAATCGTTTCTAGAGCGCAATAAAGGAACAATCATGCAAAGTTAAACTGATAAACACATCACAATCCTATGTGTCACGCATTTGGCTAAAAATTAAGGTACTATAATTAAAAATCAAAATCAAATTGCCGGCACCGTCTTTCCTAGCAATACCTACAAACTTCTTCACAATATTAAAATTTGAATTCTATTTCAATTCAGCAGTGTCTACGCCACTCTTACCAACAACATACGCGTATTTTGCCAACAAAATGTATTCCGGAAAAAGGTTTAAATTAAATAACACCACCTGCTACAATGGATATAAAATAAAAACACCTTGCAAACTCGTTCCTTTTGGAAACACGCCTTTGGCGTATAAAACGCAATGTCCATGTTGTGAATTTTTGTACCATTTTTTGTTTTTTTTTTATTATGAAAACGACTAATACGCTTGCCAGAACTTTTAAATGTTGACATTTTTGACCCCCAAAAAAGGTGTTTTGTTAAATCCCACTATCATTAATTGAAAACCAGGTCCTCTTGGTAAGGCCTGTATCAAAATCGAAAACGGGAACAATATCACTGGATATTAAGTAGCCCATTATGTTACTAGCCTATCCTAAATAATACGTAGGCATATAGATTTATATTATAAAGTGTTTCCTACACTTCGATGATTCGTTTTTTTTAATCTAATGTCGGGCGAGTTCCTGTGGCGCAATAGCGCGGTACAACGGTTTTGTAAGGTTGTACCGCGCTATCAAGTCCTGTCGTCGGTTGCCAAAAATTTTTGGGAAGATTTATTTCAAAAAATAATACGTATTTATTAGATAAGCACCTAATGGACATTCGGCGACTACATACCAAAATGCATTGCAGTCGATCCAGCCCTTTAATCTTCTACCCTTATAGACTAAGGTTAAAGGATTATATAATTATTTCCAAACCATTATAAGCACAGAATACATAAATAAATAGGTAGGTATTATAAGGTTCGAATCCCGCTTAGTGTCGTTCTTATAGATGTATTTTTCCTTTAAATGTTTCTACGTTCAATTTGATTATTCAAGTTCGTCTCGCAAAACGGTGAATAACCTCAAGTAAACAGAGCATTTATGCATTTCGTTATAGGAAATACAAACAAAACATAATTCAGTGAAACACATAGTTAAGTGATGCGTGATGATGACGATGATTCATCTCATTGCGGTTCTTCCCATTTATCGGTTTTATAATCGCTTGTTTAATTATGTTGTATTTATAATTAGTTAGACTTATCTATCGACCTTTTTACCCGACAGCCACACGATATTATTTTATCTCTAAGTACCTAATGATGTAAAAGCCTTATTAATAAACGTGGAGTAAGGTCGGAGTAGTAAGAACATGTTTTGTCTTTTTCCGTGACAAGACATTTCAAAGTTGACAGAGAGAAACAAAACGTTGTAAAATTATTCCGACCTTACTTCCCGTTTATTAATAAGGCTATTAGAGTTTATATATTCTAATTCCGTAAAAATATGTATTTTTTAGCTTTTTTCTCATATGAGCGAAGTTTCCGGTTGCATCTCCATCGGCTGCCCGGGGTCTCCTAAAACCCCAAAATTATTTGTAAGTAATTATTGACCCCACCTGCCGCATTTTTTTACGATCGGCAGGCGTGTCTGACGCCAACCCTCCTGGAGCAAATCAATCTACTCGCCACAGCACAAGGAGAATTTAAAGGTTGCTAGGTCTAGATCCATTAGTCGGCTTTTACGACAGCCACGGGAAGAAATAGCCTATGTGTTATTCCAGGTCTCCAGCTATGTACATGCCGAGTTTCATGGCAATCGGTTCAGCGGTTTGTGCGTGAAGGAGGAACAAATAGGTACTCATAGGAACACACACAAACTTACAACTTTCCAACATTAGTAGAATTTGTTTCCACGCCTCAGCGGCAACTGAAATAAGAACCTTCTACGTCGCAGGCGTATTTTCACCCGTTCATCCATGAGGGTCGTCAAATATTCACTACATTTTCTTTATTTACGTTCCGTACCTCTGTATTTTATTTAAGAGTTTATTTTAAGACGGCACACTCGGTAAAGTCCCTTGACCTTGTTGGTAATAGGGTACTTCCGCAAGACCACAAACCACCAGCATTATGAAAAGATAAACATTCAACTTCTCCTATAACTTAAATATATTCATTTAGTAGGTAGGAACTTCTCTTATCCTACACATATAAAATTCAAAATATTGACTGATTTATTGACTGAACTAATTATAAATGCAGAGCCCAAACCGCTGGTCCTAGAGACTTGAATATTGGAGAATTTATGTTCTTTGTCACGTGTAGGTATCAACTAAGAAAGGATTTTTCGAAATTCTCATGGAATTAGAACCTACGCGAGTAAAACCGTGGGACGCTCGTAGTTGTATTATTTTTAAAAACCTACTAAGTTCTTTCAGAGAGAACCACCGACGACGGTGAAAGAGGGGTGTTGTAAATTTGAGGTTTTTTGTCTGTATATCTGTGTGTCTCTGTTTAGAAACATTTTTTTTTTGTTGATAGAAGACTAATAATATGCGCGAGTGATCTTAGCTATGTTTAGTCTAGCTAAAAGCTAGACTAAACATAGCTAAGATATTTTAGAGGGAGTTAAATACTTGTTTTATATAATTTAGAGGGAGTTAAATACTTGTTACTTTTAAAGACGTTTTTAATATTTTAATAAATAGTGTGAAACCCAGAATAAAAGAGAATACCAGAGAAATTCATTCTGGGTCCTTAAATGTATAAATAACTAAACCGTATAAATAATTATTTTAGAATTTTAATCGTTGTTTACTTTACAACAATCACCAATACCTATAGCGTCGCAAAATAGAGTTCATTCGATCAGTTTATTAAGGATTTTGTTGTTGCTCTCCAATATACGTAGAATTACTGAAATTATACCTACCTTTATAAAAATAGCATTAACAACTTAACTGTCCATCTACAATAAAATTCTCAACTACCCCACGTCCGTCATATTATATTATTTGAAAGTCTATACAAAATCAATATTATTTTTCTATTTCACATATTTTTCTTCAGTATTTATGCCACGCTCATACCAAAAATATGTCTCAAAATTGTATCAAAAAATGAGTCACCCGCGACTCCTGAACTTATTCCAAAAGGTCAGCGTGAGTCGTATGTGACTCACTGGACAGTTAAGTTGTTAAAAAAGTGACTAAAACGGAAAAATAAATCAAATAAACACAATTTATTTAATATACTTATGCAGCAAAGAACTGAACTTAATAGTATTTATTTAGTTCTTTAGTATTTTAATCTGTTTTAATGTAGTTTTGACACGGTTTAATATTTCTGTCCAAATAAGATAACGAAGATTATGCTTATAGTACTTAGTTATAAAGATTTTTTATCTTTAGAACAAATATTTACTACCTTTATCCGAATTCGAATCAACAACCTTAAATTTTGCAGGTTCTGCGAAGTTTTTTTTACTATACAATTAGAATTAATTTAGATACCTACCTACTTACATAAATGTAAAATTATCTTCATATCCTCCTTTTGCCTATGTTGGGTAACAATAAAGTACCTGCTTGAAATTCTCAATTTTAATAAAATTTTCAGAGCGCCTGTCAATAATACAATTGCAATTCGCTTGATAGACGAATGTTCCTGAGCAACGCAACGGCGCAGAGCACTTCGTTTATTGAATGGTACATTATTCTCTATAATAGGAAATGTTGCAACATCCGTATGATATATAAGCTGTATTACCGTTGTTTGCAATATTTTATACATTTACTTTAGTAAACGGGTTGGGCGGTGTTGGGCGGGTTGTGTGTTTGTGGATGAGATAGTGTTTTAAGTTTTTTTTTATATTAAATTATTTTTTTTATGTTTATTATTTTGTATATTATAACTTATTTGAACAGATAGACAGACAGACAGAGCTACTTTCGCTGTTGTAATGCTAGTAAGGATTATTATAGTATAGATTATTGCTCCAGTTCCACTTTTGTTCAATAATATAATATGCGACAGTGTAAATCACATGATTACTGCAAAAAAAATATCCAAAAAAAAACCCCATGAGTTTCTTGTGTCTCCTTCTCATTAGAGGTCTCGTTCCGAAGACACAGTAGATTAAATATAAAAAATTGACATTTTAAAGAGATATCTTGCTAATATCCGAATGAACAAACGTACTTTGATTTTGATTTTGATGAGTTTGGTGTGCTTCTTTTTCTTCACCCTACCCTATATATACCAATTATAGATTTTGCGAAGAAAACACAGCGCCATCTAGCTTCACGGTAAGCTACTAAGCTTGATGTACGGTACTAGTTACAACGGATATAATACTTTATGTTTATTTTTCTTTCGTAACTAGGTATGTACTTACTACTTACTTACATATTATACATAGAGAGACACTCAGACCAGAAACAAATATTTATGTTACAGCGTAAATACTTGCATTACCTGGCGGGAATCGAACCCGCAACCTTCTGCATTGTAGGTGGGCATGGCCGTCAAGGGCACAGGATGTCATCTTTCTCCACTCTCTATTTCTCACGTCAAATCCACGTTTTGTCCCTTATTCCCCATTTCCTATCTATGCAATCCCTCCAGTCTTTCTTAAAACTTTCTTTTACTTAACCATAATTTAACCCTTTTTTTCTTACAGATGGTAAATGCACCTATATGCAGCAAGTCTCCTCTCCATTTGAAGCAACAAAAGAATACCTGCTGAATATTGCAAAATAATTCGTTGTAACGTAGGTATACCTAACCACTTAGAAATGAATAAGTACTTACCTACCTACGTGAATTAAACGTACCTATGTTTTCCAGATTATCTAAATAATTTTTAGCATATAAAAAGTAAAACCTATGTTTATAATTCTAGTCTTCACCAATTTTAACATTAATATTAACGTTTTGTTATATTCTTCATAGAAAAACTAACTCCAGATCAATAAGAACCGTCTGGATTCTCGCCAAGAATAGTCTCGAATTAGTTTTCTCAACGCCCTGCTCCTACGTGTCATCGTTACCAATCATGATTAGAACATGTAATGCTTCCTATCAGTTAATACTCGTTCAAAGTACTTAGCACGTACTCGTACTGTTATATGCTAAGGTTCCTTTACACAAAGTAATTAGTAAATCTTAGTTGGATTGTTGTAGGGAATTATCTGAGTAGCTTGACTGTGTTTGGCAGACTAGTGAAGTATTAAGAGGTTAAGAGGACCTTTTTTTATTTTCTAATTAAAATAAAAAAAACGAAAAAAATTAAAAGGTAGATGCATAGTCATGACAGATATAAGTTTTATAGCATAATCATATTTGCTCTAATGTCTTTATCCAGGGAGGAATGTAAAGTACGTTTGTATGGAGAAAAAGAATGGGGACTATCCTCTTAAGTGTGTTGATAGTCTGCATAGTAAATCCTCGAAAAGGTTTTCCTAATCATTATACTTGTTACTTTTGTTTCAACTTACATAATACCATTATGTTTAATGTTGTTGCGTTGTTAAGATTCAATCTTTAGTGGAATTAGGTTGACAAACTTTCAATGAAATTAAAATAACTTTTCGGTTTTAATCGCGTGGTGTTTATTACTTTTAGCATTGTTTCAATGCTCGT
This sequence comes from Idaea biselata, assembly GCA_958496205.1. NCBI lineage: Eukaryota > Metazoa > Arthropoda > Insecta > Lepidoptera > Geometridae > Idaea > Idaea biselata. The sequence goes on from OY292394.1 coordinate 4,655,533, forward strand.
CGTTTCGAAACCTTTTCGGGTGTCTTCTTCAGGATTCACTTAATCCTTTATATATATACCATAATGGTAAGGAAATAGACTACAAATTATGCTTAAATACCTGGGGCAGCTGTGAGTCAGCCTGGCCATTTTTTTAGTGAGCCTTAATGCGTCTAAGTTACGATGTCTAGACGTTTTTAGGAACGAAGGCTTAGGCTGTGCGTTGATATATAATTCTATCAGTCAGTCAGTCTGGAGTTTAAATTTTATCTTGATTGGTTGTCATCTGTAAGTTGTTTAGGGACTTACACGTATAAATGCATTTATTGTTTAGGCAGTTTAGGGGAGAAAGACAAATAATGCTAATGGTCTTTATTATACTTTATTATAGGTTTATTATAGGAAATTAGCTAGGATCCAGTTAAGGATGACACGTCTTAACAACCATATACATACGTCTTAACGAAGAACTTTTAAAAGTACAAATGTTTTTTATAGAAAATGTTGAGGATAATTATGTTTACTCGAGAATACAGCTATTTCTGGAAGTAAAAGCTTTAATAATGGGAATAATAGTTTATAATTAATAAAAATATATATTCTAAAGGTAAAGTTACAGATCCAGACTACATAAACCACTGATTTTCGAGTAAACACCTCAAAATTCTTGAAATATGTTCCAAAACTAAAAAATGCAAAATCTGTTTGTAAATCTACAGAAGAACACCTTAACCAGGCGGCAGCTAATTTACTATAACGACATAAAGTTGCTTATTAAAAATCTTTAATACTATAGGTTTACTTATATTTAAGTCATAGGTTCAACTTTAGAAAAGTCGTCACTTGTCTCCGCTGATCCCTTCGCATCGTCAGGCAGTACGTTGGAAGTCCTTTGCACATTGTAGGTAAAATGTAGGGAGTTATCCGTGTAGTTAATGTTGTTTTGGTTGAGTGTCGTTATGCGGGTCAGTCCAGAACCTTGGGCGAAGAATGGCCGGTCTCGGTTATCAAACTGGAATGTAGAAAAGATTGGATTTCAATATAAAATAATAAATAGGTTTAGAAAATCTGCATAAAAAATCTTCATTTTTTGAACGTGTTATTATTTTTATTTAAATACAGATGTGATTATCTATATTTGCCTTGTTAGTCACAAATTTGGTTAGTAAATGACGCTACTAGCTCACTTGAAAAATTGAGAAGTAATGCAACAATACAACATCATCATAACAGGGTCCCAGGTCTGCTCTCACAATCGTGTCTTAATAGAGTGTCGGTAGAATAATAATCGTCATATTTAATACATTTGGTAGTAAAATGTGTCAAATACGCGTCAAATATGACAATTAGGTCCTATTCTATGGACACTCTATTGTGACACAATTGCGAGAGCAGATTCAGGACCTACGTAACAGAATTCTTAGTTATTACTTATGTATCTAGGAATTATAAAAAAAAGCTATTTATTTTTCGCATTTCAAATTATTTTCCTCTAAATAAAATATAATAAACTAGAAACTTTAGGTAATTTACTCCCTTAATTATTATAATAAACGATGATTAACATCTCTGCATGAACTAAGAATCATGTGTCTTTTACTGTGAAGTTTACATGAAGTTTCAAAGTTGACAGAAAGAAATATACCTAATAAAATAAATCTATATCTTATATATATAAAAGAAAGTCGTGTTAGTTACTCCACTTATAACTCAAGAACGGCTGAACCGATTTAGCTGAAAATTGGCAGGGAGGTAGTTTAGAGCCAGGAGAAGGACATAGAATACTTTTTATCCCGTTCGTTTAAAAAAAAATGCTTATTTATTGCCTTTAAGGCGGAACAAAGTTCGCCGGGTCAGCTAGTTTATGATATATAAGTTGCATAACTTAGTCATCATAATTTTATATTTTCCCGGGTCTTAATCGCGTGATTTTTACTTTTTAATTCTCTTACCTCGAAGTTTCGACCATGTTGCAACGGTCTTGGTTATAATAATATTAATGATGAGGAATAAATTCTTCTCTACAAAATAATTATGAATTATGTAATATTTATGCAAATTATAAGGAAAAGTGCACCTTATTTTGTTTGTTTCATTTACATTTTCCTGGAGATGTTTTCTTGGAATAATACGACGTAGCTTAGGCAGCAGTAGGTACGTAAGTTTACTCATCCAACATTAATTTAAAATATATTTGTTACCAACACTAACTTAGGAGACTTAGTCTAGCTTAGAAGTCTTAGAAACTGAGCTTACACATTTGTAATTGGTTGAGTGGTCTCAAACAGATAGGTACTCATATGAGATCGCTACTAAATTTGTAGGTATTATACAAAAATCATCGCATTGCCAGAATTAAAACGCGAGTCGCACAATTGATGGTGCGTGTGCGTAAGATGAACGGTAGGTTCAAATCTCGTGTCAATAACAGATTATTTAAGTAAATGCATTTCTTTAAATCTTTTCAAAAATAAAATATCGTGAGTATTTTAGGCATCCCATAAGTACACCAATCTAAACAATCGCTTAGGCATGTCATATTAACTATTAAATATTCTATGCTCAACTTAAATCAATGTAGTTTTTGCAAGTTCACTAACAAGTTTTTTCAACAATATATCGGGGGTTTTCCTCTTAAAAGTTATTTGTTACTTTATATTAAAACTACTAAAATCATGGAACGTGTTTTTCATCCAATGAATGCATAAATCTATGTTATTTCTTGACGATAGTAAATAAACGTTATAGCAGTAGGACGATTTCGAGCTTATGGGGTATTTATGAGATATTAAATCAATAGAACAAAATTTGTTCGCCTAGTAGTCCATAGCAGACCCGTCTAGAACAACCCCCTTTCGGATTATTTTCAAACTAGGTATGTTACTTTCGCCGAACACATAGTATACCTACCAAATATACTTCGCATGGCAACAAATGTATTAACATTTCGCTGGGCAATACCTTATTAGGTTCCTTAAAGAGCACACATGTATTCGAAATATAATAGAGGGGAAATATAGAATAATAATAGAGCTGAAGGCTAATTAGGAAAGCTATTCGTTTTCCTTGGTGATGTTAAAAGGTATGTTTTAAACTCATTACTCTACTAATTTGTATAAAATTTTCTGTGTATACAAGGGCTATAGAATATAGTTATTTAGTGGAGTTTAAGCGAGATTAGTTATCCTCTTGAATAGCGGTGTGTTACGGTTATGTACCTCAAAAAAAGGTACCTCTTAAAAGATTACTCGGTTGCCGTCCGTTCCCTACTCAATCACGAAAAAATCTAAGCATTGTCAGCACTGACTAAATAATATGCCACATACATGCCAGATTGTATCATTCTAGTACTAGAACTAGCTGTAAGACATATTCCGTGTTGGTTATGCCGGTTATCATAAGTTCAAAATTGATAAGAAAGTGGACAAAATAGTGGAAAATACAATAAAGTATGTACTTTCTACTACTCTATATTAGTCCATACCTAAGCTTGTCGGTTTCTTCTAGGCCCCTAGGTACTTTAAATAACAGACAGACAGACACGTCAAACTTATAATACCCCTCTCTTTTCTGTCGGGTGTTGAAATTATATTTATTAGCTCCATAAAGTCAATGCTATTTCAATTACCTAGGTATTACTCTTGTCCGTTTTGTCTATTTATTGGGTAACGTATTAAACTAAAAAAAACTATTACTTACAAAGCGAGGCGATGCACTCAATAAATCCATGAAAATGAATAACAAAACAAAAAGTATCACTTTTCTGTACATTTTAATAAACTCCACAGAACGTCTGTTTTCCTCTGAGAGAGAATTAAAATGATTTCGTTAAGTGTCTATAGCTACAGAGCTACTTGATTTAAATACTTATTAATTTGGTTTCTTTTTCTTCAAATCTAAAGAACTACTATAATGAATATGAGGTAAAGTTTGGATGAATGTCCAGCTGTCTGAAAAGGGTCATATATTTTGATCATATTCGTGGTAAAGCAATATCTATTAATCTGTTGCATTTTGCCATTTGTTCCATTTTGAAGTTACGTAGGTATGTTTTATTTATTAATAGAAATAATTGGTCATGTGTATTTATTATGTGTTTTAAGTTATGATGAATAAGATTTATTTCAAATTTCGATTGTTAATTATTATGTCATATGAGCAGTTTGTTTTTATATCTAGTGTTTTTATATAAATAATAAAAACTAGCTTTTACTAGTATGTCCTACAGAAAATAGGATTAGGATGATATTAGGATTATCCAGCCTCCAAATGTATGTGTTTTTCGTGTCTACTTAAGAGAATAAAAATAACATAGATTTGTATACTACCATTAGCTTAGATAATAAATTTTATTTATAATGGTCACAATTTTGAATAGTATGTATATTTTGAAAGCTAGGTAGTCAAGTTTCGAGATTCATAAAAAAGGCATCAAATGCCAATTTAAAATTTGATTCTCGATGGTCTCTACTTTAATAACGTTTAATGATTTATTATCTTCTACAAAAACTGACGATAAGGAATTCCCCGAACGAAAAGTCAAAAAACTGACACGCACGATAAATACCTACATATATATGTAATGTAATCTGCCGTATTATTAAATTTAATAAGCTGATTCAACGGTTTTTTTTGCGGCCTTGTCAGGAAATTGTTTTGTGAACTGGTTAAAAGCCTTCGGATACTTTATTGATTACCCTTTCAACTATGAGTAGGTAATTAGGTATATTATTTCAATATGCTTCTATGACCATACCAACATAACCAAGGCTATATGGAAAATATTAAAGTACAGCTGGTTACAAATATGTATAACAAAAATTAAAGGCCCATAAGCTTCGCAACTACTGGAGGGTTACTTCGGTTCGTTTCGATACGACAACGATACTGTCATAATGATGGTTCTACTGTCACCCTACTATCAGAATGTGACAGTAGAATCATCGTATGACAGTATCGATGTCGTATCGAAACGAACCGCAGTAACCCTCCTGGACCGATTTCAAATATTCTTAAACCATCAGAAATCTACGTTATCGAGGAGTAACATAGGCTAATTTTAGTCCTGATATTCGCACGAGCTCGGGACTTACGCGGGTGCGCGGAAGCAGCTAGTAAAATATAAAACTTAGTTTTAGTCGTATTTATAGCCGATAATATTTAGTTAGATATAAAGGTTTAATGAGTTAAACTGTTTGCTTACGTACCACCATTTATTATTTTTCAAAAGTTGATACTAATACGGTTAGGTATTTCATAAACATAATCAATAACATTATCAATCACAATCACTAATTTTTATGCCTTCTGAATACAATTTTACTTCAGTAACAGCCGAATATAGAAACGGCACTTAGAATTTGAGAAGTACTACTTAAATAATTGAGCAGCTACTAAATTTAAAAAATAGTTTGGGAATATTTGAATTTGATAGATGCTTAGTTGTTTAAGTAAACTGAAATTTTGAGTTGCGTTTCTGTATTCGTCCGTTAACAACTTAAATATATTCTGTGTATTGTTCAACAATATTAGATTTACAAACGAACGTTAAGCTTTTAGTTGATCAAAGACTTCGACATTAGAATTATCGACTAGTCCACCGCCATTGCGGCCCTCATTGCGTTCACTTGGAGCTGCAAGATTTGTCTCTTGTATATTAAAGTTGTAGTGTCTAGAATTGTCGCTGTAGTTTATATTGTTAGTGTTAACAGTCTTTACTCGACTGACGCCTTGCCCTTGGAAGAAGGTGTTTTGCATGTCTTCGTTTCCGAACTGAAAGAAAGACATACCTTGTATTAGTATGGGAAGATGAGATATAAACATTTCTGCTCCGTTAGGAAAAAGTGACAAAATTGACAGTGAATCAAGAAGTTTCTTCGGTGTGAATTGATAAATGTGTTATTATTAGAGAGATCGTAATTAAGAGGAGTATATACGCCAACGACCTTGAAACTGAAAATCCCTGTCGGGCTCATCGAAAATTGTTGATTATTTCATGACGGAATGTCGTAGAACTTTTTTTTGTTCACAGATTGTAGGTGACATTGTTTCCTACATTTTGGTGTAGTTTTAAGAGAAGAACCTCCTATTGGTGCAAAGCCTTTCCAAATTTTAGACAAACAATGTCTGATTTGGCTAAAATGTCGAAAGGCTTCCATACGTTTAGACATATTTGTATGGAAACTGCACTAAAATATCGGAAACAATGTCGCCTACAATCTGTACCTACACAAAAAAAAGTTCTACGACATTCCGTCATGAAATAATCAACAATTCAGTTTTTCAGAATAGGGCCCTTAAGAGGAGTATATACGCCAACGACCTTGAAACTGAAAATCCCTGTCGGGCTCATCGAAAGTTGTTGATTATTTCATGACGGAATGTCGTAGAACTTTTTTTTGTGCACAGATTGTAGGTGACATTGTTTCCTACATTTTGGTGTAGTTTTAAGACAAGAACCTCCTATTGGTGCAAAGCCTATCCAAATTTTAGACAAAAAATGCCTGATTTGGCTAAAGTGTCGATAGGCTTTAATACGTTTCGACATATTTGTATGGAAACTGCACTAAAATATCGGAAACAATGTCGCCTAATATCTGTACACAAAAAAAAGTTCTACGACATTCCGTCATGAAATAATCAACAATTTTCGATGCGCCCGACATGGATTTTCAGTTTTTCAGAATAGGGCCCTTAATGGAAACGATAAGTAGGCAGGCACAAACTTAGGCTATCACACTCTACTAGTGATTTCGAACGAAATCTTCTCCCGAGTAAACACTCGTGAACAATAAAATCTGACAACATTAGTTTTACGGATTGAAAGCGAGTTTCCTAAATGCACATGATAGTGCAAGGCGGATTTTTTGTGTAAAAATAATCCATGATATATTTAAATTTTTCACAACGACTTATTGTTGAACAAACACAGAAAATTGTATTTTAATTTAAAAGAGTAAGATTGATACTTAGTTATCGACGTAATATTAAATGCAAAATATAAACACATGATGGTACATATGAAAGCAAATGTAATTGTAGATTGTTTTGCATCCAGTAGGGGCACAAAACTTAAAATTGCTAAGCCGAAATTGTTTGTAAAGTCCTTAGTACCTACCTAAAATATTATAAAATAAACTCTCTGTGTAAATAGTAACAATAACTTTTAAGTGTTTTAATTTCTTTGTTTTTAATTTAATTTTGACTGATGGCGATTCTGCGAATTTCTTTGTTTGCATGCTCTAACAAAATTTATACTGATTTTATATCGACTTTGTTGGAATTTTCAAGTACCAAAACCAGTTTTTGATGACGTTACCAATTTGCAATTTTCCCCCCAAGAAAGAGACAGCAAACCGTTTTGCTACAGAAAAGACCAGGATCAAAAAACGAACACATAATTCGACTTACCAACCAACTCGGCCCAGGTTTACTGTACACCGTAACAATAATAAAAACAAAAAATAAGATTATGAATTTCATTTTTTAAATTTAGATTTTAAATTTATTGAAATTAAAAACGGGCGTCTCTTTCGTTTGTATGGAATAAAATGAGTCGGAAATTATGTTACGTGAAGTTGGCGCGTTTGGTTCATAGGTTATGAGGATAAAGGCATATCAGTAACTTAGGGCTTATGTACAATGGAGCTAAAATGCCGTAGAGGATATTCATACTAATAATCAGCGTGACAATGATTATGCTGCCAGCATTTTGACTGAATTTTTGAGCTCGCTACCAAATAACGAGGAATAGAGCCTAGGTTTGTCGAAAGTTATTTTTTTGTAACTAGACGTTTTATTATAATTACTAATATTTAATATCATCATTATCATTTATAATTAAAAAATAAAAATACTCTTACTTCATACATACATCGGTAGTCGACTATTCTCCCAAGATAAAGACATTAGAGCAAAATATGTTTCAGCCATAATACCTATGTATATCAGCCATGACCATGCTCATACGTTTTGATTTTTTTCATTTTCAAATTAGAACAGAAATAAAATTTATAAACATCAGAATGAAAAAAAAAAAAAAAACTTTGGGCATGCTCTAATGTATTTTATCCAAGGAGGAAATAGTTGACTACGTTTGTAAAGTTTGTTTGACGAAAAGACACGAATTACGAATTGGTACTTACTTGTAAACACTTGCCTAGATAATTAAAATATTTCCCTACAATTGGAAGTCAGGTAAAACTTCGAAATCTCTCTCTTTTAGCGATGGTTCTTGCTTCGATTCGCTAGGGACTTCCAACTTAGTTTCTTGAATGTTAAAATTGTAATGTCTGGAATTGTTAATGATGTTGATGTTGTTCCGATTTTCGGTACGCACGCGGGTAAATCCTTGTCCTTGGTAGAAGAACGAGCGCTGCCCTTCCGATCCAAACTGGAGACAAAAACTTAAATTAGTTAAGTATTCGGAATCCCATTCAAGCGCAGCGTTGGACCTCCACCAACGAGATAGACGGACGACTTGGTTAAGGCCGCGGCTTCACAGTGGATGCAGGCCGCTTATAACCGAAGCATCTGGAAATCTATGAGGAAGGCTTATGTCCAGCAGTGGACTTCTTACAGCTGAAATGATGTTTCGGAATCCACTGGTAAAATTAAAAACTCATTTTTGCAACTCTAACACCCATATTTATAGACGTCGAGAGTAATTACTTTGGCTAAGTAAAGACTGTCACATTCTGACTTCGCTGACGCTGAAAATCACTGACAATAGAGTGGGACAAATGCATTACCAACTTACTCCAAGTAATTACTCTATTTGATTAAAATATACTGGTTTAAAACCTTACCAGTTTTGCTAGAACTACCCTTTGGGTATGTAAGTAGCTCCTATATATTTAAAATATGTATACTTACAAACAAAATCTCCTCAGAGTTTCATACAACAAGAAGTCATGCCTGAACAACGTTACAAAAATAACAACCTACCTCACATCTCTTCGCATAGGTAAGTGCCCTACAGACCGAAGGACGAAGGAGAGAAATGAATGAAGGGTCGGACGTTCCTTCGCCCTTTTTGCGTGCTACATCGCAGATCTTATAATCCCATCAGGTGATAAAGTGGTCAAACGCTCATCTATCGATTATTGCAAAGAAATTATAAAATAAAATTATGTTACCTATCGAATTATTTAGAGGAAGCTTAAAGAAAAATGTTTAAGTCTCGCTTGTTTTCAAATTAAAGGAAAATAATCAGATTATATAGCATCAAAACATAATTAGGAAAAAATGTAAGCGATGACTCATGTACCGGCTGATAAAATTAGTCTTATTTCCTCGAAATAATATAATTACAGGTAAGTAGGTAGGCACATCAATATCACATCATCGCATGTAACATGGTGTACTACTCAAAAATTATCATGACATCACTCACATATGCATTTTTTACAACAAAAAATTCACTTACTAGTTCACCCAATCCTTGTGGCGCTGGTTTTCCTTCCACCAAGAGTATAAAAAAGCAGAATACAAACAAAATATTGAAGTAATACATTTTTTAATTTGGATTTGTTGCGAAAACGGCCGTCTCTTTCGTTTGTATGACTTTGAATGAATCGGAATGTATGAATCAGGTTGACTTTAACTTACCTACCTGTCGGTGTGTGAATATGGAGAATAAACTATAATATTCTTGTTGTAATACTTTTCTGCTATGTTTCCTGTTTATATCAGCATTGCTTGATCTAGCTTGTGTTTTGAAGAAACTAGTTCTAACTATCTTCATTAGAAATTTCACCGAAATCGATTAGTTCTTGTGTAGACAAAAAATGGCTCGTACCTAAGTCCGAAGTTTCAGAATGCACGTTGCGTTTTTCATAGAAGAAAATAACATTGCCTACAATTTACATTAGCACAGCGCTTTCATACAGATATGGCACTTTATGTAACGTTTGCCAGAAACCTTGTCTTGTTATTTTCTAGTCTTCCTCCTATCGGAGGTTGGACAACTTCAGGGCTTCCTATTTATATCATGGAAAGTGAAGCTCTAAAAAGTATGGTGGTACTGCCGCAGAACTAAAATCTTATGTTTTAAGCCTATGATAACTCCCAGCCGGCAACAAAAGAGCGAATCAACTAATGGAGAAATACATAGGTACTCTATTTAAGAACCTTAGATCAAAAATGTAAACAAAGAAATGTCACCTTAAAATAAATGTACGAGTTTTTTGTTAACATTTTTGACTCAAAATTCTAAGGCTAATAATCGGAATCCAATCGGTAACAAATTGTTAATAGACTGAAATGCATTTACATTACTTGATTGTAATTTACTCATATAGTGTGTGGATTAACAAAATTAGAATGGAGGAAAAAAATAAAAACAGAAATAATACTCATTGAATCGGCTTTTTTATTTACAATTCTTAAAATTAAAGACATTTTTCGGTTTGAATCGCGTGGTTTTTATTACTTTTATGATTGTTACAAAGCTCAACGTTTCGAGACCTTTCCAGGTCTCTTCTTCAGGATAGACTAAGATGTGATTTGTCATTCTAATGTAGGTATTAAAAAAGTTACAGTGAGACTACCGTCTTATTATTAAAAACTATTAAAATGTTATCAAAAACGTTCCTGTCTACGCAGGTTCCAAAATTGCAATGATTATTATTTACTTTATTGTTAAATTTTATTATTAAACTTTATTATTTAATTTTAACTCTAATATAAATAATAAATATTGCACGACGTTACACACTGCGCAATCTAGCCCCAAACTAAGCTCTAGGCTTGTACTATGGGTGCTAGACAACGGATATACTACATATTATACTTTTTTTTTTTGTAAATACATACATACTATACATTAGAATGACAAATCACATCTTAGTCTATCCTGAAGAAGAGACCTGGAAAGGTCTCGAAACGTTGAGCGTTGTAACAATGCTAAAAGTAATAAAAACCACGCGATTCAAGCCGAAAAATGTCTTTAATTTCAATACAACATCGCGAAAACAGAAGAAGAATCTATACAATTCTTAACTTAAGTACCTACTTAATTCATTTCTAATCCCATAACACTTAACCATAGTTTCGTCGTCATCAAAAAGAACCTAAAGGAATAAATAAAGAATTAAAGTACATGACATGTATACAAGGGATTTACATTGTAATGTTATCTTTTAAGTATATACAACATAGGTATTCCCATTCTTGATTATGTTTTACATTGTGTTTACTTATAAATTATCGTATAGTGGTTCGAATTATTTATAATCGTTGTTTTTGTTGTGATTGTCACATATACTTGACATGAACACTGGGAATTCTGAAACAAAAATAGACGCTGATATAAGCAACAGATTAATTAAATTAAATTTAAGGACCATTTACACTGTATCGCTTTCCAAGCTATGCCAGTAAGCCTGTAAAAAACATTGTTCGTTCATACGTGACTTTTATTACGAGCATGATGGATTGTCTTAGTGGACTCTTAAATTTGCAAACTGATTTTATCTTGAACTATTTTACACCACAGAACTTAAATTATATTTATTTTAAGTGCTTACGCCTGCACTGGGCGTCCATAGAAATCTTAAAGACACCGACGCTGAAGGACTAAGTTTTCAAGTCGTTTAAAACCAAATCCACATGGAAAACTCTACAGTCAAATATTATTTATATTCGGGTAGGTGCCTAGGTACTACTTCTATCATAGAACCATTTCGAGTTCTATGATAGAAGTTATTTGAGGTAAAAATACATCTACATAAAAACAAAGCATGGACGACACTCAGCGGGATTCGAACCAAGGATATTTTCTCAAACTAGTTTGAGCCGAATATAAATAATATTTGACAGTAGAGTTTTCCATGTGGATTTGGTTTTAAACACGGGTTTTAAACATTTAACAAAATACTCACTTGGGCGACTACAATTGGTGCACCTTCTACAACAGTAAATGCACTTAAAATTGCGCAGAAAACAAGTAAGATATTAAAAAGTTTCATTATGTCAAACAAAAAGTTTCACAAAACCTCAAGTGAACGCTAAGGCTTTTGAAGATTGTGTGAGACCATAAGTTCAAGACCGACTCTTTACCTATGAGGAAAAATTGTGTTATGATGTGCAATATAAACTTATAGGTATACATATACATATATAATTGTTATTCGATAAAAACCTTAACACGTATTTTACTTTTCGCAAATCGGAGTTTCCCAGTGTCAGAAGTTATATGAGCTTATCAAAACTTGTGACATAGTGAATAAAGAGTGCGTGGATTTGACGACAGACTTCAGGGTATTTTAAGCAAAGCCGCATTTACAATTTTTCGGAATAGACTGCCTTTATATTTTTTATTGTATCGATAAATTGGTATGTCAAATGGGATTTATATAACAAGCTTACAAAAGTTTTCATTTAGTCATTAAAACATTGAAAACTTGTACGTTCTTATATTTAATAGCTGCATCCCGCGGTCTCAAGCTAAGTCCCGATACCGTGGAAATGTCGGGAACAAAAGTATTCCTTGTTACTCCTTGATAATGTAGCTTTCGTAGGTGGAAAATTCTTTATATCGGTTCAGTACTTTTGGAGCCTATACGTTACAAACAAACAAACTAGTTTTAGATTTATTTCTTTTATAAAACCAAAGAGTAGAGAAGTAGAGTTCCGGTATGGCATAATATAATACCTACTCATATCATATAAAAAATGTTTATTTACCAAAAGAAAATACAATTAAATGAAACAATCAAACTTATCATAACTAAACAAACTAAACAAAAAAAAACTAATATCATGATTAGTTTTTATATAAACTTTTTTAGCTAGACTACACTTACCAACAGAACCAAAGGGTTTATACGGGAAGTTTGGAATAATAGGAGAAAAAGCAAAAATGACACCTTCTTAGGTCATAGGTATATTCTATAGCATAGCAGGAACCCAGGGCAAAGAATGCCTCTGCGTTGGTTACACACTATACCATTATTAGATAGGTTTAAAAATGATCCATAATTCGTACCATTTTAATTTTGATCATATCATATTTAGCAAATAGGGAGCTTGTAGCTTTCGTCAAAATTACCCACTGTTCTGAATTGTGTAAACCCATTTTATTCTCTGTTTATTGTTCCGTCTGTGGTCAGTTCGGTGTTATCAACAGTAAGCGGGGTCATGGGGATAATTACTCTGTGCTCTGTTGTTTACATTACCATTGTTTTCTTGTTTGTAAAAAGAGGAAGGATGTCCTGAAACTGCTTTTCCCTGATATTGTTAGCTGGTTTTTACTTACAAGCAACAGTTGAGCATTAACAAAGGGGTATAAATACGTGTATTCAAATTTGACTATCGAAATTGGAAAGAGTTCCGCTGCTATTTTTTTAGTATTATATTTAAAGGCAATTTATAATACTTTTGATTTGATTTGTATTTTCAACCAGAAATACGAAATACGAGTCTGGAAATTGGATTTTTTGTATTAACACAGTTTTTAGTCGATAGAATAGTGATAGAATTGACCTTTAAAGTTCTTATATTATACCAATTAGGTAGCAGTTAACGAACTACACAGGCGGGGGCACCACTTTTCGAGGAATAATGATTTATTTTATTACAAAAAATAGACTGTATTCCAATACCCATATTAATGATGACTTATCCACTTTGGGACTCACCAGTTGATTGCAACTGTAGGTAGGTAGGTACCCTACTGCATATTTATATTCTATTTTCCTTAACTTCATCCCAAAATAATCAGGGATTGTCAGCGAAGGTTGCGAGTGACACCTCAACCTTTTTACATTATTAATGTTAAAGTAGGATTTGCTTTGCAAACATCTAATTATAATCTTGGGATAAAAGTGGCCCTTTGAGAGGAGTTTGAAAGGTCTTACACAAAAAAATATTCAAAGCCTAACCCATTTACATTTAGAATGAAAGACGATTAGGTACAAAATATAGATACGAGGCCAACCGCGTTAGCTTACCTGAGTTTGTTTATTTATTTAGGTTTCAAATTGAATATGTGTTACATATTTAAATTAGACTCATTTTTTATTTATATCAAAATACAATATTGAATATTATCATATACCTACCTAAATCGCCAAAATAGTATCAAGTTTGAGTAGAACAATTATAATCCTTTTCGTTCACCCACTGTTGAGTAACATGCCTCGTCTCTACTGCGTCACCACACTCGGGCTTTTGCTACACGAATCCACTGCTTGCCTGTTTCTACTACGATGCCATCGGGATGGTAGTCTGCCTTCAGTTTGTTTCGCGCTATATATTTAGATTAAAGTTTATTTAAAAATCTACATAATATTGCACATAGGTAATATATCACTATGTCAATGTAATGGGTCTATAGAGTTTTCCAACACGCAGAGCCAAAGCCATCACGTAAAGCTCATTTCATTAACAAGTTAAGTTTCAAAGTATGATGTGGGCACCGACACCGACACTGGTGATTATCCTTGTCTACACGATAAAATGCAGTCAAGGACAACCCTTGCTTCAGATAGGATTATTGGAAAAACTACGGGTGAAAACTATTTAGGATATAGTGATGGCATATGATGTACCGTTAATATACCTACCTATTTTTGTATTTAAGTTATTTTTAAAGGTTTTCATAGCAATAATTAATGAGCAGTTATTTAGAAATAAACTCAATTTTCAGTTTTAATCGCATGGTATTTATTGCTTTTAGAGATACTTTTTACATTTCGAGACTTTTGCAGGTCTCTTTTTTAGGATTAACTGCTTAAAATGAGTTTAATTACCATCCAACATCACGAAAACAAAAGAAAAATTCATATCAGTATCCAATAAAAATTACAAAGCTTTCGAAGTGATAGTGATATCTTTCAAACAAACATTAAAAATATCATTTTTTTATCGCTGTCTACATAGTACTAAATAAAAACTACAATACATTAATATTTATTTATGTATTGTTATGTACAATTGTATAATGCTTAGAGTTATTTATAATTGTCACTGTGTTGGTTATCGATGTGTGTACTTCAGCGTTGCAGCCATTGCAGTCAATTTTGATGCCAACGTCCTGAGAACAAAGAATAAATATTAATTCGTAGAATAACCTGTGATTATCGATTATTAGATGTGTATCCATTCTAATGTATAGCTATCTTTTATTCTAACGTTTCTTCGCAAAAGATTCAGATGTTCAGCATAATTAAAACACAATAACAAAGTACACACTTATGCATTAATAACAGTGTCAGTTAATACTAAATAGATAGGATAATATCACTTCACAATAAGGATTTTAATTTGCCCAAAGATATTCTTGACATCGATATTCTTTTTGTAACTACAAATTAAAAGCCCCTTTACTTGATGTCAGACTACAGATACCTACTTGTACTATTTATGTATTCTGTGCTACAGATTAAAAAACTCATATAATTAAGTATATTAAGAAAACCACTTCAGTAATTTTGTGTGAAGGAGTATACCATTCCTATACATATAGAAAGCTAAACTAAATCATAAAAAGATATTATGACATCACTTAAATATTCCAAACTAAACTTTTTAAACTAGCGCGATTAGAACTCATAACTTTATATATTCCCGGGTCTAAATCACGTTATTTTTACATTTTAATTTTCTTACCACGACGTTTCAATCATGCTACAGTGGTTTTGGAGTCTTGGTCGCGGGTCGATCACAATTTACGAAAAAGACCCAGGAAAATATAAAATTAAAAACCTTAAGTTATCTTATTTAGTTACTTACAAAACCAGGATCTGGCACGGGAGCAGTTTTCACCGCAGATAGCAGTAGAACAAAAAATACAGCCACGTAAATTATGTTAAACACCCTCATTGCAAACAAAAATAACTTTAACTGAGTACAAGAACGTTTTTACAGTTCAAAAGTTATCGAACATGAGATTAAATTACTGTTACAACTACTCAAGAGTGCGTCGAGATTTTGTTGAACAACTTAGACTGTAAACATACAGCCGGTTATTTTGTTCGGTTTCGGATGATACCCATACTAGATATAAGAAATTTAAAAATAGCTTGCTTATTAATAATCAGGAGACTTGGGACTGATTGGGGGTGGAAATTAGCTTTGCCTTATTATTTTAAACATGGAGTAAGGTAGGAGTAATTTTACCACTTTTTGTTTCTGTCTGTTAACTTTGAAAGTTCTTGTCATGGAAAAAGACAGAGTATGTTCTCACTACTCCGACCTTACTCCACGTTTATTAATAAGGTAAGGCTATTAAGTTTACTAAAAGTTGAAAACTAACTTCTTTGCTTATAAACGGTAATTAACAGATGCATAAACAGCTAGGCATGTATCATTTTTCTTTCACTGTAACACTCTTAATCATCGTTTATAAGCAAGGAGGTAGGGGGGGGGGGGGGGGTTATAGTTTTTGTAGTTTATCTGGGGCGCAAATGGGGCTTAAAGTACAGTAGTGTTACTTTCGCGAAACTTGCGAGTATCTGTAAAAATAATCAGAATAAATAGTCAACGATACTGAACAGCTGTGTATTTTACGTTGCAAAATGTTTTATAAATCTTGTCCTGATAGTCGGATGACTTTACCGGACATAAATCCTTTGGCGTATCGTTTTAATTATAAGGAAAACCCTACGATATTTTTCTTGATGTTTCGAATATTTTTGAAACTTGTTTTATTAATCAATTTCAAGCATAACATTTCGTCTCTATTACTCCAAAAGTATTACAAGTCATCAAACCTGTTTCTTGGAAATAAACATTTATTTTTAAACTAGCTATGTCCTGGAGTTTTACCTGCATAATTCCAATAGTATTCAAAGTTTTATCCCTAGATCAATTAGGTACCCGAAACGTAGACGAGCTCTTTCGTGGTTTAAAAGCAAGTGGTTCCGGTTGTTATTTATTACTTATAGCAGTCGATAGGTAGGTAAAGTTAGAGGCGTTTGACAACTACAAAATGCTAAATAATCGGTCTGAACATATATGTACCCAGAATACATAATTTAAATTTGAAAATACTAAACCACAGTTTACCTGGTAGTTGGTAGCTCGGCGTTTCTTAAAACTACCGAAGACTCCAGCAAGATACCATAAACGTTCCAAATTCAATTATTTTTTTATGGAAAGAGATACCTACTTGATGATGATGCTTTCTATCTTAGCTTAGCCTGAGAAAGCTTAGTTCCTTACCTTTTACATACAAACTCGATGTGAAAATCTCCACCTACGTAGGTATATCTAAATATTTAATTGAACTCTCATTTTCCTCATACCATTATAAAACCGCCTTACAAACAAGATAAGTGTCTGACCTTTTAACTCACAAACTTCATGGTACAGCAAATTCAATACACAACCTACATCGCTCCGAGGCACAGCGAGCTACTAAAATATAAGTTATATCTTGAAGAAAACATAATAAAAATGTGTCTGAGATATGTTATTTTAATATTTGCCTTCTTTTGTCTCGTGGCTTGTGCGCCACAATATGGTGATTATGTAAGTTATTTTTATATGATGTCTTTGTTATTTTGTTCTGTAACAACTAGGAGCTTTGCAACGATACTTTGTGAAAGAAAAAGCTCTAATTTATTTCGAGGTTTGGTTTTTTACTGTATTGCAAGTATTTGTTTTGAGCAATCACTGGTGTTATTTATTTACCGATTGCTAGTATACTTGCCGATTTTTTTCATTAACATAATGTAACTAAAAATTGCGGAGCCGGGTTACAGCATTTGTAACAAAATTAACACTATTTAGACTTTGTCTACTTATTGACATAATTTTCATAGGCTCACTAAACTTATTACGTTTGTTGTATACTTATGGGAGCCCCACTTAAAATTATTTTTTTATTTTGAATTTTATTTTATTTCAGTTGTTATAGCAGCCACAGAAATATATTATCATTTGTGAAAAAATCAACTGTCTATCTATAATGGTTCATGAGATTCAGCCTTGTGACAAACAGACAGACAGACGGACATCGAAGTATTAGTAAAAGGGTTCGGTTTATACCATTTGGGCACGGAACCCTCATGAAACATCTTCCCACAGGAAGATTTAAATGTCAAGAATCTTCCTTTTCAAAATTTGTACTAGACTCAAGTAATTCTATTCCCAGATGCGAATTATGAACTAAGCGAAACAATTAATGCGAGTGTGAATACCTACCTACCAGCAAAACCAAATATTTTTTATCCCTAAAACCCTTAAACTATTTTTTTTTGTTTCAGGATCTAGGATACCTAAGCGGCAATAGTTATTCACAGCCGACTGGAAATGGCGGTGTTACCAACGTACAAACAAATATTGTCAACAATCTACGTTACTTAGACAGATCAGAGCATAACACTTATTTGATTACATCTGCTAAAACCTACAATACTTTGTCTAAGAAACCTTATTATCAACAATAGGCTATTTTGTATAATATTTTCATTAAATTTGTAATTTAATTTACCAGGCTTTTTATTAATAAACTTATTGAAATTATACCTCCTCATTTTTCGGTTTATAATCGATCGATCGGTTTTTATCTTGAAGAAGTAAAGGTCCCGAAACGTTAAGCATTATAACAACAAGCGAAAAATGATAAACATCACGCGATTAAAACCGAAAAATGTATTTAATTTCAATCCATTATCGCGAAGAAAAATCTAGTAGGTAGGTATATTTATTTATTATTTTAACTAATTGTTGAAGATCTAAAGTGGACTAAGGAAGTGTGTATGGAAATTTCCACGGGATCGAGACTTTCGTTAATGAACAGATTTTCATACTCGTAGTTAGTAAATTCTTATGTACCTAACGCTTTATCTATGGAAAATGATCTAAAAGGGAAAAGGAAAGAATATATTTACCTAGTATTTTTTTTTCAAACACTTATTATGAACTAGCTGCGATCAAAATAATCATATGTCCTTCTCCCGTCTTCTACATCCGTACCAATTTTCAACCAAATCGGTTGAGCCGTTCTTGAGTTATAAGTGGTGTAACCAACACGAATTAGGTACCTTGGATCTCTGTACCATCGACAAACAGTATCATTGTCATATTTATTGGATACGAGTTTAAAAAATCTTTTCTATGTTAAACTTATCTGTTAAATTAATTACCTTGCCGGTTAAGGGAGAGGGGGCATGATGTCCGTTCCGGAGCGTTCCTGCTGCAAAGGTTGTCCATTGCGGTTCAACGCGGGAATGCTGCTAGCATTTTGGGCATTTCATTTTTTGTGTTTAGTTTGTTTAATTTTGATAAGTTTAATTGTATCATTTAATTGTGTTTTCTTTTGGTAAATAAATATAGTGTTATTATTACCTACTGCTTGATCTCATACTTGTTTATCTCGCATTACTTAGCTAAGTTGGAAACGATAGCTGTGTTATGGTAGCTGGAAACCATAACCGAAGAATATTTGCCTACAGGGGTGGGTCCTAATATTTCAACAGGTTTTACTAAGAAAATCTAGATACTACGTATGGGTAGATCCTACGAGTGTTTTACCCCATTTCAATGCCGGTCTGCCAGAGGCATCGCTTGAAAATCTCAGGCTTAAGGTATCACCTTACATAGATTAGAAATTGTATCACGAACCCAGAAAATACTTACGATATTTTTAAGGTTTTCTAAAATTCAATTTAATAATGAAACTAACTGGGTTACAGTCCCGATCCCGTAGGGATTTCGAAAAAATATTTGTTATTGGATGGCTACATAATTATAAATAAAACATCTTTCCTAATTTCAGCTCTCTACTATCAGGGGTTTAGGTTGTGCATTGATCAGTCAGTCAGGGCAAAGCATCTTATACCATATAGATTTGAACCCACATCCGCTTTACCGGGGAGCCGCACTTCCAAACAGTACCACAGTCAGGGCAAAGCATCTTATACCATATAGATTTGAACCCACATCTGCTTTACCGGGGAGCCGCACTTCCAAACAGTACCACAGTCAGGGCAAAGCATCTTATACCATATAGATTTGAACCCACATCTGCTTTACCGGGGAGCCGCACTTCCAAACAGTACCACAGTCAGGGCAAAGCATCTTATACCATATAGATTTGAACCCACATCTGCTTTACCGGGGAGCCGCACTTCCAAACAGTACCACAGTCAGGGCAAAGCATCTTATACCACATAGATTTGAACCCACATCTGCTTTACCGGGGAGCCGCACTTCCAAACAGTACCACAGTCAGGGCAAAGCATCTTATACCATATAGATTTGAACCCACATCTGCTTTACCGGGGAGCCGCACTTCCAAACAGTACCACAGTCAGGGCAAAGTATCTTATACCATATAGATTTGAACCCACATCCGCTTTACCGGGGAGCCGCACTTCCAAACAGTACCACATACGATAAAGTTTGAACTAGGGTAGGCTTTCTTTTTATTTATGAGTAAATGTTGTTACCATCCACCGGTGAAACTTGACACAGTGTCCTAGACACGTAGGAATACTCTACATAAACAGTTATTTATTAGTTATGCGCAAAATACAGGGAAAAATAAATAATATATACAAGACAATTTACTAAATATAAGCAATTTATTAAACAGAACAAGTTTATGGGTTTTCCCATCATTTTTACGTTGCAATTTCCCGCTAAATAATTTATAGTATGTAATATAAAATAATGACTTCATATGTAATAGTTACCACAACATGTAGGTATATTTGTACATAAGTAATATTAAACTTAAATTCATAATTTGTTGGCTACGCCTGAGGAAGAGATCTGTAAAGACCTCAAAACGTAGAGCATTAAATATTCCAAAGTTAGTATACTTTTTAATAATAGCCTAGAAGAAATCACTAATCTACAGCTCTTAGTGATATCATATAATGATGAGATACATGTCTGTGTTTCATGGAAATAAAGTATAATAAATAATATAATTACCTTAAATATGTTTATTATGTTTCAAATCTTTGTTACATTATCTTACCGTGTTTTAAAAATAAAAAGTCAATATTTAATGATTGAGTTACTATAAACCTACTTAATATGTACCTACTGTTGTATGACTTTAATACAATTTTCCATCTCTCAATAATCTTATCAAAGAAAATGTTTTAAGATTCAAAAACAATTTCATCATAATAGAGGCTTATTAAGCTTATTAAAATTAATGACAAATTAAAGTATACTCGTAAGTACATATAACCTATACCAACGTCAAAATGTAGGTACGTAATTTGAAAAAGACAAAAGGTGACAAAAGTTAGTCATATCTTAAAGTATTACTTATAAACAATGCATAACTTCATGAAACGTTTGTCTTTTACTGTGGCATGAAGTTTCAAAGTTAACAGATAGAAATTTAGTCATCCTTTATAAGTAAGGGGGTAATCAAGTATGCTTAAAATCAACTTTAACAAAAGGCATGTTTAATATCATACGAAAAATTCGGAACGTAACAATATTTCTTGAGTTATTTTCCTCATATGTTTGATAAATATCGGTATCATAATTAACGTCACAGTTTCTTAAACGCTTACAAAGTTTACACACTTGAATAGCCAGAAATTGTATTTAAATAAGTAATTTTAAGCTTTCTAAATCTGAAGATGAAGAAGTCTGTAAATGCATTTTTGACTCTCCTAATTTCTGTTTTAATTATGTCTGCGATTACGGTGGAATCGGCACCAGTTCCGGAAGGATTTGTAAGTAATAAACGCCTTTATTTAATTATCTTAAACTATTTTGTTTTGTGCGACTCGCACAATAGGGACTGGGCCCTACTAGCACTAGAGAGGGGGCAGTAGAAAGAAGCCTTTGCCCTGCAGTGGGACAAAATAGGTTAAAAATAAAAACAAAATTTTGTTTTACCCATTTCTTCCTTTACTCATCATAACCAACTATGTGTTTATTATATAAGTAACCAGTGAGGATGAGAGGTTTTATTTGTGTAACTTCTTTGTCCGTTTTCTTGGCGGGCTGATAAGACGTACCTACGTACCCAGCATGAGATACAACGCATTTAATTACATTTCATTTATTTGCATGCTTATAAAGTAGTTTCTTTAAATTCGTTGGCTGCTGAAAACACATTGGTGTGTGTTTGAGATTTTATATAGTTAAGCGATTTCGCAGTTTTGCTTTTGCTATGATTTGCGATTGCAACTTCAGCACCTAGTCAAGGGGTTTAATATCATTAAAATAGTGATAATAAACATTTAAACAATAAAACAATTTGACAGAGAGTTTTTATTGGTCGTTTAAGGACTTAAGGGCCCTATACCTGCTAAACTCAAAGAAGTAGAACTTTTTTTTGTGTACAGATTGTAGGCGACATTGTTTCCGATATTTTAGTGCAGTTTCCATACAAATATGTCGAAACGTATTGAAGCCTATCGACATTTTAGCCAAATCAGACATTTTTTGTCTAAAATTTGGATAGGTTTTGCACCAATAGGAGATTCTTGTCTTAAAACTACACCAAAATGTAGGAAACAATGTCACCTACAATCTGTACACAAAAAAAAGTTCTACGACATTCCGTCATGAAATAATCAACAATTTTCGATGAGCCCGACAGGGATTTTCAGTTTCAAGGTCGTTGGCGTTGTAATTCCTCTTAAATCAGAAAAAAAGACCTTGGTTAGGTAAGTTAGGATAAGGAATGTGTTTTAGCTAAGTTTTTTGTTTTAGCCTCAGCTAAGGAATGCTTTATCTTGCTCTTGTGACGTGAATGTCAGCTAGAATCTTAGATGAAAACAAAATCAGTAGATACGGTATATTCTAACATTACGTATTCGAAAAATGAGCTAGAAACACCTACATGCATTTTCATAAAATTATTGTATTTAAAAACATTTGTCTCTAAGAATGATTCAGGCTTTGTAAATAAACAAAAAGGCATTCTTATGGATTTCAAAAAGATAATCGCAGTGTGACAGCACGTGCTCACGCGGCAACGGTTCGACATACGACTGAGGCTAGTGCGTCAGCTAGACGCAGTTTTATCGTCTCATTTTCCGAGACTAGGTACCGTATCTTTAGTTTTTTGTTTTAATCTAAGGCTAGAATGTAAAAAAGCAATTTTTAGATAAAGACTGCCTTTGAGGCAAACTTCGAACCATTCCATAAAGCAAGTACCTAAAAGAGTATTGTGTAAACGGAGACAGTCCAATGGATTAGCTTATCAGTCTGATAGATTAGTGGCCATACTCAATATTCAGTATTTTATTCAGTCAAGAACATGTAGATATAGAAATAAATGATCATTCTGAATCCTCTTTTGGTTAGGAGCCAAGTGTGGTTTTCGACCACCCTCGGTGCAGATTATTAATTATTCAAAATCTAAAATTTTCATTTTACTTTTCAGGAAGTAGCTGGCTTCAAATTCGACTGCAATGGTTGCAGTACGAACGTGTATACTTCTATAACCAACGATGTTACCATTATCAATAATTCCAAACACTATACCATTATTCATAATAATAGGCAATGAGATTTTTAACCGAAATAGAAAAAATAAAATTAAACTCATCCTATTTAATTAAAATCCAACTTCGTGAAAATAGAAGAAAAATTTAGATAAATTTAGTTATGTATACAATCTGAAACTGACAAAAATAAAATTGATAGACATTACTTTTACACTGTATTTTATTTCAATTGTCATGGTATTATTCTCTTATATATGAATCCTGTGAAACTTAAGTGCATACGTGGTGCACAAATGAGCATACAGTAGTAGATAGTTCGCATGCAAAATAAAATTCCATAATAAAATTAGAACTAATTTATTAAAGACCTACTAGCTGTGCCCCGCGATCCCGTAAGAATATGGGGATACAAAGTCTAGCCGAAGATCTGGATTAACACATAATCCAGATCTTCGGCTATTTGTATATCTTGATATTTTTTTTCAAGATATACAAATAGCCGAAGATCTGGATTAACAAATTATGTTTATGCCATAAAACTTCATCTGTCATGACTATGCATCTATCTTTTTTTTTTATTATTTTAATTAGAAAATAAAAAAAAGATAGGTTGATGCATTGTCATGACAGATATAGGTTTTATGGCATAAACATATTTGCTCTAATGTCTTTATCTAGGGAGGACAATTTAAACTACGTTTGTATGGAGAAAGAGAATGGAGACTATCCTCTTAAGTATTATAGGAATACAAGCGACTTTTTATATTTAGTTTGCGGAACAGGAACATGGAATATGTTTGAGCCATCACCTCTAGTACGTGATGTTTCAATGTCAATATTTCAAAAACATAACCCTAATCTAGAATTTTATTAAGAAAAAACTAGCATCCAAAAAATTTCACTTGCGGCGAGGCTTGAATTCGCGTTTTTGGGGCTGTACCCCTGTCTATTCCAACTAGACGCCGCGCCGCGCCGTTGGGGTATAGACCCAAAGACGGGAGTTCAAGTCTCGCCGCATGTGAAATTTTATGAATGCGAATTTTTCCTTAAAAAAAGTTCTAGATAAAAAACTGCCTTGAGCAATAAAAACAAATAAAGAAATATTTAACATAACCCTTCTGCGGCAGTTGGGTAAAAAGTGTCTTTTAAACCTTTACTTATTTAATAACACATTCATTTTTAACAATTTGTGATTAAATCCACCACATCTTTCAATTTTATTTAGCTGGAACCAGTTGCTTCTTTGACTTGCTTTTCAAATTCTTGGACGTTGGTCAGAGTGTTAGAGAATGTAAAGATGTTGTGTTTTGATTGGTCAACCCAGGTCAAGTTGTTGTAGATGTTTGTTTGTACGTTTGTGAGTCCACCACCGCCATATTGTGGACCATGAAGAAAGTTCAGATTCTGAAATTAACAGAAAATAATTGACATTAGAAAGATGTTAGATGTCGCGTGGGCTCAGTTTTGTGCCGGTATTACACCTAAGCTTCGTTTTCTAATTGTAGACTTTGATTTAACACATCTTCCTGAAGAAAAAATTACAAATACAATGAACCAAAACATCAGATCGTAGTCTGAAATTAAAAAACGTATCATTAAGAAACTCTTTATTAAGTGAAGGCAGAGTGGTATATTTGACAGATAGGGCAGCCATTTTGAATTTCAAGACCTACTCGATTCGATGTTTTTAAAACACGTTTGTTGTATGGGAGCCCCTCTTAAATATTTGTTTTAATTTGTTATTAGTATTCGTTGTTGTAGCGGCAACCGAAATACATCTTCTGTGAAAATGTCAACCGTCTAGCTATTACGGTTCATGAGATACAGCCTGGTGACAGACAGACGGACAGACGGACAGACAGACAGCGAAGTCTCAGTAACAGGGTTCCTGTGTTTTACCATTTGGGTACGGAACCCTAAAAACGAAGTAAAGGTGCAAAACTAAGCTTCTTTTTTAAAATTGATACGGAAACTAAAGACGCTCAAAGCAAAATGTAACACAGAACATAAACAGGAGCTGTTCGATCGCCTTTTGTTTCTATTTCGATCGTCATTTTATTTCTGGTTCGATTATCTTTTGCTTTAGTTTGTGAGTTCGTTTCCTATCTATTTACGTAAACACTAATTAACTATTTGCAATGAAACTTTGTACGTATCTAGTCGTCTAGTCATAGCTGCGCAATGCCCCTTTCTTCTAAATATACATATTTCCATAGAATCGGGACTCACAGCGACAAAATATATAACCATCAACCAACCTATTAGAACCAACTAGCATATTAGAATAATAAATCAATCGCATATCCGCAGACTAAAAGGAATTCCAAACCCATCGGGAAAGGTACTTTAAACCATACATTCATGTGTGTTGTAGGTAGGTATAGTCAATGAAGACTTACCTACCGCGCCGACCTCTAATAATTTGGAATACTGGCAAGAAGAAGATGAAGTGTTTATCATACAGTTGTTGTCTACATTATATTACGTACATAATAATAATTATGAGGTATTCGACAGATGTACAACAGCACAACTGGCAGCAGCTTATTAGAAGTCAGTTTACCTATTTAGTTTGGTACGAACGGCCATTTTAAAACACAAATAAACACTTTTAGTGAAACACTGTCGCAACAAAACATAGGTAGTGCACATAATAATTGCATATTGTGTTTTTATAAAACAGAAATACTTACAGGAACTTGAGGTAAAGGTGAACATAAAACAATTCCTAAAGAAATCCCACAAAACCGGATAAAAAACTTAAATGAAGTCATTTCGTGCTAAAATAAGAAAAAATACAGACAGCTTAGTACTGAGACGATGTGGCCATACGAGGTGTTTTCCTTAACTGAGAACAAGTTTAGTTCAAAAGGTTAGTAACAAAAATTGTTTTACGAAATTATTAATTTACAAACGGACTTAACTGTCTTTTTTTGTATTATGACAGCTCGATATCTTTTATCATGTTGTAGTAAATTTGTGTTTTCCCCTCAGGGTTCCGCTTTTTTGTTAGAATTATTTGTTATCATCGTCTTATTTTCTGCTCAAATAGTAAATAAAATACGGGACTGTAGGACATTGATTAGTACAGATCTTTTTTGGATGATAGGCAAAATAAAGTCAGATAATTAGAACCAATTTATAAAATATTACAAATACAATAATATATTGGCACTTAAGCAGTCTTTATTTTTTTATAATTCATTCTCGATACACTTGTTTAAAAATTAACATATTTTGAAAAAAACCTACGTAATGTTCTTTAGCACAGTCCTACGGATTTAAACAGAACAGATTCAATCTTAATTGATTACATTCAAAAAGATTCAAACGTAACTGATTACATTCGAACAGAATCAATCTTAACTAATTACATTTGAACATAATCAATCTTAACTGATTACATTTAAACAGATTCAATCGTAACAGATTACATTCAAACAGAGTCAATCGTAAATGATAAGTTAAATTATTATTTGAATAGAGTCAATCGTAACTGATTACATTCGAACAGATTCAATTTTATTATAAAAAGCAACTGACTTTAGAAATGCTTCTTGTCAATAAATTTGACTGTCATTTACACGCTTTTTAAGAGTTTTCAAGACGAGTTCATAAGTAAATTGCTTAGAATAAGAGCCGATATGATGTGCGACTAGATATTTACAGAATTAAATATTATCATGCGATAGGAGTTAAAAGACTAAAATTGTTTGAAATGTTATCTATCCCTAAACTTTTACAAAATTCAACAATTTTTTATCTCTTACATTTAGTTAACCCAAATTTAAGCTCGTATGTTTTTTTAGAATAATATTTTCTGTATAAATCCAGTATACCTTTTTATTTTTTATCTTATTTTTTATCAAACTGAACTAAATTACTTTTCAAATTGAACATACAAGCATAGATTGAGGCTTTATGACTCTAATGAGACCAAAGCTGTCTATTTTCTTAACGGTTTAGTAATGGATAACAGAGTAGGTCCGAAACCATATTTCTTAAAGAACAGTTAATAATTTGGTGTCCATCGCCAGATATACCTAAGGTTAAATTTGAATAAAAATGTGCGATAGATTCAGAGGTTTTCAGTTCCCCATAATGAGGTCATTTAATTTAAAACACTATCATAATATGTAATTTGTCATAATAATTTGTTTGTATGTCAATCACTGGTATTAGATTTGATGTACAATGTATTTCAAAAGAGTTTCTTATATTATAAAGCCATATTTAGTAAAAACAACAAGCGGTTTTAATAACCGTAACACGAGTTTAATTTCTATCTAACATCGCTAAAGCAGAAGAAAAATCTAAGATATATTGACTATTATTTTAGTCACACTGCCATTTTTTGCACAATTAGTGAAAAAAATCAACCACATCTTTTCATTTTATTCTTATTACTAAAACTGTCAAAAACCGTCTTTTACAAGTATTATGATTGGTTGAAACAAATTCTCTTGCTTCTGATTGGTTAGTTAGAACCAGTTGCATCTTTGACTTGCTTTTCAAATTCTTCGACATTGGTCAGAGTGTTTGAGAATGTAAAGTAATTATGTTTTGATTGGTCGAGCCAATTCACGTTGTTGACGATGTTTGTTTGTACATTTGTGACTCCACCGCCGCCATATTGTGGCCCTTGTAGAAAGCCGAGACTCTGAAAAGTAACAAAAAATATAAATTTAAATTTATTGATTCCTTTGTAAGAAAATGGTATATATTTCGGGATTCCCCCAATTAGCACCCCATTTGGGAAATTCCAAAATATTTAGGTAGGTATTAAAGTAGTATTTTTATGGTAGGTAACTAAATTTTTGGGATTAATTTTAAAAACTAGATTTTATATTTGCATAAAATTTTGGTGAGCACGAAAGTTTGTTTGTTTCTTTTTTAACAAAAACTCCTCAACGAAATGCGATGAAACTTTGGGTAGGTATAAATGAAGTTCTGCAATAGGTATTATTAACTTTTTTCCCCTCTGAATCTCGATTTTCCAATAATAATAGTGCTAATGCCAGAAACGCTTATAATAATAGCAAGGGTGTTTTAAAAACGGTCCTGCACACTTAAGAAAAATATCATCAACTTTAAACGATTTTATTTAGTGTGCACGACCGTTTTTGAGCAGAACAGTTTAGATTATACTATTTGCGATGATAGTATATTGCCGCAGGAGTTTCAATTACATTATAATAAATAGGAAATCTACATGTATAAAAGGCTTTGTCCTGACCGACTGACTTATCATTTTACAGCCTAAACCGCTGATGGTAGAGGGTTGAAATTTGAAGAGTGTGTTCTTTATATGATGGATGCATTCAATAAGAGATTTATTGAAATGCCCACGGGATTGTGACTTACGCAGGTGAAACCGCGGGGCACTGCTAGTTCAAACAATAAATGATTTACGCATATAAATAAGATAGATTATTCGCTCAATACATTTAGTTGTAATATAACATTTTATTAAAACATTTATAATCTCTAACCCCTTACTTAAAAAATCTGATTAAGAGCTACGTAAACTATGTAACGTTTGTCTTTTACTGTGACACGAAATTTCAAAGTTGACAGACAGAGACAAGCGTTACATAACTTAGTCAACTGTTAATCGTATATAAGTAAGGGGTAAATGATAATACGAAAGACTATTTACCAAACTGAAACACTAAACAATACATAAGCAATAATACGAGTAATATTTATCTTTAAAATGTTACTGTACTTTTTAATCTACAACAACGACTATCTTCTTAAAAATAGAAATATAATGTAGTGACTTACAGGGACTTGTGGTAAAGGTGAGCAAGATACGATTGCCAAACAAATCACAGAGAACACGGTAACATATTTAATCGGAGCCATTTTGTAGTCCCACTTAATTATAAAACAGACAACTAAGTACTGGCACGTTGTGGCCATACGAGATGTTTTCCTTAACTAAGAACAAGTTCAAAAGGTCAATAAAACTGTTTTACGAAATGACTAATTTACAAACATAATGAAGTAGCGTAAGTAGTAATTAATAAGTATTATTTGTAATGTGATAGCTAAACCTTTTGTCATGTAGGTATCAACATTTTAAAAAATGGGAATTTCACATGTGAAATTCCCATTTTTTTTACATTCCAAAAAATGTTTATTTTTTTATTGTAGCACTTTGTCGGCGTGATCAATGTGTGTAGGTACTCATGCAAAGTTACAGCTAGGAGAATCCAAGTTACTTTATTTATAAAAATAGTAATCCCTTTATTTATCTGAGTTATTTTTAAGCCATTTGTTAAAATCTATAGGTAAGACAAAAAAGGACTGGTAAACGAATAGGTATTGCTATCCAAAGAGGCAAAGCAGCCAGCCTTTTGGGTACCATACATGGGGACTCATTTTTGGATTTTAATTTTAATTACTTTAGTGAACTATGATGGTGTATTGTAGATACTCCTTTTTTAATAATAAAATATACAGAGTACAGTAAATCTTCCCCACATCATTCTAACAAAGGTAAGTATATATAGGTAGGCGCTACCACGAGTGACTGCATCGTAACTATAGACCACCGTATTTGCTCTACTAATGACAGGGGTGTGATCACACTGCTTGAAATATTGTATTGTTTACACAGAAGTACATTAGAGCGTGGCAACTAGTACTGTACTTAACGAGAATATGTTTTAGTTACCCACTACTGATTTGTACATGACCATTTTTGTAAAGCTGTCACCCTCTACTACCTCATTTTGTAGTCACCGCAGACCAACAACAGAGTTAGGCTGGTTTCCCACCAACCTGGTGAAACCTGGTGGTCACGTTCCGCTGAGTGGCTCTCTTTCGAGATGCTTTAAGCGATGCTGTGTGAACGAAGTTATTTTATTGGTTTAACAAACGCATTTAAAGCTAAACATCTTCGGTCATCTCTGATGGAAACACAGCTTTACAGTACCCCTAAACTAGGTACCTAATATGCTAGGGCTTCATTAGCGGGCGAAGATTCGTGTCGCGTTGTCGCGACAAAAACATCGTGTTCGGGCCATACACGATGTTCTTGTCTACATAAGGCGGGCGCGCGTCTTAGCCCGAATACTACGCGTTGCAACTATCCTGGCTACATACATCGCATAAATACGAATATGCGCCGTAGGTCGCTAATGAAGCCCAGCATAACAGAGCTCCGATGCACCGATTAGGTAAACTGTGCTATCACGGCGGCGCAAGCGCAGGCGGTGCAGACTGCGCTTTGCGTATTATTAATGGTTCGTTAGTTACCCATTTGTCGGTGAAAACAAATGGGTACCTAACTAACCATTGTCGGTAGCACTGTAAACGGTTGCGATTGGTCTATTGCAATTTTTCGTTTTTTCTTGTTTAAAAATAGTTAGATTATTTTAGTAACAATTTAACTTTGAGAGTGGTAATCCTATCCCGCTTGTGACCGAACGAGCGAAACCTATTTTGTCATGCAATGTTTCATTTTACAAAAAAGTTCATCAATATTATTTAGATGGTGGTAGAAAACGGGTCTTCTGGTCTAAATTGATTTATTTAAACATTATTTCTTAGTGTTAATCCACACTTAGGAAATACTGCTTTTTGAAAAAATGCTTTCTAAAACTTTAGTATCCGGCGGGATTCGAACCCGCAACTATTGGTAATCCGAACCAACGCGTTAGTTCAAAGCTCAATTTTTTTTAAAAAAGCTATTTTTGGTCTGGGTATATCTACCTATTTTAAAAACACCATAGGTAATAATATATTTTTTTTCTTTAAGCATTCAGCTTATATCCTTCTAAAAGCATGATCGATCTTATTTAAACTGAAACCCACATGTAATAACCAACCTATTGTGTCCTTCTATTTACTATAGTCTAACAAAGTAATCTAAACCTAACAACTTAGTTATGGCACCAAACAATAAAAACCAATTTTGTCCGAATCGGTATCGTAATATGAAAACTCACGCAATCTACAAGTTATCTGATTGTTAGTTCTGTGGACACATTGTAGCCAAATATTGGTTTAATTAAAGAAGAATAAAACCTATTCAAGTTAAGTTTTTCTTTGGTTTTCGCAATGCAAACATCATTTATTCGCGTTGCT
This sequence comes from Idaea biselata, assembly GCA_958496205.1. Lineage (NCBI taxonomy): Eukaryota > Metazoa > Arthropoda > Insecta > Lepidoptera > Geometridae > Idaea > Idaea biselata. The sequence goes on from OY292394.1 coordinate 4,686,990, forward strand.
TTTATTATATAGGAAGGGGACAGGGGAAAAACATGCAAAGTCACATTTTTATGTTTTTTGTACAGGCAATGCCATTCTTTAGTACAAATGTGGTAGAACGAAATACCAAAACATACAAGCATTGATCTTAACCTAAAGACATAATAATAATAACTCAATGAGACCAAGCAATAAACTTGTAAGGCTCTTTCTTCTTGAACTTAAAGTCTAAGTCATCACAAGTTGCACTCATGCAGGTTATTTGTAGAAATCATGATAAGTGATTTAACTATTTTTATAATTACAAAGCAAAGAACGAAGTCAAACATGATTTATTTACAATTTAGATACCTACACTATTTCTACTGGCGAATTCTATGCTGAAGGACATTTGGAAAATCGGGACTTACGCGGGTGAAACTGCGGGGCGCAGCTAGTTAGATATATAACACGGGTTCTGAACACGGGTGGGCAGTATTATAACTATTTCCAAGTATCGTTGATAAAAAGTAAGTACTAAACCAATCCAAACTTAAGTACCTAAACTTAAAAAAAAAAAGTGTGGCACTCGGGGACTGCCGCGGTAAAGCCATTGCATAGCATTTATTTATTTTTTCTTAGGCTACATGGTAGGCGGAGTGGGGGGTGTTAGGTTTTATTTTCGTTACGGAATTTCTTGATTCGGTCGCCGCGCTCAAAGCCCGCGATAAAAGCTATGCAATAGCTTAAAAAATTAAATAATATCACTTGCTTTAATTCAGGTTTTTACTAACATAAATTGAGCATATCTGAGATCTATATTACCCTGCGCTTTTAGTAGACATTCCAAACACGCTCTCTATAACTATGATTGATATTCAAAGGAAACTAGACCTAACTTAGTAAAAGTCAGAAAGTATTAAGGTATACGAATACATGATTAACTACTTAAGCGGTGGATTGCATGACTCTTGCTGTCAATTGTTAGTGAAATTCTACCGTGTGTTGTAATAATTAAACCAATTAAGAAGATATATATACGTAGATATACTCGTACTATTATACATACCTACCTACTTAAAATGTAAGCTGCCACGTCTTGGTTAGTCGCTACAATTCTTGGACTAAGTTTTCGCTTACTACACGAGTTGTATTAAAAATTGCCTCTTGCCAGTTGGACTCACACACGAAGGGTTTCGTACCACTATCACAGTTGGGCATGGAACCCTTAAATGAACAGTGATCAATTAAGATGTGTCAAATCATAGTCTACAATAAACACGAAGTATAATGCTGTTTAAAGCCACTTAACCACTAAGCCACTTAATGTTATCGATAGGAAAATTGACACTTTCCATTTGCACCCGTTTTGAGCGCTAATTTACTATGATACTAAAATTGGAGCGTCTATGTTCGCCGCGCTCGCATTAGTAAGTAGCCCTAAAAACGGAGGTAACGAGTTACTTGAATATATATTTTTTTATTTTTGTATGTAGCTCAAGGATATTTTATCTAGATTTTTTTTAAAGGAAAAATAAAAGTAATAATAATGGAAGTTAACCGACACAGGTGTGAACAACAGGAAAGTTGTTACCTGCAGCGTTAGATAGACGGCGTTTAACGTGCCTTAATCGTAAAGCAATCAAAGACAAATAGCATTCGAGATTTTCACAGTACGGAACAGGGACTTGCGTGGTCTAGTTGGAAAAGACATTGGGGTACCGACCCAAAGACGCGTGTTCAAGCCTCGCCGCAAGTGAAAATTTATGAATGCGTATTTTCCTTAAAAAATTCAACTTACTTAAATCCCAGGAAACGTAATTTTATGAAAGCTGGGCAACTGTAACTACACCGAGGCGCACTAACTACTAGGTAATCTGTACCAAAACTGACTTGCCTGAAGACAATAACATCCGCCTATACATTTCAATTTGTCATCAATGGGATTTCCGTCTGTCTATTCATCTCGAGATTGCTTTCAGGTACATGTCAAGTAATGATAAATTGTCTTGATTGACTTCCTTTTAATACTTACGAAACAATGCTGAAAATATGGTTTCAAAAGTATTAAAATTCAAAGAAGAGATCAAAAGTTTTTCGCCTTGATTATGTGTAACGAATATTGAGGTATTATTAACGAATTACCTACTTGTCATCGCTGGAAACTAATTCAATCCCAGAATCAAAATAAGTGGAGCACAGATATATAGCAAGAACAGCTAAATTGTTTCGCCTCGCCAGGAACAATGAGGAATACTCCAAGTTGACAAGAAGTTGGCACCTCAAGAAGAGAGACAGTTACATTTGCTATTCACAAACGTTTGTGCCTGAAATGTGAATTTTCCCCCTCAGGCCACATTGGCAACCGAGTTTCGGAACCAGTTGCCAAAGAAGAACTAATATTCTTGCCACTCAACCAGTTGTCAAAGAAGAACTAATATTCTTGCCACTCAACCAGTTGCCAAACCCGATAGATTTTTCTTTTTGCCCCATCACGAAGGGACGTAATTTGTATCTAATTGGTATCTTCAAATCCCCAGATACCCGCGCCGGGACACCGTAGGACAACCCGAGTAGAAACATTCACAGCGACAGCTTATCAGTCTCTATTCCGATACATTGAGTGTTATTGATGCCTTCAATTTTCTCCCAATACCTACCTACAGCCTTGGAGTGAAGCCTTTATTCCCTTTTTTCTCGGTTCAGTGGTATTTGAGCACTCAGGTGCCTGGAGATATTTTCTTATATGTACTACCTAATATCTAACTAAGTAAATGGGTACTCTGCTTATAATAAAATTTTATATTTATTACATTTTTATCCATGACATAAGTATATCTATTTATTAAGGTCCGTACTTGTAGTTCGGTTTTGTTATAGCCTTTCAAAGTGGTATGAATTTAAATGGAAACGACACAAAAAATATTGGGAATTATTTAACTCTCATGGATGTTACCTAATACAAAATTATGTATTAGTCGATAGTTGAAAACAAATATTATATACATACATACACGGTCGAATTGAGAACCTCCCCCTTTTTTTTGAAGTCGGTTAAAAATAGCTCTGAGTCCCGATTGCTATATTAGAATAATTAACTAAAATTTCATTTCAAAATCATTAAAATTGCAACTAGACCAGGGTCGATACTGTTTGAAAAATAATTAACTAACTATAACTAACTAACTTAACTTAAATAACTGTCAACTGCACAGCAATCTGATAATGCATAGAAAAAAAAACTGAATTTGAATTTTGAGTTTTAAATTGAAGTACCTACAGTTACGAGTTATATAAGTTAGTTGCACTGAAATTGAAACGCAATTGTAATAATATTGAAATGAAATCTGAAAATTGAAATGAAAAAAAGACAATAATATTACGAGAATCCAGGGTCCAGTTAATGCTCAATATATTATCTGAATTAACCACTAAGCAGCATTATTACTTTTTATATGGGTCTCACAAATTATGTTAGTGCCTTCTTAACATTATTTTAGGTATATTATTAACATAATATAACTATTTTGATACAATAGCACACAAACATACATATTTATAATCATAATGGCGAGTCTGCCATTTTTACGTGTTCGTTGGACATTATAACGGTAGGCACCGCGTAATCACCATACTTATCCCAGTACCCCATTGACTACTATCACATCACCAATAATTATAGCCCATTACTAGTCTTCATCCTTAGATTTCTCTACAGTTCCATCCGATCCGGTGGTTGTCCTTGGCTGCATTTTATAATGCAGACAGGGATAATCGCCGGCTTGGCGTCCATTTCGTTATTTTTGAAATGGACGCCAAGCATCCATTTCGCAGTAGTAGTAAAAATGTTATTGAAAAGAGCATCTTCATCAGGCAGGGTAGGCGGCCGGCCGTAAAAATATTGACAAATATAATTGGAGAAGGTATGGTCAACTTACCTACTGCGCCGACCCCAAACAATTTGGGGCTTAGCGGACCCCGGGCTCCCGAGAAGGGCGCAATCAGGAACATCGCTCAGATAAAAAGAAGTCCTACCCCTTGTGGGTTTTACTTTCGCAATAATCGACATTTCTTTCCAAACTTTCTACAGTTTCAGACAATTTCACTTCAAATTGTCAACTAATCAAAATATCAACATAAGAAAGCGGAAATTCTAATACAAATTGGTATATTGTACCTACTATATTAGAAAATATTATATGATACACTATTATTTACTAGTTAGCTGGTAGTAGGTATTTCGTGACAACATACGGAAAATCCTCGCTTCACTGGACCAAGAAATACAAGAGTTATTGTAATTTAATTTGTCCAAAGTACGTGTAACTGGATAGACAGGCAAACAGGAGAGAGTAGTGTTCAGGGGAAATAATTTAAAACATTAATTTTAAAATATGTAATGTCAAGAGAGGCGTAGCGTACTTATTATAGCCGTATTCACAAACGACCTTATGCGTGCACTCAGCTTCTATCACATTTTCGCTAATGTTGATTATGTACCACTCACAAGAGCAAGGCGAAGCATTAAGCCACGCAAAGGAGCGTTTGTGAATACGTCTGTTAGATTATGTATACGCAAAAGTTGTCCTGTAACGTCACAAATTCCATTACGACTATCCCCTTCTCCTTCTCATCCGAGCGATGTTCCCGGTTGCATCCCTCTCGGGAGCCCGGGGTCCGCTAATCCTCAAATTAATTTGGGGTCGGCGCAGTAGGTAAGTAATCATTAACCATACCTTCTGCAAATAGATTTGCCAATAGTTTTACGGCCTGCCGCCTGCCTGACACCAACCCTCCTAGGGACCAAACAGTTTATCCGCCACCGCGCGGAGAGAGCTTAAGGTTTGGTAGTCTCCCTCAGATCCCTTAGTCGCCTTTTACGACACCCACGGGAAGAGATGAGGTAGCTATTCTATGCCGGGGCTACACGGCTCCCATTACGACTATCGCCTATTCTGTGGTAATCTCAAAGGAAATTTACGACGCGCTACTGCGTGGCAACTTATCGCGTATAGTCTAGTCTAGCTACGCCTCTGTTAACAAAATAGATTTTAATATTAATGTTTATTATTCGCGTCGTCAGAACCCTTGTATCACCCGGCCTTCTGGGAACCCGACGTGTTTAATCATAAATAAGTTAAATATTTTTCATAATCTCACTCAAGCTTTCAGGTTGTACCTACAATAACCCCCTTACTTATAAACGACGACTAAATGTATGTAACGATTGTCTCCGTCTGTCAACTTTGAAACTTCATGTCACAGTAAAAGTCAAACGTTACATAGGGTTGGTTGTCGTTTATAAGTGAGGCGGTAATTGTATTAGGTACAACTTCATTTAAGAATGCGACTTTTCGCCAATAATATCACTTTGATTCTAGATGACGTAAAAAAGTATAATAGGTATGTACCATCTAAATAAACTTGATTGCAGAGAATAGAAAGGCAAAATGATATTATTTTTTCCTACCGTAATAATACTTCCGAATCGACTGGTAGTAGGTAAGGTCAAGAAGACTAACCTACAGCCTAAACCTAGCCTAGACCTAAAGCCAAATAATTTGGAATAATTAAGAATTCTCAAAATAAAATACTAGCCTACTGCAGATGGGAAAAGTAACTTACTAGATAGTTCGATAAACTAACATAATTTTCCGTGCACAAGACACAAACATAATAATTTTCTTTTCTTATAAATTGATATATACATATTCCAAGACGAACCAATCCCATAACACACCGCTACACAATATGTAAAATATATTTTCTCACAACAGAGAAATTTACAGAAGCAAATCAGATTGAAAACATAAACAATTTGTTATCAAGTGTAACAGCCACTTTCCCGGTTTATCCCCATTTCATTATTCATAAGATCCTAATTTGATGGAAGGATTATATTGTAAGAAAACATTCAGGTTTATGCTTGTTTTATACGCTGTGACAACGATTATTCTAATCTGCCAGTGTTTTAAGCTTGTTTTCAAAATTTAAGATTTTGTTTAGATAATTTATTTACTTACCTAATTATTTAAAGTACGTTTTGGACATTTTTCTTCTAATTTTCTGGTCGACATTGATTTAACAAGGGTTTTATAATATAAGGGTCATCCCGGTCGCAGTCCCGGTACAGGGTTGGTTGGTATCTCACACTAACCCTGGGCCACCTAGCCAAATTTAACGAAGTGGTATAATTTGTGGGTACCAAGTTTCCTTCATACAGTAGTTAGACAGGTATATACCTAATGATCTGAAAAAACCACGATTGCCATCACAAAGTGGTAGCTAACAAAAGTTACATTTGAAAAGTCAACCATAACTCGAAAAGTTTTCATCCGATTTCATTAAAAAAGCCCCTTTCCCGGTTTTTTCCCCAATTTATTATTCATATAATAAGATCTTAATTTGATGGAAGGTTTATGTTGTAAGAAAACATTCAGGTTTATGCTTGTTTTATACGCTGTGACAACGATCATTCTAATCTGCCAGCGTTTTAGGCTTGTTTTCAAAAGAACAATGGCAGGTCGCCAAACAACGTTTTTATCAATTTAAAACTTAGGCGTCTAGATATAAAAAAAATACTAGAAGAATCTACAGAAGTCCCAGAATACATAAAACTAACTAAAACACCGTAAATCACCGAAGTTAAAAAGATAAGAGAATTTTAAAATAGCCTTCTCGGCCGTTGTCGCCATGTTGGATTAATGAGGAATTAAAAAAACAGTTGCGTGTTTTTTGATATTAGAAAATAAAATACATACGTGATTAAAATATAGACGTTACACGCAATTACAATAACAGCATTACATAATTAAGTTGTTTTGACATTAAGTTTCAGTATCTCGACAAATGGCATCTCGAGAGTCCGGGGCCAAAAAAGAAAAAAAAAAAGTTTCAGTCTAAATATGATGCATCGGAAGTTGAAGTAATAGTAATAATAACTTATTTTTTTATTTTAAAAACGTTCGTCCTTTTGAATAAACTAATAGTGTCAAAAACCACAAAAAAAATATTGAAATTCATTCGTTATACACTCATTTTTAGACGTTTTTGTTGGGTGATATCAAGACCGCCTATGTTCTTTAAGGACGAGGCGACTCTTACCATTTCCATAACTAAATTTTCCATAATTTATTTTGGTTTGTATGGAAATGGTAAGAGTCGCCTCGTTCTTAAGATTTAGTTTAGATACATAATTAATTTACTTACCTAATTATTTAGAGTACGTTTTTGGATATTTTTCTTGTAAGACTATTCACAGGTAGCCTTAATGATATACGTGGAGTAAGGTCGGTTTAATTTTACTACTTTTTGTTTCTGTCTGTCAACTTTGTCTGCGACTGTCTGTCTGAAAGCTCACAACATAGACAACATGTAGGTACTTATATAAAACTAGCAGTGCCCGCGACTTCGTCCGCGTAGAAAACTTTCAGGATTTGTTTATTTATTTCTTCTCATCTGAGCGATGTTCCCGGTTGCATCCCTCTCGGGAGCCCGGGGTCCGCTAAACCTTAAATTGTTTTTTATTATCTGGGGTCGGCGCAGTCGGTAAGTCATAGTCATCATTGACCATACCTGCTGCAATTAGATTTCCGTCCGTCCGTCCGTCCGTCCGTTATTGAACTTTTAGTAAGGATCCCTATTATTTTTGAAAATATAATATAGCCTATAGCCATCTTCAATAAATGGACTATCCAACACCGAAAGAATTTTTCAAATCGGACCAGTGGTTCCTGAGATTAGCGCGTTCAAACAAACAAACAAACAAACTCTTCCGCTTTATAATATTAGTATAGATTAGACATAAAATTTGCAATAACCACTATTGGAACACGAAAGAGCGCTACATCATAGACTGCCAAAATCATTACCCTTCCTTTTGGCTTCGCCGTACTCGGGTAAAAAGAAATTGAGACACATTGCACACCATTTTTCCTCCAAACTGTGCCGAAACTCTTTAATTCGTTTAAAGGAATAGAAATTGACGGATCTGTCCATCAATCTATCTAGATTAAAATATAAGATTTATTGGAATTACTAAGGCTCGGTTGAATTGAAACAGACTAGAATAAGCAACGAAAAGTAATTCTACGTTTAAATCGTCTTTTATTCGAGAGATTTTTGTGCTGTTCAATGTTCAATCGAAAAAATACGATTTATGCGGAGATTGTTATTCATTGCTTATTCTAGTTTAGTCGAACGTACCTACCTTTTCTTCAGTTTTGAGACATTTTTTAGATTAATCTTTAGTAAGATTATGTTTAAGTATTGAATTGATGGCTTGTTTTTCATTTAGTAAAACAATAGACTTCCTGTTAATATTTCACGTTTGTGATGAATTCGAATTACGCAATGTTTTTCTATTAATTTTACAAGATGCGTCATGCAAAATAAATTTTCCTTCCTTGTTTTGCTGTTTGGGTACACCGGCGATTTTGTCCTAATTGGAAAAGGTTTGTGCGTACCTAAGTCTAAATAGACAAACATAAACTATTGTGGATGGTTAATAAAGATTCTTCAAAATTAAAATATTTTATTTTTCTTGGTGGTTTCTGATATAACAAAAGTAAACCAATTAATTAATATTTACCATACACCAACGTAATTCACTAAAATAATTAAAATTAAAAACCAAAAATGATCTCTGGTACCCAAAAGGCTGGCTGCATCGCCTATTTCTAATAGCAATACCTATTTGTTGACCAAAGTAGCAGCCAGCCCGTTGGTCACCAGAAGCTAAAACTAACAACAGAGTTCCGAGAATTTGCAAAAGGATAAAATTTAACATTTAAACAAATATTAATATGCTTTTGAAAAATGCGGTTTAAAAATGTAGTACCCGTGTACTAATGTAGTTTCCATGTCACAATGTTACTTACCGTACTCCTCCGAAACGGCTTGACCGATTTTTACCAAATTTTACAAGCGTATTCAGTAGGTCTGAGAATCGGTTACTATCTATAATTTATAAGGCAAAACAACGTTTCGGGTCAGCTAGTTATTTTATAAAAGCTGAAAGTTTGTCAGGGCATGCTCCTATACACAGGTAGGAACGCTGGACTATCATGAAGTTTGGCTTGCAGTGGCTTTGCCAGATAAACAGTACTAAAGGTGTGCAAAATACCGATGTAAATTTATCAATGGACCCCATTTTGCAAGAGGGACATTTTGCGAAAGGGACGTTTTGCGAAAGGGACGTTCTGCGAAAGGGACGTATAGCGAAAGGGACATTTTGCGAAGGAGACATTTTGCGACTAGGGAACATTTATAAGAAAGGGACATTCTGCGACGCGACGGTAGTACCTAAAGAAGTTGTGATTTTGAGGTATTCCTTCAGAGTTTTATTAAAAATCACGTCATTAGACTTAGACTATTAGAAAAGCTACACACAAGCTGTGAAGCATGAAATTCTGAGCACACATATAGTTTTTGCTTTTACCTACATAGGTGGTTTCCTCGGTACCTAACCAACCATATCAAAATAATAAACGTTTGAACGTAAATAACGTAGAATCAAACCGGCATTCGCATTGAATAAAGTAAGTGTACCTATTGTCAAGGTTTCATTAATATGAACAATTTGGATTGATTTTGAAGTAAACATAATTATGACAGTGGCTATTACTGGCCGAGAGGAAAAGAAAAAAAAGAGGGAGGACTAAAAAAAAGAAGAAAAGAGCGCGCGTTGGCGTCGGTGTGTAAAAGTTGAGGAAAAATAAAACGATGTCTTGTATTTTACAAAATATATAACTGTTATAGATTATTGGAGTTTAACTATATTAGAATTCATTTGAAGTAATGTCTGAATGGAAGTAAACATTTATTTCAGTATGACATGTGAGTATCATTTCTATACGAACGAGGTCCTAAGATTTAAACCACGTAACACTTATTGATTTATTGTTGGTAAAAACTAAGATATTTACATTTTCCCGGGTCTTTATCGCGCATTATTATTTATTTTCTTACCTCGACGTTTCAACCATGTTACAATGGTCTTGGTCGCGAGGAGACTGGAGCAGCGGCGGGCGACGTCTTCTTATATACTACTGGTTGTGGACCGTTGGTGAAACTACCCACATTTTTACTGTCCGCGGGTAGGTCAACTACCCCCATTTTTTCGTCATAGTTCGTAAACAAGTCTAAGGGGCGCGACACACCACGCGCAACACTAAGGGGCACGACATACCACACTCACAATATCCGTAGACACGACCGGAGTTTTTTCGCGACACTTACACATTCCTATTACCGGATTCCACGTAGACGAGAGCTTGTATCCATTTTCCCGGTTGAAATTTTTATGTTTCTTAATTTCAATCGCTTCACGAACAATCCCGGAGTAGTATCGTCGTTCAGTGGAAAGGACACAGGGTGCATGCAACTTAATCCAATGGTTTGATGCTGATAATAGGAGGTGTGTATGATAACAAATCGTGTGAATATAAAAAGTTTAAAAAGTAAGATAAAAAAAAATAAAGGTGGGTATAGGTCAATCCTTTTATTCACTTTTCAAAAAGACTCGGTCATTGAACGAGTCGATCCTAAATCTAATCTTAACAATAAATCGAGTTTGGATCGGTCCCGTTATCCAGAGGATTACAATTTACAAAAACGTGCCCTCGTATGGTTGCTGAATTTGTAAAAAAAATGTTGACCCGTGTCAGTGTAGGTACCAATAGACGACCGGAGTATAAAACTGGTGACCAAAGGGCTGGCGGCTACTTTGGCCAACGAATAGGTATTGCTAGCCAATGGGTACCATACCTAGGGACTCATTTTTGGATTATTAATTTTAATTATTTTAATTTATTTAGTTAATTAATTATGTTGCTTTGATTATACTAACCATTTTACAACGTCTGACGTTTCGAGATCTTTCCAAAACTCCTGTTCACGAGTAGATTGATAAATAATTTAACATTTAATTATTGTTCTAAAAATTTACTGAACACTACTGTCTCATCTAATATACCTAAGTCGTTTTAGATTCAAGTTTGTTTGAGATAGTCATATGAAAATTAAATAAATTAAATAAATAAATAAATAAATTCTGTGAACAACACACAGCGCCATCTAGCCCCGTGGTAAGCGACTAAGCTTGTGTTACGGTGACTAGACAACGGATATAATACTTATATTTATTTTTCTTTTGTAAATACATACATATATACATAGAGGGACACCCAGACCAGACACAAATATTTATTTTATAAGCATAAATACTTGCACCCGGTGGGAATCGAACCCGCAACCTCCTGCACTGCAATCGCGCTTTCGCACGACGCGCCACAGAGGTCGTCATTCCTGCTTACACAGATTTTAGATTGTACCGACGAATATATTAACTTATTTATTATAATACACACAAGTCTGTTGTTCGAAGATATATTTTTATTGTTACGTGCCTTCAGAACGCGCCCTCTTATAAGTTTCTGAGTTTCTTGTGGCTCCTTCTCATCTCTATTCTTCTAGCTTGAATATAGACGGGTAGATAATATAGACGCACCTTTTGCTACACTCGCAATTGCTAAGAACGTGCATATGAAGATAACTCTCACAAACTATTGATATAAAACCATCTCGGTATTAGCTTACGGGTAAAACTTACATGTCAAGATTTTTACTACCCCGCGTAGGTACAAAACTTGAGAGCCTTCGCACACCGTAGACTTAAAGGCGATCAAACAATGTATAAAAACATTGCTCTTAAAGATAATTCAGGTCCAACCTCATACTTTTAATACGCGGTCCCAAACAAAACAAACCCCATACTTGGAAAACGAGGAGGTTACCTAACGGGTACAGGGGTTTTGCGTATTTATGTTTGTAAATACGCTTATGACGCTTATGATTTACGTCATCATACTCGTAATAATAATTTGATTTGGCTACCAAATCAAATTATTCGTTTCTTTTTCGTTTTAATGTTATCCTATTCTAGATAGATAGATAGACAACTTTATTTGTACAACATAAAACAAGAAATAATACATGTACACAAATACAAAGAGTAAAGACACAGCTTAAATTGTAAGTTGCACAAATGAGCGGCCTTATCGCAGTAAGCGATTTCTTCCAGGAAGGCTTAGGATGAAATAGGTCTGTTTTAGCTTGAGCAGCAGGATGTACAGATAGCATATATATAGCACATAAGGGGGAACGTATTTAACAAATCATATAAACGTTAGTCTAGCTATTCTCGAGAGTTTGCATATCGAACCACAACAGAACTTTGTTTTATAATGTTACCGGAAATCCAATATTATACAGAATTCCTAGTAAAACCTAATACAAGTGTGATTTTAGTAATATTGTGTAAAATTCACAGGAAATTTTGTTAAATGATTTATTTTTTACACAGTCATGTCGTTCTTTTTCATCGTGTCAATGTCACTTGTAGGTCTATCGAATGTCAAATGTTTGGGGACCAGGAGGGCTACTGCGGTTCTTTCGACACGACAACGATACGATAATTTCAGCCGATACGATGATTCTACTGTTAACCCTACTATCACAGTGTAATCATCGTATCGGCTGAAATTATCGTATCGTTGTCGTGTCGAAAGAACCGCAGTAACCCTCCAGAAATCAGCCACATGTACCTACCGCTCCATCAGGGGCCTAGGGCAGATGGCAGGGCACAGTGACCAAGAGAGTAAGTAGATCATATCCTGCATAGAAGCACCACAGTCGCATACCCCTGTCTCATGGAATAACCACTGCGACCCGGATTCGATCTGCAGGGGCCCAGAACGGAGCCTGTTAAACGTCCGCCAGGTAGGCCGTTTTCCTAAACACAGCGATCGGCAATTTGTTAAATTAAAGTATAGATATTCTTATGTAGATGTTCACAAAATTCAAATCATCGACTGATAACAAGTTGTACCAAATCTGCGAGGACTGAGAAGTTTTCATGATGGAATATTTTATGGTCTTTTAACTTCGTATGAAGGCATTATGCCACCGATTTTATGATATTGAAAGAGTTCGAATTTAATGGCTGGTTGTGGCCAGAGGGGCATTTGTCGTCGATAATATTCGAAAATTCCTCGTCGGGTCTACAAAATAGTGCAAAAAATTAAGGGCCTGTGTAAATTTTAAAACTAAGTTTTAGCGGAACCATCACAATTTGTTAAATATTTCTTCAAACAATGGACGAAACTACTCTCAAGGTAATAGATAACGTTCAAAATTAGAAATATCATTCCATTTACTTCGCCTGATCATCATCATCATTTCAGTTGTAAAAAGTCCACTGCTGTACATAAGCCTCCCTCATAGATTTCCAGATGCTTCGGTTATAAACGGCCTGCATCCACCGTGAACCCGCGGCCTTAACCAAGTCGTCCGTCCATCTCGTTGGTGGACGTCCAACGCTGCGCTTTTGCAACGACCATCTGCTCTCCGTGCTATATGGCCTGCCCACTGCCACTTCAAAGAGCTAATCCGTTTGGCTATGTCGGTGACCCTCGTTCTTCTACGTATCTCCTCATTTCTGATTCGATCCCGTAGAGAAACCCCGAGCATAGCTCTCTCCATAGCTCTCGCCTATACTAGAACTATTATGCATGACCAGACCATGGTGCATGAAGCATCCTCGATGAGCCGATTGTGGATCAATATCTGACTGTTTTGTCGTGAAAACAAATATATTTGTATTTGTAACCTTGGTGGTAAGTAAATGTTGTACCTATAATAAAATTTATTTATAGCACTGACTAAAACGACCTACACAAATAATGAAAAGTCAAATCTAAACAAATTTGCAAAAATGTTTCATCACGCACAAAGACCAATTTCGATCTTATATATCTGTTTCCTTCAAACGAAACTTTTTAAAGGTACAATAATTAAATTCCAAAAACGTATTTGCTTGTAATACCGTCGTAATTTTCCCGGTTGAGCCCAATGGGTTTTTAACGCCTTTTCCTGCTTTTATATGGGCAATTAACAACATTTGTGGGGAAATCAAAATGTTTTTTAACCAGATCAAAGCCTTTTTAAGCAATGAAATATGGTTGAGGCTATTATTCACTCCCAACACAAAGGATTTTTGTTAATAATAGATTCAGTCTATCTCGGAAATATCCCAAAATAGTATAGATCCACTATTGTGAAGTATAAAGGAAAAAATGTTTAGTTTTCATAGCTCGCCATTCGAAAACAATTCCATAAGTATTCCTTTATAAGCAAAGACAATAGAACCTATTATAACACAGCATTGGTCAACAGAAATTTTACTTTATATTTTATTGTGTTTACCTACTTTAGATTTATTTTAAGTTTTAGATTTAATTTTGTTTCTGTGGTTACTTAGTAGGTATTCTAGGTATTATATCTAAACATAAGAAAACCTTAGTTTCTTTATTAGGGCCTTTATTCATTTTATAAACTACGTACATTCTAAGTGTGATTTTCTCTATCTCGTGAGCTGTTTAGAATTTTGAATTCAAATAAAGACCCAGAACTATTTCTGATTGATTTTCTATTGAAACCAAACACTTATAAAACATAATTAAGGGCCTTATTCTGAAAAACTGAAAATCCATGTCAGGCGCATCGAAAATTGTTGATTATTTCATGACGGAATGTCGTAGAATTTTTTTTTGTGTACAGATTGTAGGAGACATTGTTTCCGATATTTTAGTGCAGGTTCCATACAAATATATCGAAACGTTCAATACGTTCAAGCCTATCGACATTTTAGCCAAATCAGACATTTTTTGTCTAAAATTTGGATAGGCTTTGCACCAATAGGAGGTTCTTGTCTTAAAACTACACCAAAATGTAGGAAATAATGTCACCTACAATCTGTGCACAAAAAAAAGTTCTACGACATTCCGTCATGAAATAATCATCAATTTTCGATGAGCCCGACAGGGATTTTCAGTTTCAAGGTCGTTGACGTTGATACTCCTCTTGAAATTAAACCTAAAACTGATTAAAATAAAACTAACTAAAAACTATTTGTTATTTGTATGAAATTCTGCCAAATCCATAAGATTAATTTGGCGTTCTTAAAATAACTGTAGATACCAGTAATATTAGGTCATTACATATGAAATTGACGTTTTGTAAGGGAGGAACATAAAGTCTTTTTTTTTATAATAATATATTTATTTAATCAAAGTATGTACCATTGCTATCTATGCACTTTTGCCATCTCATAGGTAGTTCATTGATCCCTTTACTAAAAAAACCATTAGGACGAGAATCAATGAAATCTTTGGACTGCCCCATCGGAGTTGAATTTTTTCCCTTGCAAGAAGTTATCCAAATTTCGAAAAAAATGGTAATCTGTTGGAGCCAGGTCCGGGGAGTACGGTGGATGTCTTAGACATTCCAATTGAAGCTCCTCTAATTTGGCAGCCGTCTGTTGTGCAGTGTGTGGTCTAGCGTTGTCCTGAAGCAGCAGTGGCCTAGAGCGATTGACCAACCTCGGTTGTTTAGCAGCTAGCTTTTCCATCATGGTTTGCAGTTGCTGACAATAGATATCTGCTGTAATCGTCTGGCCAGATTTAAGAAAGCTGTAGTGAACGACACCGGCACTAGTCCACCAAACGCTCACAAGTAACTTTTTTTGAGTCAATTTTCGCTTGGGGCAGGATTTGGCTGGTTCGCCAGGATTCAGCCATTGCGAAGAGCGTTTCCGATTATCGTACAGGATCCACTTTTCATCACACGTAATGATCCGATTTAAAATCCCTTCAAATTCTGTTTGACTTATATAGGTAAAGAAGTTGGATTTTAAAATTGTGGCCATAGTTAAAAGTAAAGCCATTACAGATTATTGTGCCGGTTGAGTAATGTAACGCAGCAGTTGACGCGCGTTTGTCGGTTTGCTGCACTCAATTCATGAGGTACCCACCTTTCAAGCTTTTTCACCTTTCCAATTTGCTTCAAGTGGATTAAAACAGTTTTATCACTAACACCGCAGCCTGCAGCTAACTCGGACGTGGTTTGCGATGGATCTGCTTCCACAATAGCTTTCAATTCTTCATTAGCAACTTTAGTCTCCGGCCGTCCACGGGGCTTGTTCTGCAGGTCGAAATTTCCAGAACGAAAACGTTGGAACCAAAAACGCACTGTGTTTTCCTTTGCGACACCGCCGCCATACACATCATTAGTCCTTCGAGCCGTTTCTGCAGCACTGGTACCACGGTGGAACTCGTACTCGTAAATAACGCGATATTTCAAGTTTTCCATTTTGTAAACTGCGTGACGCAAAGAAAAAACCAAACGAGGACAAAACAAATGAATTACAGTTTTCGAAATACAAATGTATGAATACATAGCTGTATAAATTTGAAATTGGAATCCCTAACTAAAGAAGAGATATTTGAGATCAAAGTGGCCGACAAAACGCCAATTTCATATGTAAGGACCTTATTAAAGAAAAGCTTTATTTAAATGCACACTACACTTCTATAAGTGAAATAACGTTTATTTATGCAAATAAAGAAAAAGTGCAATTCCTTGCGAACGTGCTTCGACTTCTATTTGCGACATTAGAATATTGCGACATCAGTAGGCACCTAGAGCATGAATATTAGGGTAATCTATTCTTTAGGGACAGCTTCTTAGCCGTAAAGACTAGGGCCCATCTCCTCGTGGACTTTGTAGGAAGAGACTGAATATTATTGAACTTTTTTATGGGAAAGGCAGCTGCCATAAAAAAGCATAAACGCTACCACATATTCTTACAATTTTGATGAAATTCTGTGTCTTGATGTTGATCCAGAAAGATACTACATCATAAACCAGGAAAAGTCGAGACGGTGTACCCGGTAGAGTCGCTGGTATGATTTTTTAATGGGTTTAAACCAATACACATGATTGAAACGTCGAGATCCTGTGGTAACGCCTCAGCATCCCAAGAACCGACTGTAAAACAGATCAACGACTTTAAAATCATAATATATGCGAATCATTTTCAGTAAAAGCACAGGTATTTATTATAAGCCGAAATATTGGGAAGAAATACCCAGCCAGAGACAAAGAGAGAGCAGTATTAAGGTATATCTTATGTAGATTGTTATTCCGTTCGCATCGTGCAGATATATATACCTACTCTGTACTTAGAGCTTATAAGTCGCACGAGATGTAAATTAAACTGTATTGTTAGTTAATTAAATTTCAGTCCTAAAACATGCATGCCTTAGTTAGAGTAGGATATGAGAATTCTACATTTCAATTATAAGACCGTTTGTGTCCCGTGGGTAAATATTAATTTTAGGATATTATGTTATAGTCAAAACACGAAAGCGTAGTGATTGCAGACTTTTAGTGTTTTGTTTTTTGGTTGGGCCAGGTTGATCAAAACAAATTGATTTTCACTGCATCAGCATATTACAATAATAAGCAATGTTAAAAAAAATAATGAAGTTCCCAATCAGGTTTCGGTTACATTTTTTGCCCCTTACTTTTCTAAATGATAATTAACAGACAACTAAGTTTATTTAACGTATATTTCTGTCTGTCAACTTCGAAACCTCATGTCACAGTAAAAATCACACGATCCAAACGAAACGATAGTTTATGCAGATGTTAATCATCGTTTATAAGTAAGGGGTTAATGTCAATGAACCTTATTTTACAAAAAATATGATTTAGGCAAAGAAAGTGAAAAGCTAATTTGAAGTAGATTAGCAAACAGCTCACGATTATGTATAAGACCTACCTGATCACGTTGGGTATGATATTATGAAAAGTGAAATTTTCATTGCTATAACTTACTTTCATTTTTGCGCGTAATAAATTAAGTAGGTAGGTACCTATCTTAATAATTGTATTGTAAATTATTTTTAATCTTTAATTATTATTTTGGTATGTCTACACGCCTCAAGGCGTCGGACTCGAAAAAATAAATAAAGTTAAACCTACTGCTTATACAAATTTTTTTTTAGCGAAAACTTTTTTTTAACTGTAAAAAAAACAATGTTTCCTGAGAAGTTTCACTGTAAGTTTGAAAATTGAACTGGGTTCTCTTTATCATATTTCAGAAGTCAGAATGTGCTGCGGATATGTAGACAAAAATCCCTCTAGATCCTGATCTATGTCTCAATGTGTCGAGACGTACAGCCGTTTTCGCGAATGACCATATGCGTGGATTCAGCTTTTGTCACATTCTCAATGACTTTTATTTTCACTAAAAAGAGCAAGACAAAGCATTAACCCGTGCATAGGGTCGTTTGCGAATGCGAGAATTAATAAAACAAACTTGTAATTGTTACACTGTTCAATGTCCAAGGACTCATAAGTTATCTATAGATATATCCAGCTATTTTTTTAAGACATACATAATACATATTGCAATCGTACGCGAGCTACCCTAAAAAATATATAACATTTCATTGAAATTAAACTCATTTTTCGGTTTTAATCGCGTGATCACAAAAATAGAAGCAAAATATAAATTTTCATAATTACTAGCGGACTATTTTTGTGTTACGACAATAAACCATACCTAATATTACATGTGTACTCAAAACTATGTGAACACGTAGGTATAATAAGTAAAATTGTAAAATCGGACAGTCGTGTCACTTTCACGGACCAGACAAACTTCTTCGCGTTACTTTCTCTGCATTCCTTGACGATTAAGAAGCAAAGGGACACAAAATTGTAAGGTAAAAGTAAATTTTATAAAATAATAAGGCAACTGGCTTTTTATCACCTGATGACATGTAGGCACCTACTTGCAGGTTACCTCGGAGTATAGGTACCTTCATATAGCCAAAAATCTGCACCTAAGAACATCATGGATTTACGTTAATTTTACGGGTCCGTACCGCAAAAGATAAAAAACCCGGCCAAGTGCGAAACTCGCACACGAAGGGTTCCGTACCACTATCACATTTGGGTACCGAACCCTAAAATCGTTTACCACTTTTAAAATTTGATAGGAAAATGTGACATATTTATGTTCGATTCTTACTTCCATCATACGACCACACCACTAAAAAAAAAAGAAAAAAAAATAACTTTGGCACAAAGACAATCTGAAACTCTTTGGTAAGTGAAGGCAGACTGGTATTTGACAGATAGGGCAGCCATTTTGAATTTCATGACCTACTCGATTCGATGTTTTTGAAACACGTTTTTTGTATGGGAGCCCCTCTTAAATATTTGTTTTAATTTGTTTTTTTTGTATGTGTTGTTGTAGCGGCAACCGAAATACATCTTCTGTGACAATTTCAACCGTCTAGCTATTACGGTTCATGAGATACAGCCTGGTGACAGACGGACAGACGCAGACAGACAGCGAAGTCTCAGTAATAGGGTCCCGTTTTTACCTTTAGGTACGGAACCCTAAAAAAGAAAGTTACCCTTATAAGATCGCTCTCTTATCCAACTGTTTGATTTGTCTTTTCTTGAAATTAAAGACATTTTTCGGTTTGAATCGCGTGGTTTTTATTACTTTTAGCATTGTTACAACGCTCAACGTTTCGAGACCTTTCCAGGTCTCTTCTTCAGGATAGACTAAGATGTGATTTGTCATTCTAATGTATTAAAAAGTTACAATGAGACTACCGTCTTATTATTAAAAACTATTAAAATGTTATCAAAAACGTTCCTGTCTACGCAGGTTCCAAATTGCAATGATTATTATTTACTTAATTGTTAAATTTTATTATTAAACTTTATTATTTAATTTTAACTCTATTACTTTTATTTCATTTATTATTATTTTACTTTATTATTTACATTTTATTTAGCCTATCTTTACCAACTATGCACAAATCACCTTTCCAACGGTTAATTTATCACTACGTGACTTCGCAAACGCGCCGCTTCATGAGAAGAAGTCACAAGAAACTCCTGGGGGTTGTTTTATGGTGACTCATGCTTACATCAAATTTATTCTAATCAATCTTTATTGTCTTTTCTTGTTGCGCTACAGTTAAAATATAGGTATCTTCAAATAATTATGATAATAAATGGGACAGGTATAATAAGTCACCTTTAGTATCAAATAAAAGGATTAATTAGCACATTTTTGCCGTTTTTAAGAGCACGTAACTATACAACTTGCAAAATTGTATTGAAATTGGTAAAGTGTATAGGAACAAAATGTTAAACTTTGCTTCTAAAACAATAAAGCCGTCCATCCACCGCCAACTAAACTAAGCCCAGGTTTTCAAACAAAAAATAGACCAAAACTATGACAGGTATGCGTTATACCTGTCATAGTTTTGGTTTATTTTTTACCATAGTAGTCTAAACTTGGTAATATGCTGCCTGGAGTGCGACCCTAAAATACTAAAGAATTAGACGGACAGACTTGGGGCTAACCGGGTTGTTTTGGCATACATTTCTATTTCCTCGCCATTATGGTGTCATCCTGGTAGTCGATGACGTAAGCTATGGCTCTCTTAGATGTGACCCTAAAACGGGCCCAGGCTTGGACGCAGCTGACCGATGTTTTAAGCGTAATTTTTATTATATTTCATTACCATATTAGTCTCAACTTGGTACCAGACGAGATTAAGATGCGATCTTCGGTAACCGATCGCATCCCAATCTATGACAGGCCTGTGAACCAGTAGGTAATATATTATTTTTCTGGCTTACCGGATTTGTTTGATGCTATGGCTTGTATATCGACACCATGTGAACGATCCATTATCTTCAAAATTCTGCGTGTAAACTAACGATCTAAGAAAACCGAAAACAGTCAAAACTTTCTACACAAGTAATCAAAAACTTCTGGCGGACAAACTTTCAAACGGATGGAACTAGTTTTTTTGTTTTATTAGTTTTAAAATTTGGAGTTTCTTTTTTCAATAATGGCTCTACACAAATAATAAAAGAAGCCAGTGACAATTCATAATAATATTAGCTTGGTCAATTGTCCCACTGTAGGGCGTGAGCCTCCTCTAAAAGCCTCTACTATAGATAAGCAAAAGTCACATGCCTTCAGACCGTGATAAGTAAGACTTACACCCTATTTCAGAAATTAGATCAATAATTTAAAAAGTCCCATACGTTTATTTGATTGAAATTGACAGCTCTTTATTTAGGTACTCTTTCTTTTAAAATTGACAGTTCTTTGTTTACATTATTTATTTAAGTTTCCGAAATGGAGTATAGGACACGTCAATTGTCGGTTTCCTCTCGATGTTTTTCATCACCGTAAGAGCAATGTATACGGCATACATGTTTTTTAAGAAAAAACACGCGCCGGTCGGGATTCGAATCCACGACCTTCGTATTTCTCGATTTTTCTAATCCAGTAAGATAATCTGGTCAAAGCAATACATACATTCGGTTTTTATCGGATTAATTGATTCAAATAATCAAACAAGAAATAGCTAACCTATTCTATTAGTTTACGTGGTGGCCACTGTGGTTAGTGACCTGGTCAACACTGAAAACACGGTAAGTACCTACTTATCACATTCTACAGTCTTCTAGTCAAAAACCAAATATTATTTTTTCACTAGAGATGGCTTAATTTGCTGACTAACCGACTATTCGACAATTCCGATCCCTTTAATTCGGAGAATCGGATTCGGCTGAAACTTTCTCTTATAAAAACACAGTGACATTTACATACTTATATCATCATCATCATTTCAGCTGTAAGAAGTCTGCTGGACATAAGCCTCCCTCATAGATTTCCAGATGCTTCGGTCATAAGTGGCCTGCATCCATCGTGAACCCGCGGCCTTAACTAAGTCGTCCGTCCATCTCGTTGGTGGACGTCCAACGCTGCGCTTTCCGATCCGCGGTCTCCATTCGAGAACTTTTCGGCCCCAACGACCATCTGCTCTCCGTGCTATATGTCCTGCCCACTGCCACTTCAAACTTATACATACTTATATAATGAATTCAATATGCGTGCATTACTAATACTATGACACAGACCGACACCGAAAAAGGCCGAAAAAGTTACCCCAGGAACTATTTCGATGGGTAACGTGCCTGTCATTGCTTAACCAGCATGACTGGTAAACGATTAGTTACCGCTAGACTATGAGTAGGTAATTTCGCTAATCTTTAATCCTACTCTCTTCTATAAAGAACATTAGAACGCGAACGGTCAAGTGCATTCACCTGCACTGACCTAACCACTACTAACGAAATTAGAAATTTACTATGAGTTTGGTTCGAGTTGAGTTCGATGGTTAAGTTCGATGTTTGTTAATTTACATCGAAAAGGCAGGAAAACTAACTTTAGGTTCCAAACAAATAAATTGCTTTGGATTTAGAGATGGTTTTAGAAAAAACCTAATTTTTATAATTGGAAATTAAGATCAATAGATGCGTCCTGATTTCTTTTGTGTACGTATTGTATTACAGGATATCATATTAGTCTTAGACTAGTTGGTGGTGATAGATATTGAATCGATGTAGAAAAGATATCTGCAAAATATACACTTATACTATACACTGATAGTATGGTAACAGGAATGGTAATGCTTTAGTATGTAGTTGATAAATCCATTTTAATGTTATTTCGATTTTATTTTCCCAGTTTATAAGTAGGAATCTCCCTAATTTTGTATTAATTACAAAAATTATAAAATTCACAATTTGTTTTACTGAAATGAAATTCTTAACTAAAACTTAATAAATGATAAATACTTAAAATGATTTTTTTTTTAATTCAAACGTCATTATACACTATGCATCAATTAACAAGCAATCTACATGTATTTATTTGAACCACAACCGTGACAGTTAACTCGAGAACCGTTGGTACCGCTAACACCGTCGCGTGCGCTGCCAACCCGACCATCCGACATTCACCATTGCAAACTTGACGAAACGAGTTCCCTCCAAAACCAAATAAAAAAAATACTTAACGAAAGTCAGCTGACCTCATAGCCATACCACTTTTTGTGCTGTCGGTAAAAGTAGAGGGAGAATGTGTGACAGTGACCATGGGAGTGTAGTGCTAGCATACCTGTAACGTGTGTTACTCGTACTTCCTACTTTTATTCTAGTTTTTTCCACTTCAGTGTACATTGACGTTTAACTAGCTTACATTTTTACTAATAACAGTGGATTGTGATTAATGTACAGTGACTAAAACAAGTGTTTGGTATAGAAAAGGTTGCCAAAAAACTGGGTGCGGTTTCTCTTTTTGGTTTGAAACGGATTTTTTTTCGGAGTAATGGATTTGGGATTGGATATCAATAGGTAAGTTCTGATAATTATTGTAATGTTTAAAGGAACATTGAGAGCAAAACGATAGCTTAGTTATAAAACTTCAACATACTTTCTTCAGTTTTTCTTTACGAGTTTCTTTGAACCTACGATTCCAGTATTGCTGTAGCGATGTTTTAGCTACTCGGTATACTCGGTACTCGGAATTAGTAGGTTTTTGCTCGGAACTTTGCTAGGTAGATACCTATCTGGATTTACAAAAAAGATCATCAAGTAGGTACCTACTTAATTTTTCTTTTTTTTTTCTTTGTACACAAAGAGTTCATTCACTGCAACACTGTATATAGGTACCTAACTATCCAAAGACTTTCTAATAAAAAAAAATCGTATTCCTTTCTACTACTATAATAATTAATAATGCCTAAGCCGCTCAGCTTGTTTAGGTTATTTATAATTTTATTATTCTAGCGAAGGAAATGTTCAACTTTTGTTTTATGTACTAAGAAGCTGCGTCTTGGAATTTTCCACTTAATTTCTTTATTTTATTCCAGATGAGTCTCAAAGAATATTTTTCGATAAATAACAATCTTAACACATAGGTATAATTCCACGTAAAACGAGATAACCTATTTTTTAATCTGCATGCTTTTCCCGAGTCTACGGTAATATTTCTTATAATATGTATCCCATGAAGAAAATTTTAAACAGATTTTTCAATATTATGGAAAATACTCGCAGTTTACTAAGGAAATCGGGCTACCACAGCTGTCGAAAGGCACACATATTAACATATCAATAACTTTCTAAAGATTTCGCTTGAGCGGATGAGGTAAATGGAAAAATAAAACAGATTTGTTTATTGACTCATCGTCTTCGTAGGTAACTTTCACATTGATAAATATCAAATGACTTGATAAGTCGCGGCGGAAGCGCATTACAGCGTCGTCGTCGCGTCACGAATTCCTTTGACATATAACCCAAGAATACCCGATAGTCACAAACAGCTTTATTTAATTAAACTGGAGTAAGGTCGGAGTAATTTTACTCATTTTTGTTTCTGTCTGTCAACTTCGAAAGTTCTTGTCAAGGAAAAAGACAAAGCATGTTCTCACTACTCTGACCTTACTCCACGTTTATTAATAAGGCTTTGAAAGTTCTTGTCACGGAATAAGACCTTACTCTCCACGTGTAAAGGGATTTAACGACGCAACAGCGACGCGGCTTCGCGGTGACTTATCAGTGCGCGTAACTTATATAAAACGTTGCCTTCATCTATCTCTGGATCACCACATGACCCATGCAGAAGAATATCGAAAACTATCATTTGATTTATTTTGTTTAATACAATGCAATACGCTTGCGAATTGACTACAAACTATTAGAAATCAAACTAATTTATTGGTTTCATCAATCCTGAAGAAGGGACCCGTAAAGGCCTCGAAACGTTGAGCATTGAAACAATGCTAAAAGTAATAAACACCACGCGATAAAAACCGAAAAGTGAGTTTAGTTTCTATCCAACATCGCGAAAACAGAAGAAAAAATCTATACAAACTATTACACATCAAAACAACATATTTTTCCACATCGAGAGTCGAACCTGCTACCTTCTATTTCACAGGTGGATGTTTAATAAGCGCGAAAGGTCGTAAGTGTCTGATCGGTCCATCAAGTCCAATGATTTACGTTTCTTTTTATATCTAATTATAAGCACTAGGTCGTGTCAACGACACTAGATTCTAGAACGAACCGGTTCTAGGAAAGTTAGACTTAAAAGGATCTAACCTATCTAGGCGTATTTAACTGACGGTATTTGTGGCGCGTCGGGCGAAGGCTCGACTGCAATGCAAATGGTTTGTGGGTTCGATTCCCGCCGGGTATTTTCGATTTGTATATTCCCCATTGGTCAGCGATTGATTTGATCACTAGTCTGACCAATGGGATAAATCCAAATCAAGATGAATGAACGTAGGTACGCTGTGTTTATAGATCCAGCTTAAGACGTAGCACGCTGACCTAGAAGATAACTAACTCTTAACTTTGAATCGAATGGGTACTAAAAAATATTTATTATATTTCGTTTTTAGTATTTTTTGTTATAGCGGCTACAGACATCATCTGTAAAAAAAATCAAAAGTCTAGTTAACACGGTTTATGGTGACATATAGACAGCAGCGAGTCTCAGTAATAGGGTCCCGTTTTTATCCTTTGGGTACGGAACCCTAAAAATAATACGACTATAGGCCAACGTCCGTTGACAATACGATTTATGACAGCGTACTTTGTTTTGACGAATAATCATTTTTCGTTCTTTCGGTCGTGGATTTCCCATCCCTCAGCAATTGCGGACGAAAGAAAATTTTGTAATAGGTATACGTACAATGTCAGTTTATTTTAAATTTGGATTCGAAGTTAGTGGTCCTATCCAAAAAGGATCAAAAGGGTCAAAAACATTTTAAATAGTGCTGGTTCGGCGCGTTACGAGAGGGTAAGTACTACCGGAAGACCAGCGGCGTTGTAGTCACGGCGTTGTGGCTGCTCCTGTTGTTCTATTTTTAAATTTCGGTCGAGTAACATTTTCGTTCGTTCGTTCGTATAACCAAAGTAGGCCCCCAGTAGGAGGAACCGAAGTCCAATGTAGACCAAAGCAAAGCGTTTCAAAGAAGGTTATTATTGTGCTATTAGTTTGATTACCTTTTCACTGACATTTGTTCACGGTGCGTTTGATCAATCGCCGTAATTAAATCGCCAACGCTAACCTGTGGGCTATTCTGCTACTAAACCGTGTAGATGCCGTGTAGCTTCTACACATGTCATTCTACGTAATTACAGGGTCCCCAAAGAAGTTCTATCAAGCTAAAGACCAGAGGCAGAGGACTTTAAGGGACACCGGAATCACCCTCTCGGTTTTTCTTTGTTCTTTATAGCATTTGGTCTACGCTCACTTTATGAAATTCTTTTTTATTGTAACAGTTTGGTTAGTATTATTTTTTGTAACAGGTCACATGATCCTATTATTTAACTCCACATAAAATATAAACTAATTATTGCAGTCAGTGCAAGTAGGTACCCTTTAAGGTCCTCTACCTCAAGACTTTCGCTTGATATTACTTCCTGGGACATCCTGTATGTACAATTGTACACTGTATAGTTATGTTACATTATGATCCAACCTTATTGTTTACCTTATTTCTTAAAAATCTTTTTATTTCTAAACCATTTTCTCATTTAAAAACGGGTTAGTTATCAATGGAGACTCTCGACAACATCGATTCTAGAATACCAAAGAAGGCATAAAATGATTGGCGAACCGTGTAGAAGCTACACGGCATCTACGCGGTTTAGTTTGCAGAATAGCCTTTCTGATTGTCTGTATCTTCAGTTAAATATGAATAATGGTCTGTATTGATAATTAACCCGGTTTTAAATTAGAAAATCGTTGATTAAATTGGTAGTTAACCGAGTTTTCAAGAAATAAGGTTAACAATGAAATTGCATCATATGTAACTAGGTCCTGGTTATTTCAAACTAGACAAAAGTGAAAGTTTATCAAAATCAGTACTGTAATTTGAGAGATATGGACCGGTAAGTGTGTTATCAGCGTTTCTTCATGGTGTATATCGCGAGTAAGATGAAATTTAGGTTTATATTGTTTTTTTATTAGCATGCAGTGTATCACTGCTGGCAAAAGGCCTTTCATAATGTTTTTCGTGTTTAATAAACAACTAACTGTGCCCGCGACTTAGTCAGAGTTTGGATCTATGCAGTCAGAAATTTGACCGTATAATAGCTAGACAGTAGAAATTTATAGATAATGTTGCCGGCATTGCCGTATAGCAACATATACTAAAACCCCATACAATAAACGTGATTTTTTTGTGATAAAGGTAAGGCGAGTCCTTCGGCTGCGAGCCGATTCGCACTTAACTGGTATTTTAATCATGTAGGTTAGTGAAAGATGTATTTACAAATCTAACTGAGACGTTTCGCGTTTCGTTGTTAAGAAGACAGTCTACCTACTCTTTCTCCATAGAAACGTAGTCGACTGTTGCCTCCGTGGATAAAGACATTAGAGCAGATATGTTTATGCCATAATATCTAATTCTGCTATGACCACGCCCCTACGTTTTGGTTTTTATAATTGTCTAATTAGAATAGAAATAAAACTCAGAAATTTTAGAAAATGAAAAAAATCAAAATGTAGGTCATAGGTGACCATGCCGGTCATGGCTTATGTCATAAACATAATTTTTCTATTATCTTTATGCAGGGAGTAAACAGTCGACTACGTTTGCAAAGTTTGTATGGAGTAAAGAGTAGGTAGACTGTCCTCTTAAGAATATTTGTTTAGACTCAAATCAGAATGCCTCGACTTGAGGCAACCCGCTCCAAATAGGTAAATAAGGTAAAAACATTCTTCTACAAAACTGCCACCAAATTAGAGAGACAAAGGGAAGTTAATCTAACCAGCTGAACAGAACGATTAGATGTGTTCAGTTGGATTTAGGGAGAGTTACGACATGGTGACCGTAGTTTATGTTAGTGGCTTGTGATGCATGGTGTGGTTTTGTAGTCGCAAATGATACAAAATAAGAGTAGGACAAACACGAAAGTATTTGTTAATGACACTTTCATACGAGCCGATAATATTTTCTAAGCTGAATTTCGTAAAACTAGGTATTTTAATTTGGGGAGCAAAATATTCGGTCAAGCGGCTGTTCAAGGAATAATATTCTCCTTTTCATAAATTCATGATAAACATGGTAATGAAGACCAAACAGAATTAGTAATAGGGTCCCGTTTTTACCATTTGGATACGGAGCCCTAGAAAGAAGCAGCCCCGTACATAACCAATCTAGGTATAGTTCGTTTTTTAGTTTCAGACTACGATCTGACGTTTTGTTTCGTATTATTAATTATTAGTTTCTTATTGCTCTAGGCAGTTCTAAAAAAAATCTAGTACCTAATAAACTTAAGTATGTCATTGCATAAAGCATTTTCGCCAATCGCTATACCACAGTAGTCAAAGGATCTATGAGTATATCTACACCAAAAACGCATTTAGCGATAACTTTAGCCGGTCTGTCTATGTGTTACGCTTTCACGCCTAAGCTGTTTTTAATGAATTTGGGACAGAGATAGATAGGACCTTGGAGAAGAACATAGGCTACTTTTGATCTCGACACTACCTCGGAATCGGGACTTATGGGAGTGAAACCGGGGGGCGCAGCTAGATAATAATATTGGTAAGGATTTCGTCAATAACTCAACGTGCTATAGCGGTGAGAAAAAAGATTTCCTTTACATCAATCCAAGTGTGACGGTAAAGTCGGCCGCCAAATCAACCCTAGGTAACAAGAGTGGCTACATTACTTTAGTTTCCGTGTCGGTTCCCTTCGTTAGTCTGCCCGATAGATTGATGGTACCTTTTGTGAATTATTGCCACTCCCAAACCGTGTTTACACTAGAGCGGTTACGTGACTGCGACAAAATGGTACCTACTTACTTATTCCATTGGTTCTGCGACCCGAAGTGGGTTTTGGCTTCCGAAACAAGTCTTCCACATTGCAAAGCCCTTTCTTCTGTGCTATTTTTTGCATAGCTGTTACCTTAAAGTTTGCGCAGGCTACCTTTTACAGTATCTTTGCGGAAATGTTTGATCCGAGCGGTCGAGTCTTCTACATTGCACAGCTCTTTGTCGTGTGCTATTTTTGGCACATTTGGTAGGTACCTACCTTAAAGTTTGTGCAGGTCACCTTTCACCGTGTTATTGCAGAAATGTGTCGTTCGAGCGGTAGAAGGCTGAATACTGAAAGACTACTTAAAATTTAAGATTTAATAAATATTCCCTTATCTACTAATTTGGAATTGAAAGGCGCTTAATTATTAAAGTAGTCTTCAAATTTTAAGTGATATTTCAGTATTAGCACAGGTATTAGGCTGTTAGAATAGCTATCCTAAAACATTATACGTGTTGTAAATATTTTTTTATAAATAATTATTGTTGTCAAAATGTCGTATGCATAGCATTCGTTATACTGGTTTAAATATGCCAATAATCAGTGTTTGCATACAAAGAATTCATCGAAATAAACACTGATTTATTTAGGTACTTGTAAGAAATTTTAATTTTATTATCTATTGCAGTCGCTTGTCGCTCCCTGGTCGCTCCATTATGTTTCAATAACCCTGAACATAGGTAGATTAGCGTGAGCTGTAACTATGAGTGACAGAGATGAATGGATAAGCCTGATAGTCTGTATCGGTTACCAAGGCGATAGCTAGATTTGCTTCTCTAGGACACAAATACATACACTTTGCTATTTTAAAAATAAGGTTTAAGTGCCAGACCTGGTTAAAACGATGATATAGGTTTGGGTAATGGTTAAGTAAAAAAAAAGTTCATTTCAAAACGAGCATTATCAAATGAACGCGACTTTAACCACGGTAAAGTTAAACCGCCGTGACCCCTAATAAATTAGAAAATAATAAATTAAAATAATATAAATTAAAATAATATAAATTTTACACTGTGAGTTAAAACTCATTATATTATTTTTAAGGAGTAGGTAGCTATTTATTGTTTGTTGAACATTGTTACTAGCAAATAAATCCATATAGCATAGTATCCACATTTCCTGCTCTATCCATCACCACCCTATCAAATACATACTCCATGTTTTTTCCTGGAGTTTATAAATAGTTTTATCGTTATCCTTGGGTAGAAAAAGTGACGTAGTTTCAATAAAAGGTTACCTTTCTCCCTTTTTTACTCATTTTGGGATGTGAACAAAAAACTGTTAGAGTGAAATCGTGAATATTATGTTGTCACTTAGTACTAATTAACCTAAAAAAGATTGAAATAGGGCTAATAGGGCAATGCAGTCAGAATTGGAATTACGACGGTTGCGGTTTTATTCGATTTTTGGTACACCTTATGTGTCGATTTCCCAAATAATCTATATTTATTTACAAAAACAAATCGACTTCTACTTTTATTTGAAATTCATCTCTTGGAACTGGATTTTTACAGAAATTTAATGATGTAAATCTATCGAGAATATATTTTCTGGAGCCGTATTTTTGACCCACTGGAATGAAATTCGTATATGAAAGTTTTTAAGTACCGCATGCTAGCTCTCGCTCGTTGTGTGTGAGCGAGACCGCCAACTTATTCGTTACCCTTTCGCAAACGAATGGGTTTTCTGACGGTTCAAAAATACCACTCCTAATAGGTTTTGGAATAACAACGTTTTTTAAACCGCCTAAATCTTATATAATAATCTAGATATGAACTACTTCAGTAGTTAGGTACCTACTTAACTTGAAGTAGCTTAGATGAAAGAATGTTTTTATTTAAACTTCTTAATCTGAATTTCAGCAAACGGCTAGTGCCAAATACAACCTGCTTACGAAATTGCCGAGAGTGCCAACGTTGCCAAATGCTAGCCAATTTATGTTGTTGTACATTCAGCTAAATATTATTTACCTCTTGGCAAGGTACAATGAAACTCGGGAACATAATCATACACTAACGGCATCTAGCGGTTTTACCTGCTTATGTCTTATTAACATAGTAAAATCAGCCTGGTGATAGTCAAGTACGTTAAGGTAGGAGTCGGTAAATTAGGACTTAAGAGTATTTAAGTACTTCTTTATATACAACCAAACGTAGTCGACTGTTTCCTCCCTGGATAACGAAATTAGAGCAATTATGTTTATGCCATAAAAGCTAAGAAAGAAGGTTTTTTTTTGAAAATTCTTACATGATCGTGACTTATGCAGATGAAGGCGCGATGAAACCACAGCTACTTTTAAAAAAATACTAACTTTATGTGGATTTTTCTTCTGTTTTCGCGATATTGGATAGAAATTAAACTCATTTTTAACCCCCGACGGAAAAAGAGGGGTGTTATAAGTTTGGCGTGTCTGTGTGTCTGTCTGTCTGTGTGTGTATCTGTCTGTGGCATCGTAGCTCAAGAACGGATGAACCGATTTCAATGTAGTTTTTTTTGGTTGATAGGTGACGTTTGCGCGAGTGATCAAAATCGGTTCAGCCGTTCATAATATATGTTGGTTGAAGCTCGGAAATAAAAACCAAATGTTTTCAAATATGCCCGAGTGGGGTATCAAATAAAAGAGCATGACTTTTGTGACAAGAATATGCATGTTTAATCAAAATCGCTCTTACAAAAAGGGTGAAATAAAGAAATTAAATTAAAAATTTAAAAAACCCCCGACTTAAAAAATCTTCCAAGTTAAAACATAACTAAACTTTAAAAAGGCAAAAATAATAAACCGAAAACAAATTTCATGTCTCTGAGTAGGTATGTGGTACCTTCCTTACGTTCCCGCGTCGGGGGACGCGGGAATGTTTCACAGAAGTTGATGGTAACCGACCTGTGCTTGCTTATAGTATCTAACGTTTCCGCGTCCCCCGACGCGGGAACGTAAGGAAGGTACCACATACCTACTCAGAGACATGAAATTTGTTTTCGGTTTATTATTTTTGCCTTTTTAAAGTTTAGTTATGTTTTAACTTGGAAGATTTTTTAAGTCGGGGGTTTTTTAAATTTTTAATTTATTAGTTGTTAATCGCGTGGTGTTCATTTAGCATATTCAATGTTCAACGTTTCGAGATCTTTACTGGTGTCTCCTTCATGATTGACTCCAAGGAGGATTCTTGAGGATTGTCAATTCTGAAGAAGAGACAGGTAATGGTCTTAAATACGTTGAGCATTGAAACAATGCTAAAATTAATAAATATCGCGCAAGTAAATCCGAAAAATGAATTTAATTTCTAACTTTATACAGAGCTATATAATATGTCAAGTGTTCAATCGCTGAGTAAACGGAGCATAGATGATAAATAGTGATACATAATAAACCAGATATAATACTCAACAAATTTGGAACCCAGCCTTATATAAAAAAACTTTAGTTGCGCTCACCCCAACTATCACATTTATAATATTAGTGGCAAGTAGGAGCAAGATTGATTGATAGAAAGTATTTATTCTACATTCACCCGAAATAAACCAAATGGGTTAACGCCAAAATATTCTAAGATCTCCATAAATTGATGTCGGGTGCCCATAAATTTGGCATGCCAAAGATGACACCGACTTTTTTAAAGTGGGACGAAGTAACCAGTTTATTGGCATTTTTATTCGTCTTGTGTGGGGAAAGTGACCCTTATTGGTAGGGTGACCACACGGTGACCACTTTCTTGTGACACTTCTTCGACGCAGATATTGGTATGGGGGTATTAATAACTGGCTTAGTCATTATAACTGGTTATTTAGAATGGATTGGTAAAGAGACTAATACCGGGGTTAAAAGCAGTTTTATTCTATACCAAAGTTATAAAGCCTCTATCAAACCGTTAGAAACCGCAAACTGCGAATCTGTTTATTACGGCGATATTTATTTATTTTATTTATGTACCTATATTCGTTTTTCGAATATCTCGGAAAAGGACAAGAAGTTTCTTTTCATTTTGGTACCGTGCCGCTATTTTGTTGTTTTAACATTTGTGTAGACAAAACAGTGTATCTATTACTTATATTACCTGTTCTTAATGCCTATAATTGTGAAACAGTTACAATCTTTTATTATATAAGTTATTTAATAATAAAGCTAACTTTAAACTTTTGAAATAAAATAAATCTTTATAATTTCCAAATTCGTAAAACAAAGCTTTCAACTAAGATACATCCCCACATACATCAGATACATCCTATTTGTTTTAATTGTTAACACAAAAATAACGTAGGTATTTTGATTTCAGATTCAGATGTAATCAATAAGACGAATAAAATTCGCTTAAATTTCTTAAGATTGTATTTTAAACATTACCCCGCTTTCACCGAAAGTTGTAACCAAACCAAGTTTGCGAATACTAAATCAATTTTAACAATTGACATAAATTACGTAAACGTTTCAAAAAGAATTAAACCTCGAATTTCATAACGAATTATATTAGCACAAGTTCAAAATTCCTTTTATACTCGTAATTAAGCATATTTTCTTGAATAGATAAAATTAGGTTGTCTGCCAAAAAGTTTTTGAATAGAATTATCCATGTTTAATATACCTAGCATATTATAATATTGTATATTAAGCTCGTGTTTAAACGAGCTAAACTCATAATCACTGTCGTAATTTTCAAAAAAAATAATATTTTAGGACGGTACAGTACACACAGCGCAATCTAGTGCCAAATTAAGCAACTTGGCTTTTACTATAGGTACTAGACACCGGATATCCTACATATTATTCCTTTTTTTATTTTCTTATGGAATGTTGTTATTTTTTTGTGTACGGATTGTAGGTGACATTGTTTCCTACATTTTAGTGCAGTTTCCAGACAAAAACTTCTTATTATTTCAAAGTTCATTCACATTTTAGACCAAAAACTACGGTTTTCGCTAAGATGTGGACAAGATTTCATGTCCACATCTTAGCGAAAACCGTAGTTTAAAAATAATTAACTATTTTCACCAAACCCGACAGGGATTTTGAGTTTACCTCGTATATACCCTTAAAAATTGAAAAAAAGCCCCTGCATAGAATAAGGTTACCCCTAATAAGGTTATCTGTTTCCTTGGGTATCCTAAAAGGCGTCCTAAACCTGTATTTTTAATACCTGAATAATAATTTGTTCCCCACATTTGTGCTAAGATCTGATAAATTACACAAAAGTTTCACAAATTCACACAACCTTTAATTTACTAGTAGAAGACAGTATTGTTTTTGTTGTCCAGTGTTTTCTGCCAATATCTTTAAACTAGTAAAAAAGTTAGAAAAAGTAAGTTTGAAAGTACTACGACAAAACCTGGTTCGACGAAAAAGGTTGTATTTTAAATAGAGAAAGAATAAGACAACCAATGAGAAGTCTCAGAACACTAACTCTCAAAGTTCCAAGTTTAAAATAAACGAATCAAACTGTAAGAAAATTCTCATTATCAATGGTAAGTATCCCTCCCGCTAAGGTCAACGGCTGTTAAGAACGTGGCGACTGTTACCATTTCCATACAAACTTATTACCAAAATAAATTATGAAAAATTTAGTTTTCTACCTTAATATCGATATTATTCGGATTAATATTTTACTTTTATAGGGTCCCCACCACAAGGTTTTCCAAAATAATCATTCGAAATGAAATAAAACGGAGAAACATTTTTTTCATTTTTCCAGCGTAATATCGATATTAAGGTAGAAAACAAAATTTTTCATAATTTATTTTGGTACCTATTAAGTTTGTATGGAAATGGTAACAGTCGCCGCGTTCTTAAGTGCTAATTGGTTGGGAACTAATTTGAAGGAACATTTTCATTCGTGGAACGTTTCCATTCTGTTTTAATAGTTGGTACAATTTAGTTATACCGTAGTATTAATTTTAAGATAAAGGGTACTCTTGGGGTGATTAACCTTAAAGTTGACTCTTAGTATTAACGCTCATTTCTATTTTATACGACACGAAAATAATAAAATTTAAGTAAAATAACATAATAAGCGCATGAGTTTTCCTTTATATGTCGACCCACGGTCCCGTAAGTACCTACATATCCCTTATTGGTAGTTGACATATCCTACCACAAAATAACACGAACAGTTCAGAGTAGGAATATTATACTTAACCTATGTTTTGTCATTGGTTTTTGCGTGGACAGGACATGTCTTGACATCCGGATCGCGTAACTTGTAAATTAAGGTAGGTATATTCTTTGGATTCATTTCGATTGCGTGATTTAGTAAGTATACCACAACGCCATTTGTTAGCGTATAACCACCCTGTAACCAGTGCCTGTTTATGACAAAAGAGACGTAAAATTACTACACGATCATATAAACCTACCCATTCGCATCACCCGGTTAGTTTGAATACGATCCTTGTCTTACACAATGAGTACTTACTCCGTTGATTGATTGAAACAGACCCTTTGCTCTGTGATTTGATTGAGTCTGACATACCTAATTACAAACAACAAATAAAGTGAGCAGAACCTAATCAACTACAAAGCAATTTCACAAAGTATTGTCATAAGCCAAACCACAGAAATACAATGTTCATTTCGAAATAGGACACCTTTCTCATATAATAACCCTCGTTTGAACCACTCTGAACAATGACAATATTGCAATATTGCCTAAAGCTTCCGATTTTATAGCTTCTGTGTTCTGACATTGAATGACGATACAACATTCGTGAAGGTTTAATACTGATTTGCTAGGCTTAAAATGAAGGGCTTATTTCCAATATAAAACAATTTATGTAAGAGCTATACAAAAAAACTAAAGTACCTAATGGCTTTGATCAGTTGATGAGTCCAGAGTTGAAACCGCTGCGTATGTATTTTACAAAAAAATACAGTAAGGTTTTTATACCTCGGCGGATTAGACATTGACTAGCTAGCTGATATAAAAACTGCACGGAAAAATATGTAGTGTATTTATAGCGGGGGCGGATCGTCTTACATAAATTTTTAACTCCTAACATCGGAGGTCCGAAAATGTTTCACATACCATTTTAAATCATAATGATCATTCTTTATAATTTTTTTAAAACATAAAATTTAAAATACATAATCATTGAAATTCATAATATCACTATTATGAATTTCGTTTTTACTAAAATTTGTTTTAATAAATTTCTTAATCATAAGTATTTTATTCATAATTATTGAAAATTATAATGTCTCAATTCATACATTTGTTTCGCCTACTATTGTTATCTTAACGCGCGTTGTTCTCGAACTTGGAAAAAAATACACGGAGCACACCGACTCGGATAGGTTAGGTTTATGTTAGAACATGATTACACGCAGACCGACGTGGCGACCGCTGCCGCGGCACGCTCGCTACGCTCGCTCGCCAAAGCGCCTAATACTATACATAAAAAAGCGTGATGTATCTTAATCATAAGTGTTTTTATGAAGATCGACAGAACACAAGTCAAAAACAATCGAAAATTTCCGTTAGAGTTTGATAATAGGGTAGTTCATGAAATAAGTTTTGTTACAGTTGCCTTTATTAATATAAATAATCTTAGTAACACATTATGAATTGTAGCAATATGATCATGAATGTTATGTAGAAAAAAAAATCTGAAAAATAAAATTATGATTTTAAAATGTTCTTGGTAGTAACAGTATGAATAAAAAAATTATGATCACTAACTGTTATGAGCTCCGATGGTAGTAATAAAAATGTCTGAATAAAAGAAGTATGAAAAGTAAAATTATGAAGACTGATTATTATGAACACAAATCGATAGTATGACAAAGAATATGACTTAGAATTTTATGTGAGCCAATATGGACCCATTTATAGCACTCACCTCCATAGTACAAGTCACCTCCAAGTATAGCACTCACCTCCATAGTACACCATAGTACAAGTGGACAGGACATAGCGCACTGAATTTTGTGCCAATTTGATCTGCGTCAAGTTGCGCTGTTGTCGCGCATTTTCTATTGAAAGTGATGGTGACCGTCCATGGAACTAATAGTTCCGGGGACGGTCACCATCATCAATAGAAAACGCGCGACAACAGCGCAACATGGCGCAGATCAAATCAAAGATCTAATATCATTTTGTATGGTATAGAAATTCCAGCGTACTTGTATAGTTTCAGTTCAGTGATTTATAGGTATTTTGGTACAAAACCGTTGTCCATAAAGAATAAAAAGAAAACAAATTACTAACAGCCTCAATGACCCCAAAACCCAAAATTCGTTTGCATGTTAACAATATAAAATAATTTGAAACGGAAAATCATTTTACTTTAATCGGTTAGATATGTTTTCTAGAATACAGTCTGGATTCATAGTTGCACGTCTCAAGTCTCGCTGTGTTTTCGTAGGTCATCTTTCTATGCCCGGTGAATAAGCTCCTCTGAATTCCTTGCATTCTTTCAAACTGAACTCAGACTCAGGACATTTCTTCTCACGATAAACCCTATTCCGAAGCCTAGGCCTATGAATTTATATGAACATCTAATTAAACTCGAGACATGTTTTTAAGCTTACCATTTTTATGTTTTTGCCATTTCGAAACTCGAAGTTTATCTGCAGCAACTGCCTTTTAGGTGCTGACTGTATTTATACCTACATGCGGTGCTGAGCCGATGCGATCTGTTGTCAGAGCAGTTATGTCACCATAGACCTACTGTATCTACCTACATGTTAGAAGGAGAGTTACGACGTTGTAAACGTTGTTACCAAAACATTACGATTTGACAACCAAGGGCACTATCAACCGTTATCTGTACGTGGTAGGGTTTTCCGGGGTTGGCTTGTTGTACGCGATGGTACATGAAGGGTGAGTAATGAGCAATTACGGTTTAGGCCTTGTATACAGAGGTTGATAATATTTTATTTACAGACACTTAGTTGGTGGGGACAAAATGCAGCACTGATTTTACAAGTTTACAAAATTACAGGATGTTTTCTTAGATAAGCGTATCTTGGACGGAAAGGGCGAACATCTAGGCGTCGTCTAGGCGAACAACTTTTGGAAAACGAACTATTTTTTCAAAAGTTTTGAGTTATAAGTTTATATCAAAATCAGCTGTTTCATAAAGTAAGAGGTGATTAACCTTAAAATTAATTGCCTTTACCATAGTAATAAGCGCCGAGGGGCCAACTATGGTAACCTGCGTGCTTTAACTTTAAAGCAAAACAGCCGATTTTTCAAAACTTCGAAATTTTCGAAAAAAGTTCTATTTCCAAAAATCGTTGAACAATAAAGTTGTTCGCCTAGACGTCTAAAACAACGCTACTTTGGCTTATATTTCCGTCCCTGAAAGATACTGTATAAGTGTCTTATACCCTATACATACAAATCAATTATTTATGATGGGAATCGAACCCGGAACCTGCTGACACGCAAATAATATTGTCGTGTTTTTGGCATTGCAAATGAATTCCACGCATTTCAAAATGTGATCCAATTTGCGTATCATTCCCAAAATTAACAATAGGCTTTGAAAATAACGTTGTAATCATCAACACAATCACCATATTTTGCTATTCATGTTTGTGATTGCGGTTGAAATTATGATGACGTAGGTAGATACATAAATAGTCAGATGACTACGCAGTAAACAGTGACATTATTTCCCATGAGAATGTTGTGGTTGCGTTTAGTAGGCCGATTAAGTTAATACCTAGGTCAATCGTTCAATTTAGACCGCCTCGTCTTGGGCGTTTCTTAAGGTAGCATTTGTCAAAATTTTGTCAATATTTGACATCTGTTTTTAGAGGTAGGTACATCTCACTCTTGGTATAAAGTCAAGTCATATCATGTAGTTTTTCAAAATCTAAATCTGGGGCCCCACGGCCCGAGTTTTATTAAGCCAGACCAAACGGACAGGCCGTGGGAACCGTAGCGTCCGATGAAGCCTGTCGTCGCGCGAGTCGCGATCAGTCGCACAGGCCTCGACAGGCGTGGCGCGGCCTGGCTTGGCCTGTAATAAAACGGGCCGCGGGACCGCACCTTAAGCAGGGCTTCTCTTACTGGCTGCACCGATAGAAGTAGCCCGTATTATTATAATACTGTATTCTGACATTTAAGTATAGTTATCTAAATTACCGTGTATAATAATAATAATGAGTAGCAACCTACACAATCAAAAGTAACAAATAAATACTTACACGCTTAAAATTGATACACTCTACTTTCGTTTTCGAACGACGAAATTTCACTTTCACCGACAGAAACTATTTGTTAGTAGTTTAGTCAACACATGATTGATTGGATAGCAGTCTATTTAAATTAAACTGATATTAAGTAGGTATTTCTTTTTTCTAGAAAATTATTGCAATAACGGTTGTATTATTAAAAGCTAAACCGGTTACTAATAATAGGTTTCCGTTCAAACGGGGCGAAGAAAAACATCGTGAGGAAACCTACATGCCGTAGGACTCACCACGATTTAGACATGCCAATCCGAAGTAGGTGTATGCTACCATGGCATTTTTACTGCCTTATCTCCCCTATAAAGCTCTTTCTACCGAAAT
Source organism: Idaea biselata (assembly GCA_958496205.1). NCBI lineage: Eukaryota > Metazoa > Arthropoda > Insecta > Lepidoptera > Geometridae > Idaea > Idaea biselata. Next base: position 4,726,092 of record OY292394.1, read on the forward strand.
GACTCTTTCAAATAAACATCGAATCAATTGTTTTCATAGTCATATGACTCTAACAGGAAATAAAAACGATCATTTGATGATTTTTCAAAGCACGATAGAAGTAAAAGAGTAAATTATGTACCTAAACAAAACCCTTTATTAGCAAATCACTTATAAAAGTTATAAAACATAATTAAAATTAAAAACTAAATTAAAACTAAAACTGATTAAAATAAAACTAAACTAAAAAACTAAACTAAATCTAAATCAGCTAAAATCTTGGTAGAGGGAAAAGTGCCCAGAATACTGGCTGCATTGCCCTGTTGTATACAAATACTTATTTTCTCGGCAAAATACAAGCCAGCATTCTGGTCACCCAATGCCTCCACCAAACGTTTAGCTAAAAGAGTAAGTTTTTAGAGTAAACATTCATCATCATCATCATTTCAGCTGTAGGAAGTCCACTGCTGGACATAAGCCTCCCTCATAGATTTCCAGATGCTTCGGTCATAAGCAGCCTGCATCCACCGTGAACGCGCGGCCTACCGATTATTATTAGGTATCGCCTCTATAAATATTAAATTTCAACTTGCTAGGTCCAACTGTTCCTCAGATAATCAGCAGTGTCACACAGACAGAGAGACGGTCAAGAAAGTGACCGTCTCTCTGTCTGCACGGAACCCTAAAAAGGAACCTTTTTCAATCCAGTGAAGTTGTACATCTCGTCGAGAAATATAGTTTCGTTAGTTAGGTCGCTGGCATTATAGCATTGTATTGAATTTTGCAAAATAAAAAACTTATTTTTGTTAGATCTGCACGAATTGTGCGTGCACAGGTACCTAGAGTCAGCTATAAATGACCGAGATTACAGTAAACGCTTAACTACTAAGGTACCGACAATAGGATCGAAATCTCATTCAGTCGTCAAGACGTTATTTGTCACTCTTTTACAGCCCCGATATTACTCTCGAAACTTTTCGTACTACCTATCCCTAGACATATTACTTTAGACCCTACTTTCATTGTAACAAGACAGAGTGGATAGTAAAAAACCCGGCCAAGTGCGAAACTCGCGCACGAAGGGTTCCGTACCACTGTCACAATTGGGTATGGAACTCTAAAATGGTTTACAACAACTTTGATTCAAAGAGAATCTGAAACTTGTAAGAAACTCTTTGGACAGTGAAGGCGGACTAGTATATTTGACAGATAGGGCAGCCATTTTGAATTCCATGACCAACTCGATTTGACTTGACCAATCAGAAGCGACCTCAACTACGCGACTAGAATTCCCTTGTAGTTTTTGAAACACGTTTGTTGTATGGGAGCCCCTTTTAAATAATTGCTTTGTTTTGTTTTTAGTATTTGTTGTTGTAGCGGCAACCGAAATACATCTTCTGTGAAAATTTCAACCTTCTAGCTATTACGGTTCATGAGATACAGCCTGGTGACAGACGGACAGACGGACGGACGGACGGACGGACGGACGGACGGACGGACGGACGGACGGACGGACGGACGGACGGACGGACGGACGGACGGACGGACGGACAGACAGACAGACAGACAGACAGCGAAGTCTCAGTAATAGGGTCCCGTTTTTACCTTTAGGTACGGAACCCTAAAAAGAAGTCTCCAAACGCAGAGAGCCCAATGTTAACCTAGTTAGTCCATACCACTTTAAATTGGAAGACATTTGCATCGGATGAATAAGTCGTATGTAGGAGGGAATTGACCGTCTCTTTTGTAAGGTGAGAAGCAGTTTAGAAATTTTTGATACGCCGATAGCTCATTCAGAGATCTTTTTAAAAACATATTTTATTAAAAAATGTATACATTTTATTAATTGCCCGCGATTTACCTGAACTAGGTACTCTGACTAAAGCAAATATTCAATTCGTGATGATCCCGTGGGAGTTACCAAAAATCCTTTCTTATCGGATGCCTAAATCATATAAAGAACAGACTCTACATCAAGGGTTCCCAAAGTGGGCGATAACGCCCCCTAGTGGGCGCTACAGGCCTAAAGGGGGGCGGTAAGAGACCCAGAAAAAAATAGCTAGGAGAACTCTTAGACACCGACTGAGCTCCCGACTCTTAACTACAACTTGTGAACATCGACAAATATTAATTAAGAAATTGTTCAAACTAACTCGGTTCGATTTTCTCTCAGTGTAGTTGTCATATCTGTCCTGTTTTATCGAATAAATAAAATAAAAATCATGTCAATAGGTTGCTCCGTTTCGAAATGAAAGTAGTTTAATCTCCGCTAATATAGCTTACAATCATTAATTTCATTTAAAGTTATAGTGGTTTTTAAGTAGGTGAATAAAGGGGGGCGCTAAAATATAATTTATTCTCAAAGTGGGCGGTAGACAAAATAAGTTTGGGAACCCCTGCTCTAAATATTTCAGCTCTCTACTATCAACAATTACGCACATCAGTCCGGACTGACTGATGGCTTAGCAGTCCTGACTGACCTATGAGCCCATACCGGTAGGCTTAAAGACATGAAATTTCTATTAATTTTTGTATGTAGCTCAAGGCTATTTTATTTAGAAAATTTATTTTCAAGGAAAAACAAGCCTTAATCGTAAACAATCAAAGGTACTTCGAAGTTCAGTAACGGAGTCAAGGAGAATATAGCATTGGAAGTTTTCACGGCACGAGACGTAGCTTGCGTAGACTTGCGAGTTCAAGCCTCGCCGCAATTGAAAATTTTTGAATGCTATATTTTTAATTTTCTAGACATGAAATTTGTATAGTGTGTTCTGTGTGGAGTGAAGGTATCCACAAAGAAAGGGATTTTGGAAACTCATGCGGGAACGGAATAGCTTTGCCGAAATACAAACAATAGAAAATCGGAATTTAATTTGACAATGTTAGTTGACACTGAAACATTGACATATAGTCCGCGTCTCCCTTATCTGCTGAATCCTAATACTTCAGATACATGGCTTGAGACGAAACCAACCTTTCACACTTGAACTTGTACAAGTGTAAATTTTATCGCCATTTCATTAGTCAGCTCTTGTCGGACAAACATGGTTTACTGCTTTTTATACGTACGACGACGGTAGAACGTACAGTCAGCAAAAGAACTTTATATTATGATCTGTTTTAAAACATAGATAAACATAAAAATATGTCATTTTGTGATTTTTTTTAACACGTCTTTTCCTCTCTCTCTCACATGCTCGGACGTATAGTCGGCTAAATAAATTTTACATTATGATCAATTTGAAAATGAAGTAAAAAAAACTATTAGGTAAGTATTGTAATTAAAGTTCCAAGTACCTTTTTATCTTTATTAATGAATCTTATTAGAAATTAAACATTTTTAAATATTAATTAATTAATTTATTAAATTATTTTAAAATATTTATTTTATTCATTATCGTAACTCTTTCACGCAGAGACCAACGAAGCACCAATGAGGAGGAACACTAACTTTTTATCTCGGCAGGGGGCGTTAGTCGACTAATCTTAGGTTTGAATTAAGAACTGTCAAACAGGTGATTTTTACAACTCTCGGCGCCAAATTGGCCATATCGGTCTCAGACCGATAGAAAAAAAAAACTCGGCGTTTTCATTGGTGGGGGACCATCATCAAAAAAAAAAAGATCATCCGACCCCAGCGCCATCTGCTCACAGCTTTGCGTGTGCCACCCCATTGAATTTTGCGTGATGGAGTAGTACCTATACATACACATAATCACACACAGTACGACAAAATGATAGTCAGCCCCTTTTTTAAATTTAATTTTGCATCTTGGTTTTTCTGCCATCCGTAAATTTTACATTTAGCTATGGTGCCATCGAACTGTTCGATTTATGACAAAATAAAACGAGACGAGAGTTAGGTACCTAGGTACTATATGATAGTAGGTAGTATAGGTAGGTGTCAATAAAACTAGAACATGTTATGGGTTGACTTTATCACCAGAAGATGGTTGAATATATGTACCTATTTGGTGGATAAGGGAAATGTCAGGATTTATCGATATTTTTGAAACAAACTGCTCAATACGGTATGGTTTGAATTAGTAACTAAAATAACGATACCCTAATTAATAGAAATCCGTTGAATGGTTTGGAAGATACGAGGGAATAAAGAATATTACAGACATACAAGATAGGCGCAAAAACATAATCCTTTCCTTGCAGTCGGGTAAAAAGTCATTGTAAAGTGTTGTTGGGTTAATCCTATGCTATGATAGGCCATCGCCCCCGGGACAGAGGATTCGATCTCCGTTCCGGGACCTTCCTGTGCAGAGGCTGGCAATTGCGGTGCAGCGTGGAAACGCTGCCAGCATATTGAGTGGGTGCGACCACGGCTCTACCTTGACCATTTTTGTTCTTATACATTTCTGAATTTATGTCTGATTTTTTGTCTTGTTTCATCCTTTTTAGGTTTTGTTTTTTTTTTTTTCGTAATCGGGTTACAGGTTTTAATTATTATTTTTGATCATTAATCAACCCTTTCGTCTGATTTCAGTATTTTTTTTTGTCTTTCCTACTTACTGGCTTTGGTACATCGAACACATCATGGAATCATCCAAGCAGTTTCCAATTCCTACGAAATAGGCTTACTGACATAGACGGGGGAAAACACAGTGTGCTACTTATCGTACTGAACAATAAATTAAAGCCCTGGCTATAAATGACACAAATAAAGACTCACCACATGAGCCTAATTGCCAATTCTGTTTTATTTACAACGTTCAAATATCAATTACTTATAGATACGATAAAGATTGATCAAGATTTGCACGGAACGACAATTTTCTATTTCCGCCGAGACGCGCCGTTGACTAAAATACTGCTTTTTATTGTTTCTAAGTAATAAGACCTTAGGATGACGGTTATAAAGGTGAACATCCAACGGCTTTCAAGTATGAGAATTATAGCTTGATATAGGTATAAAAAGCAATCCATTCTTGATTGTCTGTTTCTTATCATAAAATGAAGTCATTATTTTCTGTGACATTAAACTCACATTATGTACGTTTGAGGCTGCTTTCACGGGTTATGTTGCGTTGTAGTGTACCGTGAAATTGTTTATTTTATTATACCTAGTTATGGGGTAGTAAACGTATAGGAATGACAGTTTCTATGTCAGGAAAACAGGTTGGTTTATAGCAAGCCATTCATTCATTCACATATTTTAACATCAGACATAAAGGCTGCTACATCGGTCAGTAACGTAGCAGCAGTAATACAACGATCAACTGCAATCGAATCGAATGCAACTGGCGCGATCATTACTTGGATGGTTAACCGATAATGTGTGTGACAAAAAATAATAATCTCGAATTTTTTCGTGTTTCGAAAGGTACGTTAAGCAGTTGGTTCCGGTTGTCATCACTGATAGCAGTCGTTAGGTCAAGTTAAAGGCTCTAGAGCGTCCTGAAAACTCTACACTGGGTGAACCACATAACTAAACGGAAAAACCCGGCCAAGTGCGAAACTCGCGCACGAAGGGTTCCGTACCACTGTCACAATTGGGTATGGAACCCTAAAATGGTTTACAACAACTTTGATTCAAAGAAAATCTGAAACTTGTAAGAAACTCTTTGGACAGTGAAGGCAGACTAGTATATTTGACAGATAGGGCAGCCATTTTGAATTCCATGACCAACTCGATTTGACTTGACCAATCAGAAGCGACCTCAACTACGCGACTAGAATTCCCTTGTAGTTTTTGAAACACGTTTGTTGTATGGGAGCCCCTTTTAAATAATTGCTTTGTTTTGTTTTTAGTATTTGTTGTTGTAGCGGCAACCGAAATACATCTTCTGTGAAAATTTCAACCTTCTAGCTATTACGGTTCATGAGATACAGCCTGGTGACAGACGGACAGACGGACGGACGGACGGACGGACGGACGGACGGACGGACGGACAGACAGACAGACAGACAGCGAAGTCTCAGTAATAGGGTCCCGTTTTTACCTTTAGGTACGGAACCCTAAAAAGAAGACAGTAACCCAGGCCAGCTACTGGGTTCGTGTATACACTGACATTAACTCAGCCTAAGACGGGTCAGCACTATATCTGCCTGCATGCATGCCATAGTTTTGAGCTGTGCAATGTGCATAGATACAGGATATACGGTTCTATGGATGTAGATTAAGTACTATTTTAGTGTCTCTATCTCAAAAGCACAGTTTGGTATATCAACCGTCCTTTAGTTTGATGCGACATCAACTAATGTCAAGGCTCAGGTTTAGATGTGGTTTGGGATGCTGTGATAAAGACTTTATTGTCTTACGGTAAATTTCCTGGCTCTTTTCATTGCTTCTCGAAATGTTTTATGTTTTCAGCTTACCTTTATGCCTTTTCCCCACAGGACAGGCTCAGCCTATGTGTGGTGGATCCGATAAATTGTTTACTTGGACACTTGTTCACTTTTTGGTATATTTTTTTTTTTATTTCTTCAACTTTCAGGATATAGTTTCTTTATTATAGGTGTAGGTATATGTTGTGTTCTGAGAAGTAAGAATCCTCTGTATTATTAAATGCAATGAAAGGTCGCGCGGGTTAAGCAACGCTTGGCGTGGCAATTACTTGGATGGGTGACCGATAATTTGTGTGGCAGAAATTCATTTTCTCGAGCTCCTCCATGCTTCGGAAGGTACGTTAAGCAGTTAGTCCTGGTTGTTATCTCTGATAGCAGTCGTTAGGTCAAGTTAGAGGCTTTAGGTCGATCTGAAAACTCTAACACTAGGTGAGCCACACCACTACACGAAAAGAAGAAGAAAAATGCAATAGTGGCAGTACGGTTACTTTACGTAAACAAACTTTATCATATTTCTTTACTCTTCGTGAAACAGAATTCTTAGAGAATTTAAACTAGATTTTTATTTCGACAAATGCTCGGTTTTATTTCTCAGTATAAATAAACACGGTTAACCTCCGGGCATTAGTTTAAGAGCTTTAAAATAAAAGAATTGCGCGATCCAACTTTATTACCGTTTTATAGTTCATCTCGTTGAATGTTTTTTTAAATTTCCACTTGAGTTTTCATGGTAGAGAATCCGAACAACTGATGACAGTGTAATAGGATTTAACCAGGGCCTAGGGGTACTAACTATTACGTAAACTGTAGTTTAACTGTGTCGGTGATTATAAAATAACTTTTAGATAATAAAGATTTTTCCCATACGGACGTTTGGGGATCCAAAGACGTGGTAGGTTCTAGTATAAGTTGAGGTGATGGTGTTGTATAAAGTCTTTGCAAGCATTAAGTTAATGATCGTAAATTCGTAAGCAAGCATGGCTGCCTAAGAGGAAACTTATGTTATGTTTTTTAACTAAAATACATTTTGAAATTACGTCGATGCTTCGACCGGGTTCCACCTGCCATGGTCGCGAACAGACGCGAGCTCGTGAAGCGATTAAAAATGACGAATAACTCTTAACTTCAATTCAAGAATTTAAAAACCTAAGTTAATATCGTACCTTCCTAAGTTATATATTACTAAACTAATTTTATTATCTACATCTATTTACTGCTGACTAGATGTGCCTTTAAATCTTTTAGGGTAGCTTTAACGAAATTAGGTTCGGTTTTATGCTAGGTCTTGTCTCGTAAATTGGCCATTTTCGAAATTAGGGAACTTTTTGGCTAAAACTTTTGTTTGAAGTTAGATAATGTGTTTTAAATTGATATTTAAACCTAGACATATTTTAACAAATATAGAAATTAGTCTTTTGGGTATTAATCGGCTAAGCCTAATTAGTTAGTTTCACTGGGCCTTTTTCCCACTTAGTCTCACAATTGGGCCATTGTACGTACGTGATTTCTTAAGCATTTTAAGACTCCGGATTGGCAAATGTCCCATGACTTCGGACCGTGGTGAGTCCTAGGACATGTCGGTTTCCTCACGTTTCCTCCTAAGCCTAAAAAGGTTCCAATGAGGTTTGGTGTTTGGTTTCGGCCACGGGTTGTTAACTCCCACCGGCCTCCTATAGTCAATCGGACTAGATTGCATCCCGACACAAAGGCTGGTGCAATCATTAACGATGATGGTTAAAACAGTCATTGCACTTTCACTCTCCAAGGCATTTTCCAATAAATTGTGTACCTAATCAAATCATCTTAGACAGCGTCATTAAAATAATCATGTGGGTATCTGTTTGTAAACATGTAATAGCTCTCATTTAATAAATGAATTTTGAATTTGAATCATTCCTTTTCTTTAGGGAATAAGATATATAAGTGCTAACTATAAGCAGATGAGACCGTGCGTCGCAACTTACTTATTCTGTTTCTATGTTTATTTCGTAGTTTTTATGTAAAACTATTTATTAGAAAGCAAGTAACGACACGAAAAACATCACGTAGGTAAGTAAATAGCAAAATATACTTTTAAAACAAATAAAACAATGAAACAACGAACACAACAAAATGCCCATACATTACCAACATACATGTTCACAAACAATATAGCTTATTAAAGTGAACATAATTCCGGCCCATTCTACGTTTAATATGACAAATTTTGTGGTTGTGGTTGCATCAGGTGCTATTTATGGGTACTTGTATTTGTATTGCATAGACATCGACAGAAGTGGGTACACTAGATAAGTAACGAGAACTGTACACACAGTGCTGATTCCACAAAGCCAGGGGTTTCTAAAAGGGTGCGGCGGCGCAATACGGCGCGCGCCGTAGTGAGAAGAGAGAGAGAGAGAGAAATAAAGCGAGGCGATGAATGTGATGATTTGATAATAATGAGAAATCATCTCTCTTAAAGAGAGGCGCTAAACTCAAACTTCCTCCAACTTGTTGCAACAACTACCAACAGCATGACTTGGCAGTATGTATATTTATGTTCGTTCTTGTGAGGGGGGGCGGGGGGGGGGGGGGTAGAGCGGCGCTGAGCTGGTTAATCCTTCTAATATTATAAAGGTAAAAGTTTACGTGCTGAACCGATTGCGATGAAACTGTGTAGATAGCCGAACACCGGGAGACAGGGTTACCAACTTAGCACTTTCGGTGCTAGATTTGGCACTATTTTCACAATTCCAGCACTGTAATTTAACATTTAGCATCTAGCACCTAATTTTGCACTAAACAGCCATCATTCTGATTTTTTTCTGGTCACTGTAGGAGCGAACTGTGATTGTTTTTAGTTGTGAATTTGTCAAGTCAAGTGTTTCGTGAACTATAAAACCTACAAAAACGGATATTCCTTTAAGCAAAAAGAAAGTTAAGTTCAAAATTACAGAAAAGAGTGGGAGAACGATCCAAAATTCAAAAAGTGGCTTAGGCCTGTGCTTGGAGATAGTTTGAAAGCAATGTGTGTATTTTGCAATACAGAATTTAATGCGAGAATATTTGAAATTAAGCGGCATTCGGAATCAAAAAAACTAATAGAAAAAATTATGTAAAAAAATAGCACTATTTTTTATTTTTTTCATTAATCTAGCACTATTTGAGATGTCATTTAGCACCCACCTAAGACAAAGACCTGGAGAACATAATATTTCCGTGGAAACGGCTCTTAAGCGGGTAAAACTGCGGATAAAATAATATAATACCTACTATCATTTACTATTGTTTAGTTTTAGTTAGTTTTAGGATTTTTAATTTTAGCATTGTTTTATTTGTATTGTTAATCTTTATAATATTAGTTTAGATAGATATAGATTAGTATAAGAAAAATCTGAAATATACCTACTATCATAATTAGGTACTACCTTATCTTGATTTTTTTTCTTTTACTAAAGTAATCTAGCCTAGTACCAAAGGGTATGTCTATGCTATACAAACGCCCGTAATAAAAAATGTGAAACGTACCTAATGTCAACATTGTGTCATGGAAATTATTCCCGCCTGTGATATTTATCTGGAACTAGCTGACCCCGCAGACGTTGTCCTGCTCGTTAAATAATACGTCATCGTCATACGTCATCGCTGAGTTTGATTTTGATTTTCCAGCTTTTCTTTTTAAATTTTTCCTGAATTTTTTTTGCTATAAACCTCACGGAGCCCGAGACCTTTCCAACGAATGCAAAACCGTGGAAATCGGTTCGTGCGTTCTGGAGTTATAGCGTCAGGAAGGAAAACCCAACTTATTTTTATATAGTAGAATGGGTTTTAGAATTATCATGTGAGAGTGTGCTTAAAGGTATAATTATATATTTTAGGGTACACACGGCTTTTGAGATTGAGAGAGTTAAGAAGCGCCATAGATCACTTCCTCGATCACCTTGTGTGTAGACAATCGTACATAGCCACTTCTAATTTTGGTGTAAACCCGACCCCAAAAAAATCCACTAAGGGCTACCCCTTAATTCATTTTTTACGTCATGGTCATGGCCTGACATTAAATGTGGATTTCCGATATTTTACCGACACCAAATACCTACCTACGTCAAATTGTTATAGGTACCAGTGATTTTTTTACCGGAGATTACGTTTAGGTATAGTTTTACTTGCCAGGGAAAAAAACTAAATCTCGCAAAATTTTGTAACCTACCTACTTACAAAACTCATTAAAGTCGAAACAATAACCGATCGTAATAGAAACAAAAGACGCTTTGTCTATATTCTGTACCTACATTCTTCAATATTACCGTCAAAGAATTAATTATTTAATTAACAACAGCTAAAATACCCATCAACACGTTTGAAAATAACAAACATTTACAATATTGTACCTATGTAATATCTCGGAACAATTTTCGCTATAACGTAAATATTTACACATTTAACTCAAGCCTATCATTAATTTAATTACCAGCGCCAACAATTACGCAATCACGAAAGTGCGCCATTTTACCGGTATGAAAAATTTGTACCTTCCATTCCGCGCAGAGCGACACGATACGTGTATGGAATACAAAGATGCGGTTTGTTTTGCGTCGAACGAAACGCAATGTCACTTTCACTGCATTGCATGCTGAAATGGAATACCTGGTCGGATTAAGGCGACTTTACAATACATGCGTTTTTTTAGATTAAAAAAAAACATGGATATGTAAAAAGAACTATACCTATAACGAGAATTTCATAGCATGATAAAAAAAAAGATTTCGTGATGTTGAATGGCAATGTCATCTACATCTCTCATGATCAGGAAAGCTACCGCGGTTCTTCCGTCGGAATCGGGATCGGATTCATTTGACAGTTGACAGCCGAATTTCGAACCGCGAAAATTTCAAATCGGCGCGTCGATTACTCATATCGATACCGAAGCCAAATTGAATGAATGCAACACAGAGAGAATTGAATTGAATTAAAGATTTTGAAAGAAAATCTTCAAATCGACGGCTGACGGCCATGGATGCGCGGTTTTAAAATTGAAAACTCCGCTGTCAGAGATGTCAAACTACTGCGTCGGGATCGAGTTGCTGTCAACGAACCAACCGCGGTAGCTTTCCATGTCATTAGTAGGTACGCTTAAGAGGATAGTCTCCATTCTCTTTCTCCATACAAACGTAGTTTAAATTTTCCTCCCTGGATAAAGACATTAGAGCAAATATGATTATGCTATAAAACCTATATCTGTCATGCATGACAATGCATCTACCTTTTTATTTTTTTAATTTTATTATTTTTTTATTTTTTATTATTATTTTAATTAGAAAAAAAAGGTAGATGCATTGTCATGACAGATATAGTTTTTATGGCATAACCATATTTGCTCTAATGTCTTTATCCAGGGAGGAAAATGTAAACTACGTTTGTATGGAGAAAGAGAATGGAGACTATCCTCTTAACTAGTTTTGGTACGTTATTCATACACTGTTTGCATATATTAAAATATCAAGATGGTATACCTAATCTGATTACCCAACGGTTGCTGTATAAAAATATATTTATCATATTTGCCATCAAATTCTGGTACACCTAAATGAACAACTAGCTTCACGGCTTCACTCGCATAAATCTCGATCCCGTCGATATATCGGGTTTAAAAGTAGCCTATGTTACTCCTCGATAATGTAGCTTTCGATTGGTGTGAAAGAAATTTTGGAATCGGTCTAGTAGTTATGGAGTCTATTCTATTCGTTACAAACAAATAATATAGATTACTATAATAAGTAGGTATATATCGACGCAAGAAAACGAAAACGTAGTAACCGACAATAATGTAATTGCTCACCAGAGCCAAAACACTTTTCGTATTTTGAAAAATAAATCATATTTCGGTATTTGTAGATCCTAGAATAATCATATTGGGACAGTATCTCCAGATTAAATAGGAGAATCTATTACTGTGCATCAATTTTATTTAAAGTTATTTTAAAATGTACTTTTTGTCAGTTACAGCATTTGATATATTTTTTACAAGCAGAAGAAATGTTGTAACTACAGTCCAAAATGTATGACTACCATTGATCAAAAATGTAAAAATGATGTAACTGATTTCACTTTTTTCTACACCAGTGTAAATGCTATTAACAAGTTTAAGACTACTTTACCATCATAAATACAGTTAATTGTAATTGATTTGTTTATTATTTCCCTATACATCGATTACGATGCAATTGTCAGGCAATAAATAATAACAGACGAAAAACAGTGTGCTGACAAAATCACGGGCAGTAAGAACGTCGTAACCCGCAATAAGGATGTTTACATAAGCGACGTAACCCCACATGTAATGATTTTTACTAGAACACATTTGACTTATTTAAAAACAACAAAAAATCACCGATTTTTTTGTTAGTTACAGCATTTTGTAGTCATAAAAAATGACACTCAACGTTACTTGTGAAAATCTTAAAATCGTTAATATTCATCGTAGAGCTATGGGACCTACACCATTCGACGCACAAAAAATCGCTGATTTAAATGACGTTAAAAAAGCATTTTAGCCAAGGGTGTCGGTTACTACTTTATCGTTTTCCCTCGTCGATATAATATAATAATATGATGATATTTGATTGGCACGTATACATATATAGAGCATATCAAGCTGCTACTTATAAATAAATGTTATTATGGCCACAGCGAAAAACTTTTATGTCAGGTATTATTTATTGTATTTAGAGTAGGCGCTAGAAGAGTTATTCGTTTACATCTTTAGAGCGCTTTTTTCTGAATACTGATATATAAAATGGTATTCATACTTCCAACTAGGTAGGTACAGTAAAAATAGTTTTTCTTAGATATTTGAGTAACGTTTCGGTATTTTTCTTCCGGTACAATGCGATGATTCTCACTTGAATATCGAGTCTGAGTATATCTGAGTCGATTTGCTTTAAAATGAAATGTCATGAAGTCAATCATTTTTGTGGACAACTCGTACTTGACCAGAAAAAAACTATATCAGTATAATAGTGTTCATATATGTCTGGGATACTTTAACATATAATATTAGGTACCCAGAATGAGGTGAGGTTAAACATGAAAACGAATAAACTCATATATTCTAATCTAATTGTAATATTTTTGTTGTATTCTCAACTGTAATATTTTTTAACCTCTTTATTTGAATTACGTTTTTTTTTAGAATTTTTTAAAGAAATTTCAAATACCTAGTTTTTTATGTATACGGTTCGTTTCACAAGCAGAGCGCCTTTGCAATGCTAATGTGGTGACACTCAATCAATGAAAACAGTTCCAAATGAGGAACCGTTTGATTCCATTGATAATTGCGAGGTTTTGTCAATAGTTCCTGACGCTTTGCGTTTTATTTAAACGTTTGATTTTACGTGGAATAATAAAACTGGAGAAGATTACATAGCAGAAGATAGATAGATAAAGTGACGCTTCATTGTACGAAAACTAAATGAGAAGATACAAACAAAAATTAAAATCATAACCCTCCTTTTTTCGTAGGCGGGTAAAAACTTAGTCAGCGCATAGGCGATTTTGTCGTAGATGATTTCTTTTAGGCAACAAATTAACGGTCATGACATAAGAAAGGTGTGGTGTTTTTGAACTTACGGCATGCTTACGGCTGATTTGATTTCTTTTCAAACACAGTGACGTTTTTATTCGGTGGTGTTACATTTTATTGGTAGGTTTTGAAAAATCAGCCCTTAAAATAAAGGTAAATTGTGGTTTACGATTTATGACGTTTTAAAAAAAAACTACTTAATAGATCTCGTTTAAACCAATTTTCATTGGAAGTTTGTATAGTAATGTACATCATATATAATTTTTACCTCTATCATTCGATTATTTTAGAAGTTACATGGGGGGGGGGGGGGGGACACACATTTTACCACTTTGGGAGCGTCTCTCGCGCAAACTATTCAGTTAAGAAAAAAATGATATTACAAACTTCAATATCATTTTTGAAGACCTATCCATAGATACCCCACATGTATAGATTTGATGAAAATTTTTTTTCGAGTTTCAGTTCTAAGTATGGGGAACCCCAAAAATTTGGTACTTTTTTCTATTTTTTGTATGAAAATCTAAATGTGGTTCACCGAATACATCTACTTACCAAGTTTCAACACTATAGCTCTTATAGTTTCGGAGAAAAGTGGCTATGATATACGGACGGACGGACAGACGGACAGACAGACATGACGAATGTATAAGGGTTCCGTTTTTTGCCATTTGGCTACGGAACCCTAAAAATAGTGGATAAAATATGAAATAAGATTGCTTTAATTACAGATATAGACCTATGATGTCGTGACGTCAACAGACCTAAAACATTTTAGGACGTAAGTTATAATTTATATTATAACTTTATAATTTATATAACGTTATAATTTATGTTATACCTTACGTTCTAAAATAGGCTAAAATTTATATTAAGTTAAAAATAATGTTCATAATAGGTACAGATATAACTAAGTTAAAACAGTTTATTATTTTCTATTTTATTACTATCAGAACTTGTTATTGGACAGTAAGGTTTTTAAGTAGAAAAGTAAAGGGCAACACCTGAATTAAACACTGTTAGCCTTATTAATAAACGCGGAGTAAGGTTGTAATAGGGAGAACATGCTTTGTCTTTTTCCGTGACATGAACGTTCAAAGTTGACAGACAGAAACAAAAAATGGTAAAATTATTCCAACCTTACTCCACGTTTATTAATAAGGCTGTGTAAGAGTGGCGCGTAACTGAGGATCTTTATTGGGTAATTTTGTTCAATTTCCAAAAATCTCTTAGTCCCACTTATTAATTATTTATACTGACAACACAGATCGATACAACTTTGTTTTCCCTATCGTCTGTTTTTATGAAATTTTAATGTGACATCTCTAAATAGGTTCTTTAAATTTTAAAACCTAAAGCTTAGGATGTTTCCAGTTCAGAATATTATCATTTTAATTTAATCCATTTTCCATTTTAATGGAAAATTAATTATGCGGACTTAGGGATTCATCCATTACTCGTTATCATCATCATTCGAGTGATGTTTCCGGTTTGCATCCCTCTCAAGAGCTCGGGATCCATGTACAATGTAAAATATAATTTGTCATGTACAAAATAAGTTGTTTTAAGTCATCTCATCATCCGAGCGTGGTTCCCGGTTGCATCTCTCTCGAGAGCCCGGGGTCCGCTTTCCTACTTTTACGTCTCCACTTCGCACGATCTTCGGCATCCCGTGTAGTGAGGCCATTTGCACGCATATCCGATCTTACAACGTCAAGCCAGCACTTCTTGGGTCTTCCCAATCTGCCGCGGCCGGGCGGAGGCGCCATAGCAAGACATTTGTTTCCCACGTAACTAGCCGGTTTTCGTAGAACGTGGCCGTACCACCGTAAGCGGCATTCTTGCAGTTTGTCTGCAATGTCTCGGACATGAAGGCTGCCCCTGATGCGGGAGTTTCTGACGCGGTCTTTTCGCGTCACTCCACACATCCAGCGCAGCATCTTCATCTCCGTGACACGCAGCTCCTGCTTATGTCGCTCAAGCAATGGCCACGCCTCACTACCATACAGAAGATCAGGTCTAATGATCGTTTTATAGACCTGTCCCTTCAGTTTAACCGGCATTTTCGGGTTACAGATGACACCAGTTACCTCTCGCCACTTGGCCCAAGCTGCCGAAATGCGGGACTTGACGTCACAATCGATGTCGCCGGACTCGTGAAGCACAGATCCCAAGTACTTGAACTGGTCTGTCCGCTCGACCATGTGACCGTCTACGCAGACAGGTGTGGGATCTGTGGTATTGCTAGCCAAGTATTCGGTCTTCGCTACGTTTAGTTGCAAACCGCCGTTCTCAAGTGACTCTTTCCACGCATTTACACCCCTTCCAAGCCGTCCCTTATCCGAGTCCGCTAGCGCAATATCATCAGCATACATGAGCATCCACGGGGGCTGCTCGTGTGCGTCTCGGATGACTACGGACAGTGTGTCCAGTATTACGGTAAACAGAAACGGACTTAGAACGGATCCTTGGTGGACTCCGACTGTAATGGGGAAAGATTTAGTGTCACCAACAGCAGTTCGCACCACAGAATCGGAATTTCGGTACATGTCCCTGATGGTTTCAATATAAGTTTCTGGCACCCCTTTGGACCGCAGCGCCCACCAGATAATCACGCGAGGAACACAGTCGAAGGCCTTCTGCAGGTCCTGGAACAGAAAATGCAGAGGCGTATTCTTCGTTCTGTATTTCTCCATAACGATCCTTAGGGCGAAAACAGGGTCCATGGTACCATGACCGGGGCGGAAACCATACTGGCCCTCCGAGACAGTGCACTCCTGCCGGATCCGAGAGTCAACTATACGCTCGTAGAGCTTCATGGTGTGGGACATGACCTTTATACCACGATAACTTCCACACTCCTGCACAGATCCCTTGCCCTTGAACACTGGAGTGATAACACTCAGTCTCCATTGGGCGGGGATTTTGCCGGTCTCGAGTATGCGGTTAAAAAGGTTGGTTAAGAGTTAACACCACGAGAACCCATAGCCTTCCATACTTCGATGGGGACTCCATCGGCGCCGACAGCTTTTTACAATACCTAGCCTAATTTATATTTTGTTCACAACATAGGTTAAATATATTTTTAGATATATTTAGATTTAAGTTCACACGACGTCAATTAAAGCTACACTTAATTAGACATCAGTCAGAAATAATTAATCTCCTGCCGCGGCGTGGCTCTTATAAAAATTTCACGCCGCAGCGTGTGTCTTAGCGAGATGGTTAATATCATAGATTCATTAAGTTAACAAAATTTATTAATTACTTATCACGATACAAATACAGATTGCGAAAAGATTTTGGTGACGTCAGCAGATGTAAAGGTACGAGTTAGCAACGGGCGACATGAGGCAGCAGCGGACGACGTGTCGCGACGACACTACTGGTTTCTATGTATTTCTATGAAACTCCCTACGCTCGCTCGACGACGCGTTTCTAGCTTTGTGTCGCTGACTATGTAGGGAGTTTCATAGAAATACATAGAAACCAGTAGTGTCGCCGCGACACGTCGCGTTCGTCCGCTGCCGCCTCATGTCGCCCGTTGCCAACTCGTATCTTTAGGCTCATTTCAGACGTCACTGGACGCTTAAGGTCACTCTTCCTCCCTAGTGGCCAACTTATTTATCCAAGGAACTGAGTTACGCGCTACCGCAGTAGTTAAAGAAATGAACACTACGTGCTTGGTTTTAAAACGCTCTAGAGGAAATTTAGTATCCTTTAAGGGCTTAAGTTTTCTTTGTAAGTAATAAAAGTTCCTTTATTTATTAGTAGGTTGGCTATTTAGAAGCTAAAATACCATTGACCCACTTAGCTTCGCTTGCGCCAGCTACAGTTACTTTTCAGGGTTTTTTATCTCTAAATTCAGATACAATTCATTTTGTAACGTATTTGCAAAAACTGCAAAAAGAAGTATAAACGTGCAAGTACGTAATACTAGGACTTAATTGTAAGTAGGTACTTTTAATATATCATATATCATCATCAATAATATCATCGCATTAATTTTATAAACCACTTAAAAACCCTCCGCGTGGGTCTTATGAGCAGGAAGACCAAACCAAAAAGTAGTCTTGGAAGAAAATGGTCGTAGTCTGTGTATATTCGTTGCACCTAGTTGTACATTCACGTAATACTATACGTAAATGTACGTACAACTATTAGTATTTTAAAAACCGGCCAAGTGCGAGTGGGACTCGCGCACGAAGGGTTCCGTACATTTTTAAATTGAATGAAAGGAAAATTGCGATTAACGCTTTATGACGTATTAAAAAAAAACTACTAGCTAGATCTCGTTCAAACCAATTTTCGTTGGAAGTTTGCATGGTAATGTACATCATATATTTTTTTTAGTTTTATCATTCTCTTATTTTAGAAGTTACAGGGGGGGGGGGGACACACATTTTACCACTTTGGAAGTGTCTCTCGGGCAAACTATTCATATTAGAAAAAAATGATATAAAAACCTCAACATCATTTTTCAAAACCTATCCACCTCACATGTATAGGTTTGATGAAAATATTTTTTTTAATTTCAGTTCTTAGTATGGGGAACCCCAAAAATTCATATTTTTTTTCTATTTTTGTGTGAAAATCTTAGTGCGGTTTACCGAATACATCTACTTACCAAGTTTCAACAGTATAGCTCTTATAGTTTTTGAAAAAAGTGACTGTGACATACGGACGGACAGACGGACAGACAGACAGACATGACGAATCTATAAGGGTTCCGTTTTTGCCATTTGGCTACGGAACCCTAAAAAACCTCCGCTGTCCTGAGCCTGTCTTGAAAAAAAATCTCGCTTGTCCGTCTGTTTCATTAGGTGTGAATCTGTACAGAAAGAAGCTATTTCAAAACAAATCCATTAATAAGTGATATTTATTAAAATAAATTGAAAAACCCAACTGATTTCTGTGACCAGACCTCATCAGCATTCACTACATAATTGACCACATTGCGTAAATAATTGGCAAGATTCTGAGTAAAGATATAATTAATATCCAAATTTGAAACAACTTATGTGTGTACGAGCAGCATGTGAAACTAACAAACTTCTGCGGTACACCGCTTAACACGTTTTCCCAATGGTTTCACTGCATTTTGCTTTGTGTTAAAGTCGACGACGAAATTTTGTAATGAACCGCAAACCTATGAACTAACCTTTTATTTTTATAGTTCTACCTATTACTGGTTAGTTTATAGTTCAACTGAAATGGCTGAATATTAAGTTTAGTTAATTATATTTACACAATCAACATAATCAACTATCACATATTTATTAAACCTAGGTATATTAATTAAAGTTTTACATTTTAACTAATATAATGTTTATGTGTAGTATTACGCACAAAAATAAATTGAGCTTTCATGCAATGTACCGATTAATTTTAGCACAATTTAAGACGCAGTTTTGGTAACATTTCAAATATATAGGTATCAACGGCCCGCTGTTTACGTAAACCGCGTGTCATACGCCCGCTAAGGGCGCTCGCCCACGGCGACTTTTTGTAGCGATGCAGTCGCGCGTTTAGCATACGCGCGACTAACGCGTGGTAGTCGCATTTGTAACGCGCTACAGTAGCGATGTTAACGCACTACCAACGCGCTACTGCAGCGCGACTAAATCGATCGTGTCGGACGACATCGGGGAAAAAACGGAGGGAGGGGACTGAATTGCGCTTGCATCGCGACTGAAGCGCGATGGTATCGCGTTTGCATCGTTACTGAATCTGAGCGCCCTGTGGGCGAGGGCTCACAGCTAGCGACCGCTTTGCGACTGTATCGATGCAGAATCGCGTTAGTATCGCTACAAAAAGTCGCCGTGGGCGAGGGGTCTAAGGTCATTTGTTAGTAGCGTACATCTCGCTTGCAGGATGCGTTAAGTAAAATAGATTAGAATAGAAAATTGGGTTCACGATATTATGTGGCAGATGCGTGTGGCGACGAAGACGACGTTGCATTTGGTAAACCCTCGGATTTCATGTGATCATAGGTAACCTAAAATAAACCCGATTCACCTCATCTGAGCGATTTTCCCGATTGCATCCTTGATGGGAGCCCGGGGTCCGCTAAAACCCCAAATAATTTGGGGTCAGCACAGTAGGTAAGTCATCATTGACTATACCTACTGCAAATAGATTTGGCAATACTTTTACGGTCGGCCGTTTGCCTGACACCAACCCTCTTAGGGACCAAGCCGTTTACCCGCCACCGCGCGGGGAGAACTTAAGGTTTGCTAGTCTTCCTCAGATCCCTTAGTCGCCTTTTACGACACTCATGGGAAGAGATGGTGTAACCCTATTCTGTACCGAGGATACACGGACAAAATAAACCCGATTAATAGTTCAATAATTGATAATAATTTTAAAAATATGTTTATTTCCACAAACTTAAAACAACGCGAAACCACACAGAAACAAAAAAAAACTAAGCATTGACTTTTAAATAGACCCCTCTAACACATGCAATGAGCTATAAAAAAGGAAACATTTACATGAATTGAAATCTTTATCCGTTTTAAAGTCAAATAAAATAACAACAGAATTCCTTTTATTTACTCCGATTTGCTCCAATTTGACGTGCCTTGCATAAAAAGAGACCGCTCAAAGAACAATGAATAAATCTTGACATAATAAATCTTTTAGAGCCAAACAAAATAAAATAAACATGTTTTATTTAGTACCTAACTCTCCCTTTCTTCACATACCTATCCCATTATTGTAATGAAGCAATTTCAAATCGCTTGGATTTACAATATCGTCGTCATTTATATTTGTTTTTTCGTTGTTTTCCAGATTCAAATAGACAAGCTGATGTAATCGTGTGTCTGGCGTATTACAGTTAAGCTAATTTTATAATTAGTAGTATTAGTAATAGTAGATAAAAACGATATTTATAAGATCCTAAAAACCGAATATATAGCTAGTTTTACTGTAGTTTGGCTACGCGACTTCATTGTGTATAGGTATACTTACCTACCTTTAGAGGTCATTTTTAGGGTTCCGTACCCAGGGTAAAAACGGGACCCTATTACTGAGACTTCGCTGTCTGTCTGTCCGTCTGTCTGTCACCAGGCTGTATCTCATGAACCGTAATAGCTAGACGGTTGAAATTTTCACAGAAGATGTGTTTCGGTAGCCGCTACAACAACAAATACTAAACACAAAAAAAAAAACAAATATTTAAGAGGGGCTCCCATACAACAAACGTGTTTCAAAAATAACAAGGAGTTTAGTACAATGTGAGGTCGCTTCTGATTGGTCAGGACAAATCAAGTTGGTCATGGAATTCAAAATGGCTGCCCTATCTGTCAAATACCAGTCTGCCTTACTTACCAAAGATTTTCTTTGTACAAAGGTTTTTTTTTTTTTTGATTGATTCGGTCGTTTGATGGGAGTAAGAATCGAAGATAAATATTTCATATTTTCCTATAAAATTTAAAAATTGGTTGTTGTAAACCATTTTAGGGTTCCGTATCCAATTGTGATAGTGGTACGGAACCCTTTGTGCGCGAGTGTCGCACTTGCCCGGTTTTTGTATTTTGTGAATCTATTTATTTAAAACATAACTTTTTTTAAATATTGATATTATAGTCACTATAAGATGTTGTTAGATTAGCTAATTACGTAAAAAAAAACTCTCGGGGACTGCCGCAGTAAAGCTATTGCATAGCATTTTTTATCAACTTATGCAATTATAATTATTTATTTTTTTATTTCATTCACAGCTCAAAGCCCGCGATAAGCTATGCAATATTAGCTTAAAAGTCCCTTAAGAAGAGAAGTAAGAGAACAAAGGGTTATAAGACGTAAGAGAGATTTTCCCATGATGTTACATGGGGTTACTGTAGATTACGTCTATCTGAGGATGGGAAGTCACATTGAATTTAAAATCAATTACGTATTGTTCTACAGGAATTATACGCGGCAGTACTTCTGTAGATACAGTCTGACCCTAATTTTATGTTTATTATGTAGTTAGAAATATTTCACAAGGAGAATTCCATTATCAAAAAATCTCTCTTGGCAGGATTCGAACCTGTGCCCCTAGCTTGCCGAGCGAGTGCGCCTATTGCGCCATACGGGAATTAACGCTTTCTCCTTGTTTTATTTATGTAGTTATTATATTTATGAAACTACCTAAGTACCTAATATATTGTATTGTTGCACGGAATTTCCTGACACAAGTACCTATTAACACTTAGAAGAAGGTTCCAAAAGGTGTACAAGGTTATCTAAATAAAAATAAAAAAAAAAAAAAAAAAAAAAAAAAAATTGTATGATAAACAAAAATGATTTCATTTGATTTGATTTGTGACTCGAGCTTACCTAACCTACAAACATTTCTTACAGAACACAAACATGGCATCCATCCGTAATATTAGCAAAATTCATTCAAATGGAATCCGTCGTCCGCTTCCAGTTAGCTAGTGAAAGTAATTCTTTGTGTATAGTTGTTCGGGTAAACAGATACGATGTCTAACAATTCTAACTTGGCCACAGGTTAGCAAATAGCTAGTACGGCATATCGTGTAAGTTAAGGTCATTTTGTAAACTTTCCAATACATCTTACTACTTTGTTTTACGTGTTAAAATGTTGAAAGTGTAAACTGTTGGTATAGTAAAAGGCACTTATTACTTAAGATGAAGCGATACATACTTCTTCTCCTTACAAATGTATAGTCGACGGTTTCGATACCTAACCTAATCGTTCTTCATACAAACTTAGTCGACTATTTCGTCTCTGGATAAAGACATTACAGCAAAATATATGTTTATGCCATATAATTATCTGCCATTTATGAATTCTGGTTTTTCTTAATTTTATTTCTATTCTATAAGAATATCTATATCTATACTCTATGCTAATATTACAAAGAGAAAAGATTTGTATTTGTGTGTGTGTGTGCGTCTGTATGTTTGTTATGAATAAACTCAAAAACTAGTGGACCGATTTCAATAATTCTTTCACCATTAGAAAGCTACATTCACCCTGAGTAACATAGGCTACTTTTGATCTCGATATTCCCACGGTAGCGGGACTTACGCGGGTGAAACCGCGGGACGCAGTTAGTAGTTAATAAAATTGTTTTAGTATTGGGCCGATTATTTTGTCGTATCTACTTAACTTTTTTGGTACATTGGTAACTTCATACCTACATTCATTGTAGGTATTTCAAAAATGTTTTCAAACACTCGTAGATATTCCAAATACTATACGACTTTAACATTTCTAATACCACACCAATACTAATGCACTTTGAATCTGAATAAAACTGTACGAAAGTTTTTAAAACGACAAGTTTTATGAAAAGGAAAAAGGAAAGTTTTAGGAAGAATACGAAACGGTATTATTTTGCATTTTTATCGCGAAGGAAAGAAAGTTGCAAATTTGAATGCAGCTATAAATTATTATTTATATCATAGTTGTACTTAAGAAATAGACTTTATAAGCATCTAGCTAGGTATATGTAATTAAAAAGTAATTTAGATAATCTTATGAAATTACGTAAACACTTTTACTTGCTACACTTCATAAAGTAGCTACTAACGGCCGAATACAGAAGCGCTACTCAAAATTTGAGATCTACTTAAACAACTGAGCAGCTCTCAAACTCGAAAAATCTCATACTAATTTTAAATTTAGAAGCTGCTCAATTATTTAAGTAGCCCCCAAATTTTAAGTTGCGTTTCTATATTCGGGTTTATGTCACTTATGCATTTCCTAAAGATGGGACCATTCCAAAACGATTTTAACAGACAAAGACCAATTGTCGAATCGCTCGTGCCACTTAGAGAGGTTTAAAAGCGCGATTTCAACTGATTTTCCTTCGATGTCGGAACGTCGGACGTCGAATAAAAATTAGTAGAAGTTGAGCTATTTAATCAATGATTTATGGCACAATTAATCAAAAATTAAGCTCCTGACGGATAGCCAGACAGGCGCTAGGCATGTCTTTGATTTCTGGTTCCTTAAAACTTTAAATTAACGCTAAGAAACCACTAGGAAGTCGGCTCGGATCTTGTTTCACTGCCGTCTCCCTTCTTCTAGATGAACTACCTTCAAATTATGACCCCGATAATACCTACTTATTGATTTGAATGTTTTTTTTTGTGCTGTGAAAAATCCCAAATCAATGACTTACATAGCTTACATAGCACCCCTACCCAATAGGGGTGTATGTAGGTGTGTGTGTCTGGGGTTTCAAAGGTTGTTAAAAACTTTGTGGTAAAATTCAAATTCTACATAACTCGTGACATATAAACCGTGGCCTCTAAAACGAAATGCAAACAAACGTCACTTTTCTAATTAACATTGGTGACTTGAAAATCATTTCTGTAAACATGCATAGAAAGTTAGGCAGGTTATTATTAGTATACCTACCTGCCATCTTTGGTGTCGATTCTTTTCACCAAACTTTGAGTCATGCAGCAGTCATAACAACTAGATATTATGAATGATCAGATTCACTTTTGACACCGTTTCTTTATTTACCTACAGTACGTTTTTTAATTTCAGACTATAATCTGACATTTCGACTCCTTGTATTTGACACTTTTCCTTCAGGAAGATGTGTCAAATCGTAGTCTACAATTCAAAAACGAAATATATACCTAGACAAAATTATATTATAGAACTTTACCCGAGTAAGTTCTGATCCCGTGGGAATTTCCAAAAACAAAATGAGACAAAACACAAACATTCTCCAAATTTCATATCTCCGGGACATGTTGTTTAGGGTGTGCGTTGATTTATAATTCAGTCAATCACTCAGTTAGGAATTTGAATTTTATATGTATGGATTGAAAATTTATTTTTTTGAATCGGAATCCGGAACCCGGCCCACGAAGCATAATTAATTTAATTAATCCTGTGAACAACACACAGTGCCATCTAGCCCCGTGGTAAGCTACTAAGCTTGTGTTACGGTGATTAGACAACGGATATAATACATACATTTATTTTTCTTTAGTAAATACATACATATTATACATGTCGTAGGGAGGTTGCTGATGTCGTCAGGAGGGTGCTTTACTTCTGTATTTGCTATCTTATATCTCCTAGTGGGCATACTTGGGTTTCTAGTAGGCGTACTTGGGTAGATGTCGGCTCAATGAAAACAACTATGATGGGGTACTGGGTATAATTAACATTCAAATCATATCGTAGCTAACAATTAATTCACATAGAAAGAATACGGAACGCGAGACAGTTTCTACCAGCCATTACGACCGTCCTCAGATGAATCATATCCGTTGCTTAGCAACCAACAACCACAACACGTCGCTGCTGTAGACTCTGTCAGTGTCACAAATAACACTGGCGATCCGATTCTTCTAGTAAGGAGTTTGGTTAGCTTATTAGTCCACACTCCGACATACATAAAAAAATGAAAAGCGGCACAACAACGGTGAGTCACTGAAAGTGCTGCGTGATGATCGACATGATTGATTTGATGACAAATATATTATCGGGGTCTTTCAATAGTAGGTAATTAGAAAAGCAGATTTCCAATTCCAAATTCCTTAATAATGAGTTTAATACTTCATAATATAAATAAAAACTACAAATGTATTTATAAAGAAATACAGATGATGGAACAGAGAAAGAAAAAAAGAAAACAGAACTTAAACAAATTTTGATAGTAGGTACGATTAAAAATAAATACAATACCTAAACAGAAAAAATAATAACAAATTAAATTATTTTAGGTATAATACTTTATATTACAATCTTCATACACATAAATCTAAGAGTAGTATTAAGAAAAAAATAGGCAAGTGAGTGCCTAGTCAGGCCACGCGCAGTATAGGGTTTCGTAGTTTCCATAAAATAACAGGAATTGCAATTTTAAAAGAGCTATCTAATAATACCCCACAAAAAACAAAAACTCATTACCCATTTTACATGTGGCGAAGATACCTACTCTAAAAATTATTTCAGTTTTTTTTATTGTACTACTACTTTTCGACACGACTAAATTTAAGTACACTCGTGCAAAGTTACAGCGTCTTAGTAGATATTAAGCGTCTCTAGCAAGCTAAACAGCGTATAGGAAATGAAGAAACTATAATTTAAACTATAAACGACGACCTCTGTGGCGCGTCGTGCGAAAGCGCGACTGCAATGCAGGAGGTTGCGGGTTCGATTCCCGCCGGGTGCAAGTATTTATGCTTATAGAATAAATATTTGTGTCTGGTCTGGGTGTCCCTCTATGTATAATATGTATGTATTAACAAAAGAAAAATAAATATAAGTATTATATCCGTTGTCTAGTCACCGTAACACAAGCTTAGTCGCTTACCACGGGGCTAGATGGCGCTGTGTGTTGTTCACAGAATTTATTATTATTTACTTTTTCTTTGTTTTTTCTCAGCTTCAAGCCGGTTTTAATGCTAATTACGGGCATAAGCCAAGTAAATTAGCATGTATATATTTCTAATTAGTTGTATTTTGTTCTGTCATATTTGTACTAAGGGGGGGTGGATTTTCTTCTATTTCTAAAAATTTCCTGACTATGCGACATGTATTTAAAATTGCCGCTTTTTGTAATTGTACATATGTACTATCTTTTAAGTTAAGTAGTTTGAGGCTGTTGTGAAGGTGTTTAGGGATTACCCCGGTCGTTGATAACACTATTGGTACTATGTATACTTTATCCTGTCTCCATATTCTGCTAACTTCGTCTTTTAAATCTGCGTATTTGTGTATTTTTTCAGTTATTGTCTTAGTAATGTTGTGTGTATTAGGTACAGCGATATCTATTAGGTAGGTAGTTTTATGTAATTTATCTTGTAGTGTAATGTCTGGCCTATTGTAATGAATAGTTCTGTCTGTTAATATGGCTCGATCATAGTACATCTTGAATGTTTCATTTTCTAGGATGGTATTAGGGTTGTATTTATAGTATGGTGTGTGACTGTCTGGTATGAGGTTGTGTTGAATGGCTAATACTTGGTGAATGATGTTGGCTACCTGGTTGTGCCTATGAGTGTAATCAGTTTGCGTGAGATGTGGGCACGCTCCTGTTATGTGTTGGATGGTTTCGGAATGGATTCGACATTTTCGACACTTATCATCGGTTGCTGTAGGGTCTTTTATTATAAATTTTCTGTAATTTTTGGTGTTTATTATTTGGTCTTGGATCGCTATTATAAAACCTTCTGTCTCTGGGAACAATGAACCTATTTTTAAAAATTTGTTTGATGCTTCTTTATCTATAAGGGGTTGTTCAAGGTCATTGTAGTGTCGTCCATGTAGCACTTTTTTCCTCCATGACTCCATTGTAGTTTGTTCTGGATCTGAGATAATATTAGATTGTTGGTTATCTGTAAGGGTTTGATTTAGGTTTAACGGCGTATAGTTAAGATCATTTTGTCGGATTGCTTTGTGTAGGATGCTTGTATTAGATTTCTGTTTAAAAAATGTTTGTAAATTATTAATTTGTTTTTGCCAAAGATTCTGTATATTAATGAGGCCTCGGCCTCCGTTTTGCCTTTTAATAGTGAGTCTTTCTATTGCTGATTTTGGGTGATGGTTATTATGTTTTGTAAGTATCGATCTTGTAGCCCTTTCTATAGAAATGATATTAGTTTTGCTCCATTTAATGACACCAAAAGAGTAAGTAAGTACTGGGACAGCATAGGTGTTAATGGCTTTAGTTAAATTTTTACCGGTTAATCGACTTTTACATATGTTAGTAACTCTTCTCTTATATTCGTTTGTGAGTGTATTCTTAACTTGTTTATGGTCTAAACCTTTGAGTTGATTATATCCCAGGTACTTATAAACATCATTTGGTTCCATGGCTGTTATTATTTGATTTTGAGTGTCACCTTCGTCTACCGAATAGTCACCGCCGCAGACTTTACCTTTAACTATGTGAAGTGTCCTACACTTTTCAAGACCAAACTGCATGTTAATATCTCGGCTAAACTCAGATGTAACTTTAACTAATTTCTCCATTTCTTTGTTGGTTTTTGCATATAACTTAATATCATCCATGTAGACTAAATGTGTTACTTTAAGTTCAGAGCTAGTATGTTTTAGAGGAAATCCTGCACGTTGACTATTCAGTAGATGTGATAGGGGGTTAAGGGCCAAACAGAACCAAAGGGGGCTCAAGGAGTCGCCTTGATAAATGCCTTTTCTTATAGCGATTTCTCTTGTGACGATTTGCTCGGGATAACGATTGAGATGTAAGGTGGTTGTCCAATGAGGCATTATAGCTTGTAGGAACTGAATAATGGAGGGATTTATTTTGTAAATTTTAAGGACTTCTATTAGCCAAGAATGCGGGATACTGTCAAATGCCTTTTGGTAATCTATGTATGTACAATGCAGATTTCGTTTTTTAGTTGCAGCTTGTTTGTGAATAACAGAATCTATTATTAATTGTTCCTTGCACCCCATGTGGCCTCGTCGGCATCCTTTCTGTTCTTCTGCTAGTATGTTATTTGTTTCAGTATGTGTTCTAACTTTGTGAGTGATGGCTGATGTGAGTATTTTGTAAATAGTGGGCAAACAGGTTATGGGTCGGTATTGTGATGGCTGTGATGTATTATTAGTTTTAGGTAGCATGTATGTAATTCCTTTTGTAATGAATTGAGGTATATTTTGTTTTTGTAATATAATTTCTGTTAGATTCTTAGCTAAATATTTATGTAAGACCTTCAACTTTTTATACCAAAAATTATGAATTTTATCTAATCCAGGTGACTTCCAATTGTGTAATCTATCTGTGATATTTTGTAAATCTTCTATTGTAATATCTTCAAATTCCATCACGTCTATTGTTTCAAATCGAGTTTTTTCTTCATCTAACCATTTGGCTCCTGCATTATGTGTAACATCAGTCTCCCAAATGTTTGACCAAAACTGTTCTAATTCTTCTTTACTAGGTGTTTCATGGTGAGTTCTATTTGCATTGCTATTTTCTGCATGTGATTTTACCGTTCGTGAATTTAACTGTCTATAAAATAATTTTTCGTTATTTATGAACTGATTATTGTCTTGTTTTCGTTGTTGTGATTTTTTGAATCTTTTAAGTCTATGAGTCTTTAATGATAATTTCTGTTTAAGGGTATCTAAAAATTCTTCTGGGGTCTTATTGTTACTTTCATGCCTTGTGTGTAATGTGATATTTCTGAATATTGCTGTTACCCTATCCACTACTTTTCTTGACCTATTGTTTTTAGTTATATACTGCGTAAGTTTCCCTATGTCTGACCGTAGTTTGCTGATGTCCCTTTCTAATCTAATCTGCCAGGCTGGTCTTACGTCTGGAGTGTTTCTTCTAGGTCTCTCTTCGTTTGTAATTTTATAACCAAGTTCCTGTGATATTACAGTAGCAGTACAGTATATAAGTGTATGAATATCAGTTAAATTTAGGGAATCAGTTACGTGTTGACTCAATATTACGTTATTGAAAACATTTAGTAGTTTTTGGAGTTTAATGCTGTATTTCAATTTTGGTAACTTAGGTCGTGCTGTGGGATCCATTCCGGCATATAGTAATATACTAGTTTGAAGCTTTTCGTTAAGTTGTGCTATTGTTGAATCTAAATTAGTATCATTTGATGTCAGTGTTACTACTTCATTTTCGATAAATAAGCTGTTTGTTATTAGTGTTTCTGTTTGCGTGGACATTTCTGACATAAGGTCGCGATTTTGTGTTATTGGTATGTCTGTCCAGCTAAGTGTGCTTGGCTGTGATATAATTGGTAGGCTGGATAGGGTATGTGGGATGTTTGAGAGGTTGCATGGCTGTGATTCCGTATGGTGTGAGAGTGTGTTTCCTAAATTTAAATCTACATTATCTTCTTTATCTAACTCAATCCTAACTTCTTCCTGCAATCGGTTTAGTATTTCAGCACTAAGTAATTTATTGCGTATAATAACTCTTCTCTGGTCAGACAGTCTTTGTTCAGTTACGTTAACACCGGGGTATTTTTCCATGAATTTCTTATGTAGTACAGTTCTATAAGTTGTTAAATCTGTCTCTAATTTTGTGATGTAATAGTATGTGCGCATGATAAATGTATTAACGTCGGGTGACCATCTCATGCGCACTCTGGGCTTCCCAGCCTTCGTGGACGCAGGTAAAAAGGCCTCGGGGGCCTCCCGCGCAACAGCAAAGGAGGGATTTACGGAGTCTCTAGAGTCTTCGTCTGTCGGTACAGGTGTGGGTGCATATGATACGGTACTTGGGCTAAATGGTTCTATTGTAGAAGGGGAAGAGGGTGGATCTAACTGTTGTTGGTTGGCTGACGCATATTCGGGTGACCCGGTGGGAGCCCGCCTATTCAGCTCCTCACCACCGACGGCTCGTCCACTGCAACACCCAGCGTCGGCTCCAAGTGTGCCCTGGCGATAGCCCCCAGGTAGCGGCGTTAAACGTTTTTTCCTTTGTCTTGTCTCCATTATTTTTTGGGTTACCAGTGCCACGTTAGCCATCCAGTAGATGTAGATTATGTTGCCCGCCCCCCACGATGATCAGGTGTTCGATCAGGGCGTGTGGTTGGATTTTGGGGGGCTTATTATTATTATTATTATAATTATAATTAGCCTTATAAATAAACGTGGAGCTCATTTTTAGGGTTGCGTAGTCAACAAGAAACCATTACCTACCATGCTATTATAAAATGAGTTTTAAGTGCCAGACCTGGTTTAAACCATTATTTACAATGGCGAAATCATGGTTTGAACCAGGTCTGGCCTTAAAACTCATTTTATAATAACTAGGTAGGTAGGTAATGGTTTCTTGTGACTACGCAACCCTAAAAATGAGCTCATATAGTTCTCCACCACGTCAATCAACATTCTTTTTCCTTTATTCTGAACAAAGTACGAACCAAAATCAGTGCAATACAAATAAATAACAAACTCCGAACCACTTGTCTTAATACTTACAGCTTGCTCCGATTTCCAGAACCCCTGAGAATTCCGAACTTTGAGCAACTCAGTTCTAGTTCATTAATTTATTTACTTTACTACTCAAACCCCTTATTCGTAAATACTTTTCCTATATTCGTATAGGTAGGCATACAAAAAACTTTTCGACCTTTTTTAAGGTTCCGTACCCAAAGGGTAAAAACGGGACCCTATTACTGAGACTTCGCTGTCTGTCTGTCTGTCTGTCTGTCTGTCTGTCCGTCCGTCCGTCCGTCTGTCACCAGGCTGTATCTCATGAACCGTAATAGCTAGACAGTTGAAATTTTCACAGAAGATGTATTTCGGTTGCCGCTACAACAACAAATACTAAAAACAAAATAAAACAAATATATAAGAGGGGCTCCCATACAACAAACGTGTTTCAAAAACTACAAGGGAATCGAGTAGGTCGTGGAATTCAAAATGGCCGCCCTGTCTGTCAAATATACCAGTCTGCCTTCTCTTACCAAAGAGTTTCTTATAAGTTTCAGATTTTCATTGTGGCAAAGTTTTTTTTTTCTTTTTTTTTTTGAGTGGTGTGGTCGTATGAAGGGAGTAAGGATCGAAGCTAAATATTTCACATTTTCCTATCAAATTTAAAAATTGGATGTAAATCATTTTAGGGTTCCGTACCCAAATGTCATAGTGGTACGGAACCCTTCGTGCGCGAGTGTCGCACTTGCCCGGTTTTTATTTGTTTCAGTTCGAGAAATCAATGCTTTTAAAGTTTTTCTTACTATAAGGAGATTGATTTATTTGCCTACGTTTTTAGGGTTCCGTACCTAAAGGTAAAAACGGGACCCTATTACTGAGACTTCGCTGTCTGTCTGTCTGTTTTGTTGTATTTTTTGTTTTTACTTTCAGACGAACAATTCGATAATATTCTTGCATCAAGATGAGTACAAGTTACCTGCGTACCTGCGTCCGTATTATATATCTAGTTGATAATTCCGTTAGCTCCTCCGTTAGTACCTGGACCTAGAGTCCTAAAATACAAGCCTTGACTTAGTTTAGGCTCCAAGTCTCAAGAGGATTATTTAAAAGAAATAATATTAGTCTTAAGTAGTAGTTTTTAAATTTTTGTGGAAAAATATTAACAAAAATGATATTATTATAACATTGCTGCTTTGAGATAATCACTACTGCATGTTGCCTATCAAACTCAGTTATTAACTAAATAGAAAATGCGGGTGCTGATAACTTCTTGCTTCAAGAATCACCGTAGAAGGTATGAAAACAGCAGTAAAATGATTTCCAACCGTCTTTGTTAGGGTAGGCTGCGCTGGCTTACGTCTCGAAACATGGGCAAGTCCGTTTGATGATAACCTATCCCTAACATAATACAAGAATCAGACTTTATCATATTCATTAGCAAATGAAAAGTTATCATAATTTAGATACTAAACTAAACCTATTACTAAAGTAATTAATTTAATAGTTCGCTCCTATATAATAATTTAAAACTCCACATGAATATGAAATAGGTACTTAGGAACTTATGTTTCCAGTATTAAATTAAGTTTTCGAATTTCGTAAAAAGTTTTCCTTAATCCAAGTCAGTCAATCATAATAATAAATATTTAATGAGAAAAGAAAACTCAAACAAATAAGTTCTAGGTCTCAAAATATCAAAATAAACGAGCGACGTATTCGAAAAATACCGACGAAAAACTTTATAACTTAATTTAATATTCTTTTTCAAGACGTTTTCTTTGATAAATACCTAATGAAAATGAAGTATAGTACTTAGTTTGACGTAGTTAATAAAATATTTAAAAATCATCCCAAATTTATTTACGAGGGTAAGAACTTATTTTGAATTATAAGGTACGTAGGAACCTTATAATTACAGTAAAATCAGATAGGATTGTATACGGAATACGGGGAAGACTGCATCACTCAAATATCTCCCAAAATTGGTAACATTGCAACTACCAGGTGCCAGATCGGTGCGGGGTGAATTGGCTATTTTAAGATATATTTGAGTCTTACGGTCTTCCCCCATATCCGATCTTACCTGACTACATATACTCTACCTAATAATATTTTTTGATAATGTTCATTCACTTTGAAGTTTGCTTGTGTAGATGGTTTCGACTGGTACCTACCTACCTTTGTTGTAGCTATGGTCTAGTCGCATTGGCAAGCTGACTGGTTTGTGACACTTAGTTTTTAGGGTTCCGTACCCAAAGGTCAAAAACGGGACCCTTTTATTTAGTTATAGAAACATTTGACACATCTTCCTGAAGAAAAAAACATCAAATATAAAAAAAACGTATAGAAGTAATAAACATAGTATAGGTAGATAGACTGTTCCATCAATTAATGCGTCAAAAAATTAAAACCTCTGCCATAGAATACATAATAGTACAAGTCCTCTGCATAAAATCAACCATCATACCTAAAGTAGGTACCCAATAAATCACTAAAAACCTTTTTCATCCATTATGTCATATTCATACACCCATAGAGATATAAAGTAACTATTATAGTTTTATTATTATAAAGTGGTATAAAACCCGATTGAAGTGACAGAATTCCTGACAGTTTTTAGGGTTCCGTACCCAAAGGGTAAAAACGGAACCCTATTACTGAGACTTCGCTGTCTGTCCGTCTGTCCGTCTGTCACCAGGCTGTATCTCATAAACCGTAGCTAGACGGTTGAAATTTTCACAAAAGATGTATTTCGGTTGCCGCTACAACAACAAATACTAAAAACAAATTAAAACAAATATTTAAGAGAGGCTCCCATACAACAAACGTGTTTCAAAAACATCGAATCGAGTAGGTCATGAAATTCAAAATGGCTGCCCTATCTGTCAAATATACCAGTCTGCCTTCACTTACCAAAGAGTTTCTTTATTATAAGTTTCAGATTGTCTTTGTGCCAAAGTTTTTTTTTTTTCTTTTTTTTTTAGTGGTGTGGTCGTATGATGGAAGTAAGAATCGAAGCTAAATATGTCACATTTTCCTATCAAATTTTAAAATTGGTAAACGATTTTAGGGTTCGGTAACCAATTGTGATAGTGGTACGGAACCCTTCGTGCGCGAGTTTCGCACTTGCCGAGTTTTTTTTTATTTATACTTAGTATCTTTTAACATGTGTGTGTTATTTGGGTTACATCATCATCATCATCATACTTAATAAAACGCAAGTGTAACTGACTGACTGACTGACTGACTGAATGATGGACAACGTACAGGCTAAACGGCTGGGTGTAGAGACTTGAAATTTGGAACGTAAGGGGTTGAAAGTGAGCACTAAGAACCGATTTTTGGAAATTCCACCCCTAAGGGGGTAAAAATGGGTAAAAACGTTTGTATGCAACTTCGTAACGGCTTGACCTAGTACCTACATAAAATGAAAGAACCAATTGATTTCTCTCTATTTGACTTTTTGCCAGACAATTTCCGTTTTAACTCCTTTAACCCCCTACCTCTCACCTGTCTTAACTTCTTGTCCATCCAAAGCTTACCTGAAAGAGATCGCTTTAAGCGATAAGGCGGTCCATTGTGCCACCTAGTTATAAGTTGTACATGTTTTCTTTGTATTCTGATTTATTTTGTGTCTAAAATAAATAATTTATCCAATAATTCAAAACATCGAGTTTTAACAACACAAAATGGATACAGTTAGGTCTGTTAGATAATCTTGTAAAATTAGGTTTATAAACAGTTCCAAAACTGCTAATTAGGTAACTAAAAAAATCAAAATGCTAAAATGTTTTTGCGTGACTTTTTATTTTCTCTGAAATGTTTTATCTCTATAAACACCCTATAATTTTCAACCGATTTTCAACAAAGGAATGCTATCGCAGGACTGAACCTTTTAAATGCCTTTTGCTTAACTGCAGTTGTTCAGAATAGGGTTTTGCTGAATATATTACATATTAATTTATCACATTTTATGGGTTAACGTAGATTATACACGGGTATAGTAGGTAAGTATGTTTTTTTTAATTTCAGACTATAATAATCTATCGTTTTGGCTCCATGTTTTAGTCATTTTTTCTTCAAGTAGATTCGTCAAATCGTTGTCTACAACTAAAGTATACAGACTTAGCTAAACAATCTTTCGATGATTTTGTACCGTTAATTTTTTAAAGTGTTTAAATATTTAAAATTGTTTTATTTGTTGTAATCATTTTAATTTACCAGCAAACTTATAACTATAACATCAAAATGTCGAGCTCCAAACCTGTCGAATACTGCATTATGGGAGAAATGATAATAAAAAAAAACCGGCCAAGTTGGAATCCAACTCGCGCATGAAGGATTCCTTACCATTACTACAAAAACATCACGTTTGTTGTATGGGAGACTGATAAACAGACAGACAAATAGACGGCCAGTGGAGTCTTAGCAAAAGGATCCCATTATTACCCTTTGGGTAAGGAAAGGAACCCTAAAAAACTTGATAAAAATCAAGTTTCATTCAATATCTTTTTGAATCGCAGTGTTCGATCGACACAGGAGCTCTGAGATTTTAATCAACCCTCGTAATGGATAAAAAGTAATTGTTAATTCAAAATAGCGGTCGGCGGTCAAATTAAAATTCTAATCCTTAATTGTTCTTTGCGAGCTCTAGTAATTGTGACTTAGATAACCAACGGTGTTTAAAAGCTTAAGCTAAGTAGATACTTAATTTATTTTGAGTTATCTCCATTTTTAATCAGTTAAAAGCAATAGATACTTTGGATACCTACTTATTCTCCATACAACGCGAATTCAACTAACTTAGTGAAGCTTAGCTCGCCAATTTTTATAAATACAAATATGAAATGTGCTTGAGAAATAAAGCATAGTGTGTGGCGGTTCACATGTAAGAAAACTATGCAAGCTAAGCTTAAACTAACTCTATGGGCGTCTTTATCCAATGAATTAAATGAAATGAAAACAACGGAAATAACTTTTTAAATCGCAGCGCCAATGGGGTGCCACGCGCAAAGCTGTTTGCAGAGGTGCTGGCATCGGATGACCTTTTTTTTCGATGATGGTCCTCCACCAATGGAAACGCCGAGTTTTTTTTTATTCTTTCGGTCTCAGACCGATATGGCCAATTTGGCGCCGAGAGTTGTAAAAAACACATGTCTGACAGTTCTTAATTTTCAAACTTAAGATTAATCGACTCGCTCCCTCTGCCGGGATAAAAAGTTAGTGTTCCTCCTAATTCGTTTGTGAAAAATAACTCCGAATAATTAATACTTACAATAAAATTCACCAGCATTATTCGCAAGTTTAAAATATGTTCTGGAATTTAAGTTTAGAAAACTAAAGACAAACATTTGTATTCTCGAAAGTGTTTCACGCCAAAAAGTTTTTACATCTTGTTTGAAATTCGAATTTCGAAGACAGTTGAAAAGTTGTTCAGCTGTGGCTGTGACTCCTTTGAAGAATGGAAACATGACTTTTAACTTTTTAGTCTCAGTTATCAGTACACTTAACTAGCTATGCTGGATGATTTCACTCGTCTCAAGGAGTATTTAAATAGTCAATGGTCAGTCATCGAGGTAATTTCAATGTAAGATGTTACATTAACATGCAATTGATTTACTGACGTTACAGCGTCTTAGTGCTAAGCTAAACGTTTCTGAGCTAAACCGCGGAAACACAGACGGACATGACGAAATTATTAGGATTTTCGTTATAACTACGAAACCTTAAAATATTTGAAAAACCTTCTTTACGCAGTCGTTTTAAAAAGAAACAGAGCACATCGTGTCTCTGTCATAAATTAAAAAAAACTGTTTTTTAAAGAGACTTTACTTATCTGTTATATTAAAAAAATTACTATATTAAAACAAGTAGAGCATTTTCAAAATAAATCTTAAAGTTTTGAGATTTCTCTCAACGGTACCCGACGTGAATGTGTTTTTAAGTATAATTTATTAGTTTAAATCTTTGTAAGAAGAACAAATACTATTGAGTTTTATTACACTGTCTCTACAAAAAGGTAATAGGCATTTATACCAAAGGTTGTGGTTTCGAATCCTGGCCGACCGCGCATCAATGTCAAAAATATATGTGCGCTATTAACATCGCTCTTACGGTAAAGGAAAACATCGTGAAGAAACCTACCGCTTAAAAGGATAGTCTCCATTCTCTTTCTCCATACAAACGTAGTTTACATTTTCCTCCCTGGATAAAGACATTAGAGCAAATATGTTTATGCCATAAAACCTATATCTGTCATGACAATGCATCTACCTTTTTTTTTTTTTTTTTTCTAATTAAAATAATAATTTAAAAAAAAAAAAATGGAAAACATCGTGAAGAAACCTACGGCTTAAAAAGTCACGCAAAAATGCCCAGATAAAAGGCTAGTTGCGAAAACACACAGTAAAAATAGCATTATACCAATAATTGGGGTAGTATACCTTGTTCACCTTTAGCCTAGGTGAACAAAAGACAATTATTATTTTAATAAAGAAAACGTATCCTTCGATCACTTATATGATTTTATTGACGATCTAACTAAACAGAAACAAA
This sequence comes from Idaea biselata, assembly GCA_958496205.1. Classification (NCBI taxonomy): domain Eukaryota; kingdom Metazoa; phylum Arthropoda; class Insecta; order Lepidoptera; family Geometridae; genus Idaea; species Idaea biselata. The sequence goes on from OY292394.1 coordinate 4,763,354, forward strand.
AGACGATCAAAAATGAAAACAAAAGACAATCGAATGAAAAAAAACAACAATTATTGTTTTATTTGAAGTTCCTGGCCTTATTTAGTTTGAGTAGTTTCTGGTTGAGTTGAGTAGTTTCTAAAACTGCTAACTACTAAGCTGTTTTTTAGGAATTAAATCGAAGCAGCTTAGTGAGGTACTTGGTAGGTATTTATTTCTGATATTCCAACGCAATCGGGACTTATGTTCAGACTTATGTTTACAGAATGTTATAACGAAATGTTCTTTTCATTATTTCTTCAAGTGTTAATATATATTTAGTGTTCCAAAAACCACACAAAAGTAAGCTAAGTAGGTACCTACTTACATTACGAATTAACTTAAAAAATACAATACAATTTGGGACCTTTTTGTGGAATATTATTTCCCGATATTTCTCAGGGCTTAGTGTGACTTCTTACGTATAAAAACACTATCTACTATTATGTTTTTTTAACGCCTTGTACGAAAAATTGGTGAGCGCCCATGGCGGACGTAATGTGAAGTTCCAATTTTCTAAGGACAAGTTTCGCGTTACCGCAAACGCGATAGTTTGCTTTATCTCGCACTGCAGGGCTGCTGTAGGTTCAGGGCTTACAGCGGGGCCTACGTTTTATTTAACAAAGCTTGAATATTTTACTTGGCAACTTTATTCTTTTTGTCACCTTTCCGTCAATAACTTTACTAATGGAATAAATTTTGTTACAAAGTTTTATAATAAATAAATCTTCACACTTCAAGAACGCACGCACAGTATAGTCTGCGATGTTGCGACAAGCAAGCAACTTTCACGTTTTGAACTTAAGGTAGTAGCATGTGAATATATACTTAGGCAAACTTAAAAAACTTACCCCTAAAGCACTCTAAAAAAGTTTTCTTACAACCATGAGGTAGGTCCTATGATAGTAAAGTTACTTTTCGTATAGTATCGTAACAGTAATCATCAATGATGAATGACGAGCTGACCCGGCAAACTTCGTTCCGCCTTAGATGCAAAAAGTATCTTATTCCCGTCTATTTTTTTATCCCTATCATAATATTCAGATTATATTCATATACAGATTTTTCAGTATCACTTGTACCTAAGTACAGACCTTTAAAGTTTCCATAAGTCCGTCTATCAGTCTGTCCGCGGCTTAGCTCAGAGAGGCTTGTCACTAAAAAAAAGCGATTAAAAGCGGAGTCGCTAAGCACACCAGTGTGTGGTGTCCTAACAAAACATGTTTACTGACACGAGTTTTGGACACTTTGAATTTATTATCACGCACACAATATTCATACAGTTAAACATTATTTATTACTGTTATTATTGGTTTCGAGTGAGTTATTATGTTTTTGCTGCTAAGTACCGATATAAATATACTTGTGCGGTTAATTCATCATAAGCCCCGATCCAAAGGGAAAAGGGAGATAAAAAAATACGAATTTTAAGTAATTACATACTGTTTCATGTTTCCTTGTAACAAGTTTCACCAGTATCCGTGCTTTGGGAGGCACGTTAAGCAGTTGGTCCCGGTTGTTATCTCTGAAAGCAGTCGTAAGGTCAAGTTAGAGACCTTAGAGCAACCTGAAAAATCTAACACTACTCTAGTTCAGAAACTTAGATCAAAAAGGTAAACAAAGAACTGTCAATTTTAAAGGAAAAAGTAAATAAAAAGTTGTCACTTTCAAATAAATGGATGGGGTTTTTTATTCCATTTTTGATCTAAGTTTCTGAAATATATAGGTGAGTTACACACACCACCATACGACAAAAGAACAAAATTGGTGATTTCTTTTCCAGCTAATATTATTAAATACCTATAATTAATTACCTACTTATATTAACTCCTTTAATTTCTTGCTAGAATTTCAACTTTCATACGAAATACAAAATCTTATTATTATAATATTATAGACATCATTTCAAAACCTACAAACAAAATTATATCAAAGTAGTACTATCTAAAAAACTTAGGGCATACTAACAAGCTAGAATGTGCTCTTTTAATGATATAGGCATCCGATAAGAAAGGGTTTTCGACATTCCGACAGGATCCGGACTTATGCGAATGAAACCGCGGTTCAAGGCTATGTCTTCATAAAATTAGAATGTTTACGTCCAATTATTAGTTCTGAAATAGAAATTGTTATTGAATCTTTAAAGCTCACGGCTTCTTTGTCAACCCATTTATTTATTAAACTTCGATAATTAAGGACTTGTTCACATTGGAGTGACATGCAACTAAGCAATTTTTCCCGATGTCCGCCACCCGCTTGGTTCTCAGTGGTGGACAGCGCACCAACTTTTAAAACTTCGTGCTGTTGTCCACCACTGGCGGAGAGTAGCACTAGTGTTGGTGCATTGCGGTTGGTTAAAAGTGGTGGGCTATCCACCAGTTGGCGTAAGCGCAACTAAGAAGAAACACTTTTACATTCTACTCGTATAGTATATTAAAAAAAAAAACAAAATAGTAACATGGTTTTTACTATAGTAAACAAAATACGGTGATTCTGTGGTCTTTATTTTTTTATTTTAAGTAACTTGCGCAAGTTTCAAATATAAATATGATGGACCTCACACACCAGTAAACTGTTAGTGACATCATTGAGGTAAGTTTGTCGTCCGTTTTAGAAGCTTCATTGTGTTTCTTCGGTATCAAATTGGTTGATAACAAGTTTATAATTGCGGCTAAAGGGTTATTTTACAAATTCATACAATTTCTTGGTCTACCTTTAATATACATAATATTAAGATAACTAAAATATTTACTTCAGTACAAACAATATTAATGGTTCTCGGGTGACGACGGTGATTTGGGTGGTCTTTTTTGATTACCTTTGTTTTTTTCTATTTTTTTTACAAATCGAACAGGCACAAGTAGGTAGGTAGCCTATAGGACCAAAATGTTGAGTTTCCTAAAAGTAGGTTAGGTAATTAGGTAGGTACATTAGAGATAACACCTTTTGCTTCGGAAGGCACGTTAAGCAGTTAGTCCCGGTTGTCCACGGCAGTACATCGTGGTTAGATCATTGCATAGTTACTGATTCTGCTATGAGGACTATAACTGATGTAGGTGTGGCTTACGGTGTCTATTGGTCTGATCACCTGCCACTTATAGTCGACTGTGATATTGAGTGTACCGTTAGCGTAATTAGTAATTAGTCAGGTGAGTATATATGTATACTGAACTCTGTAGTAATAGGCTGAGCGACATTGTAGTGCCATTAGAGCTTTCGAACTGCGTGAGCTGTGGGCATTGTAATGAACAAAGTCATTGTCTCTTAATTGACAATATTTACAGCAGTGTCGTTTCTATACTGTCAGAGTCGGCCGCAGAGGCTTACTTAGATCGAGCTCCGCGGGGGTCTCGAAGGCTGGCGGGTTGGAATAAACATCTAAAAGAAGCACATAGAGCTGCTCAATGTAAGTATGAGTTGTGGGTCCTTGCCGACAAACCTTTACAGGGTAGAATCTATGAGGAAATGCGTACCAGTCGGAAAATATTCAAAAGCAAATTAAAATGGTGGCAAAACCATCAGAAGCAGATACGCATGGACCGGTTGGCGTCGTTACACTCCTCGGGTGATTTGGGAGCTTTTGGAAATAATAAATGAAATCACAAACCTAGATTGCCAGTAAGTGACCTACACTTACTGGCAATCTAGGTTTGTGATTTAGTGAGAGCAAAGATATTGCCAATATGTTTAAGAGCCAGTTTCAGGTGAAGTCATCTTTGGGTGGGATGACTGGGATGAGCGATGCTGGGACTGTACGTGATAGTATTCACTGTCGAGTTACCGCTCGAGAAGTAAATTCAATAATTAAGAATATGAAAAGAAGAAAATTACCAGGACACGACAGTCTCAGCGTTGAACATCTCAGGCATGCAATTAGACACCTATCCGAGGTCCTAGCGGAGTTGTATTCCCTGTGTCTGGTTCACTCGTATTTACCGCACGACCTTATGAGAATGTTGTTCCTATTCTTAAAAATAAAAGAGGCGACATAGCCGAAAAATGTAATTATCGTCCTATCTCTTTGGCTACAATACTGGCTAAAGTGCTTGACTGTGTGCTGGACAAACGACTTGAGGAATACCTACATCTTCATGATGCGCAGTTTGGATTTAGGCGTGGTCTCTCAACCGAAAGTGCTATTTTTAGTCTAAAGCACACAGTTAGGTATTATACCGGCCGGAGGACTCCTATCTACGCGTGCTTCCTAGACCTTTCAAAAGCCTTTGATCTTGTGTCATATGATAAGCTGTGGATAAAAAGGATCCAATCCTACTTAACGGTGTACAATTAAATCGGGTACATCAGTACAAATACCTCGGTCATTGTATTGATGAGAACCTCAATGATCAGGTAGACATAGAGAGGGAACGTAGAGCATTGGCAGTTAGGGCGAATATGATCGCTCGCAGATTCACAAAGTGCAGTGTGGAGGTGAAGATTACTTTTTTTTGAGCGTATTGTCAAAACTGCTACACGTGCTCGTTGTAGATGGATCATACAAAGCAGTCGCTAAATGCTCTACGGATCCAATGTAATAACGCGTTTAGTATGTTGATGGGACTGCCGCGATGGTGCAGTGCGTCGGGAATGTTTACTGATGCTGCAGTGGACAGTTTCCAAGCAATTTTAAAAAAGCGAACTGCTTCTCTTCTTAGACGTATGCGCGGCAGCTCTAACAACATCCTGAACGTTGCGGCCAAAAAATATGAGCCCATTATGTATCACTGTATAAAAGTGGCAGGTGGTTTTGACAAAAAGCATACATATTTTATTCACTAATGTAAATTTTTGTATTTTTGTTTTTTACTATTTTAGATTTTAATTTTTATATGCTATTATGAATATTTTTGTTACTAACATAGCTATAAGGTATACTTACTAACAAAACAATGGATCTATGATATCTGACTTGAATAAATGAATTGAATTGAATTGTTATACCAGACAGCAGTCTTTATGTCAAGTAAGAGGCCATAAGGCGACCCGAAAACTCAAGAACTCAGGAAGAAGAACACCTTTTTACACCACCAAAGTTCCAAATCTCGGGTTCGATGTAGTTAGGTAACCGATAGGTATACGATATGTACCTAGTTAGGATAATAAACCAATATCACTTTTATCCATTTTCTCTTGACGGTTCTGTAAAAAAGGGCAACAAAATACATAAGTATGGTTTATACGGACACGGGCGTGTTAACTCCTATAACCATAAACGTTAAAAGCTGTATTCGTTTTTATACGAAAAATAAATAGAAAACAACAGGGTTACAAACAATAGTGTTTGGGTTTGGTTTCTAGGATTAGTCTTCACTGTAAGCCTTTAATATGAAATGCTTTGTCTAGTTTTTGTAAGCGACTTTGTAAGGCCTATTCATATTGAAAAGCTAATTCGCCCGTGATCCGATTCGTATGTCGATGCAGCCTCATACTGTGTGCTACAACTTAGAAGTTTCACCAAAACAACAATCTGGATCTACTGTAAAACTGCTCGACTTCAAAATATAAAAAATAAGTCATTGTCATCAGGTGACCATGGAGTTATTAAGTACTAGTCAATGTTGGTGACACTTGAGATCAATGTTGGTGACACTGTATTTTTGTCCTTTATAAAATCGTTTTTTTTTAATATATTTTTTATTTTGTCTACGTCTACGACCATATAATTCCAAATGCTGTGCTTTCCTCTCTCCGAACGACGTGCTCCCACCATGCCAGTCTTCTGCTCTTCTACTTATTTGTAATACTTTCATATTTCGTCTTACATAGGTAATTCATAACTCTATCCTTTGTTACTGTTACAAAAATGAACATTTGTATTTGCTTCATTTGCATCTCCGCGACATGCAGTTTCCTTTCATCCGTCTTCTTAGTGGCTCCACACTCCACTCCATATAACACCACAGACCTGAAGATGGTATCGTAGATTTTCCCTTGCAGTGTCATTCTTTTTCAGCGACATGATTCATTTCGGTCGATCCATTCAAATCGAACGGCAAGAGCCATGTATTATTATTAGCTTAAAAAATATATTTTTTAAAGAGTCCTTTTAGCATTGTCAACCATTCGCTATTTACCTATATATAACTTTAAATAAGGTAGGCCTTATTTGTATCACTTACCTTATTATTCACTTATAATATAAAATTTACTAAGAAGTCCTTTTAGCTTTGTCAACCTTTCGTTATTTACCTATAATATAACTTCTTACTTAACATCAAAGCCACTTCGCTAATTTTTGATAAAGGTTCAAATTCATTAGTGATGACTTAGCCTTGTTACGTTCCATCCGATATCGATAAATACGATAAGTATTTTCAACTCCATTTTCCTCTTTAATGTACTCATAATGACCCATCCTAAAGATTTCTTTTGTTTACATTAATCGTAAAAGAGATCTTTATCACGTAAATTGAGGTGGTAAAAGGGGCATGCAATAAAACTCCTTTTACTGCTATTATCATGGTAAAAAGATACTTTTAACCGACTTAAGCTGGTGTTAAATAAAATTAAAATTTAAGTTGACATTGCGTACCCATCTGTTTGTATTTGCGATTTACAGTGTAAAGTAACAGATTTAAGTTGTATTTCATTTTGTATTTAAGAGGATAGGAGACAAAATAACAAAATATTATTGCAGACAGACATATCGCTTTAATTTTTTTCCTGTGTAACATAACGGAAACATTATGTTTTCTAAGAATTTCTCACGTACGTAACTGAATGCACTTTCCGTAATCAAACAATAATGTGAATCTAACGATATTGTCATTAATTATTACAGATCTCACCGTCGCTAAAGAAAAAACATCACCGATGCGGTTACAGCCGAACAAAAATGAATCTTATAAACCGAAAAACGCAAGGAAATCATAGAAAAATGGAACGGAGGGCCCTCTTCTTAGTCATTCTGTACATAACACAAGTCAGCTGCCAGACTGAAAGTCAAAGAACCAAAATAGATATAAATAGTACACAATGCCATAGTTGTTCTACTAGTAATAAACATACAGAAAATTTGCTAGATAGTGTTGTAGATATATTAAGTACATTTAGAGAGAATGATTACGTAAATAAGACGATATATAGACTAGAAAACGAAGTTGAAACACTTTTAGATAAAGCGCTAAGTAAGGATAGGTATAAAATATTTGACGGTATTGAAATTAAAGCTGACGGAGACAATAAATTGGATAAAAGAAGTCTTATAGATGATCCAAACGAAGGAAGAGCATTATTTAGCAAATACACGTATGAATATAGAATGTTACAGAAAGTAAAGAATTTTGTTGATACTCATATTGTGTCGATTAATCTACCGAAAGCAGCGGAAATGATTGGTTTTCGATGTAAGTACCGCTAGGAGTAGAAGAACAAAACGTCACTTTTCCATTTTTAATTATTATTTGATTCGTGGTCGCAAAACGGAAATTTATTGTTTTGTTCTACGAAACCTCGATAAAATATTTGTTTTATCAAAAAGTTATAGTACCTACACATTTTTATTCAGTTTCTGTAAAATTATAAAAATAAAATTGTGACGTTCGTCTACTCCTCTTTATAGTCAATTATAAATTATAGCGTGAGGCTATTTTAATTTATTTCAGTTTATAATCAAGTATTAATAGGAACTAATATACCATTTAACTCTAAGTGCGTATACAGAAAGAAAGCTGGAAACTTATAAGCGCTTACCAGCGCTTGTCAGCGCTGGTCCGTTCTACACAAAGGAAACAGGTTGAGGCAGAATGTCGGACTCATCGGACGATGTTATGACGTCAGCAGCCCAGCGCTGACCAGCGCGTGTTGAAGCTTGTCGGGACCGATCAGTGCTTATCGGCGCGGGTTCATCGCTGCGCAAGCGCTGACAAGCGCTGGTAAGCGCTTGTCAGCGCTTATAAGTTTCCAGCTTTCTTTCTGTATACGGCCTAAACCTTGATAAGGGAGGCTAATCGTTAAATTATTTCATGTTTCAGCTTTTGGTCTGAACAAATTCTTACTTCCCTTATTTATTGGAGGACAAGTTCTGTTTAAGTCAATATTGTTGGCGATGTTCCTGCCGAGCATTTTGGGAAGTTTTGGGAAGATTTTGGGAAAAGGTGAGTAGCGATCGTTAGGGTAAGAGATTAAACACTTAAAATGCCTTTTTACAGTTAATGTTGATTAAAAAAAAAAACTAATTCTATGTAATAGATCTCAAATTCGTTCCAAAAAAGGTCATATGTTGAGTATAATGGCATCCTGGTGATAGAACGTGTCGTAAAAAAAACGTCAACACTTGATGTTCCTAGACGCATGTATAGTATGGGAACAAATATAAACTCGAAATAAGATAGGGAAGTAAATGTGTTCACTAAACTAAATAATAACCCACCTTTTTCCGTAGTCAGCTAAAGGTTGACGTCATTCCCGTTATATTTTTACTTTTTAACACAATTCCCATTAAATAAATACACAAATAGCGTTTTTAAATAAATATCATGTAGCGAATTCTAATAAAGATCATTATTTAATAAAATCCTTCCTAATTTGTTTGTTTGAGTACCCCAAAAACTTGTAATTTAACAACATTGAGTTCGCGTAATTCGAGGGAAATTCCATAGTCCTTGTTCTCTTTGAATTGCTCTAATTAATTCGTTTTTGACATAATACAGCTTGGGGGGTTGTTTACTTAGATATTATTATATACGTTCCGATTTTGGCCGGTTACTAAGTAAAATAATGAACGTAAAGGTCTCAGCTCATTGATGCGACAAAGTTTTTGTTTGTTCATGTTTCGTGTTAGTGATCTTATACTGCAAAACACAGATTTTTGAGTAAACATCACCCAACCAATCAGTCCCAGAGTGAACATCGAAATTATCGAATGAAAAAAGGTTGTATTTAAGAAAGTCGAATAACAAAAGTTGTTTGCCTAATTAGACGTCTAGAACAATCATTTATTTGGATGCTCACTCATTTCCAGAAACCCAGCATAGGTACACTTATTTTTTAAATACTACCTCAGAACCATACAAACATGTTGTTTGAAATCTTCGTGGGTCAGATTTCATTCAGATTTAAGAACTATCAGTATAACCATCACGAACTTCTGTCATAAAAACTTTTTTTTTAAACGAATTTTTACTTTTGACCACTATCGCACCTGATGGTTAATTGTGATAATGGTCAATGACGTAGTTCACTCATCTAAAAGATAGGAAGATGGCATAGTAGAAAACTTTCTTAACTTTCACGCGACTCTGAGAAATGTGTTTTATCCATTATCATGCCATTCCAGGGGCACCCTGGGATAACCATAGTTCTCATAGCTTAAGAGGACAGTCTAGCTACTCTTTCTCCATACAAACGTAGTCGACTGTTTCCTCCCTGGATAAAGACATTATAGCAAATATGTTTATGCCATAAAACCTATATATGCCATGACCCTACGTTTTCGTTTTTTTCCATTTTCTAATTAGAAAAGAAATATAATTCAGAAAAATTATCAAATTAAAAAAAATAACAAGTAAGGGCATGGTCATAGCTGATATAAGACTTTTGGCCTAAACAATTTTTTCAAATATTTTTATCCAGGGACGAAACAGTCGACTACGTTTGTAAAGTTTGTATGGAGAAAAGAGTAGGTAGACTGTCATCTAAAGGTGTTAAAATAATTATTTAACAAGAAAATGCAAGGTTATTTACGTCAGTTTACACAATCTAATTCCCAGGAATATCCCAACTCTCAGCTTCTTCGAGTCAAGCCAGTTATCCACCAATGAACGGTGACGATCAAACATCGTACAATACCGACAACAAAGACGTGATGGGTTACGAGTCTAATCAAGCTGGAACCTACGTTTTCCCTGATGCGTACGGCACTATGGACCCTAACGAGGTTAACGAAGTCGGAAATGTTGATATGTCCAGGTAAATAATATTATTAAACACATACAGACACATTCAGAATATGCCTGTTATATTACCACTGTCAGTTTTATAAACAATTTTGTTATATCTCGGTGTATGTGTGTGTGTAGTTTTGTCTGTCTTTCTCTATATTTAAGTAAGTATTTATTGCATACAATCTAAGCAAACAAACTTATGAAATTGATTAAAATATTTAGTATAATTAGTCAAATAAGGAATACTTATTAATATAAAATGTAGTGTTCAATTCGCACGATTGCAATAATATTATTATCTATATTTATAATAATATTATTACTAGAACGATTGGGATGTAAGCATACCTTATAATTTCCCCCAACTTATTGTTCCTTATTTGATTTATTTGCTTAAAAGGAAAGGATATAGCTCCTTTTTCTCCATACAGACGTAGTCGTCTGTTTCCTCCAGGGATGATAAAGACATTAAAGCAATTATGTTTATGACATAAAATCATAGGACTATTCTAATAATAATTAAATTATAACTAAACACACAGGCATGGTCATGGTAAATGTATGATTTAAGCATAAACATATTTGGTCTAATGTCTTTATCATCGTAACTCATAGTGCAAAATGCTCAGTCCATAGTGCGAAAAACTTTTTGTGCCAAGCGCTCACTATGCGAAGTACGCCTGCCAATAGCGAATTATTTTTTATTTGTTTACTGCAAATCTTGCGAAGTTTTCTCTTTCACCCTGCACTACGCTTGCAATATGTCCCCTTACTTATTAAAGATGACTAATTTTATGTAATGTTTGTCCTTTACTGTAACAAGAAATTTTAACAAAAAGTGACAAATGTCACATAAATAAGGAGGTTGATGTGTGAATTTAACTTAAACTCCATTACTTTTAAAATAAAGTAGTTCCTGGAAGCATTTTATATTCACAACATTTCCATCACTAAGATCCAGAGAGCAAAAATCTCGTCATTTAGAAAATATGATTTATTTATAAAGTATATGTTTAAATAGTTGCTGTAACAGAGCAAAATTTTGTCAAAACAATCGAGAACAATAATTTACCAAAATTAATGTGTATAGAAGATATTTTTAAATACCTATTATGTTCTATTATTCTTTAGTATTCATATACTTAAAATGCTAGTATTTTAAAAAAATATGCTCTGTTTACTCAGTGAATGAATTCAATTGAATACCTATTTGACACTTCTATAGCATAATAGTACATATTTAAAATAAAAAAAGCATAATGATCTTTGTGTGAAGCTATGGGTCAAATATTAAATAACTGGGCAATAGTCATAGTAGAGTTAAATTGACAAATTGTCAATTCATAGAGTACCTTCGAGTCTCACTATTATATTATTCGAATCGGTTTTACCAGAGCAATAACTTAAAGGCACTAACAAAATTTTTGCATAAATTGACTTCGTGAAATTACGTATTCTGCGTTAAACAATAATTGCGTTTCTAATACAATGCAAATTAAAGGCATGGACGCATTCGAGAAAGCCGATATAAATATTCATGCCTAGACAATAGAAATCCTGCATTATTTTGGACCTCTATATATCTATACGTACATATTTGGAAAGGTCCATATTAGATATACAGTCGGTACGAGTCAATTAGATTGTTCGCGCAGAAGTAAATCGATATTTAACAATATTACTATTTAGGTGTCATGAAATATCCAATCGCAGTTGTGAGTTCTTAAATCCAAAAGAGTATAAATCCGAAAGTTTGTTCTCTCTTCGCGGTGAAACGATTAGACCGATTCGGATGAAAATTTGCTAGTGATAGCTGTTTAGATGATGAAGAGTAACTTAAAATATTTTTGATTCCGAAAATCCCGCGGAATCGGGATTTACGCAGGTGCAATAATGTATATATTAGGCACGTGCGAAATGATTTACTTTTTGTCTTGATCATTGAAAGGCTAATATATTATCTAATATATAAAATTTCCATGTCACAGTGTTAGTTACCGTACTCCTCCGAAACGGCTTGACCGATTTTTATGAGATTTTGTAAACGTATTCAGTAGGTCTGAGAATCGGCTACTATCTATAATTTATAAGGCAAAACAACGTTTGCCGGGTCAGCTAGTAATTATATATTTACGAGATTTTTATTGAATTTGCAATGCGATTCTTACATACGAAATATCTCTTATAGCATAGCCCACTAAGTAACTAAATTTAACTTAAAAGCATTCAGTTTACATTTTAATTACTAACCAGAAATATCTAGAGTTATTTATTATATTTTAATTTTCCTATCCTTTACATAAATAACATTTTTTTAACTGTGTTTACATTTTATTTAACTGGAAATTGAATGTTAGCGAGTAGTCTAATTGAAACGTGCAGGGTTATTTGATGCTATGCTATGTACTCATCCCTGTTTACCATATTTTTAAATAAGTTGCGTATGTATTGTTTTATTAATATGTATGGGTTGTGTTTATCTTCAGGTTTGGTATACCAGGCCAGCAGATGCCCATGAAGAACAGCTACTACCAGAATCAGATCACTACTAATAACTACAAGGTTTGCTACAACAAGATTTCTTACATTATCGACCTTTATAACAATTAAAAAGCTTAACCTAATCAAATGGAGAAAAAGTCCACAGAATAAAGTTTATTATTAGAACCTTGGTTTAAGTACCAGGTTAAGGAAGGCTTCCGGTAGACGGGAAATATGTTACTTAAAATAAGATTAGCCCTCTTATTATTAGAACACAGAGCTAGAGCTAGAACATGAGCATTCTATCGTGAATGTTTAGTGAAATAGACATAGACAAAACGAAAGAATGCTCATTCTAGCTGCACTACGTCATATTCTTTTAATGTAAACGGACGTAGAGCATTCTTTCGTTTTTCTGTCTATGTCTATTTCACTAAACATTCACGATAGAATGCTCATGTTCTAGCTCTAGCTCTGTGTTCGTTTAGTCTAAATGTACCTTGACTTGTTTACCACATTTCGAACCAGTTAACTGAGTATCGGTTGAACCGCATTTTAACATATTTGTCGTCTAATGGAAAGTTTTCATAAATGGTTAAGATCTAAGAGTAAACTATGGTTTAAGGCATCGCGTTGTAATAAAAGGGTTGAAAAATTGACTTGGTAGATTTGGATTTGAGTTTGAGGCCTCTGTCGCGCGTCGTTTGAAGGCCTGACTGCAATGCAGAAGATTGCGGGTTCGATTCCCGCCGGGTGCAAGTATTTATGCTTAAAAAAAATTGATTCTGAGTGTCTTCTATGTATCATAATATGTATGTATTTACAAAATAAAGTAGTATAGTAGTATATCCGTTGTCTAGATTGCGTTGTGTGTGCAATATGTATTAAAGGTAGCAATGCTCCTGTGAAGCAGAGAACGTAATATAAAATTCTGTATAGAAATATGTTTATAAAATGAGCGTAATTATAGCTTACCTACTATTGTTAATGTTTCTCAATTGTCACAATTCAAAATTTGAGACGAAAATGCTCTGTAGTGGCAACATGATGAACTTCCCAAAATATTGAATCTCAAAATGTTCGAAATGCCTATTTTAAGAAACAGAAATTCTTAAGATCTGTATTCAAAAATAAGACTGCTAATAGGTGGCAATAGGCCACTTATAGCAGGCAGCCCTATAGGTGGTACTTAGGCATTATAGGCATTTTTATTTTCTTTTTTTCGTAATAGGTGGTGTGGAACACCAGGGGGTTAAAGTTTTCAGGGCTCTAAATAGACCGAACGACTGCTCTCTGAGATAACAACCATCCTATAGTCCATAAGGCGATGCCATAAAATATAAAAAGAAATTAATCAAATGTTTTAGGTGTTCCAGAAGATTCCAGCTTCATCTATGATATTGAGTAACTATGACCCGTTCTACTCACCGCTTTTATCAAGACTTGACGGAATTTTTGCCCGATTAGGTATACAAAATAAGAAATAATATGCTTTTAATATTAAAAATTTGCTACTTAAATGTATAAAATGCTTATATTAGTCTTAAGTTAGCTTTCAATTTAGCTCTTAATGTTTTACAAGGCTGCCATTCTTTATTGGGCTTGGTTTGGTTGGTCATTCAGGAATTACTAATTAAATATTTCTATGTTAATTCTTCATAGCGAATATCTCACAACAATTTAAGCTTCCTTCTGCCAGTGAAGCATTAATTCCAAAACATAGTAATAAATAAATACCTAGCAATTCCTAGACGACCAAAAATTTTATTAATAATTTTTTGCTTACATTCTAGGTATAACTTTTTCGACGAATTGTTGCTATTTGTAATACTAGTATTTGCTTCATTGCGTTCATACCGGCGAATAACGATCCAAATATAGCACTCAACAATCTTGCTTGATGCCGCTTTGAGTAATATGGTAATTTGAGTTAGTGGCAAAATGTCGGGCATCAAATATGGCAACATCAAGTTAGCAACTAAAGCATTTGAAATCCTCTGTGGCGCGTCGTGCGAACGTACGACTGCGATGTAGAAGGTTGCGGGTTCGATTCCCGCCGGGTGCAAGTATTTATGCTTAAAAAATAAATATTTGTATCTGGTCTGGGTGTCCCTCTTAGTATAATATGTATGTTTTTACAAAAGAAAAATAAATATAAGTATTATATCCGTTGTCTAGTCACCGTAACACAAGCTTAGTCGCTTACCACGGGGCTAGATGGCGCTGTGTGTTGTTCACAGAATTTATTTATTTATTTTGCAATTGAATATTATCCGCTACAATTACAACTGCGGTGTTAGTCATTACGTTTATTTAGTAGTTAGATCTGTAGTTTTTGTTTCATTCCCCCATAAAGGTCTAGCCCCGTCAGAGAACGAGATAAACGAAGAGATGCAGATAGGCGGACAGAGCTTGACTGATGTGAAGCTCGAAGCATGCAGGGAACAACTGATTTGCCTGATGTATGCCACTCCGGCGAAGTATGCACCGTATAGCAACTTGGTTTCTGCACAATTAAGCAGGTAAGAAACGAGGTCAAGATTATATATTTTATAGTGTTAAGAACGCGGCGACTGTTACCATTTCCATACAAACTTAATACCAAAATAAATTATGAAAAATTTAGTTTTCTACCTTAATACCGATATTATTCGGATTAAGATTTTTTTATAGGGTCCCCACCACAAGGTTTTCCAAAATATTCATTCGAAATAAAATAAAACGGAATAACATTTTTTTTTTTCATTTTTACAGCGTAAATTACTAATTTACATCTCATTCACATCTCATTTGTTTTATATTATTCCCAATAAAAAGTAATTTACGCTGTAAAAATGAAAAAAAAATGTTTCTCCGTTTTATTTCATTTCGAATGAATATTTTGGAAAACCTTGTGGTGGGGATCCTATAAAAGTAAAATCTTAATCCGAATAATATCGATATTAAGGTAGAAAACTAAATTTTTCACAATTTATTTTGGTCTTAAGTTTGTATGGAAATGGTAACAGTCGCCACGTTCTTAGGTTCTCAAGAGGATAGTCTCCATTCTCTTTCTCCATACAAACGTAATTAACATTTTCCTCCTTGGATAAAGACATTAGAGCAAATATGTTTATGCCATAAAACCTATAGGTTCTAATTAAATAATAATAAAAAATAATAAAATGAAAAAAATAAAAAGGTAGATGCATAGTCATGCTCATGACAGATATAAGTTTTATGGCATAAACATATTGGCTCTAATGTCTTTATCCAGGGAGGAAAATTTAAACTACGTTTGTATGGAGAAAGAGAATGGAGACTATCCTCTTAAAGAAAATTCTAAACTAAATCAAGCTTTTTAAAGATTGCATAGTAGAGCATCTGAATAGAGTATATGGTAATAACAACATAGCTTCTAACTATTTCGCTTAGGTGCGGAATCTCGTACTATGGTATTTAGTACGAGATTCCGCACCTAGCGATACCGACGCGGTTCATATCTCTAGAGATAATGAATAAAGCTCAGATCAGGATTAGAGTCTTACGGCCGAATACAGAAACATAACTCAAAATTTGAGTTCTACTCAAATTTAAAAATTCCTATACTATTTTGAGCTGATCAATTATTTAAGTACGCCTCAAATTTTAAGTGGCAGTTCTGTATTCGGCTGTTATCCTTACTCGTACGTATACAAGAGCGAATTACCCTAAAGTTGTAAAGCACAAACAAAAGGAAACGTTGCTTGTTTTTTTTTGTTTTTTGCTATGCCTTAGCTCGTGAATGTCACAGCGAAAGCGAGCGAACGCGAAGCGTTTGAGGATGCGCGCGTCACCGATCGGCGTTTTCCATTTGTTTGATTTCGCTTGCTTTCGCTCGTTTGGTATGTAACCAACTTGACTCGTATAGTACATGAGCATTGGGTGTGATCCAATTCGCAAAATATGCAAACGCGAAATCTACTATAATGCTTTACCAAAGTAATGCCTTCACGAGAGCGAATTACCCAATCGTGTAATAATATCTTAATGTGAAGTATGCGAGCGCGAAAGATTGAAGCGCGAAGGATGCAGAGTATTATCACACTCTTCGCATAATTCGTGCTTATAATTTATCATTTTAAGGTCTCTGCATAATATGTAACGTTTCCCGGACGGGACGTGTCAATTTCTACATACAAAAATCCCGTGAAATCCCCTCCATCGTCGCTCCGACGGGGATTTTTATGTAACGTTTCCCGGACGGGACGTGTCAATTTTTACATACAAAAATCCCCGTAGCAGCGACGATGGAGGGGATTGTCCCGTCCGGGAAACGTTACCTACGTATGCAGAGACCCTTAGTTTAATAAAAGTGTATAAGCTAAGCGAATACTATACTCAAGCATAATTACGTATATCTATGACAAATTTACTTATTTTCGTAGGATCGTAATCTAAAATATAACAAAAAAAAATTCAACCACTTTCGGCAGTCCGGTAATTATTAAAACACTAGGTATTTTATATTTTTTTCGATCCAATCGGAACAGCCATATAGCTACGTTTATAAAATTAAAAAAAATAAAACAAGAAAATGGAAGAAAGAAGACGGAAGAGTGACGTTTAGATTAGATTTTAGGATCATGTTAATCACGTTTTTCGCCTTTGGCCGTCTACAATACAACGTACTTATATCTATGCTTAAATTACAAATTGTTTTATTTTAATTTTCAGAGAACTGAACGAACTCCGTCGACCAGTGTCAGACAATCCTGAAATCCTTCGTTTCTTCCGCTACATGCGAGCGGCCCGACGCGGTCAAGAAGGCGCGGACTGTATGCGCAGTTTCCCCGCGTGTTCAAGCAATGCTGCACCATCACATACCATGATAGCTGCCTATCACGACATCAATAAATTAGTTACAGCTAGGAAACTTCGTAACCAATAGACTACATACCATCTATAAATCTCTAAATACATAATTTGCTTGCGGTTTCCGTGTAGTCGAGTGATATAGCTCCACCGCATATTATTATAATAACCGCCTATAAGGACATCAATAGATACTATAAAAGATTTTCATGCTACGATACTTCGATATCAGTAGAAAAATAAAATGTAATTGAGAAAGCACTTCAAGAAATGCAGGCAGATCCCTCTCGTACCATGATAGCCACGTGTTTACTGAGGTCGTGCGTCTATAAACTAATTTCATCAATAGAGAGTTTTTACCAGCTTACGAATTAAGAG
The DNA here is from genome assembly GCA_958496205.1 of Idaea biselata. Taxonomy (NCBI): domain Eukaryota; kingdom Metazoa; phylum Arthropoda; class Insecta; order Lepidoptera; family Geometridae; genus Idaea; species Idaea biselata. The sequence continues at coordinate 4,780,948 of OY292394.1, forward strand.
ATGTACAAACTACTACGAATAATCGCGCAATTTTTCCATCGTACCTAATATACCTTCGCATAGTTACAAAACACGACTGGAGTGTTGATTCTCAGAACTTTATAGCACAGGTTCTAGTCTCAAACTCTTTAGTCTTCAGACCTGAAAAGACTTACACTTAACTAGGTGAGCCTCAACACTATTTGTATTACTGACATCTTTATATTTTCACCTTTATTTGAAAATAAATGATTATGATTGAAGAAGGAGTAAATAGTGTCATGAAATTAAATTTTAATGTAGGTATATCTATCTACTTTGCCTTTCCAACGTTAAAAAGTAATTTACTGAAGACTGAAATTTAAGTATCTTGTCGCTCATATAAATTTATGAAAGTTTTATGTAGAAAACTTGTACCAACTGAACTATACTGTATTTTCTTTTGTTTGCTAATAAAAATCGCAATTTAGTCCCGTCCGTTCATCACTAGACATCCCGCTGTGGTAACGGCTATCGTTCTAAAAAATACATCTATAAAAGTGTGACGTGTCTGTGTCTTTATTGTCTTTAGAAAAAGACAGTTTTGTTTTATATTACGAAGAAACGTCTGAACTTATTAGGTACTAGCTGCGTTCCGCGATTTCACCCGCGTAAGTCCCGACCCGTGTGAATATCGGGATCAAAAGTAGCCTATCTTACTCAGGGTGAATATAGCTTTCTAATGGAGAAGGGTGAAGATTTTTTTTAATCGGTCCAGTAGTTTTTGTGTTTATTTATAACAAACATACAGACACACACACACACACAAATACAAATCTTTTCTCTTTATAATATTAGTTGGTGTAGATAGTTGAACTAGCAGAGCCCCGGTTAAAAACCCGCGTAAGTCCCAATCCCGCGGGAATCTTATATATAAAAATCAATCCCTATTTCCCTTGGTCACGGCATCACACTTAAACTTTTACACATATTTCGATAATTCTTTTTTTGTTGTGTTTGTCAGGAGAAGGTTCTTATGAAAGAAAAAATGCTAAACCGATTTTGATGAATTTTATTTTTTTATACTAAACGACAGGACAACGTCTGTCGGGTCAGCTAGTATCGCAATAAAATGTAAACTATGAGTTGATCCAGATCTTCATCTGTATACCACGTTTAATCGCAATGGCTTCAATCTATGCTTAAGTATTTATTATATTATTGCAATGGGATTAATAGAGTCATTTTATTTGACCCTAAACCCAAATAAAAATAAACTAACTTACCAGAAGGAGGGTATTTAAAATAACGTTTTCTCTTTCTATGATATTTGTTTCCATCTGTAATCCGTAACGCATTATATTTTTAATTAAGTATTAACGTTGTGTGTTGCGCGATTATTCATACTAGTTTTTACAGACCTTAAACAATAAGATCTAAACTATTCTAAACAATGGAGATAAAAAAATATGGAAAACATGAAAAAACGACAATCGAATCGAATAACAAAAATATTAATTTTGCTATCTAATAAAATCAGCTTTGATAGCATTTATAATGTTCTAATATTAAATGCTATTAAGCATTATTATAAGCACATCATTAAATAACATTTAATTAATGTGGTACATACTTTATTTAACAATAATTATTTATATACTGCAAGGAAATAAATTGTAACTTATAGTGACATGTTTTATAATGAACCGAACGAAATGAACCTAGTTTAATATGATATTATGAAAACAATATTGAGGGTAAACCTTCCCCCACACGGGCAATGTATCTCGCAATTTATAGGCAACATGCGCACTTGCGCGGTGGTCCGAGCAATCTTCGGAGGCATCGAAGTTGCGTCACAGTTTAATATTCTTTGATAGTTACTACGTAGGTCGTAACTAACTCGCAATACAGCGTCGTAGTATGGGACAGCCTCGAACAATGCCTATAGATGTCTGGCTGTAAGGAAGAAGATGGCAAATACAATAAATCTCCCTGGATTTGACCTTAGAATAAGTATTTATTGGTAGTATTATTTTTCCGGGATATATCTAATGGAGTTTTTTTGTTTTACGTTTTGACTTTGTAATATTAGTCATGGACGCTAGGAGACTGAAGCAGTCACGAGTATAATCCTCTCATGATGGTGATGAAAGTACAAGTCGGTTTTAGATAAAGATTTTAGAGTGACCGACATAACTGTTCTGGCGAACAAATAAGAAACTAGGCCTAAACCAGATATATGAATGAGTGTCAAACTAATAAACAAAACCCGAAACATGAAACTGCACTTTCCCACATAGATCGCCGTATGCCTCAGTGGTCTCCAAACTTTTAGCTACATTTGCATGGAAGACGTCTGCCATAGGGTTTTTTAAGAAATAACCTCTGGCTGGACCTCTCTCTAAGAGGTACCTAACCACACCAAAACAAAACTGCCTAAAAAGAGAAAAGGAAAAGGCTTTTTTTAGCAAAAAAATGATAACAGCTAACAAGACCCTGAAAAATAATAATATTATGAATTGAAATTGTGTTAAATAAGAATATTTTTAATGTGTGGTTGGTTGTAATTGATTGTATGTTTGTTTTAGGAATGTTTTGTGGTTTTAATGTTGTAAACTCAGACATGATTATTATAAAATACGTTTTAAGGCCAGACCTGGTTTAAACCATGATTTGGGCAAAGTAAATCATAGTTTAAACCAAGTTTGGCCCTTAAAACTCATTTTATAATAACAATGAGATTGATTTTGTACTCTAATTATAACAGTTAATAATTGTGTTACTTTATAATAGTATTTTAAAGTGTGGTTGTAATTTATTGTATGTTTGTTTTATGAATGTTTTGTGGTTTAGATTTTGTAAACTCAGATTGATTTTGTACTCTAACGATAACAGCTAATAAGACCCAGAAAAATAATGATACTATGAATTGAAATTGTGTTACTTTATAAGAGTAACCTGTTTAATGTATGGTTGTAATTTATTGTATGTTTGTTTTCTATGAATGTTTTGTGGTTTTAATTTTGTAAACTCAGATTTATTTGGTACTTTGATACCGAAATACATTGTTAACGTTTTAATTCGTGTCGATGGAAAAACAATTAAGAGCCCTATAGCCGCTAAACTCAAAATCCCTGTCGGGCACATCGAAAATAGTTGATTATATAATGATGGAATGTCGTAGCACTTTTTTTTGTGTATGGATTGTAGGTTATACCTACTGTTTCCTACATTTTGGTGTAGTTTTAAGACAAAAACCTCCTATTAGTGCAAATTTTAGACAAAAAATGTCTGTTTTGGCTAAAATGTCGATAGGCTTCAATACGTTTTGACTTATTTGTCTGGAAACTGCACTAAAATGACAGAAACAATGTCCATTACAATCCATACACAAAAAAAATGAACAACATTCCCTTATGAAATAATCAACAATGTTCGATGAACCCGACATGGATTTTGAGTTTAGCGGCTATAGGGCTCTTAAATATGAAGCCATTTGTGTCAATCGCGTAGCTTGCTTCGCGCGACTTTTTGGGGCAATTTGTATAAAAGGTCTTATTTATTATTTTAATGTAAGCCTATTTAAGCATTTATGTTTAATTTAAGTGCTTCACTTATTATATTTAAATACTACTTCTTACCCATTTAATTATACCTATACATATTCCTAATTTATTTAATCATATTTTTTGTATTTTGTTTTAATTTTTAATATCATGTTATACCTACCATTTTAGTTCATTAAGTAATTAATTTTTAGAACATTTTTGTAGTCATAAAATTAGAAGATTGAAATAAAATTATTTTTGATTAATTGGTTTACCTTGATGATAATAAGGATCACGCCAACGAATTAGTGCAAACCTATTCCTAAATCAAGATAAAAGTAATTAGAAGGTGAAAAATTTAATACTCTGTCGATACGAAGAAATAGGCATCAAAACACAATTAATCAGTCAACAAAACCCTAATACACGCCCGTGTTTTTTGTGTGTACCCCTACACAGGACTTAAAAACATAGTTCTTCCTAGGTAGTCGAGTAATAAAAGTACTTAAGTAAGTAAAAGTAAAGTAGTACTAAGTAAGTAGGTAGTAATATATAATAATATCTTTTATATTAAGCTCGATTCAACCAAACTGGAATAAGCAACGAACAGTAACTACACACATAAATCGTGCAACTTTTGTTCGAAAAATTCTCAAACTTTTCAATCGAAGAAATGATAATTAATGCGGAGAATTGTTGTTAATTGCTTATTATTGTTTAATCGAATCAAGCCTAAATGGATTACAAACAAATTAAAAACATTATTTAAGAGCTTCTAAAACGATAAAAACATCAAGTTAATCATTATAAGATAAGTGAGAACCACTGGAAAGTGGTTACCTGTAGCGTTAGATAGATGGCGTTTAAAGCATGATTTATGATGCTAGACCGGGCCGTGTCTGTGCCGGGGCGGGAACGGGCCTTTTTGTATGAAGACAGCACGGACGCGGCACGAACAACATGCAAAACCAAAAGCTGTCTTCATACAAAAGTAGCCCGTCCCCGCCCCGGCCCGGACACGGCCCGGTCTAACATATAAATCACGCTTATTAAACGTGCCCTAATCGTTAACAACCAGGGATGGATGCCATTCATAATTTTCACCGTTCAGGGCAGGCACTTCAGTTGTCTAGGTCTAGACGTTGGGGTACCGACCCAAAGACGCGAGTTCAAGCCTAGCCGCAAGTGAAATTTTTTGAATGCGAATATATCCTAAAAAAAATTCTAGGTAAAATAGATTTGAGCTATAAACAAAAATTAAGATAAATTTAGCTTCTAAAACATCAAAAATGAAAAAGAATGAAGGCGTAATTTTACGTTGTATGTACGTATTATAAGTAAGTATTTATCATTATTTTTATTAACTCACAAGGAGCTCGGTTTACTTCCCATTATCATATTACCCACATTGTTTGTACCGACTTCGCTAAGTAAAACCTCTTTTGACAAAACAAAACAATAGAGAGATGGTCATCCGAATCCGTTACATATTGAAGAGGAGTTGAACAATTCAATTGTATTGATACTTGAGTAGTATAACTTCTTGGATAATAAAATATGATTTGAGTTTAGTCTATAGTCTACGCCCGCCAAAGACTCTGAAATATATTCGTAGAGATAAAAGAAGTCTGTTTACCTAAAGTAGATCTCAAAGTTTTGTCACAATCTCTTCAGTTCAGTTTAAAGAGGAATAAAGTACATAATACACCTACTGAGTAACGAAAGGATCCTATTATAGGCAAATAGGAGAAAGAACGGAGTAATATTTTTGCAGAAAGATTCGTAAGTTTAAAACTTTACGTACAATGCTATCAGGTGCAAACATTATTGAAAACTTTAATTGTCAATGACAAAAAAAATGTAGCGGAAAATGTAGCCTGGCCTGGTCTGGTCTTACGATAGCATTTATTAGTCTGTTGTTAAAGATACAAGGCTCAAACGAGTATCAAAACAAATAGATCACACTATAAACGACGAGTTCCGGACAGACTTGCCCCACCACTTTCTCAGTAGAAAGTTGACCTACAACGTTCACAGATGAATGCTAACTCTCTACTTTTGCAATAAGATTCAATTTTGTTTAAATATATTTTTAAAAGTGGGGTATTACTCATATACATATTACGTAATTTTAATATGTATGTTTTTCGGTTACCAGTGTGAAAAGTCACGGGCATTTTATTGCGGGGTGATTCAACTCCATTTGTTCGGGTCATTGACCAATTTGTTATGATTAATTGATTTGGTAATGATGTTTAAGATTTAATGGATTTGTAGGTATTTAGTTATATAATCAAATCAGCAGGATGTACCTGGAATTATATCCAGGTACATCTGGCTTTTCTAACTATTACAGATATCTAAACGTTATTTCTAAGTGTTTTTAAACTACGAAGCCTTACTCGGAAGAACACGAAAAACGGTTTTATTAATTTCGGCTTGGCTTACACATGGCGTAACGGCTATCGCGCTGGAACGGAGTACCAGTAGTCGCAGGTTTCAGTCCCGCCGGGAACATACTAAAGTTCTTAAAAGCATTTTTTTTTTCAAAAAAGCATTATTACAGTTACTTTTAGGTATAATAAATAGGACTGAATCAATACCGATGAAACTAGATAGCTGCTGGAATCCGAATATGCGACCTACTTTTTATTCCGATCCCAAATATCTGCAGATTTGAGTTGAGTATATAGGTGAACGTTTTAACAAGGCTTACCTATATTTCTTCATGTTCTGAATAAAAATAAAGATCATCACATTATGAAACCAGCATCATCCGCCAATCTGGACTAAGTACACTGACTCTTTAGTGGATCATAATGAAAGCACAAACACAAGGCTAACATTATCTAAGCATATTTTGTTTTCGTCTACATAATAGTTCCAATAAAGTGATGCTAAAAACTAAATATTATTCTTTTACAGAGTAAAGTGATGCTGACTGAAAATTAAGAGAATAAAAGCGTCTTTTTACAAAAAAACTATATGTACTTAATAAAACACTTCAAAAAGGCTTTAGAACAGGGATTCCCTAACTGGGGGGCGCGCCCCCCAGGGGGGGCGCAGAGGTATACAAAGGGGGGCGCGGGCCACCTGTGCAGTTAATACCTGCGATCGGTGAGAGAATGCATTCCAGACGGCTCGATACGACTAATGAAATTATTTGAAATTGACGCCTGTGAAGAACATAATATTTTTTTCTCAGTCGGCCAATATCAGCCTCTAGACTAGCCCCGCGGTCACCTCACGGTCGCTATCTAAGGTGTTTCGTACAACTTACCAAATACCTTTTGTATGACTGAAAAAAAATAATAAGCAGTAAAAATACTTATTTTAAACACTTTTTTATCCTGACCTGATAATCTGGACTGGAGGACGGGGGGGGCGCGGATTTTTTTTTATGGTCGAAAGGGGGCGCGACTCAAATAAGTTAGGGAACCCCTGCTTTAGAAGGTAAGGAAAATAAACTACTTATATCCTTAATGTGGCCATAACAAGGGAAAACGGACTAGACTACGAGGTCTTCTTTTAGACAGGATGAGTCTAGAGTGAAGTCACAAGCAAAGATCGTGCGAAGTGGAGACGTAAACGTAGGAAAGCGGACCCCGGGCTCTCGAAAGGGGTGCAACCGGGAAACTCGCTCGGATGATGATGGAGTCTAGAGTCAAGTGGGGTAAATGTACGCAGCGGTTAAGTCTTCGTATGCTCAATATCTTGAAAACGGTTTATATCTGAGAAATTTCAATTGTTCAATCAATACGTATTCTGGGAATTTAACTTTGTATTATTTCGTTTCCCTTGATATTGTTACTGTTATATTCAGCATTGCTTACTATCTGGTGAGTTAGTGGTCCAGATCTTTATTAATTTATAAAAAAAACTATATTGGTCCTGCGGTTTGACCCGCGTAAGTCCCGAATTCATGGGAATACCGGGATTAAAAGTAGCATATGTTACTCCCTGATAATGTAGCTTTCTATTGCTTAAATAGATCCAGAATTTTTTTAAATCGGTCCAGTAGTTTCAGAGATTACCCCCAATATACATACATACAAACCAATATTACCTCTTAATTATAATGTAGGTAAGTATAGATATAGATGAAAATCTGCCTTCAAATTAAACAGTGTCCAGTTTACGTAAGCCCTAAGATGTATTGTAGAACCACGCCGTTCACACGTCACGAACTCTTGGAAAAACTTCTGAAGAAAATTGAGCTGCTGAAGTTTGTAGACTCGAGTAAGTAAGAGTAGGTACCCATCTCTGGAAAAATACTTAATGGAAGTTTTTTTTGCCCAAGTTGCTGGGTTTAAGGAGAATCAATTTTCTTTATTTTAGTTGCCTACCGTTTTCGTCATTTATTACAATATTCTTGGTCACGAGGAGACATGAGGGCAGGATAAAAATAACCCCGCAATCTTTTTCTTCTTTTTCGTATATGGCTCACCTAGTGTCAGAGTTTTCAGTTCGCCCTAATATATGCCTCTAACTTGACATAACGACTGCTATTTTTCTATTTCCAATTTGTAGTTTGGCTGCCCGACTTCAGCTTACATAAAGATAAGACAGTGAGAGGTTGTTTTGTTATTGTTTTGATTTAAAATAAATAAATATACATATTTCGGTTATAATCGCACGTAAAAAAAGAAAAATGTATTAAACAATCTTATATCGCGAAAACAGAAGTAAAATCTTTTTTTTTTATATTTAATTAGTTTTAGTATATTTAATCAATCAAAAAACACTTATAAAACATAATTAAAATTAAAAACTAAATTAAAACTAAAACTTATACATATACATATTAAATAAATAATAAATATTTTTTTATTTTACCGCTTGTAGTGCCCTTTCAACTGCAAGTAAAAATCATTACAATTGTAACCGTGACTTTAATCATTCAGAGGTTTTCTGGCGAGAAGGTGGTTTTAGGTTTCAAAAATTTATAATTTACTGCATTCTGGAATGCAGTAAATTACTATTATTCTGATTATATAACGAATTACTTGTAGACCACTGGTATACAAACACGAATGAGTCGGATATTGTCATGAATATTTTTCAATAAGATTTTTTACGTCATTGTGAACAATAGCAGTGCATTCTAAAATTATTTTGTTTAAAATAGAAATGGAACATTTACTCTTTTTATTCCTATGTTTTCACGCTCTAACGCCCTGAAACAATAAAGACAGAAGATTAGATCTTCAAAAAAAAAAACAATCACGAAGTGGAAGAAAGAAGCCGCTGAATCCGCGGGGCGCAGCTAGATCATCTACTTATATGTTGTTAAGTAAACAAGTTTTCTGCGAAAGAGGTTTCAAAATATAAAAAGGTCCAGGAACCATTGATAGTATCCATGAACTACATTATGAAAGCAATACCAGGATTTAGCGAGTCGTGTGGTAGAGATACAAAACAGTGGAGATAGCTTTCTTTTTATAAATACAGACACATAATGATATAATACGCCGTGTTTACACGTTATCAGTGATACTAAAATATGAGGAGAAAGCCCACACGTGTTTACACGTTTTTGCGCTAGATTTTTTGTTCACACGTGTATGAAGAAAAAAAAACACACGTGTTGTCCTTGAAATGGCTTCAAATTTGTATGGAGTCGTGGTCCATATGTGATGCACGCACGTACTAAAACGATCCAAAATGACGCACATGTGGCGCATTCACTGTTAACGTGTTAAAACTGTAATCAAAATACTATTATTTGGTTAGTCATGCAAATTGAACGCTCATCTAGAAGGTATTTGGTTACTCTTGAAAACAATGGCAATGATAAGAAACAGGTATTAATAACGTAGCCGTTAAAGGGTCCCCACCGCAAGGTTTTCCAAAATATTCATTCGAAATGAAATAATCGAAGAAACATTTTTTTTCATTGAAAAATGTGGCTCCGTTTTATTTGAATGTGAATGAATATTTTAGAAAACCTTGCGGTGGGGACCCTTTAAAAGCAAAATCTTAATCCGAATAATATCAATATTAAGGTAGAGAACTAAATTTTTCATAATTTATTTTGGTATTAAGTTTGTATGGAAATGGTAACAGTCGCCACGTTCCTAAGTAAAGGTAAAGGTAGGTGTGTAGTAATTCAATGTTACTAAGTTGTTAAGTTGCTTAGTTTGGGACTATATGGCGCTACGTATAATGTCTTGCAATTATAATTATATTTTAGCAGCGGAGTCCCGCGGTTTCACCTGCGTAAGTCCCGATCCCGCATGATCCCTTTCTTAGTGGATCCATACACGCCACAAATAACTCCCCAAATTTTATGTCTCTAGGACTAGGACTAGCAGTTTATTGATCAATCAAGACATTGAATTTCATATACCTACATAGATTACAAATTGAATTATGCTTAGCCTCTTGCATAAGAGAAGACCTAATAAGTACCTTTAGACACTACACCGCCTTGAGTACGATTGGCTGGCCTTTGATTAAGGAATATTTGAATTTCATTGACAGCCATTGAAACGGTAAGAAATCTTCAACTAATATTCAACATAAAATTTATGTTCTATTTTAGTAGTAAGTACAAAAATATGCAGGCCCACCTGGCTCTACTAATGTGAAATATTAAAACGTGCATATGAATGTTTTTCTATTTTTAGATACTTTAATTTTCAATTTTTAACAAATTCCTTTGAAAAAAAGTCTCTTTCCATACTGTTAAACATTGTGAATGTTCACGGGGATACCCCAAGTTGGCTAACTCTATTCAAAGTCGACTTACACTACGTTTCTGCACCACTCTAATACCAACTTTACTCATCCACAATAAGATCCATTGTCGCAGTGAAATACATTTTCCCAAACTTCAAACTGGCTACTTCTCTTAGGCTACAAAACGAATTTCGAATAGAGACCTCAGTGCCTAAATACAAGGTTCAAATTGAATTGGTAGTTTGTGAATTGGTTAGCTTTATACAACACGGATTTATGAAGTTTATGCAATTCTTATATTTGTATTATATAAGCTTGTTTTTGGATTGTCTTGTCATTCTGGCTTGCAGTGCTCAGTGTAGTGGACTATTTTAGTTGTTTTTTTTAATTAGGTAAGTAGATTCATGTTTAATTAACCTAATTATTTGTGAAGAGTAAATTGAAAATAGGTCAAGTAAAACCTAGATTGTAAATTTAATAGGAGGGTAGATTGAAATCGAAGAAATAAAGAAGTTTACTTTTTCATCTGCATATTTCATTTCTTGGTTCGAAATAATAAAAGTATAAATTGGCTTTGTTTTTTACTACCAAAGCTATTTCGACTCACCTACTGGGACTTTTCAAACTTTAATATTATTAGCAACTAAAAAAAGCTTGCAAACATTTTGTAAAAATCCATTGAATTAAATGAACGACAGAGAACCCAAAACTTTAAAAGACAAAAACAAAACTCTTCAAGCCAAAGATTTTTCAGACTAGAAACTATTAGGTTGCCCGACTACGTTTGGAATGCGCACACCGCGCTGCCACAGTTTTAGAGTAGCATGAACGAACAACATACTTTTTAATAGTTATAATAATCTTCTTTTAAAACTTTACTAAGTTTTCAATCCGTCCCAACCCAATAAACTGCCGAAGACCGATGTCATGTCTTTGGATCTTCATCCCCCGGTTTTACCCGCGTGGGAATATCGTGATCAAAATCAATCCAGTAGTTTCGGAGCCTAATCGATACAAACAAACAAATTAATCATTCCACTTTATAATTATTAGTATTGATAGCAACGAACTTTACCATAAATTAGTATATTAGTGGTTTGTGTTGTCGAGTGACAGAAAGTATCTCGACTGTCACTTTAAACGTTATCGTAACCTAAACTGGGGTAAACAAAAACAAACAGCTTAAAGGGAACGTAAAGCTCTGAATTCCTTCAGAAATACAGCTATGTTGTACACGTTTGTCGTTTCCAAAAGTTTTTGAAAACCTTAATCTTCCATTTTGTTATGAAGATATGAAAAAACTTTTAGGCAAGAACTTCGAAACAGTTTCAAAGTGATGTGGCTTTTCGCATTAATTCCACGCTTGTTGTGCGTGAAGAATGATGGAATCTGTTTGGGGAAACAGACTAATGACTCTTTTGGCAGACTGAGGTCTGTCGGTGGCTCTAATTTGCTAATTATTAAAAAAAAACAATACAAAGTCATTATAGTCCCTGACACCGAAATTAGGAAATTTGAATTAGGTAGGTACTTTAATTTGTTTCCCAACTTATGAAATACCTATATTCAGGGTTCAGGGTGCTTCAACAGCATTTACACCACTTCTTTAGTTCAGTTAGTTAGCAGACGCTAGACACAACAAACTATTGAAAACAAAAAGTGAACGTTTGGTGTCATCAAACTATCGGGCGACTCAAATCTGCAGCGTGTTCCGACCATGGAAAATTCTTTGGAAACATATTTCTTAAGCAAGCTTGTATAAAGTTAGCTCATTATTACATCCCTCTGCATAACGCGATCCTAGAACCTGACGCTCTTTACGACATTATTGTTTTAATTAATTCTAATTAAAAGCTGCTCCAAGTGATTTATATATGTTCTATTAAAGCTTAAGCCTGCACTGGACTTTAAAGAAACAATACTTCTGCATAAACACAACTAAATGGTTCAAGTCGTACTCCCGGTTTGAGTAAGATGCTGGTTCGAATCCAGCCCTGCGTCTATCGTGCGTTGTGTTTTTGCAGAAGCATTGTTTCTTTAAAATATTTCTATGTAGGTATATGGTTGTTGATTTAGAGGTACCTTTCTGTAGTCTGACTAAGTGACTATTTCTATTTGGTTTAATTGTTTAGTTTGGGACTAGCTGTCGTGTAGTCCCGATATAGAATAGGGTCAGCCTATCTTTTCCCGTGTGGGTGTCGTAAAAGGAGACTAAAGATCTGGGGTAGACTGATTACCAAATTACTTTTCCGTAATAAAATGAACTGATATCGTATTACTCCATGGTTTGTTAATCGACCTGCACGACGCCGATGTCCTCAATAAGGATATTATGTCACAAAGACGTCCGTCACGCGTGACACGAATATGAGTCACATGAGGTCTCGACATACCTAGTTGAAGCGGGACGTGACTTTCTCTTGAAACTGCGTGGGGTTGTACGGATATGTCCTTTCTGGTGTTCTCTTGATTCTGGTATAATTACTAGAGATGACATCGTGTTCTAAAACGTTATATTAGCCCAAAATTTCTTGACTTGTGAGTTTGTGGGTCATGCGTTGGTCTATTATGTTACCAACTAAATTCAATATCGATGTTTAACCAGATTATCCAGATTAGCTTCGCAGGTGGAAACTGTATCATGATTCGAGGCCTGCATTGTTCCATAAATTAAAAACAACAACAGCCCCAATACGGATCCTTGATTAATTCTTCATGTAGGTAACAATTTGAGTAGTGGTGTAGTGGTCATGAATAAAATGAAGTATGTAGACTGTAGCGTTACTTGACTTTTTATTCAGAACTCAATCAACCTTTTTTTATCAGACGCAGCACGCATTCTAATCACGCAAGTCCGTTATAATGCGCGGACGCAGTCAACGGCGACCGGTTGATCGTCTCGCTCGCACCCACCTCGTTGTCTCGTTTCGCGGGCTTTTTCGACATTTACCGGTTTGACGTTTTGAATAAAACGTCCTATTCGAATTTTGATTGAATGTAAGATTCATTCATTCATTCGTGTACTATAATTTAGGCTGTGGTCAGTGTATTGTTTTCTGATACAAAATGGTCTGGATTTCTAAGATGTGAGTGAGCTTTCTCTTACAAATACGTAATTAGGTATGGAATATCTACCTGCTGTAGGTACCTACCTACTACAAATAGAAATTACTAAAGAACTCGTCTATCGAACTCTTCCAAATAGGCATAGTTACATAACATTTGTCATCATGTAAATGACTGAATACTTACCTAACAATAACTTACACAGAACATGCTATTAAATACCAATTACATTATTCGCCGGCACGAAACTTGTGCTGGACATAAGTAAAACTCAGCGCTGAACATTCTTGTCGGTAACTTACCTATTAACTTGTGAAAGTAAACTGCAAGCTAGTAAAAGTAGGAAGCTATTCCAATACAAATTTTGTCAAGTGAACAAGAAAGTGTCGATACTTTGTCATTGTCAAGTACTATTACCGTGTTGCAATGTAACTTTTGTCGCTTGATTTATTGCTGAAAAACTTTGTGAGTAGAGCTAAAGGTATACGTCGATATGACCTAAACCTTTACCTATACTCTACCATAAGTTTAGCTTATTATAGTATAGATTATTGCTCCAGTTCCACTATTGTTCAATAAAAAATATGCTACAATGTAAATCACATGATTACTGCAAAAAAATTACAAAATAAAACACCATGAGTTTCTTGTGTCTTTTTCTCATTGGAGGTCGCTTCCCGAAGACACAGATTACATTATAATCACTGACATTTCTAAGAGATATCTTCCTAATACCCGAATGAATAAACGTACTTTGATTTGACCACGGTCGGTGTTATAATATCGACTGACGACAATAGAACGCATCCTTAAAAAAAATACATCCACCAAAATGGATTTTTAAGAGGTAAAAACAGGTTCATATAACTAAGACTCCGCTGTTCGTTTGTCTATCTGTTCAAGGTATATCTATCAAAAACTGGTTGTCATGCTCTGTGTAATCGTTTAACATAATACTTTAGTCCCACTGCTGGGCATCCCCACGTCCTAATCTTTAGTTTATTATCCTGACCCTTAATTATCTGCAAACAACTGTGTTAGTAAGCAGAGAATACAGAAAAAGAGAAGATCACAAACGATAACGAGACGGTCGCGCGGCCTTACAATAAATAACACAAAACCCACAGACATAAATTCTAAAAGTGAACTTTGATTGATGATTGTAAACGAATACTTCCATTTCCTTGGCTAGAGAATGGAGAACGAATCTGTCAATCACGTGACCCATGTCAGGACACTGTTTCATTGGTTTATGTTAGAGCCTGTTCGAATTTCAGAGAAGTAAACTTTTACAATACCTAACTATGCATTTTCTATAAATTTCTATTAATTTTTGTATTTCGCTCAAGGCTATTTTATTTAGAAAATTTATTTTCAAGGAAAAATAGCCGAAATAGACGCGAGTTCAAGCCTCGCCGTAAGTGGAAATTTTTGAATGCTATTTTTCCTTGAAAATATTTTTTTATGCACTACAATTTAATGACTTTAACAAGGAGTTGAACCAAACTAAGAAACTATCTATACTTCGTTCGTCAATTGTAGACTATGATGTGACACATCTTTCTGAAGAAAAAAACGTCACATACAAAAAAAAACCAAAACGTCTAAAATTAAAAAATGAACTATAGTTAGCTTACAGGTAAAATATGGATGGTTGATAAATACCTACTACGAGTAGACTACGACTATGCATAATTTTATTCCGGCCCATATCCACAGTCACGCACAAACAAACTTTCACATTTATTAGTGAGATTATTAATCACTCACACTATTACAAAACTCCACTTTATTGGATTAATAGATACGAATCTTTGACCTTGTGTTGGAATCATGATGGCTCAAGGGTATTAGAAATGTAACTATTTAGTTATATCCCGTGGGATGGAAAGCAAGCCGTAATATGAAACCACAAAACCACTGAACCGCTGTGATGTTTCCATGGCAAGTTACTTCGATATCTCATTATGGAAAATGTATCAAACGGAATACATTTTCCCGTTTGTGGACCACAACTAAGTTAAAGGTATTAGGGTCTTGAACTTGCAAGTCTCATCTCGTGGTACCTAATTCAGAAATGCATTTTCTTTTAAAAATATTAAAAATAGCTGCATCCCGCGGGATCGAGCGTAAGTCTTGATCCTGCGGGATTTGCGGGATCCAAAGAAGCCTATGTCCTTCTCCAAGGTCCTATTTACCTCTATACCAAAATTTGTCAATATCGGTTCAGCGGTTTAGGCGTGAAGGCCTAACAGACAGATAAACAGACAGACAGAGTTACTTTCGCATTTATAATATTAGTAAGGATTACAATCAACTGCTTTTGATTATTATATTTTTGTTCGAATTGACAATCACATTTATTTCTTGCAAAGTACATGCAGGTCGCTTTCTATGTCATACATGGGTTAAAAAGTCACTTACTAACATCGAGTTACCATGTACTAACGTGCCGTAAGTACCAAAAAGAAGAAAAAACTCAATCAAGTACAAGGAAAAATGTCAGTCCTATATCTACTCGAAAACCTAATTTCGAATCAAAACATAAATTGGACTTTTCATTATTTTTTCGATTACCACGTTTTCTACTAATTCTTTGGTATAGGCACGGACGGACACCTAGCAAATAGAGTGCCTATCTCTATCCCCTAATAGCCTTATTAATAAACCGGGAATAGTGTCGGAGTAATTTTACCACTTTTTGTTTTTGTCTGTCAACTTTGAAAGATCTTGTCACAGAAAAAGACAAAACATGTTCTCACTACTCCGACCTTACTCCACGTTTATGAATAAGGCTATAAGAGATTTCTTAGTAAAACTATAAGTTTCAATTTAGACTCTTAACTCGAGACAGTAGTGTACCTACCTACATTAAACCTCTTAGAAGTCTGCTGATATAAATAAATCAAGTGAAAACACAAATCTTTGCAGCTTACGACACCTACTCGTACATAGTTTATTGCATTGCACTAGCGGTAAACCCTGGTTTTATTTATATCTGTAAGACACCCAGTTTGATACAACTACTGATAGCTGATATATTGCAGTTCCGTGACAACAGCGGCAGTAAGACTTATGGACAAAACGCATATATCTGATAGGCTCATCTCATTTCAGGATACGATAGCCACCACAATGTACCAACTCAGATGGCTCATGCTGGCGATAGCAGCCACTCTGGCACTACAGTCTCGCGGAGATGGCGTCAGATTTTCTGATGAGCCTTCCAAAACGGAGCAGACTGAAGGACGTGCTGTCAATTTTGGGGGTGATGGTTTTGGGAGATCGGTAAGGATACGATTTATATTTTTTACGTAGGTCACCAATGGTTTCACCTTGACCGAAAGATCCGGATCATTACGCTCTCTTTCAAGGAACCTGTCTTTAATACTTTTTTTTGTTTCAAAATTAAAAAGAAAAAAAGAAATAAATTATAAAGATTTTATTAAGAGGATAGTCTCCATTCTCTTTCTCCATACAAACGTAGTTTAAATTTTCCTCCCTGGATAAAGACATTAGAGCAAATATGTTTATGCCATAAAACCTATATCTGTCATGACAATGCATCTACCTTTTTATTTTTTTAAATTTTCTAATTCAAATAAATAATAAAAAATAAAAAAATAATAAAATGAAAAGGTGCATAGTCATGAAAAGAAAAGGTGCATAGTCAGATATAGGTTTTATGGCATAAACAAATTTGCTCTAATGTCTTTATCCAGGGAGGAAAATTTAAACACGTTTGTATGGAGAGAGAGAATGGAGACTATCCTCTTCATGTACTTTTATTTTATTTCAGCCTGAAGCCCAAGGAAGGGGTCTATTAGATTGGATAGGACTAGGAGAAGACCAAGACCCATACATCCAGCAAGCCACTCAGCAGTGCATCAGCGGAGATCTAGCAGACTGTTTCAAGGCACAAGCGCTGAGATCTTTTGACGATTTCTTTGATAAGCAGGCTTACCAGTAAGTACCAGACTGTAAAATATTATTGGATAAAGCTGCTTGATTAAAGTTGTCTCTCCCAAGTGTACCTACATAATATGGACCTTTTTTACATCTCAGTGCTATATGCTATCCATAAAATTTTGAGCGTGACATTAATTTATTTTCAGTCTCACACGATAGATAAGGGTCTGAGTTGCAAGTAATCTAAATTTATTGAGTAATAAATATTGTGGAATCGTTTATGTCTGTCTGAGTCTTAATGACTGCAGACTTAACCACAACTTCTAATCTGGACTTAATTAATTGTTATAATTTAACTTAAGTGTAGAGATATATAGAATTGAGCATGAAACAAATCATTTTCACGCCTCTTACTAATAGTGCTCAATGTTCCTTGAATTTTGATTTAACGGTAACTAAGGTGATTTTTTATTTGAGTTTTATTTGATTACTAATTGATTTTTTACATGAGAATAATCTGCGAATTAGATGCGCGAATCAATATTCTATTTTTATTGGTTTTTAATCTACAGATGAAATATATCTGTTGAACACTATCAAATTTATAAACCTTTGAAAGTTTGATTTTATTTTCAAAGTTTGTGGCGTTTTTATTCGGAGGTATTAAATATTATTGGACAGATATCTTTATCTAAAGATTTGAAAAAAATGCCTTTAGTATGTTTATTAATTCCGGCTTTCAAGTAGAATCACTTAAATAAGAAATCGTTATAATTATAGTTTTAGGGCTAGGTGGTAACATTGCTAAAAAAAAATCAGTATTGACATTCAGGGCGGCAATGCTGCCAGCATTTTGGCCACTCTACTACTAACTACTTATGTAAAGTTAGAGAGTTTGTTTATTTTGGATAACAAAAATAAGTACAATATAAATATATTTCACATACCTCATCATCATCCGAGCGTTGTTCCCGGTTGCATCTCTCTCGAGAGCCCGGGGTCCGCTTTCCTACTTTTACGTCTCCACTTCGCACGATCTTCGGCATCCCGTGTGGTGAGGCCATTTGCACGCATATCCGATCCTACAACGTCAAGCCAGCACTTCTTGGGTCTTCCCAATCTGCCGCGGCCGGGCGGAGGCGCCATAGCAAGACATTTGTTTCCCACGTAACTAGCCGGTTTTCGTAGAACGTGGCCGTACCACCGTAGGCGGCATTCTTGCAGTTTGTCTGCAATGTCTCGGACATGAAGGCTGCCCCTGATGCGGGAGTTTCTGACGCGGTCTTTTCGCGTCACTCCACACATCCAGCGCAGCATCTTCATCTCCGTGACACGCAGCTCCTGCTTATGTCGCTCAAGCAATGGCCACGCCTCACTACCATACAAAAGGACAGGTCTAATGATCGTTTTATAGACCTGTCCCTTCAGTTTAACCGGCATTTTCGGGTCACAGATGACACCAGTTACCTCCCGCCACTTGGCCCAAGCTGCCGAAATGCGGGACTTGACGTCACAATCGATGTCGCCGGACTCGTGAAGCACAGATCCCAAGTACTTAAACTGGTCTGTCCGCTCGACCATGTGACCGTCTACGCAGACAGGTGTGGGATCTGTGGTATTGCTAGCCAAGTATTCGGTCTTCGCTACGTTGAGTTGCAAACCGCCGTTCTCAAGTGACTCTTTCCACGCATTTACACGCCTTCCAAGCCGTCCCTTATTCGAGTCCGCCAGCGCAATATCATCAGCATACATGAGCATCCACGGGGGCTGCTCGTGTGCGTCCCGGATGACTACGGACAGTTCGTCCAGTATTACGCTAAACAGAAACGGACGGATCCTTGGTGGACTCCGACTGTAATGGGGAAAGATTTAGTGTCACCAACAGCAGTTCGCACCACAGAATCGGAATTTCGGTACATGTCCCTGGTGGTTTCAATATAAGTTTCTGGCACCCCTTTGGACCGCAGCGCCCACCAGATCATCACGCGAGGAACACAGTCGAAGGCCTTCTGCAAGTCCAGGAACAGAAAATGCAGAGGCGTATTCTTCGTTCTGTATTTCTCCATAACGATCCTTAGGGCGAAAACAGGGTCCATGGTACCATGACCGGGGCGGAAACCATACTGGCCCTCCGAGACAGTGCACTCCTGCCGGATCCGAGAGTCAACTATACGCTCGTAGAGCTTCATGGTGTGGGACATGACCTTTATACCACGATAACTTCCACACTCCTGCACAGATCCCTTGCCCTTGAACACTGGAGTGATAACACTCAGTCTCCATTGGGCGGGGATTCTGCCGGTCTCGAGTATGCGGTTAAAAAGGTTGGTTAAGATGCCCACACCACGAGAACCCATAGCCTTCCATACTTCGATGGGGACTCCATCGGCGCCGACAGCTTTCCGATTTTTCATGCAGCGAAGGGCCTTGCGCACCTCCTCAGGCGTTATCAGTGGCACAAGTCCTAGATTCGGAGGGAGTTCCGGTGGCTGCACCTCTTTATACTGCTTATTGAGCAGCTCGTGGAAATAAGAGCGCCACCTCTCCTTCACCGCGAGGTCCTCGCATAGCAGGTTACCATTAAGATCTTTTACACAGCGGCACTTGGTTATATCCTGTGCCGCTTTGATCCTAGAACGTGCCAACTTATAAATGAGCTTCTGCCCCTCAGACGTTTCCAACTTATCGTACAATGGCTGTAAGTGGTCCCGTCTGGCTCTGGCTACTGCTCTCTTTGTGGCACGTTTGGCAGACCTGTACGCGTCGCGATCTTCAGGAGAGTTGGACGCTTGCCACTTTTTAAAGAGGGCTTTCTTCACCCTAGTCTCCCTCTGGACTGTGTCGTTCCACCACCAAGTTTCCTTGTCACACTTGCGTCCTCCCTTAGACATACCGAGGACCGACCGCGCCGAATCAGCGATAGACACCTGAATCCTGTCCCAGTGTTCCTGTACCGATTCGCCTTCAGCATTAGCACATTTGTCGCCGATTGCTGAGGCGAGCATCTGGGACTTGACTTCATCAAGCATCCACCATCTGACTCGGCGCTGGCATGGTTCCGGTCGTTTGTCTTTGGTCTTTACACAGAGATCCATGACAAGGATACGGTGTTGGGCAGTGAGATTCTCACCGGGTATGACTTTGCAGTTGGCCACGTAGCCGATATGGTGTCTCCTAGTGATTAGAAAATCGATTTGGGTAGCGCGCCCCCCGCTCCTGTAGGTGATCAAGTGGTCGGGCTTCTTTTTGAAATATGTGTTCACGAGTGCCAGGTCGGCAGTGGCACACGTACGCAGAATTTCTTCTCCTTCCGCATTCCGACTGCCATACCCGTAGCCTCCATGAACACGTTTAAATTCCACCCCCATCTCACCCACATGACCGTTCAGATCACCACCCAAAACGATTCCCTGTGACAACGGGATAGCCCCAAGGACCTCGCCGAGTTTATCCCAAAACGACCTCTTATCAGCATCGCTACAACCGACCTGTGGCGCGTAAGCACTTACTAAGTGGGTAGGAACCCCCTCAATAAGCACCTTCACGCACATAAGTCGGTCGCTAAAGCGATTCACCTCCAAGATATCGTCATGCAACCTCTCAGCGAGCACCACGGCCACCCCGTTCTCTCCACCAGGTGCACCCGTGTAGATCAGCTTGTAGCCATTCCCAATGAGCCGGGATCTGCTGCCTTTCCATCGAGTCTCCTGCAGGAACGCCACGGCCACCTTCCGCCTGGAAAGTACGTCGGCTAGCTCCCTCGCGCGTCCGGTCAGCGTGCCAATGTTCCACGTTGCGAAGCGGAGTTTCACATTGTGTTTAGGGGCTCGCGTCTTTGGCCGTGCCCGCCCGTGGCACGGTAGCCCTAATCCACTTACCACAGGAGTCGGGCGAAACTCCTGCGCGCCGTTATGCGGCGGCGCCCTATCCATGTGGCAATTTACATTTACGCGACTTTCCATTAAGATTTGGCTAAATGTCGACTTTTACGGGAGCGACTGCCGTCTGACCTCCCAACCCCGAAGGGAAAATCCGCGCCAGAGCCTCGTCCGTTTTTCAGCAGGTGCACCGGCTAGCAGGTGAGGTTGGCTTGGGCCCAACGATCTTAGTGGGCCCCATACACACCCCTATATTTCACATACCTACCCCTCAGTATCCCACAAAGTTCTTATATTGCATATTATGCGCAAATCTATATTTGTTTTGTAGCCTGAATATAATGAACACTTTTACTAATTCTGCGAAGTGCACATTTGGACATACTGCTTTTCTGCGAAGTACCTATTTCTTTAATCTAAATGCGTAAACTCTAACACTAACACTAGGTGAGCCACACCACTACACGAAAAGAAGAAAAAGAATGCGTCGTTAATTGTTCGAAATTCACCCTTTGCGACTGATATTTATTTTGAATACTTTTGGTACTAGGGAATGCAAACTTGGAAGAAAAAGCCCGAAAAACCCGGTTTTTTTTCCGGTTTTTCTTAAAACTAAACATTTAAGCCTTTATTCAGTGTTGTTGTATGAAGAATACAAAAACCGAAAAACCGGGTTGCATTCCCTAGTAGGTACCTACCTACCTTTAGTCCGTATAGGTCAGGGGTTCCCTAAGTGGGGGCGCGAAGACCTTTGCAAGGGGGCGCAGGCTACCCGTGTAGTTAAATTTAAAAGCCTGCGATCGCTGATAATATGCATTTTAACTAATAATAATAATTTTAACTAATGATAATATGCCCAACACAATCAACGAAATTATTTAAAATTAATGCCTGTTAAGAACATAATATTGCCTCTAGATTGGCCCTCCTACCACCTCGTTGCGGGCTCTATCAAAGAAAGTTGGTACTACTTACCAAATTCCTTTTGTATGACTTTGTAAAACTTGAATGAGTAATAAAAATACTTAGCTTGTTATTGAATAAGTACTTTTTTATTCTGGCCTGATAATCTGGACTGGAGAATGGGAGGGGGGGGGGCGGATTTTTTTTATGGACAAAAAGGGGGCGCGGCTCAAATAAGTTAGGGAACCCCTGGTATAGGTTAATACATAACTATGTTTCTGTATTGCTAAATAATTAATAAAATGTTCCGCTTATTTACAGGCTATCAGACAATGCAGTACTAGTGCGAGTGGAATCTCAAGCTCGTGCATTGACAAGCGAACCGCCTCAGCTTAGCTCGCAACCAAGAAGCGAAGATTCTGACTGGGATGGTCTGGTCAAGTATGGCTTGAGGAAGGTTGAAAGGTAAGGATCTTATTCTTCGAAGTCGTATTTTAGAAAGTTCAAGTTTAGCGGAGTGGTGTTGGTGGCTTTCGTTATAGGTTTGATCCCCGGCCGACTGTGGCACGAATGTCTTTTTCTTTAAGAAAACGTGATGAAACCGACACATGTCCTAGGACTACCACAGTCCAAAGGCACATGATACTCGTCATTCCTAGCTGCCGTGGCGTCAAACCCTAACCCTTCAAGCAGAAGGACCTTGCCCTACACATATCCGTTCATTCAGTCGTTTCAGCCGAAAGAGTTTGAAAGGAAGAACATTTCTTCCTTTCAAACTCTTTCGGCTTCTAACCGATTTTTCAACAACACACTAATACAATATATTAGGTACGTATAATGTGATTACTTAAAAAGTTTAGTAATGTTTTCAAATTCTGAAAAATAATACTAAACTCGATTATTCACTTTAGCCATTATATTTGGGTTTTACTTTTCATCTGGGAGTAATAAATTCATTGACACGGTATAATTATCTAGCGACCCACTTTCCTGTTTATTTCAAAGCCTAATATTTCACCAAATTTCAAAACATAGTACTAATAAATAAAGACAATTCATTCATTTTTAGAATTGGATAGCGCAGTATAAGGGGTTTGTATGGTTGCAGGTTCAAGTCCTGTCGGGTGCAAAATTGAGGGAAGCATTTATCAAAAAAACGAATGCTTGTAAATGTTTCTATCTTAAAATATAGTACCTATAAACCGCTTTAGAAATTAAACTCATTTTTTGGTTTTAATCGCGTGGTGTTTATAGCGTGGCTTGGCAATCTACAACCTGCGTACACAGGAGCGTTTTTAAACCTGAAAATGAGTTGGATTTCAATCCAACATCGCGAAAACAGAAGGAAATTTATACAATGTTTTGTTTTTTTAGATTTCTGCGGTCTACGGCTTTAGAAATGCAATTGGATGACGAAGTAACATCGAGAGGTATCATCGCGCCGAGGTTTATTGACGAGATAGCTGATGAGGTTGACATTATTGAGGATAAGAAGGCACCACCTTTCCGTGAGTAATCTTACTCTTAATACCTATATACACAAAAAAATATTTCATGACTATAATAAGTTAATAACGTTATGTGAATAATTGTTACTGTGTGAGGAGTAGAGAATCTACTCATACTGTAATATTTAAAAAGTGTTCGAATATAACTGATTGCAGTATAGCACGGACAAGGTATATTTAGATGTGGTGTGGGTCATCTTTATCTCCCTTACTTATAAACAGTGACTAAGTGTATGTAACGTTTAATTGTCTCTTACTGTGACATGATGTTTCAAAGTTAACATAGATACAATGACAAACGTTACATAAACTTAGTCATCGTTTATAGGTAAGGGGGTATATATTATCTCCTCATTCCGACAGGATCGCGAATTGAATAGCGGATTTTAGGTTTTAGTTAACCTATATATTTTTGAAGATTAGTTTAGTTTCAGTATAGTAGGTACAGCGATTTAAAAAAAAAACAATACTCTGGTTTTTCTTATTTTAACCACTAGAATAAGACGGACGGTAGCTATAAAATATAACCTGGAAACTGAATAAATTAATTAGATTTTACTGCGTTGAACTTATCTAATAAGTTTGCTTTTTTTACGACTTTAATAATAACGAGATTGTTATTTTTGCTTTTTTTTCAGGTCGGCACAAGCTAAAGAAGCTCATCATCCCTATGCTGTTAATCCTGAAACTGTTCAAGCTGAAGCTTCTTCTCTTCCTGCCCCTCATTCTTGGCCTCGCCAGTTTTAAGAAGTTCTTAGGTTTCATGGCTCTGATCGTCCCTGGTGAGTAAAGTGTTCTGATAAATTATATTAGGTAGGTACAGCAAAAGAAGATATCTTAAAGAATTTGCTAAACTCATCAGCTACGACCAAACCGAAGTCAAGTCCTGCTATCGGTAATTTTCTACAGATGGGGAGCAAGCATCATATTTAGTTATCAGTTTGACAGAATTATCTTCTATATCTATAAAATGCGTTGTCCTAAGTGACTGACTGCCCGATTGATTTATCAACGTACAACCTAAACCGGTGATAATAGAGCACTGAAATTTGGAGAGAATGTTATTTATGTGCGTCCGATAAGAAAGGGATTTTTAAAATTCCCACAGGATTGGGACATATGCGGGTAAAACCACGGGATCATCTGGACATACTAGAGTTATGCATCGGGTCTTGTGAATGTGGTTTTCAGGCTTTATGCGTTTTCCATTTATTTTCTTTATAATTAGTTGTTTGTTTTCCAGGTGTAATTGGCTATTTCAAATTCTGCAAGCCCAATATTTCATCGCCGTTCTCTTCTACCCACTACACCGGTCCGCAATACAGTCCTGCCGGAATTGGCCTGGGGCCTTATAGAGAACAGAGCCACTACGGACATTATGAGGGATATGCTGTAAGTATTAGCTGGTTATATAAAACAAGATTCTAATTAGAATAGAAAAAAAATAGAAAATTTAATAAATCAAAAGGTAATGGCATAGTCATGACAGATATAAGTTTTATTGCGTAAACATATTTGCTCTAATGTCTTTATCCAGGGAGAAAACAGTCGACTACGTTTGTATGGAGAAAGAGTATGGAGACTGTCCTCTTAAGTACCTATACCTTGTAATGCTTATATCGATTTGTTCTAAGTCGACAGCTTAAATTAGTAATAAACAATTTTATTCAATTTTATATTCCAACAGCTTAAAAAACGATTGCTGCAAAAGTTTCAATCAAGTTCTTATTATTTTGCTGTTCGGTTGCGCTCTATTTGATGAATGAAGCTTTTATTGCGTTACAAGCAGCAATCGTGAATAAATTATAGTTCTGTAAATTTCGTATTTTCGCCATTTGGCGAATGGATTGTAATTTTTCCTTAAAATACTATGGTTAATCTATCTATTACTATTATAAAGCGGAAGAGTTTGTTTGTTTGTTTGTTTGTTTGAACGCGCTAATCTCAGGAATCACTGGTTCGATTTGAAAAATTCTTTCGGTGTTGGATAGTCCATTTATTGAGGAAGGCTATAGGCTACTTTTGATCCCGATATTCCCACGGGATCGGGACTTATGCGGGTGAAACCGCGGGGAGCTGCTAGTGTTTTAATAATATAGGCAGGTACTCATAGGATATACCATCAATATAAAGCTATATTTATTTAAGTCATAAAGGCAATTAAATACAAACAGACATAGATAAGCTATATTAATTTTATCTAGTAAACAATAGACATTTTTGATCTGTCATTTTCGCAAGGTAAATATTGTGTGTCTCTGATTGACGATAGTTAGGTAATTTTAACTTTCTTATTAGTTTTTGAGTTAGATCCAAAAAAATACCATGACAATTGACAACTCAGTCGTTTTGGTAACGAAGCGAAGAACTCATCAGATCTGTCAACCACTTTAGTTTGGGATTAATAACGACTTTTTTATTTCAGGGTCACAAATACGGTCCTGCTGGTGGTATTTCCTTTAGAGAACACGACGCTAATCCCCAGGACCTGGCGTACCAAGGTTGGGAATACAGGAACAAGAAGGGAGGTGAAGAAATCAAAGCAGAAGCCGCATAAGACTGTTAATGAAGAAGAGTTATTATTGATGTTATTAATATTATTGATAATTGAGTTTTAGTTAATTATGATAATTGATAATATACACAATATCGATCGAAATATTCACCTATGCAATAACTGTGTAAAATTACTATTGATTATAAAATTATAACTGAGTTATTCAGAATTTAGAAAATCATAATATGGTCTGAGTTATACCTACAGGGTCAGCGTCTAGACCCAGTGCCATAGAATTTTGACCAACCCAGTGACTGAGCTTGAAAAGTCTGGGGCACTGACTTACATAATATGTCACCGATCTACAATCCGCATGTGGTTTATTAAGAACTAAATGTTTAAAGCGCCATCTAGTATCGAAAATGTAAATTTTACTAGATATATTGTGTTTCCTTTCACATGACGCCATTGTTATTGTATGGATAGTATCTATCTTGCTGTTTTGTCTATTGACAAAAGTTATTTAACTATTTTGTATAGTTTAAATTATTTACCAACCTTTTTGTAAATACATTTTTATTTTTAACTTATTTCGTTTTAATTTCTAGTACCTATATTTATTATGCCACTACAGTTTCTACTAAATGTAGTTTTGTTTGAGGTAAACAATTTCAGGCTGGTATACATAGGTACCTACATATTTCTAATACAATAATTAATCCTCTATTTTTAACATTTATAAACATTCATAAAATTAACCGAGCTTAAGACAATATTTTTTCTAAATTAAGATTAAATCTATAAGATATAATTCACCAAGGAGTTTTAATGTGTACTTTAGCGACATCATAATCTTTGTCCTCTTTCAAAAATTCAATCTCATCGAAATCTTTTAGAATGTATAATTCTCGACTTAGGTCTCTTTTATGTCTGTGACCGCTTTTTGACTGTAGACTCTGGAACGGCATACGATATCTAGAAACTTTGTTTTTTCTAGCCCTTTTTCTTTGATTATGTGTATGGGTTGTAGTCCTTTCGTAATTCTGATCATCTGATCCATAAAATTTATCGTAATCCACGAATTTTGTGGTTGGCTTATTAGTTCTCGGCATGCCATAAAATACTTTTCTTTTTTCTGCTTTGTTTCTATTTTTCCTAATGATTTTCTGAATTGTTCTTTTCGGTGATTTCTTGAATTTTTTCTTTGTTTTGTGATCCCTTATAACGGGGAAACGAACCACGTTTTCATCTCTATCAATATACGGTGCGTTGCCTTTATCATGAGCGCTCTGAAACAAGATAGGCATTTTATTTAGAAAGTGAAAATCGGTACTTATTCCACGATGAAAGGAGCCACGATGAAAAGGATTCGCGTCTTTATTTGTCATATTAATGTATTTTCTTTCCCTTTTAGGTAAGTAGTTGGTTTAAAGAACTTTTTTTTATTCAATCCTGCCCGTATAACGATCGCAAATTTAATAAAAAGACCCAAAATTTGCATAAGCCCTTAACTAAATCCTGGGTTTTGGTATCGTACTCGTATTTGTAGAAATCTAGTGGACTTTACCTAAGCAAGCCTAAGCACAAGCACAGGTGCACGCGGATCATCTGCAACGGCTCACCCTCAACCCCCTCACCAGAGACGTCACTTTTTTACGAAGAACGGCATTAAAGCCGTCCGTTCGTGTCTTCGCAAACATCTCAGATGCCGAACAAAAAGGGTTGAGTCTCAACAACATCCTGAAGACGTTATTATACTGGATGCGCAGAGTCTCTAGCGATTTCTTGGCACAGCTGAACCAGAGACCGCCCGTGTACAGATCCTGACAGTATGCCTTGAAGAGTGTTATTTTGACTTCTGCCTGTGCTTAGGCATCTCTTTCGAACGATGGCCGCCGTTGAAAACCACTCGGGCGGTGGTCGTTTGATTGATTTGTCTTCCAGGTACACGAAATATTAATTTAAGTTTTGTTTCACTTTTACTAACGTAGTTTATTTGTTTTTTGTTTTACGGAACATGTCAATGAAATAAATAATTATTTTTATGTATAAACTCAACGTGTAACGCTGTTATTAAAAAAATTGTAGGTACCTATTTTTATTTATTTGTATCTAAATGGTATGAAGGTACACTCATTAAAAATGCCACTAGTCTTTTACATTTTTTATCTGCAGATATTACTTATAGGAAGATACTAAGCAGTCTTTAAAATTTCTTAATAGTAATTTACAAAGGTACGTACCACTATTTTGGGTGCTGTATGTCCGACGCCGTTGAATTCATTATCATTTTGATTTTCTTGTAAATAAGGTGGTTCCTGTAAAAAAATATTATTAAAAACTGAGCAACTTTCCGAACTCGAATATCGAATATACTATATGTATTTTACTTCAAAAGTATTGGGAAAAAATGATATAATTAATCATACTTTTTAGTTCTTTTTATGCAAAAATATGACTTCCATAAATAGTATTTTTGAGTAATGTTAAATTAATCTAGTTACCTGAGTAGCCACAAAAACGCCTAAAGTTATGAAAAAAATTAAAACCAGCATTTCCTTTCGGATATCAAACTGAAACTGTTCAAACACAGCTCAGTTTTATAAAATTTCACAGTTATTGCCTCAATTTGTAAACACCATTGTTAAACCGATTTTGAGCAAATAAAAGTTAGGCGAATGGTATACGATTAGATTAGAAAATGGTTTTGAAATTTGAATTTTAGAAGGTCAAAGACTTTGATTTGGTTAACTGGTTATTGTAAGTAATTTTGTTTATAAAATAATAACTTATTAACGTCGAAAATGTATATTATAAACTTGTTCTTACTTCAAGTCTTGGCACGGATTAAGTTATGGAACCGAGAAATTTGTCAACTGTAAATACATGGAAACTTTCCTTATTAAGGCATTATTGGTAAGGATTAGGTACAACAAAATAATAACAAAATCAAGTACGAGGCCGTAGGGTAACCTAAAAACTCTAACGACTATACGAAAAAAAGAAGAAGCAACTAGGAAATTATTTAACTAAAAATAAATATAGGTAACTGTTACTCAGAACTCTGGGAAATAAAATATCTATAAATGTAACTTTGGCCAAAACGTGAATGTAGGTAAGCATTCATGCAAGCGTTATATGTACCTAATGGGTAACCATCAGTCACTCAGTACCTACCTGTAAAATAATGCTAAGATGAGCCTTATAAAATGTCGTGGATAATACGGTTTTTACATTGTATAGGTGTTTACACTATCGGATCATTCTAGAGCGCTCGTGTGGATGAAAGGCATCTTGGGAAATCCTATATCTTAAATATTTTTCATTTATGCTTTTAGAGTCACTGGACCTTTTGTATCGAATAGGTGAGTGCTACTTATGTTCCTACTTTTAACAGAAATAACAACAATTATTTATTTAAATTAATACTTAAATATTCGTTGTAATATATACCTATCTAATACAATTTAAATTTTATTGTCATCAAATTATTATGTTAGTGAAATTCATAACAAAGTTTTAAAGTTGAGTCTGTTCATTTGATAAAGTTTGTCGATTTTAATATTGTTAATAAAATTATGATACAATTGCAAAACTTAAGTTTTGGACTTAGTCTAGAATTTATTACAAATAGCTATGTTTCGAATTATCGTAGGTACCTAATAAAAGCGTACCTAAATCGTAAACGAAGCAGGTAGTTTTATTCCATTGACGTCTTCAAAGTCTAAGTCACGAGTGAATGGTTATCTTCTAGGAGAGAGAGCTAAATTTTAGACCGAATCGTAAAAACGATGCTGAAGCGATGTTAAGACGATTTGTTATAGAATACTTACCTCGGTAAGAAGTGCTTAAACGCTCACCGATCAAATTATCAACGGATACACACAGTTAATATATTTAAAACAACATGTTCCAGTATATTTTCAAAACCACACTCAGACCAAAATAATGAAAAGAAGAAAATGAACAAAGATAAAATGTAATTATGCCTACAAGGTATTTGACGAAGTTAAGATGCTTTTCACGGTAAATATACATCTTCATATTTATTATTAATGTACATACATGTATAGAACATCAAAATGTAGGTACAGTCAAAGATAAAACCCTTTAAATTCAAGAGGGTACCTATACCATATACTAACTTAACTATAGTTAGTTAGATAGCGAAACTAACTAACTTATACATAGTATAAGGTTTAGTTAAAATGTCTGCACCACACACATCCATAGATAAGCCAATCAGACAGGATTTAAATACAGAAATTCAATTTATACCCATATCTACAAACAGTGTACCGCTGTTCTAGAACTGCTAAACCCAAAACCGCGCTTGGGTGTGATGGTCGCAAAACCGCAGGACAGGAACACAATACGCCCTAGATCGCAATAAATGGACAAAAGGTAGAAAACCTTTAAAAACAAAAAAAACACTAGTTTGGCTTAAAGACATTTTTCGGTTTGAATCGCGTGGTGTTTCTAACTTTTATTATTGTTACAACGCTCAACTCTTCGAGACCTTTCCAGGTCCCTTCTTCAGGATTGACTGAGATGCTCAGGATTGACTGAGATGTCAGTCAATCCTGAAGAAGGGACCTGGAAAGGTCTCGAAACGTTGAGCGTTGTAACAATGCTAAAAGTAATTAACACCACGCGATTCAAATTGAAAAATGTCTTTAATTTCAATTACAACATCGCGAAAACAGAAGAAAAATCTAACACTAGTTAGGTTCAAAACGTTACGACAGCAACAGTACCTACATTCTGAGATTACTTACTCCATACCTACATAAAAAGGGACTGAGCTCCTACTGAAACGCGTATAAATACGCGAAATATCTCAGTGTAAGCTATCACAACGGGCTTCAGAGTTCTCGGTCCAATTTCTAGCTAAAATGCTATTTAATATGCAAATATTTATTTTAGCATTTATTTTATCAAATGTGATTTTATTCGTTATTTAACTATGCCGAGCGAAAGTAATTGAATTTTATTTATAAACAAAGACTAAGTTTATGTAACGTTTGTCCCTGTCTGATAAGTTTGAATCTTTATGCCACAGTAAAAGACAAACATGACATAAACTTAGTCATCTATACTTCTATACTAACATTATTAAAAGGAAAGATTTGTATTTTTGTGTGTCTGTTTGTTATGAATAAACTCAAGAACTACTAGACCGATTTTAACAATGCTTTAACCATTAGAAAGCTAGATTGACCCTGAGTGACAAAGGCTACTTTTGATCCCGATATTCCCACGGGATCGGGACTTACGCGGGTGAAACAGCGGGACGCAGCTAGTCGTTTATAATAAGTAAGGGGGTAAATGTTTACCTATATTAATTTCAGTTAATATTTCCGTTACTTCTGCAAGTTATTAATAGTTCAGTTGTATTGGACGGGAGCAGACAGCATGGTGTTCATATCAGCGATTATTGTCCGAAGATGAAGTACTGCCCAGAAGGAACACATGTCATGTGCATGTATTATAATCCCGTAAGTGAAGTTGATATTAAAAATTATCAGGCGCTTACTTTTAACACAAATATTTAAAATTGCTACAACTTTGTAATCAATGTATTACTATGTAGGTACGCATGAAAACTTAAAATCTGGTTAGAAGCAATTTGTTTGTAAATGCCACTTTCGGCAACTCGGTGTATCTATTGCTGAACAAAGAAGCAAACAATATTTAAATTTCTTAGAATATATTATTTAGCAATTTTATGCTTATACTAGCAAATAGATAGCAATTCTTGAATATACAAGTGCCATAGGTACGCTATTAGGCAACCAGCCATTTTTACAGTAACGAAATATTGTACTATTGCATATATAGTGCGATATAGCATAAATGAATAAAAGCTCGAAGCCAAACAACGGTTGAATACCTTTATAAATAGATAGGTTTTGTCAATACCTTTTACCTACTATCATCTTTTTTGAAGAAAAGATTTTCTGATAAAACCAAGAGAGGTTCATGTTGTTCCACTAAACAAAAGTGACCTAGTCCATTTGAAAATTCATGGTTCAAACTGAAAGAGATAGATCAAATGCAGTTGATAAAGCATCAAAAATCCTTGTTAGCATTGACTGTCCGGTCTAGGTTTTTGGAAATTTGAATGCTTTGAAATTGTAGCGCCAAGAATTTGCTATTGATTAAACCAAAGCCAGGAAGACCGTTACCTAGGCTTTCAGTGTATAAAATATGTACTGACTGACCTAAATTTTTGGTCACTTTGTTAACAAAGTAAAATACGTACCTTGATGCTTTTGTTAAAGAAAATACCTAGAAAATGTTTAATGCTTTTTGAATTAGGGTTACATAAAATATCTACCAAATTATGTTTACCAAAAACATTCTATTACTTCGAAATTTTAATCTCTAGACGATTTATTTATAGGAAATGTTAAAATTTTGGCATTTTATTTGTTAAACATTTTCAGTTTTTGTTAGTTAAACAACTGAATAATCTTGATTAACGTGCGTGTTGTAAGTCAAACTTTGGGACTTAATGCAGATAAAAAAGCATACCTACTATTATTTTTGAAGGTTCCGTAGCGCACTCGTCCGGCAAGCGAGGAACACAGGTTCGAATCCTGTCTCGGAAGAATTGTGATGATGCATTTCTCATTGTAAAATATTTCTAGTATAACCTGTTTCAAGTAAGCCATCGGGAATAAGCCTGTTCGAGCGTGAATATTGACACTTTGATGTAATGGCGTACAAAATAATGATGTATGTAACCTAATATATCAAACTAACCTAATTAACGACATGTTTCGATACAATCCAAATTTCGCATTGATATATTGCCATGAATATAGTAAATATAGGTTATTTAATGCTCATTAGCTGCGCCCCACCACATCAATTTAAATTTATTTTTCGTAGTAGGCTATTAATAAGCTAGTAGGCTTGTTTGAAATAGGGCATTATACCAGTTATTGAAAATCACTAAAACTATATATTCATCTAATAAAACTTGAGTTATTGAATACGAAACAAGTAGGTAAGTATTTATTTCTCTACTAAGGGCGAGATTAATAAATATTTTCATAAAATAACTCTACAAAAATTGTCTGGTCGCCATGTTTAACAAAACGGATATTAGAGCGATTGAATGCCGTCCCGTCATCTTCAAGTAGTCAACACACTTCCTTACGAAACTTTTTGGATATTAGTTCATTTGTATCTACACCCTTAGATGAAAACAACAATAGTAGATACAGTTTATTCTAACATTGCGTATTCGAAAAATGAGCTAGAAATACCTACATGCATTTTCATAAAATTATTGTATTTAAAAACATTTGTCTTTAAGAATGATTCAGGCATTTGTAAAAAAGCAAAAAGGCATTCTTATGGATGTCAAAAAGATAATCGCAGTGTGACAGCACGTGCTCACGCGGCAACGGTACAACATACGACTGAGGCTAGTGCGTCAGCTAGACGCAGTTTTATGGTCTCATTTTCCGAGACTAGGTACCGTATCTTTAGTTTTTTGTTTTAATCTAAGTCTACACCGATAGATCGTATACCACTAAACATTTTGGATTTCATTTTAAATGTTACAAATTAATTCCAATGGGCGTGGAAACTTTAGGGCCCTGGGGTCCCGAGGCCTGTGCTTTTTTTAGGGATTTGGGGGCTCGTCTAAACGAGGTTTCTGGTGACCGAAGGGCTGGTAGCACACAGAGGGACAGCTTGGCCATTCAGAGAGGGAATGTTGCCAGCCTTTTGGGGACGATGCCTCGTGCGGACCCCCTTGACGACATTTTTTATTTATAGCACAGGATTCATTGATAGAATTGATTGGGTACCTATTAATTTATATGACAATTTATTTGTATTACAATTTTGGATTTAATTTTTAATTTTTATGTATGTATGTGTCAAAATCAAAATCAAAATCAAAGTACGTTTATTCATTCGGATATTAACAAGATATCAAGTGTATATTGTGTAGTATTAGTATAGATATTTAATTGTTTGGTACGGTAACTTTTAATTATTGAATAAGCATATTTTGAAATATTCCATTATTTAATTAGCAGCGTCTGGAATCCCTAAAAGTTGTATTTCTTTTACGTCAGTGACGTCACGATCTAACCGGTAGGTACGCCCACGGCCGTTTTAGCAAAAAGTCCTTTAACTAAAACTCTTATGTTCCCTATTAATTGCAGATTAATTTACAATACTGAATGTGACTTGAGGTCAGGCAAAAAATAGCGATACGCGATTTATAGTAACCGGACACTTAATCTTTCACTCACAATTTCTTGTTCATTTCATAATTCATCCATCTCTCTCTGTTATCTATTGTCAAGTAGTGACCCGTCCATTTCTGTTCCTCCGTCTACGGTTTATAATACTTAATGTTTTGTTTCCATTTTAGAATAAGATGTATGGTCCTCAATGTAGCAATACCGTAAATGCCACAGTTTCGCCACATATAGCTGAAAAAATTCTAGAAATATCAAATGCGTAAGTTTAAAAAAAAATCTAATCTGTTGAAAAAATCGTTTTAAGTTTTAAGTAGGTACTTACCCAAAAAAATTGTCTGCATTGCCTCTTTAGATGCCAATGTCCATCTTTTGGCCAATGCAGCAGCCACAGCCAGGTAGAAACATATACCTGCAACAAACGATCCATAAGATGCAACATCTTATCTGAATTTGTATTTCTCTGAAAATAGATGCTATATCACTTCCACACAAACCAAAAGCTCATACAGAACCATCCAAAACAAATCAAATGTGCACATGTAAAGTACACTAATGCAAACACCCATAGAATAGAACAAAGTATGAGTATGAGTCGAATGCTCAACGTTAAGAGTTAATTCTGACGAAGTGACTTGTAAATGTCTCGAAACGTTGAGCGTTGTAACAATGTCAAAAGTAATAGACAGCACGCGATTAAAACCGAAAAAAGTCAGCATAAATAATTGACCCCGATGGGAATCGAACTATTCTGTCGCAACCAGAGATCCTCCCGAGCGACGCGACGAGCCACAAAGACCGTCAATTATCGATAAGAAGCATAGCTTAGCTCTTAATTTTATTGTAGTTTATACGTATACTTCGTTTTTTTAATTTCAGACTATAATCTGACGTTTTGGATCTTTGCCTTAGACATTTTTTCTTTAGAAAATGTGTGAAATCATAGTCTGAAATTAAAAAACATGCTATACTAGTATTATTTGAACTTACAATACCGATTTGAAAAATGAAATGGTGTTTATAGAATTCGGGGTAAAATAGCACGAGGCACAGAAAAAGGAAAGGATGGTAAATTGTTACCTAGAGGTTATGGAATGTTTAAACTGGTAAGTTTTTTATATCTTTTCTCTACTAGCTTTTGTCGGCAGCTTCCTTGACTTTGTTTGAATAACCTACCTATCGCTGTGTAAAAATCTACACTGGTGAATGGTGTTGCGCGCGCGACTAAGTATAGATACACCTAAACATAACATTATGTAAAGAAGCCTATGCTACAGATTGTATTTCTAAGTATCTGCAAAAAAAAGGATAACGCTCATTTAAAATTGTATAATATGTATTATGTACCTATAAATAGTTCTCGCGAGAAGTTGCCAAAAAGAAAAAATAAAATTGGACATCGAGTTTTTTTTTTCATTTAAGAAAATAACATTAATTTTTCTTATTATTTTATTGCTTAAGGCATTCCCATGTAGAGTAGTGGTAGCGCACTTGACCGGCAAACGGTCGGCATGGGTTTGAGCTCCGTGATAGAAAGACATTTGAGATGAATTATGCATATAATGAATTATTAAAAAAATAGAAACACGTATTTATTGCTTTTGAAAAAATGCTTTCAAAAACTTTAGTAACCCGCGACTATTGGTAATCCGAACCAACGCGTTAAACCGCTTCAAAAGCAGTATTCCTAAGTGTGGATTAACACTAAGAAATAATGTTTACGTATTTATTGTTAAAATTTCATTTCTTTAATTTGATTCAAATATTTAATTAAAGTCATCAATCAAGAGTGAATTTTTGTCTTCATTAGCAGCCCAGCAAATTAGCAGTTTCTTGAATTACGTCTGAACTGTATTTACCTATAATTTTCTGTATATTCTTTTCATTCTTTCTGTAGCTCTATGGTCCATTGTATCTGTAGTTTAATATGTAATCGTGTATTTTATGCTAAAAACGTCTTTTCTTCATCTTTCAAGTCAAGTCAAACATAATATATTTATTGAGAGCAATGTGTGCATATACATGATCATTTTTAATTGTCGTAACTATGTTTAGTCTTTTAAGACTATGATTTTAGTGTGGTTTCAGAACGCGCCCTTCGATGAGAAGAAGAAGAATGTTTATTTTATGTTTTTTCGTTTTACAGAGATGGGATAGTGAGTTAGCAACCTTTGCTCAAGTTATGGCAAACCAGTGTGTTTTGAAACACGACATGTGCAGAGCCTCAAGTAAGTAATGCGTTCATTACCTACAATTCTGTTATTTCATTTTATCGTCCGTTTTGTCAGGGTCGTTTTCAGTCCTAACATGTTCAAGCAAATCTCTAAGGATCCACTTAAAAGGCCCGTATGACAATTCCTACTTAAACTTCTCTTTGAGAAAGGACAGAAAAGGGCAAAACAAGGTGGGTTCGTTTATTGTTGTGTTAATTAGGCAGATACGTGCTTTGTTTCGTGACAAAAGGACACACCAGAAAGGTAATAACTAAATGTCCTTGTCTTTGAAAAAAAAATGTGCATTCTTTTTCAGTTTGTATTTCCTATTTCCAGGAACTACAAAATGAATAAGAAGCTATTAATTCCCACCTACCAGTACCTATTATTATTAACCTATTATACCTACAGAAACGCAGTAAAATCTATAGATACGAGTAAAATAAAATAGCAAATATATATTTTCAGAAACTTTTCCCAACCCAGGACAGACAGCTGGATTGGTCCGTTTCTCATACCCTGACTGGTTCTACAAATCCAGTGTTGTGAACACTTCCATACCGGGTTTCAGTGATGATAAACTGATATACGCAGTAACACAGGCTCTAAAGTCTTGGTACAAGCAAAAAGGTTCTGTGGAAAAGGATATGATCATAAAATATCCTGATTGGACAAAGTGAGTCTTAAGATATTGTATGGGAACTTGATAAATCATCATTGCATTGGTACAACTATTAATATAGTAGGTACTTTATATACGAAGGGCCAAATCTGTAGGAAGAAGTCAAAAAGTTAACAATTTCCTGTATTTAAAAGAGCTATTCTGCTCATCATTTCGAAAATCTTTATCAGATCTTTACCAAGTTTTTATAATGGTAATTTTAAGTTATTACCCCCTGAATAAAGAAAGAACCATTAAAAATAATTAAAAAGCAACATCAAAAACCAACTTAGGTACTGACAGAGAAAATAAATTTTGCCAGACTTGAAGCAGAGACGCTTCGCCCATTTCGCTCGCTCGGTCCAAAAAGTATCTATGAGTACGTATTACCATATTTTATTTCAGACAACCAAATGCCCAAGGTGGACGACTCTACTTAGAAATGATTTACGGGCCAGCTACTCACATGGGATGCGGTATATCAGCGTATACTGAGTATGCATACTCCAAAAAATCTGGCAGCAATTATAATGTAAGTCTATGTTTAAGTAATTTTAGTATTTCCCACGATCAAATAACCGTCAAGCAACCTGAGACAAATATAACGCGAGAAAAAAACCGCAATTGTGATTGCTTGTATCACATTCCTTTATTCACAAAATCACGCTGCTAATCACCACCGTTGTAATATTACCACACGTCATCGTTTACACCAGAACACTTGGTATACAGTAATCAGCATAGAATTGGTTAAGCCTATAATTGTATTAATAGGTATTTAGCGTATTCTTACGTGTTTAGATCGACGCTGGTTTTGACAGTTTGATATTGTATTGTAATTACAAGTTGTCATTACGTAAGATGCTGTTATTCTAACTACCTGTGTTATACGAGAATGCGCCCATTTTCTTGTTTGAAATGTCACATTTATCTAATCAGCCGATTCAGTTACTCTGGTCCTAGTAAATTATGTCGTAACGGGTTTTTTAAATTATGTCGTCCGTAAGTTCGCTTCTTACTAAAGTAAGTACCCACCTTCTCATATCCCAGTATGTGGGTGGAGTTGGTACAACAAGTCATTCTTCTTTTAATTAGAGTAAGCTGTTGAGACTAAACTATTTATAAGAACCTTTGTCACAGCGAAACAATA
The DNA here is from genome assembly GCA_958496205.1 of Idaea biselata. NCBI lineage: Eukaryota > Metazoa > Arthropoda > Insecta > Lepidoptera > Geometridae > Idaea > Idaea biselata. Next base: position 4,819,151 of record OY292394.1, read on the forward strand.
AATATTTACTTTACTTTACTTTACTTTAGATATTAAAAGTTTATATCTATTAAAATATCTCAACCAATATCATGGGATAATAATGTTACTGCTACTTTTTGCAATACTTGTAATTAAGTTATTTTAACTGTTTAATAATAATATTATTGTATGCCCTGTGTGGTAACTATTGAGACTAACTTATAGCACTATTATCTGCTGATGTACATAGTTATGAACAATAAATGATTTCTATTCTATTCTATACTAAAGCAGTCATTCATTAGGAAAGACTTGTATTCAAGTTTGACGTCATATTTGCGTACAAGTTAAAATTACCTACCCACAACTTGTAGCTTGTTTGTACTATGCAAGTTGCAAGAAATATACGAGTTACTCAAACCGAGTACGCAGTTTGTTACAACATTTATAAAAAGATATTAAAACCACTGAGATTTTAATTGTTTCAGTCAGTTCAAGTAATGTGCAACTTCTCAGCCAGACCTGGAACAGATAAGGCTGTCTACAACACGGTGCCACCAGGCGACACCGAACCATTGATCAGCAGGTGTGGTTGTCCCAGGGGAAGTGAGGCAGACAACGATTGTTTATGTGTAGATAAGAGAGATCATGACCGTAAGTATTTTACTTGCCTTAGTTACTCAAGTCTAGGTTCTTCAAAATCTATACATCAGTATGATATATGATTTTTGAAGTAGCTATAAACGTCCTACTAAGTCCACCTCAAAATTGTAATTTTATAATATTCAACAAGAATACTATAATCTAAAAAAATCTGGTAGAAATTCTAGACTAAAATATTTCCAATAGCTATTTCGAAAAATATCTACTTAGGTAATATTATCTATTTAATATAATTCACTTGATAGATTAAATTCCTATTGGTTTGTCGTCATGGGTGACAATTATTACGTCTGAATAAATTCTAGCAAATATGAAAGTGAAAAAGTTCTCATATTATTACTAAGTAGCTGTGGCCTGCGGTTTTACACGCATAAGTCCCGATCCTGTGGGAATTTTCAAAAATCCTTTCTTATCGGATGCCTACATCACATAAAGAACAGACTCTCCAAATTTCAGCTCTCTACTACGGTTTAGGCTGTGCGTTGATCAGTCAGTCAGTCAGTCAGTCAGGACAAAGGATTTAATAGATATAGATAGATTTATTAATAGATCCTTTTATTTTAATTCAAATTTAAGTCTAACATTTACCTATTACTAGATATTCAAGTAATTTCTATTCGAAGCACTTTCAAAGCTACAAGCTAAAATAAAAATATCCAGTAGTTTTATTTATTCTACATAGTAAATTCTCCCTGGGTTATTTACCCAAAAATTATGTTATAAATTGCTTTATGTTTATACCACATTCGCGTGTAGATAAGGATTATCTAGAACGATCTAGGCGTTATCCCTGACCGCCCTACGGCTAAACTGTAGGTACATACATCATTTGTATGATAAAGAGTTCCCCCCTTATATTCCTTGGAACTACGCATTTATATAACAACTTACTTTTGGTAATGATTTACTCATTCTACCTACCTACCATAATTTACCTTTAACAAATGATGCTTACATAGAATAGTTTTCAATATTTTATTAGGCATGTTTTTTGCCAAAAATAATAAAGCAATCATTCTATTTATTAATACTTAGGATTTGTTTGCAGTAGGCATGATTACCTGCAAACTAAGAGCATTTAGCCTGTTTTGTCTTCTTATTCTAACGGCTAAATACTGTCCTTCTTCTTTAGTATAGCGGTGTGTGTGTCCTAGTGTTAGAGTTTACAGGTCGCCTAAAGCCTCTAACTTGACCTAACCTAAAGACTGCCATCGTAACTACAACAGAATTGAGCTTCGATTTTAGATATCTTTTTTTTTTTAATAAAAATGTTTCCATTATTTATTAGGTATTTCACTCATTTATATTCATATTTATTATTAGGTAAGTACTTCTTTTTTCTTATATTTAGTTTTATTTTAAGCCATATTCAGACGAAATTACTATTCGTAATCCAAATAACACCATTGTTAATTTTCAAATTCCTTACAGAAACAAAACCCTTCTCTGTTCTACAAATATCTGTGTCACGAAGCTTAACCTCACTCCACGCTCATTAATCCCCTTTTATCCCATTTCACCCCCATTTTACCTCACCATTGTAATCTCTTAGGATTCTATTAGGAAATTTCTGATTATGATAGCCAGTTGTATGTAGGTATGTATATATATAGCTATACGTAGGCAAGATCAAAGACTTTGACCAGGGCTAAGATGTACTATCTTAGCTTACCATTTAACCTAATGGACAAATATTCTTAGAAACATCTTTAACCCTAGCTCCCTAATCTTAATTTCGAGTAACGTTACTAACCATTCGTAAAGAGCCGATATGAATTTCAGGCATTTTTGGGTCTAAGGTATTTTGACTTTCAGATGATATGGTATGTTGCTAATTTAACATAAAGTCGTAAGTGCAGGTCGGTAATTTGACTGAAAGACCTATGTCCCCGGACGGAAATGTTATAAAAACACAGAAATTTACTAATCATAATAATAATCTACAGTAGGTACTTACCTGATTATTACGTATTATAATACAAAAAAATAGTAGGTTCTCATAGGTACGTGTTACGTGAACGATAGCTCAAAAAATATACATATTTTTTTCAAATTGTATTTTTATAGCGTGTACTTATAAACTATATTCATTTACCAAATTTTACAGAGTTACGACAAAAACTATTATATTGAGAGCTATTTGAAGCTTTAAAACTCTCTCCTGTAAAATTGCAGTTTTGGGGATACAACAACTTACGTAGGAGGTATCGATATCATGTACTTTTAACCGTTACATATCTCTATGCAACGATTTCCTAAAATTGAATTGAACTTCTTTAGAAAATTTTTATTTTCAAGGAAAAATAGCATTCAAAAATTTTCACTTGCGGCGAGGCTTGAACTCGCGTCTTTGGGTCAGTACCCCAACGTCATTACCAACTAGACTACGCAAGCTCACTTCCCGTGCCGTGAAAACTTCCAATGCTATATTCTCCTTTGATTGTTCCTTGAGCTACATACAAAAATTAATAGAAATTTGAACTTCTTTAATATGATTTGACGATTAAATTCAAGAAGTAAAGGGCTCCCACCACTACTAAACCGGAGAACGCAACGATATCGCGATTTAACTATGAATGTATGAACGCCATCTGTGTTGGTTCGTGTACAAACTATACGTACTGATACTATTTACAAATGGGAGTTTTTGTTTTGGAACATTTGTTAAGTAAATGGGGTGCCACACGCAAAGCTGTAAGTAGATGGCGCTGGCATCAGATGATCTTTTTTTTTCGATGATGGTCCTCCACCAATGGAAACGCCGAGTTTTTTTTTTATTCTTTCGGTCTCAGACCGATATGGCCAATTTGGCGCCGAGAGTTGTAAAAAACACCTGTTTGACAGTTCTTAATTCAAACCTAAGATTAGTCGAAAAACGCCCTCTGCCGGGATTAAAAGTTAGTGTTCCTCCTCATTAAATTAAATCACGAAAAGTCAGAGGTTTTTACCCGACTGCGCGACGCAAAGAAGGGTTATGTAATAATTATCGATATTTTTGTACTTCGAAAAAATAAATAAATAAATATATTGCACGACGTTACACACAGCGCAATCTAGCCCCAAACTAAGCACTAGGCTTGTACTATGGGTACTAGACAACGGATATACTACATATTATACTTTTTTTTTTGTAAATACATACATATGATACATAGAAAACACTGAATATCCCATGTGTTTGGACCGTGGTGAGTCCTAGGACATGTTGGTTTCCTCACGATGTTTTTCCTTCACCGTAAGAGCGATGTTATTAGCGCACATACCTTTTTCTTAAAGAAAAAGACATTGGTGCGCGGTCGGTCTGGATTCGAACCCACGACTCTCAGAATGAAAGCCGGGGTATCTACCACTAGACCAACACCGCTCAAAAAGTAGAACGTAGTTACTAACCTTTCGTATTTTTTACGAATCACCTGATATTTCGCAAACTATCGAGCGTGCATACGCAATGAGTGATTGTGGGCCCAACTGGACGAACTAGGAAGGTACTGTGAGCGCGCGGGGCCGCGGGGGTCGGGATCTTACCGAAACACAAAATGTGCAAGGCATGCGTCGTAATATTTACGACTAGTTAGTGATCTAGTGTAGGTATGGCTTATTTAAATCAACACAAATATTCTTAATTTGAAACAAATCCAAGAAAATTAACTTAGCGAATTAACGATCTTTTTGTATTCCTTTTTGAACAGAAATACTTAAGTTGTCAGCTAAGGAGTGTTACGGTGATTCCTGCGATCCTACTTTAGTAGTACTGCCAATTTTCACAATGGAAGATACGGCCCCAGACCAGGTTTTCAGGTACATACCTACCTATCATATTTATTTATCTTTTCTCACTGAACATAAACATGCTCATCTCTCACGCAAAAAATACCGAATGAATTTCTATAGAAAGTATTTATATTTACTTTTTTTTTCTAGCCAAACTATACAAGGTGTTTCGACGAGGGGGTATTAAGCCGAAAGGGGGTTGTTCTAGAGGTCTAGGCGAACAACTTTTATTCTACGACTTTTGAAAAATCGAACTTTTTTTTCGAAAATTTTAAAGTTGTGTCACTAATAAAACAGCTATTTTTGTAAAAAAAAGGCAATTAATGTTTAGATTGTAGTGGTCCAAACTAAATAAAAGGGCACCTTAAGGCCAAACCTCAAACTCTAAAAAACAGCTGATTTTCATGCAAACTTTAAACTCAAAATTTTCGAAAACTACTTATAATTTTTAAAACTTGTAGAACAAAAGTTGTTCGCCTAGACCTCTAGAACAACCCCCTTTCGGCTTGATACCCCCTCTTCGGAGCACCGTGTATAATATTTATTACTTTCATCATTTTTCAGGTCTTCAAACATTTCAGTGGGTAAATCATGTGAAATAGATGACAGCATATTTGATAGACACACAAATAATAATAAATATGTGAACGGACCAACTGGACATTTTAATAAGTGAGATATTCTTTTTTATTTAATTTTAATATTACTTCTAGGTAAATCTTACTAAGAACTTATATTATTTGAAGCCGGGTTTTTATTTTGGTACAATTTAAATTATTTGGTTCTTGGAGAGACAAAGAGTGACAGCATGATAGCGTAGGCTAATAATAATTATAAGAACATAATTATTTACATATTCAGTAATTTAATTTACAGAAAGTCACAAAGTAGATATTCTTCAACATTAGTGCTTATGCGTAGGTGCGTCTTTCGCATGTAGATCTACCGCGCAAGTATTGTTGGCTTCAAACCTACGCGACTTATGGTGTCAAGAAATCCGCACCGCGCAAGTGATTGACGTGCGCGGTGCCTTCCACGCGAGTTTTATTTTATAATTTATTGAAACATTTTCATCAAGTGCAGTCAACTGTTATTAAACTACACCTCAAGAAACGCCGATTTAAATGCCGGTTCAAATCGACCGGATTATATATTTTTTTTTTGTAAATACATACATATGATACATAGAAAACACTGAATATCCCATGTGTTCGGATCGTGGTGAGTCCTAGGACATGTTGGTTTCCTCACGATGTTTTCCTTCACCGTAAGAGCGATGTTATTAGCGCACATACCTTTTTCAAAAGAAAAAGACATTGGTGCGCGGTCGGCCTGGATTCGAACCCACGACTCTCGGAATAAAAGTCGGGGTATCTACCACTAGACCAACACCGCTCAATATATAAGTACGTACAATTATATAAGTACACCCATAATACATAAATTGAACATTTTGAATTTTCAGACCACAAATGAATATTAAAAGACAATATTACAATAAAAAAAAAGCTAATAACGCTAATACTGTCGATTCTATGCATACTAGACAATCTCAGAGAATATTGCCGAAGCACGTACAGAAGGTAAACTCCATTGTAAAACTTATTTTAGTAGGTACTTACGTATTATTTTCAGTCGTATTTACAGAATAAGCGAGTCGAGTTATGGTTTTGGTTAAGTAATGCATTTGCCTCGCTTTAATTAGTGATTGTAAGGGTTTACGTAAATGTGACGTGGCCATTGTAACTTAATTATTAGTAAAAACGTTTACATACCTACTCGTCGCTATAGGTAAATACGGATGTAAGGGTATTTACCTATGTTGACGAGTATACGTTTTTTTGGTAATACTTTGCAAATATATTGCAATAGTATTGTTTGTATAAATGTTAAAACATTAATATTACATTTACCCTAAATTGTTTAACAGAAATCTAGTATATTCTCAAGAGCTTCAAAATTTAGTTTACCAAGAACGAGAAACAACAAAGAGTATGAAATTGGTCGCCCTATAAAAAGAGACGTAGTTCCCAGAAAGGACTTTTCAACTGCTAAAAAATTAGTAGATAAGTATATTTATGACCAGAATAGCTTATTTAGTCCTCATTTGGGAAAATCCCATTATTATCACGAAAATAATAAAAACGATCCAACAACATTATATGGTAATAATCATAATGCAATAATAAAACCGCACAGTGATGAACATGTTCTAAATGTTGGCGATGTTATAACACACAATACTGAATCATCTTTGAGCCTGATTGAGCAAAATGTTATTTACCATGATGATTTTGTCAAAGATTTGTCAAGAGATTCTGTTTTCAATCACAATAAAGTAATTCAAGGAATTACAGCATCAAGTGATAATAAACTTATGAGTTTATTAGATACTTTGGAAAGAGAAGTTAAGGATATTGAACTGAAAGATACAGACAAAAAAATATTTGATGAAAAAATCAGAAAAATATACGGGAAAGTAGTGGGTAAACCGGTTGGAGCTCTACGGACAATAGTAGAAGTACCTGATAAACATGATAGCAAAATTCTCTCAGATGATCATATAGAACATCTTGAATCGATGAGAAATGTTTTTGACGAACACTCAGACATTTTAGATAATTATAAAAGCAAAATTTACCCAGACGACCATTTAAAAAAGCTTAGAGCTGATAGAGATGTTTTTAGCGAGCATCCAGACATTATAGATAAACTGGAACTACACAAAGATAGAAATGATTTTAGTTTAGAACTATACGATGATTCCACTATTGGTCACCATGATGTACATAGAAAAGTCGAAGGTCGAGGTTTTTACCATAATAAAGATACAGCCAATATTTACAGAAATAGAAATGGCCACAGAAACATTGATCACAATGACATTGAATCTTATGACCATAGGTATGACGATTACCATTTCAGTGACGTGAACGATCCAGGTAAAAGAGAATATTATAGTAAAAGACAATCTTATCGAAAGCATGAAAATCGTGACGATCAGAAATTCAGTAATAAAAACTATTACTCAAATCATGACAGAGATCCCTTAAGTGTAGACAGAAGGAAGTATTATCAAGACAAACTTGATAATATACAGAAAAGACTCAATAGAGTGCGTAATCAGAAACGACGAAGAGTAAGTAACCTAAATACATTTTTATTAGTACTAAGTTACTACTTAATATTGTTGTTAACATCAATGAATACGTAGCATTTTTTGTTATTGCAATCTCTGAAAGAATTCTTGGGATATTGCAAGTTTTATTGATATTTATATTGTAAGAATATGAATCGATCTTCGAGGTGTTTTTCTGAAAATCGATTTTTAATATAGTTTGCTTTTATTTTACACTTTGAATGTAATCTGATTACAGGTAACAGACGATCGTCATATGCGAGCGATGCTAGCCCCGTCCGAGAGGAAATCTGAAAACCAAGCTGATTCCTTCTACATACCGGATAGGGCGAGGTTTTTGCATGGATATTAAAAATACGTATGAAAAGGTGCAACAAGAAACGTAGTAGGTACCTATACCTATGCCTATGTAATTGGGATAGAATATAAGGTTTTAAGTTTATTTTATTAGCTGGAAGTGTTGAAATATTTTTTTGTTCACATTTTGTTCTAAATCCAAAATTCTTTTATTTTTAGTTTACTGCTACCCTATCTCTTTCTGTAGATTTCGTAAAAGGCGAAAAAGGGGCATATGCGATCCTGGAGTTCTCCCGCGCGGTGCCAGGTAAACTGCTTGGAAGGAGGATTGGTGGCCGGCCGCGGCCGTATAAACATGTTTAAGTAGGTACGGTCAATGATGAGTTGACGAATCACGTTACCTAGTGCCACCCTCAAATAAGTTAGGGTTTTAACAGACCCTGGGGATCATCGCTTAGATGAGGAGAACTATTACAGGAACTTTCAGGATACTTAGTATCAAAATATTTGGACTAATTTGAATACTCATGTGTCAACTAATATTTTCAAATAAAAAATATGCTCCACCGTAACAGTGTTTTCAATGCCGTGACCAGGATTCGAACCTGGGTTACTACGGCCACAACGTAGGGTCCTAACCACTAGACGATCACGGCTGCCGGAGCTACGAAGTTAATGTTGAAAATTACCACCTGGTTCCGCTGTTGGACTACTTTCACCGAACTTGATTTGACAAGGTGCAGTGGCGCAATCAAAAGAAATATCTACCAGCGTAACTGAGTACCTACGTTCTTTAGTTATTGATGGCGAGATGCTGGTGAAAAATGATACTAAAATGACGTTCAACAGAAAGAAGTGTGAAGCTGGCCTTCCTCCAAGTGTGTTTCAGGTTACATCAATACAAAGCCGACGACACAATAGTACGGCAAAAAAAATGACGCAAGTGCGTGTACTGAGGTTGCCACGTCGCGACGTGTCGTCGAAGTAGCCAGACATCAAAATCCTAATGTCTAGCAGCCTTAAGCAATGACCTGATATCTCAACTAGTATGCCATACTCCATCATCAAAACATGACTACATTAGTATCATTAAGTATAAAATACAATAAAACATAACAAAAATATAAATTATGTAAGTCTCTGTTACACAAGGCCCACTCCAAAACAGGATTCTGAGAAGAAGGTCGGGATCGTGGACACAGTTAGGTCTCGGTGGAGTCCCGAAAGATGAAAAACCAGCTCGTCCCAAAACAATGGCGTGGCGCAAACATGACGCAAATAGGTATAAAATAGAAGAAAGTAAAGCATACGTCACTTTTGTTTTACATGGAGACAACTTACCTGTCTAATCAGTTGCTAAATCAAAATCAATTAATTATGGATGAAACAGATCACAACATAAATATCACACATATTTTGTTTATTTAGAACATGTTTAGAAGATTAAACTTACTTTAAAGTTAGACTCGTTAGTCGTTACCCTCGCGACAACGTATCCGTGGTAGTAATACTATAAAAATACAACCAACAGCGTTTTAACCCGCTCAAGATACAAAAACTTGTGGCTTGCTTGCATTAATTTCCATAAAGCTGAAAATTGCCATGAATGTTAATAACGCCGTGATAAATGAAACCCTATAAATCTCACGTGTACTTTGGAAATAAGGGGTGTCAAAGGAGGGTTAAACTTATATAGCAGACAAACACTGTAGGACAAATATACCCCACATTTTATACTCATAAGTCTTTAACATTATTGTCAAATCTCGCCCATATTTATACTCAGTAATTAATTATAATATTAATCTAAACCAAAAATCCACCACCACCACCACTTCCACCATCCACTTGTCTACCAAAAATCTTAAAGATCCCAGCAATATAACTCAAGTTATCATAGTTAGATTTTAACTTTTTGTCTATGGTGGTGTTCCCAACATTCGTAGCCATTTTAACTTGATACTAATTATTGCAAACTTGAAATTTTATTTTAATTTATACTAATTATATATTTTGTTTACATTTAATGAGTTACGAACGTTAAGTTTAATTTCGTGCCCTAGAGACTTAAAACATATCTACATACATATATACCTACCTTATTGCTCTCTAGTGAAAACGTAATCACAAAATAACCGTTACAAATAAACCAAGCAAATCTACAGAAAACAAAGAACAATTGAACTTAATTGAAAAACAAACCTTAAAAAAACACAAAACAAAACTTTCGCAGCATAACATACCTAACCTCCACTAATACTGGCCATTAGAAACCTGAAATTTAAAAATAAAGGATTGTTTCTAAAACTGTTCATCTAAACGTGAATTGTTTCACAAAGGAAAATTGAATTTTAATTATGAAATACTTCTTTTTATTGCTTATTTGTTTAAAGTTGTTGATTGGGTATGTTTTTACCGTAGACGAAAATGAGGTGAGATATATAGTAACATTTTACCGAGTCTTAATTGCCTATTGTTATTTATTGTTACGTACTTACTTTTTGACCATGTTACAATACTCTTGATCGCAAGGAGACTTAAATGATATTTATCAATAATTCAATGCTTCTCATTGAATGATATAGATTTTATTAGTATTGGCTTTCTTTAAGTTGAAAACGAATCCATCTAACAGGTTAATTATAACTTTTCAGATTATAAGAAGTCTTATGAACGACTTAGTTGATGAGGTTTCACAGAACGACAGGAGACGTGCTACTAGAGTAATAGCACAGAAATTGCAGAAACTACAGAAGAAGACAAGACGAAAGCTGAAAAGCGTAAACCGTAAAGTTACTGATAGTAACAACAATAAAATTAATAAAGTACATTTAATAGACAAAATACCGAATGAAACATAAAGTAATATTTTTATTTAGTTAAGTAACAGGTACTTAATTAGGCAGGTAGTTTATAAGGTAAAACTTAAAGCTACTTTTGATATAAAAGTTCTATACACGAAAATATTTTATTTTGAAGATAAGTATAAAATATAATACTTAATTTTGATTATCTATACTAATACTAATATTATAAAGCGGAAGAGTTTGTTTGTTTGAACGCGCTAATCTCAGAAACCGCTGGTCCGATTTATAGAATTCTTTCTGTGTTGGATAGTCCATTTATTGAGGAAGGCTATAGGCTACTTTTGGTCCCGATATTCCCACGGGGTCGGGACTCATGCGGGTGAAACCGCGGGACGCAGCTAGTAATTAATAAGACAATAAACAAATAAATAGGTACTACAAATAAAGTTGATAGCTTTTATCGTTTATTTTCTTAGGCACTACCGCTTGGCACTACTAGTAGAGTGAAGGGAAATTCCACTCCCCCGTGACACTACTGGTAGTGCTTCGGGTAAAAGTACATTTCCACTGACACTACACTGTTGCCAGTAATATCACGGGAAATATTATTTCCCTTGGCACGCGTGAGCTATCTATAAGGGCGATGTAGTGGACAATTTGGTCAAGCCAAAAAATAGTGTCAATTGGTCAAGCGTATAGTTACCACAAATGAAAGTGTTAATTCGTCAAGCCGTGAAAAAGAGTCAATTGGTCAAGTCTTCGAAGAGTGTCAACTGGTCAAGTCCTTTTTTAGGGTTCCGTACCTAAAGGTAAAAACGGGACCCTATTACTGATTTATAATACAACAAAAGACGATCGAAACGAAAACAAAAGACGATCGTTACGAAAACAAAAGACGATCGAAATGGAAACAAAAGACGATCGAAAAAGGCACAAAATATAACAGCAAGACAGCCTGTCAAACTTGAACTGATAATATCTCGGAAACTATTGACCCCAGACCACTACCCTAGTGGTCTAGGGCCAATAGTTTCCGAGATATTGACGTTTTAAGTTTGACAGCTGTCAACCAAAATGAAGATCTTGAAGAGCTCTATCACTTATGCTAAGGAAGTAGTGGTCTGGGGTCAATAGTTTCCGAGATATTGACGTTTTAAGTTTGACAGCTGTCATCCAAAATGAAGATCTTGACGAGCTCTATCACTTATGCTAAGGAAGTAGTGGTCTAGGGTCAATAGTTTCCGAGATATTGACGTTTTAACACCTATGTATTATAATGTGTGTATATGTTACCGGAAATGTATGTAATCCGTCATTATATAGAATTCCTAGGAAATGTGTACATTGCCTAAAATCCACAGGAAAAGTGTAAAATAATTTATATTATACACATTTCCTAGGAATTCTATATATTTCCTAAGCAGCAATCGGAAATGTGTAAAATTCAGAATGTTGGTCGGTAGCAGGGGGTTTGGAGGGGGGTGGGGTACGTATTCGAATAGGTATCTAATATTAAAATATTTACAGTTAAAATCCCGATGCTATCTAACTATCTAAAGCACGGAAAAACTAAACGGAGCACCCCGACTTGGTGGGGTTAGGTTAATGTTAGAACATGATTACACGCGAGCGAGCGAAGCGAGCGTGCCGCGGCAGCGGTCGCCGAAGCGCTTAACCTATCCTAGTCGGGGTGCTCCGTATTATCTCACATAATGGTAATAAAGTATGTATAACTAATACTTAACATCTACACACATCAAATTAAATAAATTAAATAAAATTAACAAATCTAGGGTTGTTCTAGAGGTCTAGGCGAACAACTTTTATTCTACGACTTTTGGAAAATCGAATTTTTTTTTCGTAAATTTTAAAGTTGTGTCACTAATAAAAATAAAACCGCTGTTTTTGTAAAAAAAAGGCAATTAATGTTTAGATTGTAGTGGTCCAAACTAAATAAAAGGGCACCTTAAGGCCAATGACCTCAAACTCTAAAAACAGCTGATTTTCATGCAAATTTTAAACTCAAAATTTTCGAAATCTACTTCGAATTTCCAAAACTTGTAGAACAAAAGTTGTTCGCCTAGACCTCTAGTACAACCCCTTTCGGCTTAATACCCCCTCCTCGGAGCACCGAGTACACAAAAAAAGGTAGATAGGTGTATAATATTATACCTAAAATATTCTTTGTCTAGTATCCATAGTACAAGCCTAGTTCTTAACATCTATAATCTAGTTATATGTATCATAATTATGTATGTATTTACAAAAAACGGTATAATATTTAGTACCTATATCCGTTGTGTAATACCCATAGTACAAGCCTAGTGCTTAGTTTGGGGCTAGATTGCGCTGTGTGTAACGTCGTGTGATATTTATTAGGGATGGGCCGACTAGTCGGCAGTTTAACCGACTAGTCGGCAGGTGCCGACTAGTCGTCAACTAACAATTTTATTATGCAATAAAACCAATATTTATTTAATTAGTAGTACAGTTCAGAAGGTGGGTAGTCAGAAAAACATAAACAAAACACGTCATAGCTTACATTCATCATTTATACATCTAGAATGTCATAACTATGCCTCAGCTCCATTCTTTTTTCCTACTTTTATTTTTATTCTAACCATTTTTTGGAAGTTTCACTATAGCTTTCGAAGTGCAAATTTATCAAAAAATAGCTCCAATCGCCGAGTGATCATGATTAACCCAAATATCTCGGAATTATGATGATCTGCATTGCCGACTAGTCGGCAATTTTGGAACCGACTAGTCGGCTAGTCTGCTAGTCGGCAGAACCCCTAGTCGGCCCATCTCTAATATTTATTTACATTTAATAATAAAATTACACATTTGTTTTGTGAAAAAAAAAGGTTTATTAAATTGTAAAGAGATTGTTTATTTAAAAAAAGTAAATGTAACTAGCTATTTTCTCGATCACTTAATTTAAAAAAATATGATACCTACTCCTTCTTTCTTTCGATATCGTCTGGTGTAACCTTTTTAGAGATTTTTTTACGTAACTTCGTAATAAATAAAATTTGAGCATTGGAAAAAATGTTACTAATATTTTACTAATTTCGTATTTTTCTAGATTTTTAAAATGGTAGGGCAGATACCTACTATAGCGAAATTCACCATCTTTAATACATGTCAAAGCCCGTTTTCAGCATACAGGCTAGTTTACGTACCGACCGACAGATGGCGTAACTCGTACAGTTGTATCGCGCTATCGTTGCGTTTTATCCTGATCCTTATAAAGGCTCTACTAGGTAGAACGTCACTGTTAAAAAATGCTGCTTTAATGATTTTTAAATTTTTGGGAATCGTTGCTTTTAATTTCAAGCTTCGATTCTATAATACACACATTCGACGGCCTACCCACTAGGCACCCCTAGGCTTAGATGAAAACCAAAATAGGTAGAGACGGTATATTCTAACACTAGCTGCGTCCCGCGGTTTCACCCGCGTAAGTCCCGATCCCGTGGGATTATAGGGATTTAAAGTAGCCTATAGCCTTCCTCAATAAATGGACTATCCAACACTGAAAGAATTTTTCAAATCGCACTAGCGGTTCCTAAGATTAGCGCGTTCAAACAAAAAAACAAACTCTTCCGCTTTATAATAATAGAAGATTGCGTATTCATGCATTTTCATATTTTTTTTGTATTTAAAAACATTTGTCTTTAAGAATGACTCGGGCTTTGTAAATAAGCAAGATGGCATTCTGATGGATGTCAAAATGATAATCGCTCTGTGACAGCACGTGCTCACGCGGCTACGGTTCGACATACGATTGAGGCTAGTGCGTCAGCCAGACGCAGTTTTATTGTCTCATTTTCCGAGACTAGGTACCGTATCTTTAGTCTGCCGCTGACCATACACTAATAACGCCATAATCTTTATAACATTACTTAAGTAAATAAATATTGAACGACGTTACATACAGCGCAATCTAGCCCCAACTATGGGGACAATGGATACTAGACAATGGATATACTACATATTATACTTTTTTTTTGTAAATATAATACGTAGAAAATTATATATCGATTACTATTTAGGAAATCGTCAATTTATTTCGCAAAATTTCGCAAAACGTCTAATTTGCAGTTGTATAGTTGTTGTTGATAACCTGTTCAACGTTCTCTTCTGTCCTAAATATGTTCTTAAATTACGCCCTAAGTCTTAAGATGTCCTGAGGCTGTCTCAAGATGACGTCTCGAAGCTATAAAACAAATTAAGGTCTTTTTTGGGACCTCCCGACGTCATCATTTATGACGTCAATTACGTCGCAGGAGGTGATTTGTACGTCATTATAACGTCGATTTGCTACCTGGGTGATGATGATGAATGATGCATTTTTCCTGAATTTTAAACTTCTCTGGTATGTTTTCTAATAACCATCATAGGAGGTTTGTTAAACCACAAAACAAACAAAAGTCCTGACAGTGCAAACTCAACAGCGAATAGTGAATGAAATAAACGAATATTTATAATTATGAGGATTCAAAAAGCTTGTTGCTTGAATTGTAACCAAAATTCGTAACTTTTCCGATGTAGTTTATGAATAACAAATCATTTATTCATAAAATGTCACATAAATAACAACACAAACACACACAAAGTCAATCAAATAACCCCTGATCGGGTCTAAAAACAATCGGGTACATACCCGGTTTTTTCGGGTTTTGGGTTCTGGTTTTATTTTATAACCATTTTATTTTCTTCGTTTTTCGTAATGCTGATTTAAAATTTAACCCATTTTTTGATTAATCGTGTTCTAATGAATCATTTTAGCAGATATTCAGTGTTGTTGTACATAGTACATATACAAAAACCGAAAAAACCGCGTAATGAAACTAAAAAACCCGTTTTTTTTACAATTTCAAAATTGCAGAATACCCGGTTTTCGAATAACCGAAAAAGTTAGTCTATGAACTACGATCCCCCTTTATTACTTATAGCTGTGCCCGCGACTTCGTCAGCGTTTTTCGAACACCTACTTATCGCTTTTCAAAAATTTACCTACGCTTAAAAGGACGACCAGGGCAGTACTGTTGCTGAGCTGAAGACAATCATGGCAGAGTCTGTTTTTAAGTGTTGATTTTGCGCAGCGGTAGCGGTAACTTGTAGGCAGGGTAGGTAACGACAAAGGCTTTTGCCAAAAGCCAAGGCAAAGGTTTTTGTCGAAAATATAAAAAAAATAACCTGACTTCAAAAAAAAGAAGAAAATAAGCTCTCCTACATACAGTGCAACCGACTTATCTGTTATAACGCTGTCGGGCAGTAAAACTACATGCAATCTTTTTTTTACGTGGGTAATGCGCCTGAAGCACCAAGCTTTTTTACCATGGTTGTATTCCACGCGACCCCTCCTTGCCGAAAGGACCCGCTGACGCAGGCTTACGGTTAGCAGCCACGACGGCCCGGCACCTCCTCGTAATTTTTTATAGTGGTTGTCTTCCACGCAGTCCCTTCCTTGCGAAAAAGGACCCCCGACCGGACCGGTTCACGGGTTAGAAGCCAGGCAAGCCCGGCTTCCCATCTTGTACGCCTCGTAGCTTCACTGCCCGCCGCCCAGCTACTGAGTCCCCCACCACGGCAAGGTGGAAGTACATCGGGAGGGAAACTACATGCAATCTGAATATAAATATACCCGTAAAACTGCCCGACTACAGCTTACATAACAAATAAGTTGGTGGTAATGTATATAGGAGAGGTTATTTTGTCCCTGTTTTCTGAAGTCGGGTTATAAATTTTTTAATTTATGTTATTTTACCCTTTTTAGTGCATTCTCGACTGCCAATAAAAGTCGTCAAAATTGTAACCGTAACTTTAATCACTGAGAAGTTTTCTGATAAGAAAGTGGTTTCAGGTGGTCCACCAATTGGTACCTAGTTGTTTATAATATTCTATTGATGGAGATTCATACATTCATACATAGGTACATACACACATACATACAAACAACATACGGGTCGAATTAAGAACCTCCTCATTTTTTGAAGTCGGTCAAAAATAGGTTCTATTGCGTTAATAGATACTCATAAAATTTGTTTTATTTTAGATCTTCCAAAAACAGACATCTCTCATTTACAATTTAAGTATACCTAAGTATAGATTTATGAATTATCGGTCCGACCGTTTTTTTTTTTAACAGTTTTAAACAATTTTAAATTTCAAACGAATTTTTACGGATAACCGGTTTTTTTTCTTCGAATTTTTCGATACCCGGATATCCGGAAATTATGTGTTGATTCCTCACAACATACTTCTTTGATACAACATTCAAATCAGTTAAGAGAAAATTAGATATATCACTTTACCCGGATAACCGGACATAATATCTGGATAAAAAATAGCCTAAAGCCTAATCGGGGTCCAAAGCTATCTGCATACCGAATTTGGTTGAAATCGGATGAGCCGTTTCTGAGATTAGCGTAGTCAAAGCCACACACAAACAGACAAACAGACAACCATATTATTTTAAAAATAGGTTCTATTGCGTTAATAGATAGATACCCATAAAATTTGTTTTTTTTTTCAGTATCTTAAAAAAACAGACAACCAGAAAAATAGGTTCTACTGCGTTAATAGATCCCCATACAATTTATATTTCTTTTATATCTTCCAAAAACAGACACCATTTTATTTACGATTTTATTATACAGAGTGGTCCAACTAGTGACGTCAATAAACTTTTTTTAGATTCCTCACACCTGGGGGTATCCGAAAATACCCCATGTATGTTCTGCGATTTTTTGTAGTTTAGGAGTTATGGCCTTTTTTCTCATTTTCTACTAAAATGCGACCACTGAGACCTATTTGGTTATACTAACTGCAATAATTTAGATAATTGGCTGATTTCTTTTCAAATGTGGAGCTGAATAATAGGGTCATGTTACCTGTTACAAAAAAAAGGCGTAATACAAAACAAACTGCTACAAATAAAAAAGTATTTCATAAAGAGAGCGTAGACAAAACGCTATAAACACTTTAAAGAGCAATTAAAAGAAAAACTCGCCTATTATTTTTTTTCCAAACTAACTTCAAAAACTTCCTTACTTCATTAGCTATCTACCCTATCATTTTTATTTGTCTATCATTAGAGGATCATAGCAAAAATTTTATTTGAAAATTCTTTGGTCAAAAATTCTCTCACTCATCCCTATTACTAAGACTTCGCTGTCTGACCATCTTGCACAGGGCTGTATCTCATAAACCGTGATAGCTAGACAGTTGAAATTTTTACAGAGGATGTATTACTGTAGCCGCAAATATTTAAGGGAACTCCCATACAACTAACGTGATTTTTGACATAAAAACGCAACGATACCACGATGTATTTTACCACTAGCGCCATCTAGTGATGGTTTTTGTCTTCCGCAAAAAAACTTCCGCACAAGTCTTAATTAAGATTTGTACAAATAAATGTATTAAATAAAATAAGAACAAATATGTTTTTTATGTTATTCGATTAGGCCGGGAGTTTCCCTTCAGGTTTATGTAAGATGAGTGAGAGAAATTTCGACCAAGGAATTTTAAAATAAAATTTTTGATATGATCCTGTAATGATAGACCAATAAAAATGATAGGGTAGATAGCTAATGAAGTAAGGAAGTTTTTGAAGTTAGTTTGGAAAAAAAATAATAGGCGAGTTTTTCTTTTAATTGTTCTTTAAAGTGTTTATAGCGTTTTGTCTACGCTCTCTTTATGAAATACTTTTTTTATTTGTAGCAGTTTGTTTTGTATTACGCCTTTTTTTTGTAACAGGTAACATGACCCTATTATTCAGCTCCACATTTGAAAAGAAATCAGCCAATTATCTAAATTATTGCAGTTAGTATAACCAAATAGGTCTCAGTGGTCGCATTTTAGTAGAAAATGAGAAAAAAGGCGATAACTCCTAAACTACAAAAAATCGCAGAACATACATGGGGTATTTTCGGATACCCCCAGGTGTGAGGAATCTAAAAAAAGTTTATTGACGTCACTAGTTGGACCACCCTGTATGTATACTCGTAGATAGATAGATGACTATGTAGCTAATGAAGACTATAACTTTGATTCAAACCGTCCCAAAAAATGTGTCACTGTTAGACAAAGTAAAGGTAAAGAAAGTTGGTCCCGATATTCCCACGGGATCGGGACTAATGCGGGTGAAACCGCGGGACGCAGCTAGTAGATCATAATAGGTTAGGTTTGAATAGGTTAGGTTTGAAAAGAGAAAAAAGTAAGAGGGGTGAAGAAAGTAAGTAATTTGAGCACCATTTAATGGTGGCAGAAGATCTTCTGCTTAGATCAATACTTAAATCCTCTGATCTGAATATTTGAAAATCTCAATATAGTATGGAAATAAGTATGCCTACTCTAGTTATCCATTTACTGTTTTACCTCCTTACTTATAAACGATGACTAAGTTTATGTAACGTCACTGCATGTCTGTTTACTTTGAAACTTCATATTACAGTTAAAGACCAAACGATACGAAGTCTATGCAGCTGTTCATAAGTACTGGGGTTATTTTCTAAGTATGTTTAGTAACTCTTTCTCGTTATAGAAAATTCTCTATTGTTTTCCATAGAAAGTATATAACAACATAAAATACAGCACGTTTCAATGACGGTGATTTAAGTCGAAAGAGGGTTATTCTAATCGTCTAGGCGAACAACTCGAATTTTGATCTATATCGAATATTTTGCGTTTTAAGTTTACTTGAAAATCAGCTGTTTCGTAGAGTTAGAACCACAGACATTTATATAGTAGACGTCACATGTAGGTACCTCGATTTGTATTGAAACTGAGCGTGACGACTTTAATATCTACTGTGACGTCACAGCTACAGAAAATATGTTCCTGCCTTTGGGTGCATTTCGTATTTTTTTGCAATTTTGCAGTAACTGATCACGCAACGAGACATTTTATTAGTTTTTTTGTTAGCGCTACTACCGCGACGTTTTGTCATAGTTTTTCTGACACGCGAAGGACATGAATTCGTGGTCAAGCTATATGTATGTCTGTTGTTAGAACTCAAGATCAATCCTTTTATTTAGCTTGGATTTCCAAAAGTTGTTCGTCTAGACTTAAAATAAATAAAATAAGAATGGTAAGTCATCCATCATTCACTCATTTTAATATGCACAATAATGTCGACAGGCGATCGTTTGTTTGTCTCCCCCGATTCAATAGATTTACTTTCATCTTTAGGAGCAGTTTTAATAAATCTTTTTTTACCAGATATAGTTTTTTTAGATTTCTTCTTCTGAATATTTCTTTCTGTTATATAATAGGTGGCTTCATTATTTTTTTTGTTACGAATAAGATTGTTCTTCTTTTTGTGTTTCTTCTTGGTTGTTGGATAAGCAACGACATTGTTTTTATAATAAATATCTGCGTCTGGCTTGTACTCGTCGTAGGTTTGATCCTGTAAATAAAATAATTTATTGAACACTGCTTTTATACTAAGGAATCCTTTAGAATAAAATAAATAAATTCTAGTCCCAAAACGTAAAATTGGATATTACACAAGTAGGTACCTACTTTTGTTAAAAAAATACAGTACGTTACAGTATATTACGAAATTATTACAGTATTAAGGTACACTTACACGACTCCGCTCCCACCCGGCAAAAATAATATAATTCAAATATGGGCTTTAAATATTGCTCTCTAGATATATTTTACATTGGCATCATAAATTAGCAGACAGCTAATTGTCGATGTAAGATGTCGGCAACATTACCAAAATGTACAGTTTTATAGAATATGTGCTCAGAAACAAGTATTTAGTTTAAACATAAAAAGGTATTTGTTGGAGGCGGAAATCGAACTCGCAACTCGTTGCGTCGGGAGTTCGCCCGACGCACTACAGGGGTTGACAGAATTATTATGGACCCTCTGTAATTAAAATTATTCTTGGAATCTAGTTTGTAAATGCCTTTCAAAATTACTTGCCCCGATGGGGTTTTGAAACGATTAGGGAGCCCAGTGCCAACTTCCGCACTTACCTACCACGATCCTTCGAACTGTTCGCACAGAAGAAGGTTTAAATTGTAATTCTAATTATTTGATTTTCATAATACTTAATTAAAATAAAAACTATACTTAAATATCTTAAAGAACTCTATTTTACCTGAACGAAAGAATGTTTACCAACACTTTGAAGCATATTGTTCGTGTTCATAGCACCACTTCTAGTATCAACCTATAAAATCAAAGCAGAAAAAATAATATAAATAAATATCGAGAGAAGCGAGGGAGGCCTTTGCCCTGCAGTTGGACAAAATAGGCTAAAAAAACCGGCTTCAAAAACAGAGTCAAATAATAAAATCGTAAATAACCCTCTGAAGTCGTCCAATTACAGGTTGTGTGTAATTCACCTGCACGACTTCAGACTTCAAACGTTTTTTTATGATTTTATTATTTATCACTGTTGTAGAAGTCTGATTTTTTTCAAATTACTAACTTGCTTTCATTTCATTACTTTTAGTGTATTTTTTTCTTATACCAACTTCGATCTTATTACTTCGAAAAAAATACTGAATCGGCCAAGCCGAACATACCTACATAATACATAAAATAAAAACTAAAAAAATGTACAATATCATACAACTATCGCGCTTAAAATAATGTTTTCTTAAAAAACGCGCGTTTTATTGTATTTCATTCAGCAATTTTTTAAATTTATATTCTTAAAGTTTTCGTCTGTTATTTATTACCAAGCATACTATTTGCACCACTGTTATCACTAGTATGTGTTTTATAACTGTGCTTGCATTAATTACTAGCTAAGTAAAATAAGAAAATAAACACAAGTTACCTTTAAATAAAAATAATATAAAACAATAAAAACTAAACAATTCAACCCCAAAATTTCAGCCATTTTTTTTTCTTTTCAGTAGTTATTTAAATAGTTTTTTGTTATTTACAGAATTTATTCACTGCAACCTTACATGACTCGCAACTAAGCTGTGAATAACCAAGTGTTGTTTTGGATTATTGTTTGAAAATCGAAGAAATTACAAAGAAGTAACAACTTTCGTTATCGGACGAATTTCCTTCCTGTGTACAAAGTAAACATTTGTGGTGCTTTGTCCATGCAAGTCGAATCCTAGCGTCACCTACGAAAATGAATGATATTTACTAATATTATTTAGAAACGGAATATTTTCCATTTATTACATGCTCTTTGAATAAGTCTGATGTTTTAAGGCGTAACAGAATATCAGCGCTTTCGTCCACGCGAATGCAGCAATAAAGCTGAGTTGCGTCCTTTTCAACAATCTTGTTTTAAATAATTAGAATACTGTATTTACATGTTTGATCATATTGTAATGGTTGTTGAATAAATAAGTTTTTTTCTTTCTTTCATGTTTTAATAGGCATTTTTACGGAGCTCGATATTTCGCCATCAGTAATTGCAACTGTCTCGAGACTTATAAATACCCCATTATTATTTTTGTACTAGTAACTGATAATTTAAAAACATAATCTCGAGTAGATAGTGTTTGTGTATAGTTAGAAAATAGAAATATCGGTGTATATCGACATGACATCATAAGTCTTAAGCTGGGGTCCCACAGCCCGTTATATCACAGGCCATGCCGCGCAACGCCTGTCGAGGCCTAGTGCGACTGATTTTCTCGTCTCGCGCGACGACAGGCTTCATCAGACGCTACGGTTCCCACGGCCTGTCCGTCTGGTCGGGCGAGATTAAAATTTGGCTTAATTAAACATGGGCCGTGGGACCCCAGCTGCGTATTATAAACAACATAATGCTATTTTCTAAAATCGGTTAAATGCTTGATGGTTTTCTCCGACCCCAGGAAATAGGTACCTATAAATAATGATAAATAGGATGCCGTGAATAAAGTATGTGAACCTCGATATACAATTATATTTTTATTTTTCTTATTACGAGGATACTGTATAGTATCACGAGTGTTAAGGTACCTTTAGACCTTAGATTTTAAACTCTATCAAATATCCCGTACACAGGCCACATTCACTCAGAGTTCTGAGTAGATATTATGTACTTACGCATACCTAACACTTTTACCCTACTTTCAGAATAACACAATTTCCCCAGAATATTATCCTAAACTAATATGTTCCAAGAATACGAATTTAATATCTCATACACGAGTAATATTCTTTACATTTTATACACATTTTCTCAGAAATATTATCGTGGTACAGCTAAAGAATAGCTATTAAATAAAAAATCTAATCTGTGTTCTATGTTCTGTGAATATTTTATATAAAATTCGTGTATTTTGTGCATTATTTAACTCCATGCTTCTCTAATATTGTACTGTACACATTGTGTTTGAATATAAACGAAACGACTTTAAGCATATATAAAATATTTTGAAGGAGATTGTTTTTATATTTCTTGTATTGGTTTTGATACCTACTATTAGCCAAAATAATGTTGATGAGACTATGATATCCTTATTAATAAACGGGAGTAAGGTCTGAGTAATAAGAACATGGTTTGTCTTTTCCTTGATAAGAACTTTCAAAGTTGACAAACAGAATCAAAAGGTGGTAGAATTACTCGGACCTTACTTCACGTTAATGAACCGATTCCAAAAATTCTTTTACCAACAGAAAGCTACATTATCTATGAGTAACATAGACTGCTTTGATCCCGATATTTCGGTATATTGAAATAAAAGATTAACCAGCTAGCTGATAATGTAATTCTGTTGCCAACAAATCTCGATTGAAAACAATGGAATTGTTGTTTTCACGTAATTTTTACGACCCATAGAAAGCTACATTATCTAGGAGTTACATGGGCTTTTGATCCCGACATTCTCACGGGGTCAGGACTCACGCGGGTAAAACTGTGGGAGTCTGCTTGTATATGTATGAACATTGAAAACTGGTGACTAAAACCAATTCATTCCAATGAAAACATCCGCATCGAGTTCGCTACCAACGGACTAGTAATATAGATAAGACGGTGTCACTCAGCGAAGCCTACATAAAATGAAACGGTTAAATGAAATCTTCCCACCCCTGGCTCGGCGCCAAATCGAGGCGTCATTAATCATGACTTCGACAAAGCTTCAACAATGTTAGATAACTCGTTTTTCTTGATGATTTGCGAGTCGCAAAGATATAAACGGGTTACTGAAAATTCTTTGACATTAGAACGTTTTTTAACTTCTATTGTAAAAAATATAAAAATACTGAAGGAAGTTTAGTACCTATACCTGACTCTAGCTGACAGTAAATCAGGGTTGCAGCTAAGCATGCTTGACTGTCTATAGTAGGGCATGCAATATCGGAAGGTTTTCAATCTCGGGACGATATCGATATTAAGAGCTCAATCCCGGGATCCCGGGATTGATACTGAGATTTTAGATATCGTTAAAAAGGCGAATTTAATACAATAAAATGTGTTAAATTTAAAATCTATTATATAAAAATCAATCCCTATCTCTATTATATAAAAATCAATCCCTATTTCTCTTGGTCACGGCATCACACTTAAACTTTTACACATATTTCGATAATTCTTTTTTTGTTGTGAGCGCTATTGTCAGGAGAAGGTTCTTATGAAAGAAAAAATGCTAAACCGATTTTGATGAATTTTATTTTTTTATACTAAACGACAGGACAACGTCTGTCGGGTCAGCTAGTATTTAATATATTTAAGACTAATGGTTTCATTACGTAAATAAGTTACCCTGAGGGCCGTCCACCCTATCATTTTGGAAATATGGCGGACAAATACCCTAAACCCGAAAGTGTCTAAACTTTCGCGCCAAATTCTAGGCGCACCACTAAAATGATGTTAGCAGAAAAAAATTGCATGCGAGCTTGTATAAAAAATAATTGTCTTAAAAATTGCAATGAATCACGTTACTTTTATTGTTTTAAACATTTTACCAATTCCCTACGCTTCTAAATCTTTACAGATCTCTTCCTCAGGGGTAGACTAATTTGGGTTTAATTTTAATAGTTCTATTCAATCATTCCATGAGAAAAAATATAGCTAAAAACCTTAATTTATACCCAAATAGTAAATTGCTCAAATCTCGATATCGGATCACTCAATCCCGGGATTATAATATCGAACTTTTGCGTCTAGTCTATAGTGTTCAGCTGGGGTTGACTTATTTGGGGCACAATAGACGCCTTCTTAGAAAATATCGTTTGTTCTCATATTTGAAAGTCTCTTTGTTTTTGTGTAGAGTACGTACCTACGTTCTTAGGGTTTCGTGGTTAACAAAAAAACCATTATAGTTTCGTCGTCCGTCTGTTAGCTATGAAGATTGTTTTTTTTTCAGTTTTAAAACTGCCTTTTTAGGGTTCCGTACCCAAAGGGTAAAAACGGGACCCTATTACTGAGACTTCGCTGTCCGTCTGTCCGTCTGTCCGTCTGTCACCAGGCTGTATCTCATGAACCGTAATAGCTAGAAGGTTAAAATTTTCACAGAAGATGTATTTCGGTAGCCGCTACAACAACAAATACTAAAAACAAAGTAAAACAATTATTTAAAAGGGGCTCCCATACAACAAACGTGTTTCAAAAACTACAAGGGAATTCTAGTACGATGTGAGGTCGCTTCTGATTGGTCAAGTCAAATCGAGTTGGTCATGGAATTCAAAATGGCTGCCCTATCTGTCAAATATACTAGTCTGCCTTCACTGACCAAAGAGTTTCTTACAAGTTTCAGATTTTCTTTGAATTAAAGTTGTTGTAAACCATTTTAGGGTTTCGTACCCAATTGTGATAGTGGTACGGAACCCTTCGTGCGCGAGTTTCGCACTTGGCCGGGTTTTTAATTTATATTTCATCCTTATACACTCGGCCCCACGCGTTCCGTCGATTAAGTTTCATTGTAGTACGTTGCGTCCAAATTGATTATACACCTTAATAACCCGTATTTATAGAAAAATCGTGATTACTTTGGCTAAACAACGCCCTGTTTCGCTCCTATTAGTGATTTGTATAATCACTACCTCTACCGCCTGCTTCCATGTTGCAGCCGGTGCAGCTACTAAGAAAAACGGGTCAGATCTTATGCCACACAGGTGATAGTCATACGTTCATCTATCGTGTCAAATGTATAGTATACTAGCGGCCCGGCCCAGGCGTATATCCCACTAATATTATAAATAGCAGCTCCCCGCGGTTTCACCCGCATAAGTCCCGATCCCGTGGGAATATCGGGATCAAAAGTAGCCTATAGATAGATAGATAGATAGATTAACGCTTTATTTGCACAACAAACAATATACAAAACAACGTACATATGTAAGACAAATACACATAAAGCTTAAAACTAAAACGTTGCACAAATGGGCGGCCTTATCGCTAAAAGCGATTTCTTCCAGACAACCTTTGGATGGAGAAGGTCATTACAGCATGCGCAGTAGGCAAAGTGAAATTGAGTCAGATTGGCTTCGATATAAGTATTTAAATATAAAATAGTATAGAATACAAACCATATTAAAACTAATAATAAATAAAAATTTAAAAAATAAATAAAATAAATAGATACCTACAAGATACATAATTATATTAAAATATATAAAGATATAAAATATATAAAAATAAATACATACTGACTTTATACATACTAATAATATAACATAAAATAAAAAATAAAAAAATGACGAACAAGGATTGAACAGAAATTATTGCGGTCAGACAATGCTCAGGTAGTGATTAGTTACCAAAGTCTTGAAAATGGACAAGGTCTTAGCGGAACGGATGGGTTGAGGTAAAGAATTCCAGAGAACAACAGATTGAAAGGAAAAGGATTTATTGTAAAAGTTAGAACTAGAATTGGGGACTTGGAGGAGAAGGGTCTCAGTGGAACGGAGTTGTCGAGAATGAGAATCACTCAGGAACTTAAAGCGTTCTCTGAGGTACCGAGGGGAGAAGGGAGCAAATAGAATTTTGTAAAGGAAACAGAGGGTATGCACGTTACGGCGAAAACGGATTGGCAACCACCTGAGCTTACGGCGAAAGTCGGAGACATGGTCATATTTGCGAAGTCCAAATATGAACCGTATGCAAACATTTTGGAGGCGCTCAAGTCTATCCAGTTGCTCTTCGGTCAAATCGAGATAACAGATGTCGGCATAATCGAGAATGGGGAGCATGAGAGACTGAGCAAGACTTACTTTGGTGGCAGTCGGCAGAAAATTACGAAGTCTGCGAAGTGAGCCCGCAGCGGCAAAAATCCTCCGGCTAGTCTCAGTTATCTGCGGTTCCCAGCTCATTTCCGAGTCCATAAGGATGCCAAGATTCTTTACGGTCTTAGAAAATGGAATATAATTCCCATCGAACATCACAGGATGCACATCCTCCCAGATAACCCTAGACAACAACCTAGAGCTCCCAAGAACAATGACTTGCGTCTTTGAGGGGTTCACTGAAATGCCATAAGATTTACTCCACCTACAAATGGTATCCAAGTCACTGTTAACTACAGCAATTCCCTCGTTCAAATTATCCCATGGGGTCTGTACATAAATTTGAAGATCGTCAGCATAAAGATGGTAGGACGAAGAAAGATCTGAAGAGATGGTATTGATAAACATGGAAAAAAGAAGGGGAGAAAGAACGCCGCCCTGGGGTACACCAGCAGTTACATCGCACCAAGATGAGTAGACATCTCCAGCACGAATCCGCTGCCGGCGACCACACAGGTAACTACGAAACCATTCAATCACTGCAGGAGATATGTTGAGAGAGCCGAGAACTCCAAGTAGGATATCGAAGTCGACATTGTTAAAGGCGTTACTAAAGTCTAGCAGAGTAAGCACAGTCAACTTACGATGATCCATACCTTCGCGAATATCGTCAGTTACTTTGACAAGAGCAGTAGATGTGCTATGCCCCGGACGAAAACCAGATTGGAAGGGATTATACAGCCCATTACTATTAAGGTAATTACTGACTTGCTGATGGACAAGGCGTTCAAGAAGTTTAGAGAGGAAAGGTAAAATAGAAATAGGGCGGTAATCGGAGAACGTTTTAGGACTAGGCTTCTTCGGGAGTGGAATAATTTGGGCCTCTTTCCAAGGGTTAGGGAATGCATTGTGAGAAATGGAAAAGTTCAAAATGTGCAGGATAATAGGAAGGATTTCGTCAATAATGGGCATAATCATATTGCGGCTAAGGCTGTCACTGCCGACAGCCTTCGAAGTTAGGCGTTTTATGCTCTCCTCAACCCCACCAGCAGTAAATTGTTTAAAGGTAAAGGAAGCAAAGTCGGGTGTTGTAACGGAAGAGAGATGTTTTAAAGTTTCAGCTTTCGCAGAGTGGTCTATACGTAAAGAAGAAGAAAAGTGTTGGTTTAAAGAATCTAAATTTAAGTCAGAGGGAGTAGAATGTTGAGTTTGCTTACCAACTCCTAGCGACTTGAGAAATTTCCAGACTTGGGTTGGTTCGCTATCCTCAATCGAACTATGGATATGTCGGCGTTGTGCGTCCCTACACATTTTATTGCAGCGATTTCGTCGTTCAATGAATTTTTGTTTATTTGCATCGGTAACACTGTGCCTTAATTTAGCTTTTGCGACGGTTTTTTGATGTATTAAAGCTTTGATCTCGTCGTTCAGCCAAGGCGAAGGATGATGTTTCAGTTTAACGGCTTTCAAAGGTGCGTGCTTATCGTATAATTTAGTTATTATATCATTAAACAAATCGACTTTACCATCTACCGAATCACAGTCGAAAATGTCCCCCCACTCAACGTCCTGTGCATCCCTACGAAGATTCTCAACATTCATGCCACCAAAGTTACGCTGGAAAATAAATTTTGGTTTTGCTTTTGGCGGACGCACCTTGTACGAAAGGTAAATGAGGTCGTGGTAAGAGAAGCAGTCCGCCGAAAGTTGACCGTGTTTGGCAGAGTGAGTAGAAGACGAGACAAGAATGAGATCCAGCCAAGAAGGAGTACAATATGGGAAATGATGCGTAGGGTTAAGAGGTAAAATGGAGATGTTGTAAGCAGCCACCGCAGCCCTAAGTTTACGCGCCCTGTTAAGGTAAACAGCATCAGACTTCACAAGGCAAGTATTGAAATCTCCCATGATTATGGTATGTTGGTATTGAGGAACAAGGTTCTCCAGCACGCTCTCGAATGAAGCAAAATAATTTACATTGCAATCAGGGCTGTAGAACACTCCCAACAGAAGTTTATTTTTGTTCATTAGAACCTCTAAGAACAAGTGCTGACCGGCATTAGACGGGCATGGTTGTGGCGACATGCTGATGACTTTATAGGGAATGTGGGTACGCAGGTAAATAGCGACACCAGCCCCACCACGATCGATTCGATCATTGCGGATCAGGTTGAATCCCGGCAGCGAAAATGATTTTGAAGGGAAGCAGGGTTTTAACCATGTTTCAGAAACCGCTATAGCGTGGAGGTTCTTATCATAGAACGATGCCAACATCTCTGGATAATGCCGAGGAATGCTTTGGGCATTTATGTGCACAACATTAAAGTTTTTAGGAGTGTCCGCAAAAAGGTTCTCAATGTTGTCAGAGAGAGAAGGGAGACTATGGAAACTGTCATCATCACCACTATCATTATCATCATTAGATGTACACGATAAAAAAGGAGCCACAAATTCGTCATCGCATGTTCCTGACATAAATAATATGATAAATAGTACAATATCAATAATAAAATAAAAATACAATACAAATAGGTATAAATACCAATATAACAAATAAGTACAATAAAATAAAATAAAATATTAATAAATATAGTATTATTTAAACTATTATTAAATTTAAATTGAACTGTAGCTCTGCTCCAATCCACCCGCCAGTTGCGTGAAAAGAATACAGTAACAGAAAGGTTAAAGCACAACAAAACAAATAATTAATTACACAGGGTAGGCAATAGAAAACAGTTTCAGGCCGGAATAACAATATAGATAAAAAAAAATACATAAAAGAATTATAAAATAATTATCGGCAGTATGGAGTTGCATCCCTATGCCACAAAAGTATTTTTATCACTGTCAAACTGTCGTTCAGTGACACTTGACTGCAACCTCAAAACACTCAAACTTCGATCATGGACAAAACAGCAAACGAACAAATAAAAAGAAGTAAAAATAAGTGTCTAGTCTACCCTACTAAGAAAAACAAAATAAAAAAAACAGTTTACATATCCTACCCACACTAATACTTAAGGTTCTACACAAGAAGTATCCTCTACGCCCTCGAAAAAGTAGCTGCCGCTGCCGTCGCCGCAACCCGCCGACTTTTCGCCGCTGCAGTCGCCTTTGTGGACGTTGAGGCTCTCGGGGGCTTCGCTTTAGGAACAGCTTCTTTCGGAGCCGGACGCGAAATAGAGTCCAAATCATCCAGGCGCCGGACACAGTGCCGCGCCCCCTCCGAATCAAGTACATAGACAGAGCCGTGATGTGTCCATGAACTAGCAACCCCGAACCTCTGCCTAGCTCCCATGAAAAGTTGGTGACGGGCTCTAGTCAAAAATTCAGACAGTGTATAGCCCGAACCCTTCAGTCCAGACTTTGCTTGCCAAACACCACTACGATCACTCTGATTGTGAAACTTTATTAGAATGGGCCTGGGTTTAGCTGTATTGACTCGACCCATCCTTTGACAGCGACGAATACTGCTCTCCATAAGGGCACCCAGCTGCAACTTATCCCTCAGCGCAGTGACAACGACCGAAGATAACACCTCTTCCTTGGCCTCAGGGACACCATGAAGCAGCAGGATATCCCTTCTGCTGTGCTGCTCCATCTCATCAATAGTCTGTCCCATGACACTGATTTGCTGCTGCAATGCTTTCAAAGCTTTTGTTACAAAGGCCTTGTATGAAGCAAACTCAGCTGCCAGATTTGCGACGCTAGGTGATGATTGAAGGCTCCTTTGCAGCTCACCTTCGAAGGTCAACATCCGCTTGTTGAAGTCTGATTGCAGTTGTGCAAGTGATAGTTGATCCATAGTGATGCAGATGCTGAGTCAGTGATGGATGTAAATGTTTAGTTTAATGAAGTGCTTACTGGAATTTCTCAATAACACAAACTGGTAGGTGGATTACTTTATAGGTCACGTTTTTGCATAAATTTAGTTGTTTTAATACTTTAAAATAATTAAAAAAGATAATAAATTCAAATACTGGACCACTTGGTTTTTTTGCACCTACCCGAAAAGTGCCTAGCCTTCCTCAATAAATTCCTCAATACTATAGCCTTCCTCAATAAATGGACTATCCAACACCGAAAGAATTTTTCAAATCGGATCAGTGGTTCCTGAGATAAGCGCGTTCAAACAAACAAAAAAACAAACTCTTCCGCTTTATAATATTAGTATAGATGTGAAAGTTTGTGAGGATGGATGTATGTTACTCGTTCACGCAAAAACTACTTAACCGATTGCGATGAAACTTGGAATATAGATAACTGGACACCTAGAATAACACATAGGTTACTTTTATCCCGTAATTCCGGCGGGATCGGGACTTAAGCGGGTGAAACCGCGGGGCGCAGCTAGTCATACATATAAACCTCTTAACTCACTCCAGTAATCTATTTAAAAACAAACCGCATCAAAATCTGTTGCGTTAAAGAACTGAGCATACATAGTGACAGAGAGACGGACGAACAAGTTTGTTTCAAATTCTTTTATATTATGTAGTGAGGAATGTAGGTAATCATGTCCACTTTGACACGTCTCTGATACAGTAGAGAAACGATTTATTTAACGGCTTTGAAAGAATTGCCATCCAATTCGGCAGAACTGAAAAGCTATTCGTATCGAAAATTGCAATTTTAACCCAGCAGTTTCGTAGCTGCCATAACAAAATAAATGGAATGAACTCTAATATTAAAGGTGCTTGCTTACATCTCGTAAATACCTTGCTGAAAGGAGATAAGTTTTCGCAGCATTGAAGCATAATATTGGAATTTCATATTTTTCCTGGACGTATTTCGATATATCTCAATATAAACTTTCCAACAACGTAATAACGTAAGAAAACTCGGTTCTTGACAAAATGTTATACTTTTAAACAAAGAGCAGATTGTTTAGATTTTATTTCATGCTTAATAAAATAAGATAAACCAAGTTATATTTACTGAAGTGAAAATATAAGTCTGGCCTTTTTAGGTATTATTCTTACCTCACACACTAAAATCATAGTCTTAAGTCGACATTTCAAAAGGATCATGTCTTTGAAATATTTTAAAGAAACAATACTTCTGCAAAAATCATGTCTGATCATGTCTTTGTAAACTTGCTCTTAGTGATTAAACGTTTTTTTTTACTTTACAATCTTATTATCCTTTCTAAACATACACAAAGTTAAAGTTAAATAAACCCAAGGCCAAAGCCAATACATAAGGTTTGTAATAAATAAATGAATCCTACTAAAATTATAAAGAAGAAAGATTGTGTGTAAGTAAGCAAACGTGTGTGTTTGTTACTCATTCACGCAAAACTACCGAACCTATTGCGATGAAACTTGGTATTCAGATAATTTTAATCCCGATATTCCCACGGGGTCGGGACTTACGCGAGTGAAACCAAGGGACGCAGCTTGTAAGACATTATTCCTTGAAATCTTACACAGGATGGTACAAACCAAATAATACTAGAAACAAATAAAGATTGTGCTTTGTTCTTTAGCTGGTGCTTTCTACCCATAACCCTCTAAAGGTAAGATCTTCCTACTTATCTACAAAGAAATGTCTATCTTCACCATTTGCACTAATATTATAATGAGGAAAGATTTGTATTCTTGTGTGTGTGTGTGTGTGTGTCGTATGTTTGTTATGAATAAACTCAAAAACTACTGGAAAGATTTCAAAAATTCTTTCACCATTAGAACATTCTACATTCACCCTCAGTCACATAGGCTACTTTTAATCCCGATATTCCCACGGAATCGGGACTTACGCGGGTGAAACCGCGGAACGCAGCTAGTAATACATAAGGAGGAGAAAGACGTATATTAATCACAATTCAATAAGTTGGAGTAAGCGAGTCTCCGTCTGCTATTTTTACGTGTTTTCTGGACATAGTTACGGCAATCGCCATAATCACCATAGTTCCCCCAGTAGCCGATCCACTACCATCACATTACTATAGCCCAAGTTGTTATCATCCGTAGATTTCTCAATAATTCTATCTGATCTGGTGATTATCCTTAGCTGCATTTTATAGTGCAGATAGAAATAATCGCCGGTTTGGAGTCCACTTCATAGTTTGCGAGTAAAATTGTTATTGAAAAGGGCATCTACGTGTTGACTTCGGCTCCATGCATGCTTTCCAAAGGTCCGGGGCTTCATAGCTCCGTGATACTGGACGTATAACAGAAAATACATATTATAATAATAAGTAACTGGCCTTGGTAAAGTTTTCTTTTGATAAAAATATTGCTATAGAACAACATCAAATAATTCAAACTCAAGTAATAAGGGGCGGCGCGGGCGCCTTCACCAAGTTGATCTTCATAAACAATTTCAATGCGCTCTTCATGTTTGTTTACTTTTGAAGGGAGCGAACATTGTTTGTTACAGTAGGCTCAGGAACTTTGATCCGCTACAGCGAGTACATGGATCGATGTAGGGAGCTTTGTAAATAAATAAATTGCGCCAAATTTAATCCTTCTAATTAATTAATATAAGTAATTTTGGGAAGGTTGTACCTGTACGTGAAGATGTTTCTTGCTCGTTCATGCAAAAACTACTGAAGTACTGACCGATTGCGAGGACACCTACATAACATTATGTATCTAAGGATCGTCTAACAAAATAAGTAGAAATTAGCACGTCCCGTACGGGAAACGTTACGTATGCAGAGACCCTAATCTAGCAGTAGCCTAATTAGCAGTTTTACAAAATGACAATACATTGGGTATCTATGAAATTTCCATTTGAACGTACACCTACATACATACATATGAATTGCCTGTCCAACACAGAACCAGTACTTCATCAAAAACCTGTGTGGCGCAGTGGTAGCGGACTCGCCTGGCAAGCGAGGGGCGCAGTGGTAGCGGACTCGCCTGGCAAGCGAGGGGCACAGGTTTGAATCCTGTCAGGGGAGGATTTTTGATGATGTATTTCTCGTTGTAAAATATTACAAATTTTATGTCAATTATCTAACAGAGACTTTATTTTTTTATGTTTGGTATCTAATCTTTATTTCATTGAGTATTTAGTTTTTGACGACATTGCAATTATTTGTGAACCAATCTAATATATTTAAAAACAATAATTGATTTAGGTATAGATTACCTAAGTATATCATAAGTAGGTACCTACCTACCTAGGCCTTATCAAATCAATAATAATATTGGTAATCAGTGTTTATATCTAGCTAGGTAGGTAGGTATATCTTAAATTATCATCATCATACAGTAGCCTACATTTTTTAAACTTTATACCAACTGTTATCAAATGATTAACATAATGTGACGTGTTTACCGTAAATTATTTTTCTTTCCAATCTAAAAAAGGAACTCAGAAATAACAGTAAAACATAACAGGTTCCATGGCCTAATACTAGTGATTTTTGATCCTTGTCCACGGTCATTGACAGTCAGATTTCACAGCAAAGTAATTGCAATCTCTCCCTTTCTTTCATTTGAAAACCGTAGGTAAAAAGAATGAGACAGGTGAAAATACGGTACTTAGTATCATCATTTCTTGTACGGAGTTCACAGTCAAGGACGAATGCGCTTCGTCTTCAAGTTAGAAAGGGACACGTCCATACGAGTGAAAGAGAGAAAGCTACAGAATCGGCTTAAACGGAAAAAGAAGTTCGTCGACGTTGCCCGCGCGCAGAACTCGGTAGGATTTGAATTTAGAACATCATTCGCCTTTTTTGTGAAAATAGTTAGCTAGGTATTATTTTTATAAAAATTGTTCATTTTTGTTTTGAAGTGTGGCAACATTATTTTTTATTTTCATTTGTAGTTAATTACTGACGTGTTCATTTTGTGCCGGTACCTCACTTACGCGATAGTAATGGAAATATGAACGTGCTAAGAATTTTATTTTATGGTTATTACAAGTAAAGAACGTAAACTTTATATTTAAAAAAAAACAGACGTACTTAGGTATTACAGATAGTAGTGATTTTTTTTTCATTGGACTGATTGAACTGCGGGTAAGCATTTTCAATTTATATTAGACTAAACTATGTTTTTTAAATTTACTATAAATTAGCTAAAACAGACGGTTATATTATGCTGTTGCGAATAATATAATTATAATAATTCTGTAGGTCATAATAATAACGGGTCTGTAGCCCGTTCTTTTCTCTGGGCATGGCTGACTAGGCTGGGAGGGTGGTATAGGAGCTGAGGAAACCTACTCCACCTAACAATGTCTCCACAGCAGCGCCATAAATAGCATGGATTAAAAGTTGCTGACGATGTATTATCTAAAGTTAGATGAATATGGTCAATTATAATTATTAATTAGGTCATGCATTTTATTGG
Source organism: Idaea biselata (assembly GCA_958496205.1). Taxonomy (NCBI): domain Eukaryota; kingdom Metazoa; phylum Arthropoda; class Insecta; order Lepidoptera; family Geometridae; genus Idaea; species Idaea biselata. The sequence goes on from OY292394.1 coordinate 4,854,256, forward strand.
TTTATAGCAGAAATCGAATCCACAACTTTCTGCATAGGTACATAAAAATTGCGTTTGCGATTTCATGATACGGTTTTTTTCTTCTTCTTAAAAATAAATGATTATGACTATGAATAAACTTCTATGACTTTTTATTGAAGAGATTCCGACAAAAACTAAAATAATTCTACTTTTTTAATTTTACACACTAGGTTATAAATAAATTAAAAATCTACGCCGCGACGTTACACACGCAATCTAGCCCTAAACGAAGCACTTGGCTTGTACTATGGGTACTAGACAACGGATATACTACATGTTAACCTTTTTTTGGACATACATATGATATATAGAAAACACCTAGACCAGAAACAGATATTGATTTTAGGCATTAATGAAGTTGTATATTTTGAAGAAGCCATGTACAAAATGCAATGATTTTCAAAACCATTGTATGCTGCCCATTTGTGCCCATCCTCACAAGACGACGCGGGGCACAACGTTCAAACATGATATTTGACTGGCTGTCTTTTGACATACTCTGAGTAAAGCGTGTTACATCTTAGACTATATCATAACTTACAAACAAGTGACATAGTGGTGTCACTCTCATCTATAATGTGTATTTTTTTTTCGTTAGAATTCATAAAACTTTACTTCGTTTCATCACGAAACCCCGGCGAACCCACAAGTTATTATGTTATAAACGCAAAGAAATGAAGTATATTTGTTAACAGACTTCATACAAATGATCCCTAACAATTTTTCTCAATGAAACTGAAAAATGGTTCCGTGAAAAGTTTCTGCACATTATTAGGACTTTTTGGGGGGCGAGATTTTTTGTAATCTTCGAATTTCTACGCAGTATGTTACAGCAGGGGTAACTTTCATAGGTCCGCTCCTAGTACCTACCTATTTGTGTTTTAATGGATGGCCTATCTCGTAATAAAATTATCCAAAATTTAATTTCAAGATTATTTGACATTTGTCAATAAAATTTTCTTTGGATTTGTTTTCTTTACTTTTTTGAGTCAATAAAATTTCGATTGCAGTCAAAGTGCAATGCAAGTTATAGTTTTTTTTTAGTTTACTGTTTGCTATTGCAATGTTGGCATTCAATTTTGGACAATTCTATTATATTCCTGTAATACCCCCTGGGCTGAAATACCAACATTTGTATGAATTTATACTATTCCCTTTACTCAATCAGTCACAACACTCACAACATTCACAATAAATTTATTATATTTTTATCCATTTTCATACAGTCGGCTTTTGCTAGTATCTCTGAAGCAACAGATACAAAGCGAAAGCTCTTCCGAATAAATACATTGCTTTTTCCTATTTTTATTAACAGAAATCCGTGTTGGTGGCGAGCTCAAGTTTTCCCTTATCTCTTTTCAACAGTTATTGTGTAGATGTATTTTAGAAATTATAATGCCATTTCCACTAGCAGTGATTTTTATTTCGTATTATTTGATTAACTTTTGTAGGTGTAGTTCAACACCTGCAGAAGTAACAAAAGTGAATCAAAATTGGTTTAGCACTGGGAAACGCGTGGAAATGTAAAAGACAGAAAGACGTTTTCGTATTTCCATGTTCCATAACCGGATTCTACAATAGAATCCGGTTATATTGACATAGAAGGGAGGTAACAAACAAATACTAAGCGAATATCGTACAAAACACAATCTAAGAAAGCACACAATCATTTGTCACTCTATGAGTTTCCGCGTTTGATCCTCGAAGGCAAGATTCCGGGGAAGAGAAGCCGAGGTCAACAAAAAAGGAAATGGCTGGATGACATTAAAAAGGTGAACTGGACTATCATACCCGCAACTAAAAAACGCTACATGGGATCGCAAGAACTTTGCCTACTGACTTTCGAACTTCATTATGAAGATGGCACTGGATGATGATGATTTGTCACTTATAAAGATGTGATGTCTTATGTTTTGTTTAAATTATTTCTTATAAAGGTAAGGTAAGGGTGAGGAGGTAAGGTCATAATATGCGACATAAGGTGACATTATAACCGACTTTTTTTTTTAAATAATTCTATAGGAAACTAAACCTAACTGTGAACAACGTCTCGTATAAAGCCGTTGGTCAAGATAATCGGAGGCACAATAAACAGAATAGGTACCTACACTTTTTAACAAATGTTGGTAAAAAAAGTTTGTATTTAGTTTCATACAGTCCAGTCACTTCTTTGAAACCACACATAATAACCTACCTACTAATTCTCCCAGTCACGCGATCGTGATTTACACAACCGAAAACAGGAGTCGCAGTTAGTTAAAAAAATAAATTGAAACTAAAAATATACCCTCAAATATAAAGCGTAAGGATGCAATTTGCTTGTCACCACAAACGATGATCACGTGGTCACTGTGGAAGCAAGAACAGGTGGGGGTCGATGCCCCGGTGACGTCATTAAGGTTGTACCGCTATGTTAAGGGAGGCCCACAATGCTGTAGGCTTTGAATAAGTATTATGGTTTGAGGTTATTTTAGTTTTGTAGTGATGTTTCTGCGATGAAAATAGGAGATGGAATTTCTTAGTATAATACTAATACTTCTTTAAATCATTCATCTATACTTAATATTATAAAGAGGAAATATTTATTATATTGTTTTTTATTGTGTGTATGTGCGTCTGTTTTAATAAACTCAAAATCTAAGGGACCGATTTTAAAAATTATTTTACCATTAGAAAGCTACATTCATCCTGAGTAACATATGCTAATTTTGATCCTGATATTCCCACGGGGTCGGGACTTGAGCGGGTGAAACCGCGGGACGCAGCTAGTGAATGAATTAATTTAGTGTACCTCACACAGCACCATCTAGCTAGCCCCATGTTAAGCTACTAAGCTTGTGTTATGGTGAATAGGCAACCGATATAATACTTAGGTATATATTTATTTTAATTTTGTAAATATAAACATATTATACATCTCTCATCCCATTTCTCTTGGATCTCTCTAGACACCCAGACTAGAAAGAAGCAAACATTATTTTTTAAACATAAATACTTTATTCCCAACGGGAATTGAACCCGCAACCTTTTGCATTGGAGTCGGGTATTCAACCAACGCTCCATAGAGGTCGTCAAATATCTCTCTAATAACTTTCTAATCTCATTAATTAATACGCGAAAAGGAGTTATTTTGCGCGACGATAACACGCACGACACTAGATTATTTATACAAACCGCATAGGTAAGTTATAAAATACAGTTTTACGATGTTCCGGTCGTCGTTGTAACAAATTATAAATATTACTTAAGTTATTGTAGGATTGGCTAGCTGTGTCCCGCGATTTCACCCAGATAAGATCCCGTAAGATTTTTCGAAAAGTCTTTCTTATAGGATGCCCAAATCATAAAAGGAACACACTCCAAATTTCAGCTCTCTGCTTTCAGCAGTTTAGGCTATGCAATGTGCATTGATCCATCAGTTAGTCAGCCTAAACATAGCCCTAAAAAGATATAGATATAATAACATAATGTTCTTATATTAAGTGAGAGAAAAATAACGAAATAATTATGTAAAAATAACAATATTTGCCTAAGAAAGTACCCAAGTCAAAAAACAAACATGTTTTCGTTGAAATTTCTTTTCAGAAATGTAATTCGTAAATATAAAATATTCAAATGTTATTTTCTCAACAATTAACTTTCAATTGTTAAGAGAACAATAGTTGAATACAAAATTAACTTCAAAATTCTAAATAAGACAGTTACATAATAGCAGAACTTATTTTTTTCTACAAAATGTTTACTTAATTTAAATAATAATTAAATTGAATTATGTATTAAAATGTTCTCTTAACATTATTTGGGCTGCAAGGTGGTACTGTACTCGTAGGCGAGTATCTATCTGTTAAGCTAATAGTAGGTTAGGTAGTGTACTGTGTTTCAAACAGCTCCATTTATTCTTCAGACTTCAGTCAACAGTCTTCATAATTGGTTAATTTTCTTTAAAAAAAAGTCAGTGTATTTACATCTCAAACAACAATTCTTCAGGTGAGATTCATTAACTTCGTATAAAATTTAATAATTTAGATACTTATGTGAATAAATGTGTTTTGTAATGATCTAAAAGCGGAAAATAAGAAGGAAAGAATTACTGACAGATAAACAGAAAGAATTAATTATTCATTTACTTGGAAGCTAACACCTACAAGACGAAAAATACAACATCAAATTTATCAAGAATATCAGGAGATATAAATAATGTGAACAATACAAAAATTTAAGCTTCCCGAATTTATTTCCTAATACTAGTACCAACTTCTTACTTAGTTATTTATAGAGCTTGTACCGAATGAATGATCATTCATTAATTTAAAATATTATTACCACTCTAGAGTACACCACTTCCAGACATGGCTTACATTTTTTAACCAACCAACAACAAAAAAAACGGGGCAAGTGCGACACTCGCGCATAAAGGGTTCCGTACCACTATCACAATTGAATACGGAACCCTAAAATGGTTTACAACAACCAATTTTTAAATTTTATAGGAAAATATGAAATATTTATCTTCGATTCTTACTCCCATCAAACGACCGAATCACTCAAAAAAAAAAACCTTGGCACAAAGAAAATCTGAAACATAAAAGAAACTCTTTGGTAAGTGAAGGCAGACTGGTATATTTGACAGATAGGGCAGCCATTTTGAATTCCATGACCAACTCCTGTCCTTGTTCCTGTCCCGCGACTCCTTGTTATTTCTGAAACACGTTTGTTGTATGGGAGCCCCTTTTAAATAATTGTTTTATTTTGTTTTTATATTTGTTGTTGTAGCGGCAACCGAAATACATCTTCTGTGAAAATTTAAACCTTCTAGCTATTACGGTTCATGAGATACAGCCTGGTGACAGACGGACAGACGGACGGACGGACGGACGGACGGACGGACGGACGGACGGACAGACAGACAGACAGCGAAGTCTCAGTAATAGGGTCCCGTTTTTACCTTTAGGTACGGAACCCTAAAAAGGAGAAGGTTCTCAATTCGTCGCGTATATATTTGTTTACCAATATTAAACTCACTCGGGTATACACCTAAATGATACAACTTTGGAACATTGCTGCCTGCTATTTTATTATCTACTTACCTATTAAAATTCCAATGAACTAATTAAAAATTAATAAAATACCTATTTTATTGTCAGCGTAAAGTTCGAGTATAAGTTGTAACTTAAATAAGTAAAGACAAACTACTTATTACAAAAATCGGAAGAGATCACATTCAAATAAAACGGAGAAACATTTTTCAATGAAAAAAATGTTTCTCCGTTTTATTTCATTTAGAATGAATATTTTGGAAAACTCTGCGGTGGGGACCCTTTAAATGTAAAATTTTAATCCGAACAATATCGATATTAAGGGCCCTATACTGAAAAACTGAAAATCCATGTCGGGCGTATCGAAAATTGTTGATTATTTAATGACGGAATGTCGTAGAACTTTTTTTTGTGTACAGATTGTAGTTTCCATACAAATTTGTCGAAACGTATTGAAGCCTATCGACATTTTAGCCAAATCAGACATTTTTTGTCTAAAATTTGGATAGGCTTTGCACCAATAGGAGGTTCTTGTCTTAAAACTACACCAAAATGTAGGAAACAATGTCACTTACAATCTGTACACAAAAAAAGTTCTACGACATTCCGTCATGAAATAATCAACAATTTTCGATGAGCCCGACAGGGATTTTCAGTTTCAAGGTCGTTGGCGTTGTTATTCCTCTTAAGGTAGAAAACTAAATTTTTCATAATTTATTTTGGTATTAAGTTTGTATGGAAATGGGTAACAGTCGCCACGTTCTTAAGCCTACCACTTTTTATTTCTTTTGTCTACAAATGTCTGCTCATATCTTACTATTATTCTATGAGCAAAAAATCGGCATACCAGTAGGTACATTCACTGAGGAACGTGACTCAACATTGACAAATGTCGATAGTACAGTTAGTTCGAAGAAGCATTTATTTATTTGGGTTGAAGTACTGATATAAGCGTATTATTGTATCTTTTGCTTATTTGGACAAACATTTTAGTGAATCATGTAAAATTCGATGTTCAAGAATTGTTAAAAACGTGTTTTTTTACACACTAAAAATGTTTATTAAAGTTTAGGACAGAATAACAATAAAAATACAGTTAGTGTGTAAATAACAATTTTAATGGGTGCTCTATGATAGCAACCTCCATTTGGGAAATGTGTAAATAGGTCGCTTCCAGAAACGATGGCGATGCTATGCCCTACTGCTAAGAGGGCCCTTATGCTTCGAAATTATAGTCACTATACTGTCCCCATACATTCGCCTCGTATCGCAGAGTATCCACTACAATGCTCATTATAATGTATTATTCATACACAGTTACGCTTCATAAAATCTGCAATGTTTAGTTTCTTAACGTGCGTTTAGCGAGACAGAGGAAACTGATTCGCTTAATCGATCATTTTGCAAAGTGTAAGGAATCACAGACGGTAGTACCTAGTACAGCGCAGGACAAAGCATTTTATAGATATAGATGATGTCTGTGTGACCAGGACCGATGAAACTTGGTTTAAACGGTAGTAAATATTTACTGAGGTAACAGAGTACAGAGGCATGCTGCAAAAGCGAATATTGAAAGTAGAATGGTAAAGAAAATGAATAATTTCTTACACGACTAATCAAAATAAGTGGCAGTTATAGTACCTATTTATGCATTGTTTCCTTGATAAAACAAATCGCTTGAAGATCTTTCTGGGCAAGCATCTAACCAATATATACCTTGTTTTTTAATTGTAGACAACGATTTGATACTTCCTCCTGAAGAAAAAAAATTAAATACAAAGAACCGAAACGTCATATTATCGTGGTCTAGAATTAAAAGAACGTAGTAGGTACTTATAGATAATAGTATACCGCTCTTAGCCTAATAAAAGGTGTCCAGCACAGACATCTAGAGAAAATAAAACTACGACCACTACGACCAAATCAGTGCAGTCAGCGATTCGGAAACAATTATGTAGAAAGTAACACGGTACATTTTACTATTGTCTGCTTGGAGACATTGTTTCTACTTTGATATATACCTAGAAAAACTGTTTTTTTCTGCTTGCATTGCCTTGCATGAAAAGAAACTATTTTGAAAGTTATCTCTTTCTGGCGATAAATGATCCTTTAATGACTTTAGAAATTTACGTTTTTCACGATGCCCGACTTTCAACGTTTGACCTTTTCAGATATGAAGCGCAAAATAAAATGGTTGCATCTGAAAATTATGGTTTCCTACAGTTAGCACAGTATAGTAGTAAAATTTGAGTTTGAGGACTTTAATCTGACAAAACATTCTTCTTAATCGATTAAGCGTTCTTTGCCACCATGACTTTTCGCTCAGCTCAAACAGTAGGATAGGCTGATATGTTTACATCGCCATTTTCTGACAGGGTTTTGTGGCGTGTGCATCACTGTGTTTACTGACGGCTGAGAAAGACTGGCTAAATCTGGTCATCGGTTTTTTTATTATAAAGTCGCAGTTGGAACTGAATGAAGCCTTCAATCCAAGTGAATAAAATGTTTTATTATTTGGCTGACTGTCATACATAACATTCTGCAATATTTTTATGACATCGATAAAATAGCAATGCTGTAAAAATATTATGTGGGTAGGTTAGGTCTAGGTAGGTTTAACTAACTCATATAAGTATACCTACTTAAATCCGTCTCCGCGTGCAATTTTATATTGTACTAGCTGCGTCCCGCGATTGCATCCGTGTAAATCCCGACCCCGTGGGAATATCGCGATAAAAAGTAGCCTATGTTACTCAGGGTGAATGTAGTTTTCTAATGGTAATTTTTTTGAAATCGGTTCAGTAGTTTTTAAGTTTATTCATAAGAAACACACACACACACACAAATACAAATCTTTCCTCTTTATAATATTAGTATTGATAGATATAGATAAATTCACAAACTATTCTAATGTCAGTAGGTAGATATTATGTAGCAAGGTAGGTAAACTTTAAGGGTAAGGCCGCGGTTTTTATAGCTATTACAAAATCTAAGTAATTATAATTCAATATTTATACCAACACGACAAACATTTGGTATTTATTTTTCAGTATGATCAAAATATTCAGATAAAAGACTTTGCTGATTAACCAAGACTTTAGATTTTTTTTAAAAGGGGGGCATTAGTATTTTTAAATAAAATAATAATATCTACTTTGCCTGGGTAGAACACCGTAGTAGAGAAAAGTGCCGATTAGGTATACTGTGGTTATACAGACTTTAGCATACAGACCTATACAGTATTAGTATCCTGTAACTATTTTCAATTTCTCTGCCTTAATATCTTTATTGGACAGAAGAATGTTTTATCGTCGACAATTTTCAGAAATCATTAGGAAGTTAGGAGTGAAACTAGGGACAGAATAAGGGATTCTGAAATAACAATTTTCGTGAAGGGTTTTGTTAAATGATTATTTAAACAGCCCATTCTTGGTAATGGTTAAGACATCTTGCTATTTGAGACAAATTACTATTATTATACTAGCTACATCCTACGGTTGCGTTCGCGTGAACTCAGAACTGTAAGGTTAAAACGAGATAAAAAGTAATTTTAAAAGAGCTAGATGGGCTAGCTGTGCCCGCCGATCTCGTACTGCGGTCACATTACTTGAATGGAAGACCGATATTAAGTATATGTGATAAAAACTATTACGCGAGAAAACCGCAGTTAAATAATCGATGAATGGTGACTGTCCAAAAAGGAAAAATACTTTTAACCAGAGTACCTACCTACATTTGTCTAGAAACAAAAGACAAATTGAAAAATCTTTGTGATCCAAATAAAAGAAATCCCCTAAAATTGTACATATGCCCTAAATTCATCCCCAACCCTCATACTATCCAGCAACAGCGAACAGCATATCAGAAATGCGACAAACGATAAAGTGGAAACAGCCAGCCGTAAATATAAAACACCTCAGCATTATGTATCAGAATAAACATTAAACAGAGTGCCTGGCTTGTTACCTACAGTTGTAGGGGACGAATTTACGTTGAATTGTTACAATATGCGAGAGTAGGAAGAATTTTACCTATCGAAAAATGTATTAAGATATCAATCTACCTACGCTTTCTCCATACAAACGTAGTCGACTGTTTCATCCCTGGATAAAGACATTAGAGCAATTATGTTTATGCTATAGTAAAATCTTTATCTGCCATAACTTGACTATGCCGCTACGTTTTAGTTTTTTTCATTCTCTAATTTAAATAGAAATAAAATTCAGAAAAATTTGAAAATGAAATAAATCAAAACGTAGTAGGGATGATCATGGCTGTTATAGGACTTATGGCATAAAGATATTTTTTCTATGTCTGTCCTTAAGTCTGTCCCTTAAGACTGTCCCCTTAAGCCTCCACAATATGAGAAGGGACCGACTTGCGAATTAACCCATCTATGTATCTCTATAAACCATCTATGTAAAGATGTAATAGATAAATTATACAGAGACAGCAACTTCCAGTTGGCACATAATTTTATTTAAAAAAATATCTTATACCTCATAATATCTTATTTCCAGCTCAAAATGCTCCGAAAAGCAGTTACTGCGTTGTTCCTCTGCCAGCTCCTCATATCACCAATCCACTGCAATGAAGATAATCCACTGTTGGATATTGTATCGAACCTCGTTATGAATATGGGCGATGGAAACAATGGCGGAAATGGTATGGCGGCCATAGGAAGTATTATGGGATCACTTATGCAGGGAGACAATGCCAAGAACTTAGGCGCCATGTTAGGCCAGAATGGAAACAATGCTGGGGATATTTTATCAAGTAACGTATATTTTAACCAAATAGTTTAATTTTAGAGAAATATTTGTCTACATTACTAAGCGTTGCATGACACTACATTTGACATGACTTCTGGTGTATTTATGTTGCTCTCTGAAGATAACAACCCGAAAAGCATACTAAACCACTATCTCCAAACATTTTCGCAATAAGTTTTACGGTACATTTTATATCACACGTAATCGTGAATTGCACTCACAAACAAGCAATGAAAATAGGTCGGTAGCAAACCGTAACTTAGGTACACAATTTTTATTCGTAGCAGGCTTATTTTCAAAACGAACAAATATTCATTGCAATGCGAGCTGGTAATTTATATAGTAGGTGAACTAAATCTGTGCGATTCCATATCCACGTAGCTATACGTTTAGTACCTCGCTAAATTAAAGTTGCTCTTTGGCTATTATTAGGTAGTAACGTCTCGATTCTCGGATCGTATGGACAGGACGCATGGACATTGCAGGCATTTATAAAAAAGATTTGAGAACTAATATAAACGGATACAAAATCATGTTTCACTCAGAGAAATTATTCGGACTGCTTTGTGTGAACTAAAATAAAATTTAAGTTTTTGATCTTTCCGAAAAATTTCCAAATGTGAACTAACCCTTATTCATTGCTCGAAATTGTATAAACCTATCTTAACATCTTTTCCCAATTTATAGGTCTCGGAAGCCTTCTGGGTGGAGCTGATGGCCAGCAACCGAAGATAGATCCTTCACTAATCGGCTCAATGATTTCCATGTTCGCTCAAAACATGGCTGATAAACCTAAAGTGGAGAAACGAGAAGCAGGCAACGACTTCAATTTAGACAGCATGTTAAATTTAGCATCAGGATTTATGGCAAATAAAGATGCAGCTGGATTTCTTCCAATAATCATGAATGCACTGGGTTCTCTGTCTGACAACGAAGTGGAAAAACGTGCTGATAAGCACAAAGACCACGCTTCTTTCCTTCCGCCGTTCTTAGAAAAGATCCATCTGTACTGGGACTTGTTCATCAATTCCGAACTCGGTAATACTATCTATGAGAAGTCAGGAATGAAGAGAGCTTTGAAGTCGTTTACTGGGCCTGATGGAAGTCTCAGTTTTGAGATGATGTTCAAAAGTTTCGAAAATCATTCCTTTAGAAGGCACTGGATTAAGGCTGCAGCTTCCTATTTGACGGATATTGTCGTGCATGTAGCTAAACCTGAAGTGTATCAAAGGTAAGCAAGGGTTTTATTTTACGTTCGTTAATCAATTTAACTACATACTATCAACAACGAAATTGGGTATACACTGTAAGGTCTAATTTCGCTTGCAAGGTAAATTTAGGTTCACTTAGTAAAGATACCTATGACTCTATTGTTAATTATTTCCTACCTACTACCTATCGTCTGCATGCATGCGACACACAAGAGATACAAAATAATTGTCACACATTTGATATTTATAGATATACCTATACTAGCAGCTCCCCGCGGTTTCACCCGCATAAGTCCCGATCCCGTGGGAATATCGGGATCAAAAGTAGCCTATAGCCTTCCTCAATAAATGGACTATCCAACCCCGAAAGAATTTTTCAAATCGGACCAGTGGTTCCTGAGATTAGCGCGTTCAAACAAACAAACAAACGAAAAAACAAACAAACTCTTCCGCTTTATAATAGTAATAGATTAATGTGTGTATAATATGCTTATTCCACGCTCGGCGCTTGGTTCAAACGAATCTTTTGGCTAACTGGATACCCACTTTTGTTGTTGATAGTACCTACCTATTTATCTACTTTTACACTTATATTATAAAGACGAAAGATTTGTATTTTTGGGTGTATGTGTATCTGTATATTTCACCATTAGAAAGCTACATTCACCCTGAGTAACATAGGCTAATTTTGATCCCGATATTCCCATGGGATCGGGACTTACGCGGGTAAAACCGCGGGACGCAGCTAGTGTTATATATATAAAAGAAAGGTGTGTTAGTTACACTATTTATAACTCTCTCAAGAATGGCTAAACCAATTTAGCTGAAAATTGGTGGGGTGGTAGCTTAGGTAGGTAATCCCGCATGATCGGGACTTAAACGAGTGAAACCGCGGGGCACAGCTATTTGTAACATAAAAATGTTAAGGAACCTAATGTACATATTTTAAGAAGACTTTAATAGGGAGGAACCTAGTATGAATCCCTGTTTTGTACCTTTAATATTTATTTTCCATTAAGAGTACCTACCTACAGTTTTCTAATATTCCTTCAAATATCTTTCCAGATACGTTAGCTCCGCTCAATACATAATCAACAGTTTCCTAGATACTCAAGGCATACCGAAGTCTACGCAATTCAATGCCAAAAAACCAGAGAAATCTATAACCTTGCTCACAAACTACGCACTGAAAAAATACATGGATATTGATACAGATGTTACCGAATATATTAAACCAGCAATGGAATATATTAAGGTAATAATTACTTTTATTATTTCAATAAAATAACACTTGAATTTTTGGAAAGACTACGTAGTTTCAAGACCGGCTGAATCAATATAATGATAACAAACAAAATGAGTTACCTACGAAAAACAAGGTGACTCGTAAATTCATGGCTAATAAATAACTTATACTGGTAACCATAGAAGAGAGTTTTGTATAGGAATGAACTAACGGCCAAATACAGAAACGCTACTCAAAATTTGAGAACTATTTAAACAATTAGGTACCTCTCAAACTCAAAACTTCTAAAACTAATTTTAAATTTAGAAGCTGCTCGATTGTTTAGGTATCCCTTAAATTTTAAGTGGCGTTTCTGTATTTGGATGTATGTAAAACAGCATGAAACTGCCGAATTAAACAATGAAATTTTATAACGACATTAGCTGGATCTTTGAAAAAACTTTGCTAATATACACAAAAAAACATTGAACTTATTACAGCAAACATTAAAAATGGCAGAGAAGACAACGAAAGCCATATCCAGCCGTGGTGACTACAATGCCTTAGCCGATCGTCTTACTGACACCTTAAATTTGGAGATCATTGAACCAGTTCTTAGGGTGTACAGGGCTTACAAACATTCTGCAGCTAATCCGCAATGTCAGGAGCACCTGATGTGCCTTGTTAATAGACATCCGAATCAAGACAGGAAAGGTAAGAATTAACTTTGTATTTCTCCTATGGAATTCTCCTCTCTTTAAAGGTACGAGTTGGCAACGAGCGACATGAGGCACCAGCGTACGACGTGTCTTAGCGACACTACTGGTGTCTATGTATTTCTATGAAACTCCCTACGTAGTCAGCGACACGAAGCTAGCGACGCGTCGTCGAGCGAGCGTAGGGAAATACATAGAGACCAGTAGTGTCGCCGCGACACGTCGTCCGCTGCCGCCTCATGTCGCCCGTTGCCAACTCATACCTTTACTGTCCAAAAAAATCCTGGAATTTACAATAACATGCGGGATCCAAGCATCTTCAGTATTTTTGATATTTGCGCGAAGGTAATAAATTTTGTAACATGTTTGCGAGTGTGCCTAAATGTCTTGTCTCGCCTGCTGCCAACTGCGCAGCAAGCATTAATTCGACTACCTCCGTGTGATTGCAGGACGTCGCACACTGCGCAAACTAGCCCCTAAACAAGAATTTATGTTTTTTGATGTGATTATTTTGCTCTGTGTTGTATAATGTAATGCGAATGCTACGTATTTAAAGAAAAAAGATTACTTGTTATATTTATTTTTAGATTCTTCTTCTGTTTTCGCGATGTTGTATTGAAATTAAAGACATTTTTCGGTTTGAATCGCGTGGTTTTTATTACTTTTAGCATTGTTACAACGCTCAACGTTTCGAGACCTTTCCAGGTCTCTTCTTCAGGATAGACTAAGATGTGATTTGTCATTCTAATGTATTAAAAAGTTACAGTGAGACTACCGTCTTATTTTTAAAAAACTATTAAAATGTTATCAAAAACGTTCCTGTGTACGCAGGCTCTAAATCGCAATGATTATTATTTACTTTATTGTTAAGTAATTTTATTATTAAACTTTATGATTTAATTTTTACTCTATTACTTTTATTTACTTTATTATTATTTTACTTTATTATAACCACGCGATTCAAACCGAAAAATGTCTTTAATTTCAATATTAATTTTTGTTTAAAATTGCATTGCGATTTTCCGTCCGTCCCTAGTCACTGAAATCTTTGCTTTTAAACACTAATTAATTATTTTGATTATTACCTATAATTGAAAGGTTGGAGTGAAGGTAGGTACCTATCCTATGTGATTTACTTCAGAGCTTTTAACTTTTGACCTGTGCAAAGATACCCCAGTATCAGAAACGTCAACCGTTTGACATAATTTCTTAAATTTCCAGGTTTGCCCGGTTTCAAAGCAGGTTTAACCAAGCTCAGTAGCTTGGCAGCATCCGCAGCACTTAGCTTCCAAAATGGAAAGTCATTTTGGGAACTGTACAATGCTATCCAAAACGACGTAAATTGTGAGGTAAGTAAAGTTATAGGACATTATAACCATCACATTTTGTAAACCATTTCATGGTTTTATCACACGATTTCAATCCATCATTAATAGAAACACGGGTCTAGACAGGCCGTGGTCGCAAGAAGACTCGACTTCTCGCGACCACGGCTGGCGTGACCCGTTTGCCGAAACGTCGAGGTAATTAATTAACAAATAATTATCTACAACGCGATGTAGACCTTTGTTTCTATGTTTTTTTGAGTCTACGGCGGCCCTGCATAGCACGATAGTCAACTTTAAAAAACCTTAGTGTAAGTACTTCCATCATTGCCAGATTTCAAGTAGATAACCTGTAATTCTAACGGCCGAAAACAGAAACGCAACTAAAAATTTGAGTTCTACTTAAACAACTAAGCACTTCTCAAATTCAAAAATTCTATTTTACATAATATTTTTAAATTTAGAAGATACTCAATTATTTAAGTACGCCTCAAATTTTAAGTGGCGTTTCTGTATTCGGCTGTAAATTACTCATTTATACATCAAAAGGAATGTTCAAGCTTTTGATAAGTAAATGACCCGACAATGTAGCGTGTAATTAAAGCATCATTACATAATTAAAGATTGGCGTGGTTAGGGACCGGATACTGTTGGGTTTATTTAGTCATATACGTAATACAGGTAAGTACTGAGGACTAGGCTCGGTTTATGTTATCACAGATAAAAATGATAATATACTTTAAAATGAGATGAACTTATTTGGGTTGAGTTGATTTTAAATCATTTATACTATCAGTTTACAACAAACCTGATATTTGTCACTTTTGTTTGGCGAAAGCAAGGTCTTACAGCACAAGTAAAACGAAAGGTTAAAAAATTAAGTTAGGTATACATTTTGGTCTAAAAAATTTTGCTCATAACTATTTATCGTGTTGACTCAGAATCTTGAATGTACTACCTACACGTAATAGAGACCATAGACCTCAGTATCTGGTATAAATTTCCAATGAGGAGGAACACTAACTTTTTATCCCGACAGAGGGCGCGAGTCGATTAATCTTAGGTTTGAATTAAGAACTGTCAAACAGGTGTTTTTTACAACTCTCGGCGCCAAATTGGCCATATCGGTCTCAGACCGTAAGAAAAAAAAACTCGGCGTTTTCATTTGTGGGGGACCATCATCAAAAAAAAAAAGATCATCCGACGCCAGCGCCATCTGCTTACAGCTTTGCGTGTGGCACCCCATTGTTGAGATAAAATGTATACCACCCGCCCGGCACCCGTTCCTGAGAAAACGGTGGTGACACAAAGATAGAACAACAGACAGACAGAAATAACGTGGAGTTAGGTCTAGTAGTGAAAACATGATTTGTCTTTTTTCATGACAAGAACTTTCAAAGTTGACAGACAAACAAATAGGACTATAATTACTCCGACCCTACTCCACGTTTATGAAGGCTAAAAGCGATCATATAAGAATTCTATTTTAGGGTTCCGTAGCCAAATGGCAAGCCGAACCGTAGCCTTATAGATTCGTCATGTCTGTCTGTCCGTCTGTCCGTCCGTCCGTATGCCACAGCCACTTTTTACCGAAACTATAGAGCTATATATATACTGTTGAAACTTGGTAAGTAGATGTATTCGGTGAACCGCATTAAGGTTTTAACACAAAAATAGAAAAAAACAATAAATTTTTGGGGTTCCCCAAACTTAAATGGGAACTTAAAAAAAAATGTATCAAACCTATCCGTGTGGGGTATCTAAAATAAGAGAATGATAAATCTAAAAAAAAATATATGATGTACATTACCATTTAAACTTCCACCGAAAATTGGTTTGAACAAGATCTAGTAATTAGTTTTTTTTAATACGCCATAAATCGTAAACTGCAATTTTTTACACTTTTGAGGAAACGGAACTCTTAAAAATATATTCTCTTACGGCGGCGTTTCGCCCGTAATGTAATAATCTTATTAAACTTGGCATTATACCGTTCACCAAATTCATCATCCTAGTCTCAACGTTAAGGCCTAATAAAGTGCTAAATAGGTTTATGATCTTCATTAGTAAGGGCGTGAACGTTGACCTACTTACTCTAACATACAGATATAATGGTTGTTTGCCCTGGGTAAGAGGGCAAGATTGGTAATTAAACTAGAAACCAGCCCAAAGAAGGCAGCCCTAAATAGGTCCCATGCGGTGTACGTAGGCATTTATAAAACAAGCAACGTCCCACGGTTTTACCCGTGTACTTAAATAAAATATTGCTACAAACTAGCAAAAGTGTCTATGACTACAAAAACATTTATAGCATTATTAATAAACGTGGAAGGCCGGAGTAATTTTACCAATTTTTTTTTCTGTCTGTTAACTTGGAAAGTTCTTATCACGGAAAGAGACAAAGCATGTTCGCACTACACCGACCTTACTCCACGTTTATTAATAAGGCCATACATGACATCTTTGTAATATTATGTGAATTATTAGATACACCTACTCGGAGATTTGGTTGAATGCTATGTTTCAAATAAGATTAAAGTACAAAAAGTGACTAACAAACATCCACAATATACTTACTGACAAACTTTCATATTATTATTAGAAGGATTAAATTAATCACACGGCATCTGAACACATTTACTTGGTAACGTAAATATTCGTCCATTTTGTGTTTTCAGAGTTCCGTACCCAAAGGGTAAAAACGGGACTCTATTACTGAGAGCACGCTGTCTGTCTGTACGTCTGTCACCAGGCTGTATCTCATGAACCGTGATAGATAGACAGTTGACATTTTCACAGATAGTATATTTGTAGCCTCTATAACTTTAAATACACAATAAAACACATACACACATCAACATCGTCTAGGGATATTTTATATAAAGTTCTTAAACTTAAAAAATACTGGCCGATTTAAAAATATTTTAATGGAACCTTATTGTGTAGACCTTATTGTATGATTCCAAATTTGAATTTTAAAAAAATAATTAAAAACATAAGATTAGCGCGGCAATTATTGTAGCGAGTTCGAAGGTTTAAATTTACTTAACGCAGTTTTAAGCATTTTGTTTAAACAAATTGAAGTTTTAATATTTTTTTTTTGATTAATTACAATTTAATACAACTGTGTGCATCATGCAGCGGCGTCATTTAACAAGAAACGAAATGTTAAGGGCAGTAGGAATGCTCCAAGCTGGGGCTACTCAACGGAGTATTGCCGAGGAGATTGGAACAAGACAAAACGTGATATCAAGATTGTGGTCACGTTATCGTGCTACTGGTGAAGTGGCTGAAAGGCATCCAGGCGGAAAGCGGATAACTACCCAAAGACAAGACCGATTTTTGCAAGTGGCCGCGAGAAGACAACCAAATGTTACGGCCATGCAGTTGGTTCAAACGCTCCAGTCAGACCACCAGGTGCTTGTCAGTGACCAAACTGTGAGGAGAAGACTGCACGAGGCTAACCTTCATTCTCGCAGGCCGCTTCGTACTCTAGCACTACGCAGAGGAAATCGTGGACGAAGATTACAGTGGGCTAGAGAACATTTGCCTTGGGAAGATATCGAGTGGTCGGTAGTGTTGTTTACCGATGAGTCCCGATTCGGATTTCATCCTGATTCACGTAGAGTACGCGTATGGCGAGCTTCTGGTCGTGACAACCGTCTGCAACACCCTCAGGAGGTCCATCCATACCATGGCGGAACAATTATGGTTTGGGCGGGAATTCGTATTGTTGGAAGAACAGACCTCGTTTGGATCAGAAACACTATGACTGCCGAAAAATACCGTAATCAGGTGCTAGCACCAATAATCTATCCCCATCGACTGCAAATGGGCCAAGTTTTCACGCTCATGCACGACAACGCCCGTCCGCACACTGCGCGAGTGGTGACCAGCTGGCTAGAGGAGCACGACGTGTCGGTCTTAGACTGGCCCGCGCAGCCACCAGACCTAAACCCCATAGAGCACGCGTGGGATATGCTTCAAAGAAGGGCTTTGAGGAATTTGCCTCCAAATGTTGCGACTGAAGAGCAACTTTTTTTGCATCTTAGCAGGACCTGGGACAATATTCCGCAGCAAGATATTGACAACCTGATTCAAAGCATAAAAAACCGTTGCAGGGCCGTGATTAACGTCATGGGTGGTTTCACTGACTACTAATTTTAACTTCAAATAAAAAAACCTAATCATTTCGTTTTACTTTATTTTTTTCCTTAGATAGACATTTTATCTTAAATTTAACATTATTTCACTTTTTGCGTTTTTTAAAATAAAAAAATATTTAAGCATAAAACAATATTTTGTTGTATTCTAAATCATAGTCTGATAAGTAGGGTTTACAAAAATATATACATGTTGTTTGTTAGTAAACACAATTTTTGAGTAAATTGAGAAATTCTGAATATCCCTAGACGGTGTTGATGTGTGTATTTAGGGGGCTCCCTTACAATAAACGTAATATTTAAATTAAAAAAAAAGATTTCGCGATTTATTTTTACCACTGGCGCGACCTAGCGCAGCCAATTGTAAAAAAATGCCATTGTTGCGTAACGTAGTCAAGGATTTTTTGTATAGGTACTTAGATAATAGTACGGAACCCTTCCTGCGCGAGTCCGAGTCGCACTTGGCCGGTTTTTTTTTTGCCTTGACGTTAATTAAACATTTCCAAGCAGTTGGGCAGACGAATGTTTTCGCAGGTGGGAGTTTGTGGTTAAACAAACAAATATATAGGTACTTTCTGACTTACTGTAGATATAGGTAGCCAATCCAGTACGCCAGTGCAAAAATATCGTGTAAATGAAGACAAGTCAGTTCACTGGATGGCCTCTGCCTGATAAACTTGCAGTAATTTTGAAATGGAATACATATTGCTACCGTGTGAATGGTTATGCCGATGAGCGAATCCTCCCAACAATTAAGGGCCCTATTCTGAAAAACTGAAAATCCATGTCGGGCGCATCGAAAATTGTTGATTATTTCATGACGGAATGTCGTAGAACTTTTTTTTGTGTACAGATTGTCGGCGACGTTGTTTCCGATATTTTAGTGCAGTTTCCATACCAATATGTCTAAACGTATTGAAGCCTATCGACCTTTTAGCCAAATCAGAATTTTTTTGGTCTAAAATTTGGATAGGCTTTGCACCAATAGGAGGTTCTTGTCTTAAAACTACACCAAAATGTAGGAAACAATGTCACCTACAATCTGTGCATGAAATAATCAACAATTTTCGATGAGCCCGACAGGGATTTTAAGTTTCAAGGTCGTTGGCGTATATACTCCTCTTAACTGGTCCTTTAGCACGTTAATTCATCTACGGCTAAACCACGCAGAAGCGAGCGCTATGAAACGCTATCTTCTAGTAAACTTACTATGCTGAGCTTGCTCCTTTTGACGTCCTACGCTTGTTTGGTTTTTAGTTTTAGGTAAAATAATATGACTTTTTATTTTCTTTAGGTAGTTTGTTTAAGAGGAATAACAACGCCAACGACCTTGAAACTGAAAATCCCTGTCGGGCTCATCGAAAATTGTTGATTATTTCATGACGGAATGTTGTAGAACTTTTTTTTGTGTATGAATTGTAGGTGACATTGTTTCCTACATTTTGGTGTAGTTTTAAGACAAGAACCTCCTATTGGTGCAAAGCCTATCCAAATTTTAGACAAAAAATGTCTGATTTGGCTAAAATGTCGATAGGCTTCAATACGTTTTGACATATTTGTATGGAAACTGCACTAAAATATCGGAAACAATGTCGCCTACAATCCATACACAAAAAAAAGTTCTACGACATTCCGTCATGAAATAATCAACAATTTTCGACATGGATTTTGAGTTTAGCAGGTATAGGGCCCCTAATTCTAAATGTTAGATGTCAGTTAACATCAAGCAAGAGTGTTCAAATCACTAAGTACAAGTACGCTAGAATAATTAGTATAGTTACCATACAAAATGACATTATATCTTTGTGCAGATTTAAAGCGCCCCTCTCGACCGTCTGTAGAACTAAATTAGTGTCTTCCATCGTTCTTATGTTGTAGTTCAAATTGTCCTGTTGGTATTATGTGATATAACCACGTATATATAAAATGTAATAAATTAATTAAAATTCAAAGTATGTGCCTATCTATAACGTAATAATACGCAAAACCGACTAATAAGTCAGGATTTTAACTTTGTGTTCCATTGTTAACAAACTTTGGGTATAGGTTAAACAAACAAATACGCACTTGTATAATAGAGGTCAGTGGGTCAAATACATATTTAAAACTTTGTGATACTTTGTGTTTATTTTAAACTTTGTGAACTTTGTGATTGCAGGCAGCATACCCGGCAGATTGCTCCACGTTCCATGAACACGAAATGAAGGTAACGACGGAGGTGTACCATAACGAATTATAAAACCTTAATGGCAAAACAAATTGAAACCTTTTTGGTATCGTTAAACAAATTACGAAATTATTTGTTAACGTGAATTTTGTAAGAATTTGCGCTCATAATTTTCCAATGTGAAACGAAAAATAATGTTTTGTCTGTATTTGAATTTTAAGAAATTATTGATGAGTTTTTCGTTTGTCCTAAGTTAATCATTTTGTGGCTTTGGCACGATATTTGACATGGTCAGGATGAAATAAAGATTTTGATTGCATATTTTTTCATCGAAAAGGTTTCATTTTAGGTCAATAATTAGGTATTTATAGGTATATATAAAGTAATATATTGTAAATTAAAAAAGGTATCTAATAAGACGTAGGTACTTACTTACCTAAACGACTATAATCGTGATAAAAATAATTTATTAAGGTAAGTTTTACTTAAAAATAAAATAAAAGTAAATTTTTATTTCATGGATTATATTATATTGCCTTTTTATTTAAATTTTATAATAATTTGAATTGGCAATAATTCCAAAAAACTGATCGAAAATCTATAACATAGATATTGAATTAATATTAATTCCTAGAAACTTATAAAATATCGTATCTATATTATTTTAATTAGACAAGTAGGTACGAACTAGGGGTAGAAATTAGTAAACGTATTAATTTTAATCAAATTTGCTGGACATCTGGTGCTAAAGTATAATTTAAAAAGTCTGAATCTCTGTTGTATCTTATTTAATGTGAAACCTTTCAATATTTTTAAATAGCTTTACCAATTTTGATAAGGTTTTCGACATTGTAAGACAGAACCATAGAACAGGACATTTGGCCTAAGTATATTAATATTATTTTCTATATTTCTGTTTGTATAAGTAAACGTATGAAGGTAAAAATATTGCATTTACGTGTTCTCTAATCTTTCCGTTTATTATTTTGTTTTTAACTTTATCTACCTAATTATTGTTTTGTGTTCATCTTTATCTTCTTGAAAAAAAAAGAAGAAGTAGGTACCTAACTATCCCTATGTCTGCTTGTGTTTCTTATCCTTTCTAAATAAATATAATGCAAATTCTATTTTCTAAGCAATTCGGACAAGGATTTTTCAACAAACATCCGAGAGTTTAGCTTTTTAATCGAGTATTTTTATTAAATTACAGGTTAATATTGTACTTATTACTTATAACAATTGACTTCGTTTGTAAATAAGTGTATACCGTCCTAATAAAGGTATTAAAAGTTATTTAAATAAAACAATTTCAATCAGTTTGTCTATTTATTTTGAAGTTGAAAACCTATAACAGATGTGATTTAGATATTTTATAGTACCTAATCTAATTTAAACTAAACACACATAAAATACAGTGCATTGACTTTATCGATAACTCTGTATAGAGGTAGGTAAAATAATAAAAAAATGTGAGGCGAGGGACCTGATAGGAGAGATAGGTCGTAGATTGCGGGAGAGGACAGGCGACCCTCGCTCCGGCTCGTACCTGGATTGTCATACAACGCGGCAATGCTGCCAGCGTTATGGGTACCTTTGCGCCGGGTACAATTCGGGGTGGGTTATTTTAATATAAGTAGTTATTATTTAGTTACTTTAATTTTATATTTCTAAAAATATAAAATATTTATATTGCACGACGTTGCACACAGCGCAATCTAACCCCAAACTAAGCACTAGGCTTGTACTATGGGTACTAGACAACGGATACCAATCTTAAGGTACATTACGATTGTATGCCGGATAAGCCAGTGAAGCAGAGACGCCGTATGAACATATTTAAGTTACATTTGGACAACCAAAGTAGAGATCCACGTAGAAAGAGTATTGTCAAATACATCACCACACACACGTACATTATAATCACTAAAATAAAATAACTAACACGTTTTGTACTAATATTTTCATTTTTTCCGGGTCTTATTTGTTCGCGTATTGATATTTTTAAATTCTCTTACTTCAACGTTTATCCTATTTAATATGACAATAGTCTTGGTTGCAGTGCAGTAAGAGAAATTCGCAGAAAGTCGCATCTCGCCGCGACGCGAATCGCCTTTAACATAATTCGCGTTTGACTTAAAAAAAAATAATGTTTTGGTGGATCTCCACTTTTGTTGCTGACTGTTCAGTTTAAGAGGACTATGAAGTGTGCACTTTTCCATACAAAAAGAACACCCTTTTATCCACCACTTAACATCTGGTTCCAGTGTTTTTTTTTTGTGAAAAAAGTTTATGTAATATTTATCCAAAAAATATATTCTGTAAGGAAGATAGAACTCTTATATGTAATTAGAATTGGTCCGATTGGGCGTACGTAAACAGAAAGTTTTAGGGGACATAATAATCCTAAGATGGTACAGACAAACCGAATTTGTTTTCACAGTCAAACAGCTCGACTGATTTCCATATCTATACTTAGATTAAAACAAAAAACTAAAGATACGGTACGTAGTCTCGGAAAATGAGACCATAAAACTGCGTCTAGCTGACGCACTGCCTCAGTCGTATGTCGAACCGTTGCCGCGTGAGCACGTGCTATCACATTGCGATTATTTTTTTGACATCCATAAGAATGCCTTTTTGCTTATTTACAAATGTCTGAATCATTCTTGTAGACAAATGTTTTAAAATATACAATAATTTTATGAAAATGCATGTTGGTGTTTCTAGCTCATTTTTCGAATACGCAATGTTAGAATATACCGTATTTACTATTTTCGTTTTCATCTAAGTATCTATATAGGAATAATCCTACGAGCCCAAGGGACTAAAGCGAGCAAACAACTGCTATAAGTACAATATTATATCCTTACATGAGATAGATTATTTATATAAAGTTAAGGAGGTATTTATTTATATAAGGAATATGAGGAGGTATTTATTTATATAAAAATCATGCTTATTTATTACCTACCTACTTGTTCTCCATACAAACGTTTCCTCCCTGGATGAAGTAATGAGAACAAATTCGTTAATCCCGTAAAACCTACATATATCTGACATGATCATATTTTGACCATGCCCTGGTATTTTTGGTAATAGGTAATTAAAATAGAAATAAAATTAGAATATGGAAAACGACTACGTTTAAGAGGATAGTCTC
Organism: Idaea biselata; assembly: GCA_958496205.1. Classification (NCBI taxonomy): domain Eukaryota; kingdom Metazoa; phylum Arthropoda; class Insecta; order Lepidoptera; family Geometridae; genus Idaea; species Idaea biselata. The sequence continues at coordinate 4,878,052 of OY292394.1, forward strand.
CATTCTCTTTCTCCATACAAACGTAGTTAACATTTTCCTCCCTGGATTAAGATAGAGCAATTATGTTTAGAGCAAATATGTTTATGCCATAAAACCTATATCTGACATGACAATGCATCTACCTTTTTTTTATTATTTTGTAATTTAAATAATAATAGGGTGTGTATGGGGCCCACTAAGATCGTTGGGCCCAAGCCAACCTCACCTGCTAGACGGTGCACCTGCTGAAAAACGGACGAGGCTCTGGCGCAGACTTTCCCTTCGGGGTTGGGAGGTCAGACGGCAGTCGCTCCCGTAAAAGTCGAAATATAGCCAAATCTATGGAAAGTACGAAAGAAAGATATGGCCACAGGGATAGGGCGCCGCCGCATAACGGCGCGCAGGAGTTTCGCCCGACTCCTGTGGCAAGTGGACTAGGGCTACCGTGCCACGGGCGGGCACGGTTAAAGACGCGAGCCCCGAAACTCCGCTTCGCAACGTGGAACATTGACACGCTAACCGGACGCGCGAGGGAGCTAGCCGACGTACTTTCCAGGCGGAAGGTTGCCGTGGCGTTCCTGCAGGAGACTCGATGGAAAGGCAGCAGATCCCGGCTCATTGGGAATGGCTACAAGCTGATCTACACGGGTGCACCTGGTGGAGAGAACGGGGTGGCTGTGGTGCTCGCTGAGGGGTTGCATGACGATATCTTGGAGGTGAATCGCTTTAGCGACGGACTTATGTGCGTAAAGGTGCTTATTGGGGGGGTTCCTACTCACTTAGTAAGTGCTTACGCGCCACAGGTCGGTTGTAGCGACGCTGATAAGAGGTCGTTTTGGGATAAATTTGGCGAAGTCCTTGGGGCAATCCCGTTGTCACAGGGAATCGTTTTGGGTGGTGATCTGAACGGTCATGTGGGTGAGATGGGGGTGGAATTTAAACGTGTTCATGGAGGCTACGGGTTTGGCAGTCGGAATGCGGAAGGGGAAGAAATTCTGTGTAAGTGTGCCACTGCCGACCTGGCACTCGTGAACACTTATTTCAAAAAGAAGCCCGACCACTTGATCACCTACAGGAGCGGGGGGCGCGCAACCCAAATCGATTTTATAATCACTAGGAGACACCATATCGGCAACGTGGCCAACTGCAAAGTCATACCCGGTGAGAGTCTCACTGCCCAACACCGTATCCTTGTCATGGATCTCTGTGTAAAGACCAAAGACAAACGACCGGAATCATGTCAGCGCCGAATCAGATGGTGGATGCTTGATCAAGTCAAGTCCCAGATGCTCGCCTCAGCAATCGACGACAAATGTGCCAATGCTGAAGGCGAATCGGTACAGGAACACTGGGACCGGATTCAGGTGTCTATCGCTGATTCGGCGCGGTCGGTCCTCGGTATGTCTAAGGGAGGACGCAAGTGTGACAAGGAAACTTGGTGGTGGAACGACACAGTCCAGAGGGAGACTAGGGTGAAGAAAGCCCTCTTTAAAAAGTGGCAAGCGTCCAACTCTCCTGAAGATCGCGACACGTACAGGTCTGCCAAACGTGCCACAAAGAGAGCAGTAGCCAGAGCCAGACGGGACCAATTACAGCCATTGTACGATAAGTTGGAAACGTCTAAGGGGCAGAAGCTTATTTATAAGTTGGCACGTTCTAGGATCAAAGCGGCACAGGATATATCCGCTGCCGTGCCGTGCCGCTGTGTAAAAGATCCTAATGGTAACCTGCTATGCAAGGACCTCGCGATGAAGGAGAGGTGGCGCTCTTATTTCCACGAGCTGCTCAATAAGCAGTATAAAGAGGTGCAGCCACCGGAACTCCCTCCGAATCTAGGACTTGTGCCACTGATTACTGCGCAAGGCTCTTCGCTGCATGAAGAATCGGAAAGCTGTCGGCGCCGATGGAGTCCCCATCGAAGTATGGAAGGCTATGGGTTCTCGTGGTGTGGGCATCTTAACCAACCTTTTGAACCGCATACTCGAGAAACCCCGCCCAATGGAGACTGAGTGTTATCACTCCAGTGTGTGGGCAAGGGATCTGTGCAGGAGTGTGGAAGTTATCGTGGTATAAAGGTCATGTCCCACACCATGAAGCTCTAAGAGCGTATAGTTGACTCTCGGATCCGGCAGGAGTGCACTGTCTCGGAGGGCCAGTATGGTTTCCGCCCCGGTCATGGTAGCATGGACCCTGTTTTCGCCCTAAGGATCGTTATGGAGAAATACAGAACGAAGAATACGCCTCTGCATTTTCTGTTCCTGGACTTGCAGAAGGCCTTCGACTGTGTTCCTCGCGTGATGATCTGGTGGGCGCTGCGGTCCAAAGGGGTGCCTGAAACTTATATTGAAACCATCAGGGACATGTACCGAAATTCCGATTCAGTGGTGCGAACTGCTGTTGGTGACACTAAATCTTTCCCCATTACAGTCGGAGTCCACGAAGGATCCGTTCTAAGTCCGTTTCTGTTTAGCGTAATACTGGACGCACTGTCCGTAGTCATCCGAGACGCACGCGAGCAACCCCCGTGGATGCTCGTGTATGCTGATGATATTGCGCTAGCGGACTCGGATAAGGGACGGCTTGGAAGGCGTGTAAATGCGTGGAAAGAGTCACTTGAGAACGGCGGTTTGCAACTCAACGTAGCGAAGACCGAATACTTGGCTAGCAATACCACAGATCCCACACCTGTCTGCGTAGACGGTCACATGTTTGAGCGGACAGACCAGTTTAAGTACTTGGGATCTGTGCTTCACGAGTCCGGCGACATCGATTGTGACGTCAAGTCCCGCATTTCGGCAGCTTGGGCCAAGTGGCGAGAGGTAACTGGTGTCATCTGTGACCCGAAAATGCTGGTTAAACTGAAGGGACAGGTCTATAAAACGATCATTAGACCTGTCCTTTTGTACGGTAGTGAGGCGATTGCTTGAGCGACATAAGCAGGAACTGCGTGTCACGGAGATGAAGATGCTGCGCTGGATGTGTGGAGTGACGCGGAAAGACCGCGTCAGAAACTCCCGCATCAGGGGCAGCCTTCATGTCAGAGACATTGGAGACAAACTGCAAGAATGCCGCTTACGGTGGTACGGCCACGTTCTACGAAAACCGGCTAGTTACGTAGGAAACAAATGTCTTGCTATGGCGCCTCCGCCCGGCCGCGGCAGATTGGGACGACCCAAGAAGTGCTGGCTTGACGTCGTAAGATCGGATATGCGTGCAAATGGCCTCACTACGCGGGATGCCGAAGATCGTGCGAAGTGGAGACGTAAAAGTAGGAAAGCGGAACCCGGGCTCTCGAGATGCAACCGGGAACAACGCTCGGATGATGATGAATTTAAATAATAATAAAAAATAAAAAAATGAAAAAAATAAAAAGGTGGATGCATAGTCATGACAGATATAAGTTTTATGGCATAAACATATTTGCTCTAATGTCTTTATCCAGGGAGGAAAATGTAAACTACGTTTGTATGGGGAAAGAGAGTGGAGACTATCCTCTTAATAAGTTTGAATGGAAAAAAGAGTAGGTATCCTTTCCCCTTCATTAAATTAAGTACTAAAACTAATTAGGCAATTATAGGTATTTTAAAATAATCTTGATAAAATACTAGACTATGTGCTACTGATAGACTAGGGTATAGATAATGTTTGAAAAGGAATTAAATTATAGTAGAATGAACCCCCCCCCCTCCGCCCCAGATTGTCCGTCTGTCTGTCCGTCTGACGGACAGACGGACAGACGGACAGACAGCGAAGTCTCAGTAAAAGGGTCCCGTTTTTATCCTTTGGGTACGGAACCCTAAAAACGGTTTAGCTTGATTTCCAGCAAAACTACAAGTCCTATGGAAAAAAATTGAATGGCAAAGTTGTAGGTTATTGGCCTAAATCTCCGGAACTTGTCACTTTAAGACACCAAGACATAAAAAAAAATCAAGTTGTCTGCCGTCGACTATGCCAAGATTCATATATGGATTTAAGATATCCTTTGGGCATAATGCTATGTTGATGTTGTTTCCAGCCCCAATCTGTTGCTGTCACTTCGTCACCCAGCCAAATTTGAAGCTGATAATTCGGATTCGAGTTTTTTTTCGTTTTTTTTTGCATTTTCTGAGAAATTTTACTCCAGTATGTATAATTTTTTAGGCCATAAGAAATAGAGATATAAAAAACCCATAGACTTTTTAAAAAAATCAGATATTTTGACGTGAGATTTTTTGGTTCAAAACTCAAAACTCAAAATTTTTTATTCATTTAGAACGTATATTATACACACATACGTACGTTTTGAAACGTCGAGATTTTAATTTACCGAGGTTTCGGAACGCGCCCTCCGATGAGAAGAAACCACAAGAAACTCATGGGGTTTTTTTTTCAATTACTAATTTTTTTAATCATGTTTTATATTGCAATCGTCATAATACAGATCTTTAATCTGAACAGGAGCAGTTAACAATCATGTCCATGGATTCTTCTCATCAAAATATTTCGACGTGCTATAGTACGCCTTATTACACAATTTAAGTTAAATATATTTTTTGAATCTTGTAATGGACATGTCAAATACGTCTTCAGGTAGTTTATTATAATAAAGTACACTAGTGCTACAGAACGACTTACTTATTTTCTGGAGCCTACTATAGGGCACAGTCAGATCATCCTTGTGTCTCAAATTAACCTGACGGACATCACTGTATTTGTGAAATTTACTTGATTTATTCTTATGTACGTATAGCAGATTTTCATAAATGTATTGAGAGTAAACAGTTAAAATGTTTATCTCTTTAAACTTTTCTTCAAGCGATTCCCTGGGGCCCATTTTGTAGATAGCTCGCACCGCTCTCTTTTGCAAAACAAAAATGGTTTCTATGTCAGCAGCACACCCCCACAGCAGGATACCATATGACATGATGCTGTGAAAGTAACTGAAGTAGACTAGGCGGGCCGTTTCAACATCTGTGTATTCCCGGATTTTCTTAACTGCGTAAGCTGCGGAACTAAGCCTTTTTGACAGAGCTTCCACGTGTGGGCCCCATTGAAGCTTAGCGTCTAAAGTTATACCCAGAAAGACAGCTTTATCGACTATTTCGATCTCCTCATTATCAATTTTTACAGAAGTTTTAACTTGTTTTACATTTGGTAGTGTGAATCGAATACATTTAGTTTTAGATCCATTTAGTAGCATATTATTAACATTAAACCAATATACTAATCTAGAGAGAGCATTGTTCACGTCGTCAATATTAGATTGTCGTCTTTTTACTGTAAATACCAATGAGGTATCATCTGCGAACAATACTATCCCATGATTTTCCTTCACTAGGAAAGGTAAGTCGTTAATATATACTAGAAATAAAAAAGGTCCCAATATGGATCCTTGAGGAACTCCTAAAGTTACAGGTGATCCAGGGGAACGTTTACCGTTAATGTCGACACACTGAATCCTATCACTCAGGTAAGAAGAAAGAAGATCCAATGCGCCGTCCCCGATACCGTAGTGTCGTAGCTTCATGATCAAAGTATCATGTCGAACACAATCGAACGCTTTGGAGAGGTCACAGAATACGCCATATGCATCATGCGACTCCTCCCAAGCATCAAATATGTTTTCAATTAATGCAATGCCCGCATCAGTAGTCGCGCGACCCTTACTAAAACCGAACTGCTTATTGTGTAAAATATTGTTGTCATCAAAATGCTTTAGTAGCTGGTTCAATATAATTTTTTCAAAAATTTTGCTTAATGTAGGTAGTACTGATATGGGTCTAAAATTAGAGGGGTCCGATGTACTACCGGATTTAAATAATGGAATTACTTTACTAAAATTAGAGTATTTTTTTTATATTAAGTCAAATTAAGGTGGAAAAATGAATATTTTAAATCCAAAAATAATAAAAGTCTTTTCTCCCTTGGTATACAATCTACTATTTTGTAAAAGATAAACATTAAAAACCAAAAACGTAGTTATTTGAATTTTTTACATACTTTTTGAGGTAATATGAAAAAATGATGTATGCAAAAGTTCTAGATCTTTTTGCCTTTACTTACCAAAGAGTTTCTTAATTATAAGTTTCAGATTGTCTCTGTGCCAAAGTTTTTTTTTTCATTTTTTTTAGTGGTGTGGTCGTATGATGGAAGTAAGAATCGAAGCTAAATATTATGTCACATTTTCCTATCAAATTTTAAAATTGGTAAACGATTTTAGGGTTCGGTACCCAATTGTGATAGTGGTACGGAACCCTTCGTGCGCGAGTTTCGCACTTGCCGGGTTTTTTTTTTATTATGTTCTCTTCCTTTTCCAATGGGTTTCATTCTACTATAATTTTGTTTCACTATTGACCATTTTTAAAGGCTTCGGCCCTAGCCTATAAACAAAATTGGACGGATTGATTCCCTTCTAAAAAATATAGGTAATTAAATATTACATTTTATTTTTTGTTCTAAAACAACTAAAGGTGTTACCAGAATCTGATGGCAAGGCAAATATTTTTTTTTATTCAGCAAACCATCGGCAATAGGATCCAAAAATCTCTCTACCATCTCGATAGGTACTTTAATATTATGTAAACAATGTATGAAAAACGTATCAAAATAGTTAAGCGTACTAAGTATATGATCATCATGCATGAAAGATGTAGACGACATTGCCATATAAAAATCAGGTTTTTTTCTCTCATGCAATGAGATTCTGGTAGACCTACATAATACATACATTTATCTATGGTATAGGATCCCACCATACAACGACCTTCATAGAGCTGGTTAATACGTGAAAAGTATTTTATGTTTAATTAAGGACGTATTATCGTTTTAACGCTGTTCAATTCTTTGGATTTAGTCTTACTACTACACGTGCATGGCTCACCCACACAGAAACGAGTGATAAGCGGAAAACTATAAAAAAACTGACATGTCTTGATACTTGAAATTGATTATATTATTATAGTCTGATAGTCGTTACATAATGTCATTTTATTCCAGTATTTGATCTCTTATCAAAAAGTTTGAAAAGTGAAATTTTAAGAAGACGCGTCTTACCATTACAAGGTTTGTTATTATTATTACATTTTAATACATCGGAAAAGTTACAAATTTTGGTTACAATTCAAGCAACAAGCTTTTTGAATCCTCATAATTATAAATATTCGTTTATTTCATTCACTATTCGCTGTTGAGTTTGCACTGTCAGGACTTTTGTTTGTTTTGTGGTTTAACAAACCTCCTATGATGGTTATTAGAAAACATACCAGAGAAGTTTGAAATTCAGGAAAAATGCATCATTCATCATCATCACCCAGGTAGCAAATCGACGTTATAATGACGTACAAATCACCTCCTGCGACGTAATTGACGTCATAAATGATGACGTCGGGAGGTCCCAAAAAAGACCTTAATTTGTTTTATTAAAATAAAAATAAAATAAAAATCGTTTAATGCAATATTTTGTGGTTGTTTACAAAACTTTGATAGCCCTGCCACTTGAACGAGCGCAAGCTGTATAACAAGTGACAGTTCCTTCCCATTAAGTGGAATTACTGATTTCGTAACAATTATACAAAGATTATTGACAAATATTGACCAAAAAAAAAAAATATATATAGTACACTACAAGAATACAACAGAAAAAAAAAGAAGGAAAAAATTAAAAGATAATTAATATATTGGTACGCATTGAGTATAGTGAACTGTGTGTTAGATTGTGTGTGTGTGTGTGTGTGTGTGTGTGAATGTCGTGTGTATGTCGTGTGTGAATGATGGTATAGAGGGGAGGAGGTGGATATTTTAGAATTACCACGTCACCCCAGAATCTAAAGACCCTGGATACGTGGGTTTATTAGCTTCGAGACGTCATCTTGAGACAGCCTCAGGACATCTTAAGACTTAGGGCGTAATTTAAGAACATATTTAGGACAGAAGAGAACGTTGAACAGGTTATCAACAACAACTATACAACTGCAAATTAGACGTTTTGCGAAATTTTGCGAAATAAATTGACGATTTCCTAAATAGTAATCGATATATAATTTTCTACGTATTGTATTTACAAAAAAAAAGTATAATATGTAGTATATCCATTGTCTAGTATCCATTGTCCCCATAGTTGGGGCTAGATTGCGCTGTATGTAACGTCGTTCAATATTTATTTACTTAAGTAATGTTATTAAGATTATGGCGTTATTAGTGTATGGTCAGCGGCAGACTAAAGATACGGTACCTAGTCTCGGAAAATGAGACAATAAAACTGCGTCTGGCTGACGCACTAGCCTCAATCGTATGTCGAACCGTAGCCGAGTGAGCACGTGCTGTCACAGAGCGATTATCATTTTGACATCCATCAGAATGCCATCTTGCTTATTTACAAAGCCTGAATCTCAATCAATAAATTAATCATTCACTGCAGAGCACAACAACAGACTCAACAATCAGCTGTTTTACCTTTGACATTGACAAGCTATTATTTTGACATCTTAGTAATATTATATTGACATCAAAATAGGGTAAACGTCTCAAATAATTCCGACATTACAACTTCATTACAATTTCGTTGAAAAACAATGGACGACTACGCAAAGTACGGTCAGCATAGACATTCTGTCTCCATGAATGACTTGAGCAACTCATCGATATTCGAGGCATCATCACTGAGCATTCCAAATTCTTCATGTGATGACTTGCGAATGAAATCACGGTCAAATATTAGGAATGAAATAGAGTTATTAAAAAAAGAACTTAAAAAAGCAAATAACAGTATAGACAAAATTAACGTGGAAAATGAAAAATTAAGGAAAGATCTAGAAGAGAGCAAAAAAATAATTGAAAGATACAAAAGGGTAACAATATTTGATACACCGCCATCAAAAAGGATAACACGAAAACGGAAAAAACAAAAAATGGATGACAGTTACAGACCTGAAAGTGACAATGAAAAGGAAATCGCATTAGCAAACACCAAGTATTTAAACAGTGAAGACAGAGATAGTCAGAGAAGATCAAAAATAAATAAACAAAAAGAGAATAAAACAAATACAGTAAATATGAATAGGGAAGATAAATCGAATAGGGTAGAATCAGAAAATGAAGAGAAGAGAAATGAAGACGTAAAAGATAATGCAGCAAATAATAAGGAAAATAGAAATGATACAATTATCGAAGTGCAACTGCCCACTGAGAATATAAGAAGATCAATAGGGAATACGAATTCAAATATAAAGAAAGGACTACTACCTAAAAAGAACAAAATAATCATATTAGCTGATCAACAAGGTAGAAACTTGCAACGGACGTTACAGCATCTGGTCGGTGAGAGATACACAACACAATGTGTCTGGAAACCAGGAGCGACATTGAAAGATGTTCTGACACAACCTGGCGATGAAATTCTATCATTGACACGGGACGATTTTATAATAGTTTTAGGGGGCATCAATGATTGTAATCCGAGCGAATTTATGTTGACGGCACTAACATGGATAATGCAGCTTAATAAAACAAATGTCATTATATGTGAGGTCCCATACAACAAATCACTCAATGAAATCAAACTAAATTATAAGCTTAAGTACATCTGTTCTAAATTTCAGCACGTTGAATTTATTGACATGGACTACAGTAGACAAAAATATAGAGGCAGGTTTTACACTTATAATGTTTGCCGATCACTACATAGGGAAATAGTACGAATTAATTATAAATATAAGATAAGTAATTACATTAAAGAAAAACAAATGAACATAAGGAGCACTCCGAAAGTAGACAGAACCACACAAACTGATATAATAACTACGGAAATGGTAAACATAGACAATAACGAGAGTAACAACAGGACAAAAAATTTAAATTTAAGTAATGACATAATAATAACACCTACTGACAATTCGAAGGAAGATACAACAATTAATACGGTGGTGGAAATTCATAATGACATTATATCTATTGGTAACACCTCAGTTTCTGACATAACTAATAATATTAATAATGAAATTAATGTAATTAATAATTTACAAAGTGACATAAATAATATTAATAAAATGGACATAATCGACAGAAGCAATGACAGTGACATTAACAGAACATTTTTTCGTGAATAATTCAATTAATATTTTTCACCAAAACATAGACGGGTTAATTAACAAAAGCAACGATGTTATTTTAAATATAGATTCTATCAATGAGACCGACCATCAGATTGACATTATATGCATTACAGAACACAATATGATCACCGAAGATATAAAACTCTTAAATATACCAAATTACTCCTTAGCAGCTTATTTCTGCAGAGAAAATAGGAAAGGTGGATCATGTATACTAGTACGAAATGCTCACAGATGTAACAAACTAACAATCACTCAAAATTTTGCTGTACCTAAAATATTTGAATGTTGTGGTGTCGAAGCAGTGGGGCAAGAAATTGTTGTGGTATGTATATACAGATCTCCTCAACACAAACTCTGTTACGTAGATCACTTTCTTGATATCCTAAAGAAATTTCTGGCTCAATTAACTCAAAAAAACAAGAAACTAGTACTGTGTGGAGACTTCAATATCGATCGATTTGAAAATACCACAGCTAGAAAGAAGTTTGATGTAGCACTTGCACAATTTAATTTAAAGCTAAGAATTAATGAGGTGACACGCCCTGAAAGCAAAACGTGTTTAGACAATATTGCATCAAACTCAAAACCAACAGCAGTAAAAATACTGGATTTGGGTCTCTCAGACCATACAGCACAAATGGCTAAATTCAAAACGAAAAAAACATACAGTATAAAATTTTGGTATAAATACAGGAGAGATTTCAATGAGCAAAACATTATTAAATTTACAAAACATATTAGTGAGTTGTCATTCTCCGATGTCTATAGTGCTAGTGACCCTAATGAGGCTTTCAATAGCTTTCATGACATATTCAAGCTATTTTATGACCTTTGCTTCCCCAACATTAAAATCAAAATTCCAATTACACAAACTCAACAATGGCTGAGCAAAGGAATTAAGTTATGTGCACGCAGGAAACGTCAAATGCTTTGGAACTACAGGAAAAATCCTAGTACACTAAATAAAAATCATCTAAGAAACTATACTAAAAAACTAAGACACATTATAAATTTAACTAAAAAATCACAAAACAACTACTATGTCAACACAGCTAAAAATAAATCTAAAGCAGCATGGGAGGTAATCAACAAACAGAACCCGAATGAACCTAAAGAATATATAAATATTATAAAATCAAATAATAAACTATATGACGACCCTAATGACATTGCAAATTGCTTTAATAATTATTTTATAGATGAAATAAAATTGACTACTACTGACTTAATGTACAATACTCTGACGAGTAATTCTTTGACATCGTGTTTTATGCCTCCTGTAACTCCTAATGACATCATACAAATAATAAAATCGCTCAGAAATACGTATAGCACGGGGTATGATGACATCTCTACTAATATAATAAAAAGAGTAGCCATGACAATAGCACCCGTACTCAGTGACATAATCAATAAATGTTTTATTACAGGAATTTTCCCTCAAAAACTAAAGGTATCCGTTATAATACCACTATTTAAGAAGGAGGACAAGACAAATATGAAATTATATAGACCAGTAGCACTAATACCAATTTTCAGCAAGATAATCGAAAAAGTCATCTATGCTAATCTTAACCAGTACTTTGAAAAAAATAGTATTTTCTGTAAGGAACAATATGGGTTTAGGAAAGATAAATCAATTGGGATGGCACTGCAGGCGTTTTACAATATGATATTAAAAGGATTAGACTCAAAGAAACGAGTCGCTTCTATATTTATGGACATGTCGAAAGCATTTGACCACGTGGATCATAAAATATTAATGAGGAAATTAGAAACTTATGGAATACGGGGAAATGTCCTTGAACTTATTGCATCCTACCTGTCCGACAGACAACAATTCACGGAAATTTTGCGTATAGCTAATCAATCAGTAACTGAAGAGAAATATAAGTCAGATCTCAAAGACGTTAAAGTTGGGGTACCACAGGGCAGCATCTTGGGCCCGCTTCTGTTTCTGATCTATATAAATGACTTTCCAAAATGTACAAAACATCCAGTAATATTATTTGCCGACGATAGTACAGTAATTTTCACTGATAACAATCCTGACAATTTTGAATTGATTATTAACGAAGCTATGGCGGATATAATTAGGTGGATGAATGGTAATAACTTACACATAAACCTAGACAAAACAAAGTTAATGACATTTACTAACATAAACACAAAATTTAAAAAAATGGACATAAAATATAATAATACTAACATACAAGAAATTCATTCTACAAAATTTTTAGGTGTATATATTGATTCTGACATGACATGGAAATCACACGTTGAACATACAAATAATAAGTTAAGGCAGTGCTCATATATGTTAAAGCAATTAACAAAAGTTGCAAGCTTAGAGACGGCTAAGATTGCCTACCACGCCTATGCATCGTCAATAGCTAGGTATGGAATCCTATGCTGGGGTAACTCAACCAATGTTGAAGATGCACTAATTGGGCAAAAAAAATGTATACGTGCAATATTCAAATTAAAAAGTAAAGATTCATGCAAAGAATATTTTAGAAAACATGGGATTCTAACGATACCGTCAATATACATATTTGAAGCTGCATTACATATTAAAACAAACATTAACGATCTGCCATCATTTAAAAGTAAAAGATTAGCAAATACATTACGAAGTACAAATAGACGGACTGAAAAGATGACAAAGAGTATTTTTTGCATGGGACCAGAAATATATAATAAACTTCCACTAGTCATTAAAGAATTGCCTTTTCAGGAATTTAAATATAGCCTTAGGTCATTTCTGCTACAAAAAGCGTATTACTCCATTTCCGAGTACCTACATGAACGAAAAATGTGATATTTATAGATTGACATTTTCGACTAATTATTATTTATTTATTTTTTTTAATTTAGGTGACGTAATATTTTTGACCAATTTAATTTTTTTTTTTTTTTTTTAATTGCAGACATTTCATTTTAGACTGAGAAATTTGAATTTTCTTAATAATTTTGCTTAACGTGTGAAATAATTTTTGACCAACTAATATTTCTATTTTTATTTTTTTGCGGACATTACCTGCATGATTGATTTGACATTTTTAAGTTATATGTTTTTGAACGAAAAAGAAATTGTTATTTAACCTACTCTGTGGCTGATAGGTATGCCTTGTTTTGTTTGTATTGTATTTTGGTATTTAGCTATGTATTTGCTGACATTATCCAATTTTACTTCAATGGTTAATTTTGTGTATGTATGAATTCTATTGACATGTGAGTAAATTGACTAGGTAATTTGTTTTCAGAACATGATTTCATATGCCGAACTGGCCAATATAGAGGAACCTATTGTTAACCTACCACCACCTGTACCTATATTATGAATAAATTATTGAATTGAATATTGAATTGAATCATTCTTAAAGACAAATGTTTTAATATACAAAAAAAAATATGAAAATGCATGAATACGCAATCTTCTATTATTATAAAGCGGAAGAGTTTGTTTTTTTGTTTGAACGCGCTAATGTTAGGAACCGCTGGTGCGATTTGAAAAATTCTTTCAGTGTTGGATAGTACATTTATTGAGGAAGGCTATAGGCTACTTTTAATCCCTATAATTCCACGGGATCGGGACTTACGCGGGTGAAACCGCGGGACGCAGCTAGTGTTAGAATATACCGTATCTACCTATTTTGGTTTTCATCTAAGCCTAGGGGTGCCTAGTGGGTAGGCCGTCGAATGTGTGTATTATAGAATCGAAGCTTTAAATTAAAAGCAACGATTTCCAAAAATATAAAGTCATTTAAAGTAGCATTTTTCAACAGTGACGTTCTATCTAGTAGAGCCTTTATAAGGATCAGGATAAAACGCAACGATAGCGCGATTCAACTGAACCAGTTACGCCATCTGTCGGTCGGTACGTAAACTAGCCTGTATGCTGAAAACGGGCTTTGACATGTATTAAAGATGTCGAATTTCGCTATAGTAGGCATCTGCCCTACCATTCTAAAAAACTAGAAAAATAAGAAATTAGTAAAATATTAGTAACATTTTTTCGAATGCTCAAATTTTATTTATTACGAAGTTACGTAAAAAATTCTCTATAAAGGTTAAGTACACCAGACGATATCAAAAGAAAGAAGGAGTAGGTAAGATATTTTTTTAAATTAAGTGATCGAGAAAATAGCTAGTTACATTTACTTTTATTAAATAAACAATCTTTTCACAATTTTATTAACCCTTTTTTTTCACAAAACAAATGTGTAATTTTATTACTAAATGTAAATAATTATCACACGATGGTACACACAGCGCAATCTAGCCCCAAAACTAAGCACTAGGCTTGTACTATGGGTATTACACAACGGATATAGGTACAAAATATTATACCTTTTTTTGTAAATACATACATAATTATGATACATATAACTAGAATAGATGTTCATAGTAATTTTAATCGAATATAAAATACTTTGAATTCATTAACCAGCTCGGTGAAGGTCGTTGTATGGTGGGATCTTAGACTACTACAGCTGTACTCGCTAGAAATTACAGAATAACTACATAAAAATGACTAGTACTAATATAATACTGATTGTTTTCTACAAGATGTCGACATTCTTTCTAATGGTCAATTCTTTTCTCTTCGAATGAAGCTTTTGCTCACCGTGTTTCGTTATAAATATATCTTATTTATAGTAAAACTAACCTTGTTAGGTACTTTTTGGAATGGAATTTTGGTCAATTTCAATATGGGAATCAGCGGCTCGATTTTCGTAAATAATTACATACCACATCGATGACAGAGACAGTGCATGCCGATGACAGACGCAGTGCAGACGCAACGGAGACACAACACAATTACAAAGAAAATTCAAAATAAATAAATAAAATAAAAATAAATAATAATGCACGACGTTATACACAGCGCAATCTAGCCCCAAACTAAGCACTAGGCTTGTACTATGGGTACTAGACATATACTACATATTATACATTTTTTTTTATACATACATATGATACATAGAAAACACTGAAACACTCTTATTCTTTTCTTATACACTCTTATTGTATTCGTATGGTAGTTAAGTGTATATTTTAAGTTTTCTTTGCAATTGTGTTGTGTCTGCGTTGCGTCTGTCATCGGTCTGCACTGTCTCTGTCATCGAACTGGTATGTATGTAATTATTTACGCGAATCGAGCCTCAGGGCCCTATACTAACGCAGCGTCCTACGTGGACGATTGGATGCGAACGCGATTGCGAAGCGATCCGATCCGGTGCGGTGCGGAAACAAGGAACAGTCGAGAATCGCGCCGCATCGCACTTTACGTGCATTTGGTCACGTAGGACACTTCAATAGCTATCGACTGTTTGTTGTTTCCGCACCGCACCGGATCGGATCGCTTCGCAATCGCGTTCGCATCCAATCGTCCACGTAGTACGCTGCGTAAGAAGGAGCTTTATGTATGACGCTACAGACAACCAGACCTTGTCTTATGTCTACTGGACAGGGTACAACATTTGACTATCAAAAATATTACTATTAGAAGCACGGTATTGATTTGATAAGAGAGTGCGCGCAGGAAGCCTGTTATTTTTGGTAATTTATTCAAGAAATACCATAAGATTAATGTACTCTGATTTCAAAAAACTGCCTGACATAATTTTCAAGCAAACGAAAATCAATATTTTATAAGAAATATATAAAAGAAAACTTTGTTTTCAGATTACAATACAAATCGACTTATACTAGAAAATACTGATTTAAGCCGTAACTTTGTTCAAAATTCAAGATTATTAATTATAATTTAAGATTATAATATAAATATTTTACTACACACTAACTTGATATTTGATCACTTTTTCGTAGGAATGTTTTTGCAAACCCACTCCATTCCTTCCTGTAAAAAAATATAATTATTTTTTAGTTAAAGAAATTGAAATTAAAGACATTTTTCGGTTTGAATCGCGTGGTTTTTATTACTTTTGGCATTGTTACAACGTTCAACGTTTCGAGACCTTTCCAGGTCTCTTCTTCAGGATAGACGAAAGGTAATTAAAGAAATTGACAAATTATCCGCGTTGGAAGAAATCATTTGTCTTTTCTACAGATAGAAATTAAACTCATTTTTCGGTTTAATCGCACTTAAGGTTTTATAAAGTTTAATAAAGTGCGATTAAAACCGAAAAATTATAGCATTGTTTCAATGCTCAACGTTTTATGAGCTATTCAACATCGCGAAAACAGACGAAAAAATCTTTTCTACAAATGTTTGTCAAAAAAAAATATAGATAGGTACTTACTACACAGCACCTATAATACCTATATATACCCTATTTCAGAAACTTAGATCAAAGAAGTAAACAAGATCCCATACAATTATTTGAAAGTGACAGCTATTTATTTACTTTTTCCTTTAAAATTGACAGTTCTTTGTTTACATTTTTGATGTAAGTTTCTAAAATAGGGCTTTACAATATTAATAAGTATTTACAAAATAACAATTAAATTAAATAAATATTGCACGACGTTACACACAGAGAGGGTAATCTAGCCCTAGGCTTGTACTATGGATACTACATATTATACCCGGCGACAATCGAACCCGCAACCTTCTGTATTGCAGTCGGGCATACCTAAATTATTTTGCCTTGGCTAGTTCCGTATTTTGGGGCTACATGCCGCTATGTGTTTACAATATTTAAATAATTTACAAGTAGTGATGCAACGAATACGAATACGAATATTCGTATTCGCCGAATAGTAGACATTACCGAATATTCGTATTCGGCGAATACTATAATACGAATATTTAAAATCTGGCAAACTCCCTATTCACTGGACTTTCGAATAGATTTGCGTATATGGAATGTGATGAAACCTATCTATTAGCAACGATCGTTGACCCACTATTCAAAACAAGGATTATCAGCTCAACAGTGGTCTCTGAAACCGCTCGATGACTTCTTATTGCTGCTGTTGATAACAGAGAGGCCGTACGACAGACAAATCCTCCAGAACAACCTCAACCGTCGACAAGTAGAGGAATTTGGCAAGTATGCCAAGAAATAATTGAAGAGGCCGAAATGGAAGAGCCAATTTCAATATTTTTTGGTTAGTATAAAAAAAATTAGAAAAGTTATTAATAGGTAATAGAATAGGTACTCTTTGTCATCTATAGTAGGTATGGTAAAAGTAAAATTTAATTTCAAAATGTTTTTTTACAGGGGATTCGCAAACTAAAAACGAGATAGATGCTTATCTAAAGCTCCCAAATTTATCGCCGACTGCTGATCCACTAGCCTTTTGGCGAGAAGATTTCCATTTCCATGTACAGTCGCCTCGGAAAGACTTTTTTCAACGGCGGGGAACATCCAGACTGAAAAAAGAAATCGCCTAAAAACAGAAAATCTACGAATTTTATGTTTTTTAAATAAAAATTTGCCTATTGTAAATTTTAGTTATTAGAACAGTAAACATTCATTAATAAATAAGGCTTTTATTACTATAATGAGATATTCGTATTCGTATTCGTATTCGCCGAATAGTAGGTTTGATATTCGTATTCGTATTCGTAAAAGTAGTATTCGTTGCATCACTATTTACAAGTGAATAATACCATCCTGCTAATAATAATAATAAATAATGCACGACGTTACACACGGCGCAATCTAGCCCCAAACTAAGCACTAGGCTTGTACTATGGGTACTAGACAACCGATATACTACATATTATACATTTTATTTTGTAAAAACATACATATGATACATAGAAAACACTGAATAATACTAGTAATCCTGCGAACAGTAGACCTTGCAAGCACCCCTTTAGTGGGCGGAATACCCCACCAATCAAAAAGGTTGCTAGACTTGAAACAGAGACCTTTCGCTCGCTTGGGCTGGGTTACGTTAAAACTACAGAACCGATTAGGATGAAACTTGGTATGCAGATAGCTGGGAAACTAGAATAACATAGGCTTCCTTTAAACTCTATATTCCCGCGGGATCAGGACTTACGCGGGTGAAACCGCAAGGCACAGCTAGTACCTACTACTAATATTATAACGCTGAAAGTTTGTGAGTATGTACATACAGGATGTCCGGAGACCAGTGGATATCCCTGCACGGGCGGCTGGCGGGGAAGAGTTGGCTGCCCAGAATACGTTTTTTTTTTCTATCTCAAACGGTTCGAGCTGTACGTCACTTTTTAGTAAAACTTGAAAAATGCCTACTTTTTTGCACATTTCGGGGCATCACGTCCACAGATTAAGCGATAGCATTTTTTTTTCGCCATGTGTTCACTAATATTGATGTTTGTAAATCACGTTGAAATTTTTTTTATTACTATAGGCAGTAACTTACAGGATGTCCCCAAAGATAAATTTATTTTTATAAACTTTACTTTCTGCAAAGTTTGAGCATCTGTGGTGTAAAAAAAATGTATGAAACCTGTCTGACCGACTATTGTGAAAAATTGCCTATTTCATAAGGATTCTAAAACAGTATTATACTAATACCTTTTTGTTATAAGTTACTAAGCTAGTGCTATGAATGCACCGAAGGTACTATCTTACATGAAAAAGTTGAAACAAGTATTGTACAAAAAATGACACTTATTAAGATTTAATATGTCATAATGTTACAGCAAATGCTCAAATTGTCCTCCTCTTGCCCTTATACAGGCCCTTAACCTTTTTATAAACGATCTCTTAAGGACACGATTATAATTTTTTTTCTCCTATTTGTTGTGCCGCTTCGTGGACGCGTAGACGCAGGTCTTCAATTGTGGTTATGTTTTTTTTGTATACTTGTTCTTTTAAACACCCCTAGTAAAAAAAAACAAGTGGATTCAGATCAGGCGAACGTGGAGGCCACAATATTGGACCTAATCGGCCAATCCATCTTCTTGGATAACTTTCATTTAAATAGTTTCTCACTCGCACGGCATAATGTGCGATGAGTCAACGTGCAAAAGAGATGGCTACCTAAACTTGTACAATTTGCACAGCTGGCAGCTAACCAACCCAAGATTAACCAGGGAAGACCGATCACAGTACCAATTTAAAATTAACTATTGGACCGGTATATTAAATGGCCAAATTATTGGCCCTTTCGAATTGCAAGGCAACCTTAACGGGGCCAACTATTTCCACTTTCTCCAAAACGAACTCCCGAGACTACTCGAAGAGGTGCCATTGGCGATCCGGCGAAGAATGTGGCTTCAAAATGACGGCTGTCCTGCACATTATGCCGTGCGAGTGAGAAACTATTTAAATGAAAGTTATCCAAGAAGATGGATTGGCCGATTAGTTCCAATATTGTGGCCTCCACGTTCGCCTGATCTGAATCCACCTGATTTTTTTTACTGGGGGTGTTTAAAAGAACAACTATACAAAAAAAAACATAACCAAAATTGAAGACCTGCGTCTACGCGTCCACGAAGCGGCACAACAAATAGGAGAAAAAAAATTATAATCGTGTCCTTAAGAGATCGTTTATAAAAAGGTTAAGGGCCTGTATAAGGGCAAGAGGAGGACAATTTGAGCATTTGCTGTAACATTATGACAAAAAGGTATTAGTATAATACTGTTTTAGAATCCTTATGAAATAGGCAATTTTTTTCAAATAGTCGGTCAGACAGGTTTCATACATTTTTTTTACACCACAGATGTTCAAACTCAGCAGAAAGTAAAGTTTATAAAAATAAATCTATCTTTGGACATCCTGTAAGTTACTGCCTATAGTAATAAAAAAAATTTCAACGTGATTGACAAACATCAATATTAGTGAACACATGGCGAAAAAAAAAACAATGCTATCGCTTAATCTGTGGACGTGATGCCCCGAAATGTGCAAAAAAGTAGGCATTTTACAATTTTTACTAAAAAGTGACGTACAGCTCGAACCGTTTGAGATAGAAAAAAAAACGTATTCTGGGCAGCCAACCCTACCCCGCAAGCCGCCCGTGCAGGGATATCCACTGGTCTCCGGACACCCTGTATGTATGTGTATATGTATATGTGTTTGTAACTCAATCACGTAAAAACCGCTGAACCGATTACCACGAAACTTGGTATGTAGATAGCTGGAGACCTGGAATAACACATAGGCTTCTTTTTATCCCGATATTCCCGCGGGAGTTACGCGAGTGAAACCGCAGGGCGCAGCTAGTTGTAAATATTACCTTAACACCAGTTCCATCAACTGCAACGCACGCTTGAATCTGCCAGGTACGATCTCTGATCAGATGGAGACCAAGATGCTGCGCCACCTCACTTGATGG
This sequence comes from Idaea biselata, assembly GCA_958496205.1. Classification (NCBI taxonomy): domain Eukaryota; kingdom Metazoa; phylum Arthropoda; class Insecta; order Lepidoptera; family Geometridae; genus Idaea; species Idaea biselata. Next base: position 4,898,371 of record OY292394.1, read on the forward strand.
TAAAGCTGAAATTATATCAATTCATCACATTAGCTTTAAAAAACCCGGCCAAGTGCGAAACTCGCGCACGAAGGGTTCCGTACCACTATCACAATTGGGTACGGAACCCTAAAATGGTTTACAACAACTTTGATTCAAAGAAAATCTGAAACTTATAAGAAACTCTTTGGACGGTGAAGGCAGACTAGTATATTTGACAGATAGGGCAGCCATTTTGAATTCCATGACCAACTCGATTTGACTCGACCAATCAGAAGCGACCTCTCATCGTACTAGAATTACCTTGTAGTTTTTGAAACACGTTTGTTGTATGGGAGCCCCTTTTAAATAATTGTTTCATTTTGTTTTTAGTATTTGTTGTTGTAGCGGTCGTGAGTCACGGTTCATGAGATACAGCCTGGTGACAGACGGACAGACGGACAGACGGACGGACAGACAGCGAAGTCAGTAATAGGGTCCCGTTTTTACCTTTAGGTACGGAACTCTAAAAACCAGCCAAGTGCGAGTTGGACTCGCGCACGAAGGGTTCCACTATCACAATTGGGTACGGAACCCTAAAATAAACACTGGACCAACCAATTCGTGAACGCAACGCAAACGTTAAAACTTATTTTACTACCAGCTCAAGTATATCACTCACACCTCTAGATGGCGTTAGTAGTCAAAATACATCGCTATATCGTTGCGTTTTTCTGTCACGTTTGTTGTATGCGAGCGCCTCTTAATTATTTGATTTATATTGTTTTAGTATTTGATCTTGTAGCGGCTATAGAAATACATCTTCTGTGAAAATTTTAACTGCCTAGCTATTAAAGTTCATGAGATACAGCCTGGTGACAGACGGATAGCAAAGCCTCAGTAATAGGGTCCCGTTTTTACCCTTTAGGTACAGAACCCTAAAAAATTTGAAGTTATTTTTTGTAGAAGATAATTACCTAAAACTGAAAAGAAAATAAAACAACTCCAGTAGTCACGGGACATAACGACTTTCAAAGTCGGGACCCATTTAATATCTAGAATCTAGCTAGACAGCTAGACCATCTCAAACTTTTTCAATAGTATGTTTGTTACTTGTTAACTTAGTACTTCTGTAGTATAAGTTTAATCGCAATTGGTTCAGTAGTTTTTTCGTGAAATAGTAATAAACATATTTATTAATTACTAGCAGCTCCCCGCGGTTTCACCCGCATAAGTTCCGATCCCGTGGCAATATCGGGATCAAAAGTAGCCTATAACCTTCCTCAATAAATGGACTATCCAACCCCGAAAGAATTTTTCAAATCGGACCAGTGGTTCCTGAGATTAGCGCGTTCAAACAAACAAAAAAACAAACAAACTCTTCCGCTTTATAATAGTAAATAGATAATAGATAATAATAATATAATAATAGATAAATAATTAATAAATTCTGTGAACAACACACAGCGCCATCTAGCCCCGTGGTAAGCGACTAAGCTTGTGTTACGGTGACTAGACAACGGATATAATACTTATATTTATTTTTCTTTTGTAAATACATACATATTATACATAGAGGGACACCCAGACCAGACACAAATATTATTCTATAAGCATAAATACTTGCACCCGGCGGGAATCGTACCCGCAACCTCCTGCATTGCAGTCGCGCTTTCGCAAGACGCGCCACAGAGGTCGTTTATATAGTTACTTACACACAAACTTTCACATTTGTACAAAACTACAGAGAACCGCGGTTTCATCTGCGTAAATCCCGATCCCGTGGGAATATCGGGACCAAAAGAAGCCTGTGTTACTCCTCGATAATAAAGCTTTCTATTGGTGAAAGATTTATTGAAATTGGTCCAGTAGTTTTAGAGATGACCGAGATAATGATGATGAGAGGAAAATACATCTAAGATATAAAATTTCCATGTCACAGTGTTAGTTACCGTACTCCGCCGAAACAGCTTGACCGATTTTTATGAAATTTTGTATACGTATTCAGTAGGTCTGAGAATCGGCTACTATCTATAATTTATAAGGCAAAACAACGTTTGCCGGGTCAGCTAGTACATACATAAATGTTACCAACGTTACCTCTTTATTATACTAGTCTAGATATAGAAGTAGGATGTATTCTCTTGCCAGCTAACATTCAATTGCACAATTCAAAAGTCTATTTTAAGAGTTTAAACTGACCCACTGCAGGGCCAAGGCAATAAGGCAAGACCTTCCTTCGATTTGTCGCGGTCAAGGGCTATTGTGAACTAATCTAACCGAATCAGACAAATCGATTTTAAAGGGGTCAAGGTAAACCTTCCATTGCTTTCTTGGTTTGCCGCGTGGTCGTGTCTCAGTGGGTAAAAAAACCGATCGCAATCTCAGCCCAACGTTCATTTAACATGCAGCTTACAGCATACCACATCATAAGCATACCGTCATCATCATACTTAATAAAACGCAAGTGTAACTGACTGACTGACTGACTGACTGAATGATAGACAACGTACAGGCTAAACGGCTGGGTTTAGAGACTTGAAATTTGGAACATAGGTTCTTTAGGGGTTGAAAGTGAGCACTAAGAACCGATTTTCGGAAATTCCACCCCTAAGGGGGTAAAAATGGGTAAAAACGTTGCAACTTCGTAACGGCTTGACATAGAAACTTGAAATTTGACAAAGATATTGATATGGGGTAGTAAGTGAATCTCTAAAATTTATTTTTCCAAAATTCAACCCTTAAGAGTGTTTAATTGGGGATGAAAGTTTCTATGGGAATTGATTCAAAGAGATTTTGTTACTGTTTTCGGGGGTACTATCCGAAGCCCGACGGGTTTCGGGTTCCCATCTTGTTTAAATAGAAAACCCTAAATCTTATACTGCAAAGACTGAAATCGCGTTTGTGTAAATAACATCATTTTACCCAACTATGGCAAAGCCAAAAGAAAGACAAATGGTTTTAATTTACCTGTAGCCAAATCTTGCTTATTAGCATACACTAACAGGGGCACCCCTCTCAGCTTATCATCTTGAAGTAGCTCGGTCAACTCGAGACTGGTTTCTTGAAGTCGGTGGTGATCTGAACAGTCTACTACGAAGATCTGAAAGATTTTGTTAAAAAACATATTAGAGAAACAACAAGCAAACTCAAGGACAAAGATAAAACAGTCTATCTTTGTCCTTGGGGTAACTACTCTTCCCTCTATTTCAATGAAAGACATTTAAGCCGCGTACAGACATCGCGAGGCATGTGCTACGAATGGTTTGCCTCGCATGCCTCGGGCTGTGTGGACATGTGTGGTCACCGTGAGCATTCGCGTCTTACGATCGTTGCGCCACCTCAGTGCAAGCCGTGCGCTCCGTGTGGACCGACGGGTGTTTTTCTACTGTTCTACTGACGAACTGACAGGCTTCGTTCGTTCATTCACAGATGGACAAAAAAGGCAACAGAATGGATACCAAGAGATGGAAAACGGAAGAGAGGTAGACCAAAGATGAGATGGAGAGACATATTTTTACAAAGAATAGGTATAGACTGGATGAGAATAGCTTGGAATAGAAATACGTAGTACAAGTTTGGGGAGGCCTACGCCAATGAGGCGAATATTACTGAATGATGGTTATGAACCGAATTTTAAATTTAACTATTAAAATGAATTTAATATAATTTGCATAAGATTTAATGATATGGTAGTAGAATAAATGGCTTTATTTTATTTACTGACAAACTGACACTGTGTGTGGCTGTTTGCGTGTTCAGCTTGAGCATGTGTTGTGTGGGACGAATGCATAGTTAGTTACTCAGTTTCGTCGGGTTTTTCCACACTTAGCCTCACAACTGGGCCATTGTACGTGATTTTTGATTCCCCCAAAACTGCACTCCAACCATCCCAGATTTTCCCAGAAGGCCTTCAGTCCGCCTAGACTGCTGAAAGCTTCCTTAAATTATTTTTCTATTTTAGATGCCATGCCCGTTGGTCTGCTACACTACTGCATTCCATCAGCATGTGGCGGGGTGTTTCTTCAGCCATCATGCACCCCCTGCATAGAGGGCTGTCAGTTATACCTATTTTAAAAAAGTGTTTATTTAGGGGGCAGTGCCCTGTTATAATGCCTATGATTTTACAGAGCTTGTCCCTATTTAATTTAATCAGACTGCGAGCAAACTTATTTGTTGCTACCGGAACAGCATCCTTTGTTTGTTTGCAGCCTAAGGACGAATGCATAAATGTAATCACACATGCCACAGGTTGAGGCATGCTTTTGTCATAGTCAAGTAAAAATACCTCTTTAGGAAATATTGATAAACACTTTGCTTTGTATTTTCTTTTTGAATTCCTACTACATAGATAGAAACCGTCTTTGTGATGTTGCTGGCACTATTTTGTATCTAAAACTTACCAAAATATCCGTATTTTCAAAATAATTCCTCCAATAAGGTCTGATCTTCCTCTGTCCCCCGATATCCCATACATTCAGCTTGAAACCACTAGACATGACCGACTTGATATTGAATCCAGCAGTCGGCGTCACATGGTTCACATCTTCCGACGCCAGTTGCTTCAATAGGGTAGTTTTACCAGCATTATCCAGACCCAAGAGCAGTAAACGTAGTTCTTTGTCCTGGTGTGAGCGTAGCTTCTTCAAAATACTAAGAAGACCCTGAAATATTTACAAAATAGCGAAGTAAATATACATGCGTTCGAAATTGACGAATTTAAGCATAATTTGAACAGGTTTCTAGTTTAAAAACTTACCATTATTGACTAGATTGATGGGACTAGACTTGACAGACGTGGTTTTATTATTAGAAAAGCATCGTAATTCAATTAAAATTTAATGAATAAAACGCATATATTCACAGCAATCACAGCCCAGAAAATGTTTTCATGTCGCTGTTGCCATGGTTACAAAAGCGTTCCTCGACACGATCATATTAATTTTTAATGTGTAATTTTCTTTGCTTACCTGAAATCTCAGCAAACAATAAAGTGTTATGAAATCATTGCGTAGATCGGCACGCCATATTTTTTCGTTCAAAAATGTATCTTTATTTGTCTATGGCAAGGTAGCCATGCCATACACATTGCGACTTTATATGTGTAAAAAATATGTTCGATAAAACTTCGAATCTGCGTGGCCGCTTGGCCCTAGATGGAATTAGGAGGAACACTAACTTTTTATCCCGGCAGAGGGCGCGAGTCGATTAATCTTAGGTTTGAATTAAGAACTGTCAAACATGTGTTTTTTACAACTATCGGCTTTGGACTTTCGGCGGGAAAGCGGAGACAACATGTCGTGCTCCAATTTTATTTTCGTTATACCATGTTGTAAACTCGGTTAAATTGTGTAATTTTAGTGGAATCTTATTCAATTTAGTTCCGTGAATGTGCACAAGTGTAGTGAAAACAAAATTGAGTGTTAAACATGAACTTTCCGTCGTTCGCGCCGAAGATCCTTGAAGGTTATAGTAAAGTTGCCACCGCTTTACCATAGCCCCTGACTTGAACTATAGGCCCGATCGGGCTAATTTCATGCAAAATACTTGATACTGGCAAGTTGTACAAGATGTACGACGCCAAAATTAAATTGAAGAAACTTGAAATATTCTAAAACTTGACCCTGGTAATTCCAAATTGGCCATATCGGTCTGAGACCGAAAGAATAAAAAAAACTCGGCGTTTCCATTGGTGGAGGACCATCATCGAAAAATAAAAAAAAGATCATCCGATGCTAGCGCCTCTGCAAGCAGCTTTGCGCGTGGCACCCCATTGGAAACTTCCTTGAATCTTGGTTCCTTTAGTTATCTTTTCCTTTCCTTTCAAAAGTTGTGGAACAAAAGAAGTTCGCCTAGACCTCTAGTGAAGGGACGAGCGCGAGTCAGTATACTTTATACTGTATACTGACTTTCATAAATAACTTTGTAATCCTATATAAATATATAGGATTACAAAGTTATATTTGCAGTTTTGCAGTACTTTCAATCGTTGCAGCAAGCACTTTCTCCACTGTTTGGAAAATGCAGCAGTGGTTTTTCTTACACAGAAATTGATTATCTTTTAAATGAACTTCGATTTTTTGAGAAGATCAATGGTACTAGATTCCTAGGTACGAGTCGTCACTTCCCATGCTGCAGCAACTCTGAAGGCCAGTATTTAGGACTTGCAGCACAACTTTATCGTATACTCCGACTCCTCCCCTGTGTCGAGGAACAAACGAATCTTGGGAATCTTATCGTACTAGAAACCGATATTTTTAACTTTTTTCATTTTAATTTTTAACTATGGCCGCCAGGTTTTTTGCATTGCAGCATAGCCATTTCGTGTTCCCTCATTAAATTAGTTAAATTATTAATAATTTAATTAATAATTTAACTAATTATATATATTTCATCCGGTAATCTGATGAGACTAGGTTGAATGTTCTGGGCTCTTAGACTAAAAGCAACATCAATTATTACTAGAGACTAGAAAACCCCGCGAACTCCGTTTCGCCACCAGGCTTCGTTTTATGTAACATTTCGTTTGGTGATTAAAAGATGAAGAAATTTTTTTTTGTTTTATATTTGAAAAGGAAAATTTTTATTTCATTTCACAACAGTAATGAATTCATTTGGATTACAAAAATGAATTGTTCTTTAGTTGAACTTCTCTAAGTAAATGAAAATGAATCCAAAGTAAATACTGAATCGAAGCGTTATACGTGTCCGCAAATTATCTGTTTCATCGTCGTACGTCATCGTCGTACGTCATCGTCGTACGTCATCGTCGTACGTCATCGTCGTACGTCATCGTCGTACGTCATCGTCGTACGTCATCGTCGTACGTCATCGTCGTACGTCATCGTCGTGCGTCATCGTCGTGCGTCATCGTCGTGCGTCATCGTCGTCGTGCGTCATCGTCGTGCGTCATCGTCGTGCGTCATCGTCGTGCGTCATCGTCGTGCGTCATCGTCGTACGTCATCGTCGTACGTCATCGTCGTACGTCATCGTCATACTATTTGGGTATAAATTAAGGTTTTTAGCTTTATTTTTCCTCATGGAATGATTGAATGGAACTATTAAAATTAAACCCAAATTAGTCTAGGTACCCCTGAGGAAGAGATCTGTAAAGATTGGTAAAATGTTTAAAACAATAAAAGTAACGTGATTCATTCCAATTTTTAAGACAAGTATTTTTTATACAAGCTCGCATGCAATTTTTTTCTGCTAACACATTTTAGTGGTGCGCCTAGAATTTGGCGCGAAAGTTTAGACACTTTCGGGTTTAGGCTATTTATCCGCCATATTTCCAAAATGATGGGGTGGACGGCCCTCGGGTAACTTATTTACGTAATGAAACCACTAGAGTCTTACCTACATATATTAAATATTTTATATTTAACGCATTTTTATTGTATTAAATTCGCTTTTTAACGATATTTAAAATCCCAGTATCAATCCCGGGATCCCGGGATTGAGCTCTTAATATCGATATCGCCCCGGGATTGAAAACCTTCCGATATTGCATGCCCTAATCGTCATACGTCATACGTCATCGTCATACGTCATCGTCATACGTCATCGTCATACGTCATCGTCATACATAACGTCATACGTCATCGTCATACGTCATCGTCATACGTCATCGTCATACGTCATCGTCATACGTCATCGTCATACGTCATCGTCATACGTCATCGTCATACGTCATCGTCATACGTCATCGTCATACGTCATCGTCATACGTCATCGTCATACGTCATCGTCATACGTCATCGTCATACGTCATCGTCATACGTCATCGTCATACGTCATCGTCATACGTCATCGTCATACGTCATCGTCATACGTCATCGTCATACGTCATCGTCATACGTCATCGTCATACGTCATCGTCATACGTCATCGTCATACGTCATCGTCATACGTCATCGTCATACGTCATCGTCATACGTCATCGTCATACGTCATCGTCATACGTCATCGTCATACGTCATCGTCATACGTCATCGTCATACGTCATCGTCATACGTCATCGTCATACGTCATCGTCATACGTCATCGTCATACGTCATCGTCATACGTCATCGTCATACGTCATCGTCATACGTCATCGTCATACGTCATCGTCATACGTCATCGTCATACGTCATCGTCATACGTCATCGTCATACGTCATCGTCATACGTCATCGTCATACGTCATCGTCATACGTCATCGTCATACGTCATCGTCATACGTCATCGTCATACGTCATCGTCATACGTCATCGTCATACGTCTTCGTCATACGTCATCGTCATACGTCATCGTCATACGTCATCGTCATACGTCATCGTCATACGTCATCGTCATACGTCATCGTCATACGTCATCGTCATACGTCATCGTCATACGTCTTCGTCATACGTCATCGTCATACGTCATCGTCATACGTCATCGTCATACGTCATCGTCATACGTCATCGTCATACGTCATCGTCATACGTCATCGTCATACGTCATCGTCATACGTCATCGTCATACGTCATCGTCATACGTCAGCGTCATACGTCATACGTCATCGCTGAGTTTGATTTTGATTTTCCAGCTTTTCTTGAATAAAATAAATTGAATGGAGCTGAGACATAGTTATGACATTTTAGATGTTTGATGTTAAGATGATGTATGTAGGCTATGCCGTGTTTTGTTTGCGTTTTTCTGGCTACCCACCTTCTAACTGTACTACTAATTCAATTAAATATTGGTTTTCTGCATAATTGTTAGTTGACGACTAGTCTGCATAATTTGCCGACTAGTCTGCATAATTTGCCGACTAGTCTGCTTTCCCGGCTAGTCGGCGACTAGTCGGCCCAACTCTAATTTTTACTATTTAAAATGAAAAAAATTAACCCAACTCAATTAAAGTATGCCGGCACATTAGAAAAAACCCGGCCAAGTGCGAGACTCGCGCACGAAGGGTTCCGTACCACTATCACAATTGGGCACGTAACCCTAAAATGAACACTGGACCAACCAAATTGTGAACGCAACCCGATCGATACAATTTATTTATCCACAAGATGGGAACCAGAAACCCATCCACAAACCCATTTAGTTGCGATTCTAACTCCCATCTGCTCCCATCATACACCGCACTTCTCAAAATAAAAATAAAACAAAAAAAATGGTATCCATTCCCTTTTTATTACTGACTCTTTTATCTTAGCTTGTGGATAATACAGAAATCCGTTGAGTGGTTTGGAAGATAGAGATACGAGGGAATAAAGAATATTACAAACATACAAGATAGGCGCGAAAAACATAACCCTTTCCTTGCAGCCGGGTAAAAAGTAAAATAATGTATCTAATAAAGAAAAGAACATTGTGCAACAATTAAATTCAAATAAAATTAGATAGGTAGGTAGGTAAATACGACATATAATTTTATTTTATCAATACAATACATCTTTTTCTTTCTCCTGACCGTCAACTCTAGATTCAACTATGAAACTCTCAGGTTCATAATCAGGGTCTAAGATTTTAGATCTTATTATTTCTCTATAGATAAAAGCGGATTTTCTTGGAGTTCTCGTTTTCTCTGGTGAGGCGAAATCTACTTCGTATAGTCCAAATTTTTCTCTGGAAATAAAACCGTAGGTAGGTAGGTAGTAAGGTATCTCATTTTTTTTTTGTTACATGTAAGCTCGTATGTCAAATAAAAAGTTTTTTACTTAAAATCTAGGTAATCTAACACTCGTATTTATAGCCAATTCTAAGTAATTACTTGCCTAAGTAATAGTAATAACAATTTTTATTTACAAAAAAAAAACATGCTACACCTAACTTAAAAACTAAATAAGAATAAGAATGATTTTATCTTGATGTACCAGTCAATCTTCTCGTCAATGAAAACACCCAAATACCTTACATGGGATACCAGATCGAGCGCTATACAGTCGCAGTTTATTGAGGAGGTACAAGTACTTTTGTGGGCGATAATAATGGAACTACTTTACATTTCGAGCGATACAGAAACTTATAACTTTGGTTTTGTCGACATTAAGAGTTAACAGGTTATGTGAGAGCTACAACATAATTTCATTCAGCGGTGTTTTTCGCTACCTCCCAGTTCGAGCCATAGGCTAATAACACTGTGTCATCTGCGTATGCATATATTTCGCAATTTAGTATCTGTAAATTGCACAGGTCGTAAATGTAGAGAAGAAACAAGGTGGGCCCAAGGATACTACCTTGGGGAACTCCGAAGCCCACGTTTGCCTCCCCACTGACATATGAACCAATTTTGGTGCATTGGGAACGGTTTTGGAGGTAATCTCTAAAAATATTGAGGGCTAGTCCTCGAATCCCAAGAGCTTCCATCTTGCGCAATAAATTTGTAGTCGATATACCTAGTGTCAAAAGCTTTACACAGATCAAGGAATATTCCATAGCATTTGACTTGTTTGTCTAATGCATTGGTTATAGACAATTCTGAGTAATTACTTTGGCTAAGCAATGCCCTGTCTCGCTCTTATAAGTGACTATTAACGTCAACGAGAATGTGACAGATACATTACTTATACAAGTCATTACTTATAATTGACTAAGTATAAATACGAGTGTAACATCCGTATTTATAGACGTATCTGATTGATGACTTCAGCTAAGTAATGCTCTGTCTCGCTCTTATTGATGTTTTTTAACGTCCACGTAATTGTGACAGATATATTACTTAGACAAGTAATTACTAAGAATTGACTATAAATACCAGTGTAACACTCGTATTTATAGTAAGAGCGAGACAGGGCATTGCTTAGCCAAAGTAATCACTTAGATTTGTCTCCATATACGGGTGTAAGTGTCAGCCGGCTGGTGTTGATACTTACGTATAACCCATACGCCATTCAAACCCGTCCATCAAAGCCCAAACGGAGTACCCTCTAATATTACACCCCTCATAAACTGCATCTAACAACGCTCCCAAATATTTCCTTAAATAGGATATCCTTTTTTCATCTAACAGGCCGCCAGTGGTAGACCATCCATTTTCTGTAATATAGACTGGTGGGTTGTCGTATTGGTTTTTTATTTCTATTAGAAGTTTGCTGAAGCCCCATGGTGCTTCCTGAAAAAGGAGATGCCAATCTAACACTAACGTCAAAGAGTACTTTGCCTTCATCCATGTTCGTAATTGAAATCTCGTGATCAGTTACAAGATATTTTTTTTTCGCTGTATAGTAACAGTTGTGAGAGAAGAATTATTATTCCAATTTAATAAGTAATTTTTATCCGAAATTGTTATTGTAGCTCTTAATCAATTAAGGTATTTAGTCATAAGAATTCTTTCCATACCACCTTAACTTTCTTTTTTAGGGATTTATCTTAAATTCGGTGAAAATCACCTACGAATCCATTCATTTTATTTATCCAAAATTTATAATTTGACTTTGGTCAAAAAAACATGCACATAATTCATTTTTCGAAAAATAAAATTTGGAATACTGATTCTACTTATACATTTTTGGTGAATAAAGTTTCGATTGCATGCAGTGCAGCTGGTCAGCTATTAGCGGGAAATCGGGACATAAAGAAACCCAATTTCGGGAATTGTACACCTGCTATTGGGAAAATACTAGATACTTGTCATTCCTTACCTGTAGCCAAGAGGAAGCTGATTGAGGCCAAGAAGGATCCTTAACGAAGACTGAACCAATATCATCCATATACGAAGGGACAACATACATTCCCTCTAACGAAGCATCTCTGTATGCCAATCTCGTCGCAAAACTGCTTACCTATTGTAGAAAGATGCACCATTGTTCTCATTCTTAACATGACATCAGAAGAAAGACAGTAGTCACCCACTGCGGTAATGCTACCGCAACCTCAATGACGCTTTCGACGGTTTAATTGTGATTTATCAACTGCATCGTAGCGAACCCAGCGAAGCTCATTTCATTTTACGATAGACGTAAAAATATTGTCAGCGCTGCAGCAGCTTTCTATATATATTTCGTATTAAAGGAACGTGGAATATCTTTGAGACATCACAGCTAGTACTATTGTTATATTATTATGTCAATGAGATACCTACACCAAGACACGTTACATTATTCAAATAAAGGTTACTTATTCCAGCATTGCTAAGGAGCATTAAACGTAGAAATATTATACAAGGAGAAAATGCATCATCAAAACTCCTACAGGGACATGATTCGAACCTATGACTTCAGCCTCGCTTCCCGGGCGAGAGCGCTAACCATTGCGCCCGGTTATGATGCATGTTCTCATTGTAAAAAAAAATCTATTGGAATGCCTCGAGCAAAAAGCATTAGAAGTATGATATTAAGCATTAGACTATTTTTCAGGTAATCCAAATGAGTAGTACCTTTATACATATTTTGCATTGTCTACTTACAACACGTTTATTTATACTCACCCCTAAGAAGTCAGCAGATCCTCGTATGAAAGCTACTTCTAAAGCTGTTAGTTCAGGTAGACGAGACCGAGGGTAGCCTTGCTCTGCGCTTTTGAGAGCCACGTTCAGTTTTACTTCTTGGGGATAATCGCCGATTTTGGTGAAAATTGGATGAGCATAGATGCCCCACTAAAATCGAAATATATTTTTTGAAATATTGAATTGATATTTATTAACTGAAGCGAGACCACAAAAAATGTGGTTGAAGCCAACAGCAGGACGTTTTCTAATCTCAATAAAATGTAATATTAGGTGACTTACTTCAAACTGTCGTGCATCTAATGCTGCTTGAAAATCATCCAATGTATCCGAAGACGGCTCAAACCAAGCAAAATTCAAGCTTATACCAATAGTACCGTTCTGCAATTTTCTATATTCATCATCATACAAATGGTACACTTCAGCGTGAGCTAGCAACACATTTTTTGTACACATGTAATCTGCTATTCCAGACATGTTCAACATGGGTGCTTTTGAGTTCGAACCATATCCTATATGACACACTTGGTCAGGTTGGTCTATAGTCATCCAATGCCGAACCTTATTCCCAAAATTTTCAAACAAAACTTTAGCGTAGTCTTTAAAGAAATGTACCATAGTTGGATTTGTCCAACCACCCAATTTGTCCAGATTATGTGGTAGATCAAAATGGTACATTGAGACAAATGGTTTAATGTTATTACGTATCAACCAATCTATTAGATTACTATAGTATTCTATGCCGGCTTTGTTCACTTTATCTGCAAAGCCATTTGGAAGTATACGAGACCAGGATATAGAGAATCTGTAAAAGTCCAGACCTAATTCTTTCATCATCTCGATGTCTCGAGAGTATTTGTGATATGAATCAGCTGCAACGTCACCGGTGGAATAGTCTTTGATTGGTGATGGGCTTTTATGCGCCATTATGTCCCAGATTGATTCACTTTTACCTAAAAACAAAACATTGTTCATAAAACTAAGGTCAAAAACACACACGTTGGTCATAACGGCTAAACACAGAAACGCTACGCAAAATTTGAGGCCCATTTAAACAAAGAAGCAGCTTCTAAACCCAAAAAATTCCATTTTTATTTTGTAACTATTTAGAAACTGCTCAATTATTTATGTAACCCAGAAAATTTTAAGTGACGTTTCAGTATTCGGCCGTTACTTTTATCTTTTTTTCCAACGCGTTGGGCCAGCGTTTGATCAGTATTATCGAGCCTGATGGTAAGTGTTGATGCAGTCTAAGATGAAGCACCCTGACCTAGAAGGTTACCTGCAGAAGGTATTTTAAAGTGTTAATTCCACACAAAGGTAATTTTAAATTGTTACCAAAATGTATTATGATTGTTTTTGATGTTTTGTAACCACGCCCTGTGCTGCATGTCGCGTCCCGCTCTTCCAGATAACATTTATGGAGTTCAACCAGAACCCTTAATATCTAATTAGTGGATAACTCAGTTTCATAGGCACTATGCAGTACGTTAATAGCCGTTTTGACATAAACTCGCGCTATACTGTGCTTGCACATTGCACCGATGCCAAACCTGTTTGTATGATTCACCTACTGAGCGGTAGGCACCGCGCTGCGATCTCGAACGAGGAATCATATCCGACCGTCACACAGTGTTAAACTAGTACGGAGGGTAGATACCAAATTCTGACGCTGCTAACGTCTTACTTTAAAACATAGGATTGTTATGTATTCAGGTTCGTTATTTAAGTATAGATTGTTCCTAGTATGATTAAGTTGTTTATTTTTCTTGTTTATTTTTGTAAAAATAATTGTAGCGTTTCTTGTTAACGAAATAAACATTATCTTATCTTATCTTATCTTAACATGGTATGGTAATCAACAGTGATGACCGCAATGCAGCAATGTAAGTATTGCATAACTATGCATGGATAACTATCCACTAGATATATAATAATAATGCTGAGCTCCCGCAGTAGAAAAAAAAGATTCAAGTATTTATATTTAGAAATAAATTAGTACTTTTTGCACAGCGCTATGTGCAAAATATGTTAAGAGGACTTACCATCTTCATCCCACCCTCCTTCGACTTGGTACGCTGAGGAAGATGCTCCGAAAATGAAGTTATCAGGAAATGATCTGATTTTACCCTTACAGACAACTCTATGGATTGTTATTGTTGTTAAAAAATAACTGTAAAGATAATACATTTTAATTATCTGGTATCAGTATCAGTATTTGATACTCCTAAGGTTTTAAGGACTTTTACGGCCGCATATTGAAAAGCTGTCTTAAATAATAGGGATACTTAAGCAACGCTTCGGAAAGCAGGTGGTCCAAGTTGTTATCTATGATAATAGTCGTTAGGTCAAGGCCTTAGGGCGTCCGGAAAATTCTAACACTAGGTGAGCCACACCACTATACGAAAACAAAAAGAAGACTACTACTTATAGATGTATCTTCTGTTTTCGCGATAGGAATTAAAGATTTTTTTCTGTTTTAATCGCGTGGTGTTTATAACTTCCTGAAGAAGGGACCTGTAAAGGTCTCGAAAAGTTTAGCATTGAAACAATGTCAAAAGTAATAAACACCACCCGATTAAAACCGACAAAGAGCGGTGTTGGTCTAGTGGTAGATACCGCGACTTTCATACCGATGTTCGTGGTTTGGAATCCTGGCCGACCGTGCATCAATGTCTTTTTATTTAAGAAAAAATTAAGTGCGCTATTAGCATTCATTGCTCTGACGGTGGAGGAAAACATCGTGAGGAAACCTACGGTAAACAGAAATAATCTGGCATATACTCAGATTAGGTTTATATGTTTTAGAGATAAATATAATGAGATTTGATTAAAAATTGTAATATTAAAAATAGGGAATATCTAATAAACTCACCAAATTATACAGAACGCAAAGAACGTGTCCATCGCGAACTACAGACGGTTGTTAATGATGCGAAATCATATCATCTTCATAATAGTAGTCAATATTATGTAAACAGTCACCGATTCTCTGATAGAGAAATGACTGCATTTCACCATCATCAAAAAAGGATAGTTCTTGTATGATACTATACCGAAAACTCTAACACAAGGCAAGCCACACCACTACGCAAAATAGGCATAGGCTAGGGCTACATCATTTCTTTCCGCGGGTATCGTAAAAGGTGACTAAGTGTTTGCTTGTCTGCCATACAATAAACTGCTTGGTCCCAAGACAAATCTATTTGCCGTCAGTGTGGTCAGTATGACTTACCTACCTGATGTGGTTAAGCGGAACTCAGGCTCGAGAAGAATGCAACTGGGAACATAGATCGGATGACACTTTAATTTTCTAGTAAAGATTAAAGGCAGCACCATTTATCCAGGCATAATAGAAAGGTATACCTATCCAATTAAAAAAAATTTATTCGAGCGAGAATTGATCCCACGGAATAGTTATAGAATTTCATGACTTCAAAGTGATACCAAACATTCAACATTTTCAAATCTATTCGATACCTAGTTGCAGTTTTGTAATAAAACGGGGCAAGTGCGACACTCGCGCATAAAGGGTTCCGTACCACTATCACAATTGGATACGGAACCCTAAAATGGTTTACAACAACCAATTTTTAAATTTTATAGGAAAATATGAAATATTTATCTTCGATTCTTACTCCCATCAAACGACCGAATCACTGAAAAAAAAAAAAACCTTGGCACAAAGAAAATCTGAAACATAAAATAAACTCTTTGGTAAGTAAGGCAGACTAGTATATTTGACAGATAGGGCAGCCATTTTGAATTCCATGACCAACTCGATTTGTCCTCCTGTCCTTCTTCCTGTCCTGACTCGACTCCTTGTTATTTTTGAAACACGTTTGTTGTATGGGAGCCCCTTTTAAATAATTGTTTTATTTCGTTTTTAGTATTTGTTGTTGTAGCGGCAACCGAAATACATCTTCTGTGAAAATTTCAACCTTCTAGCTATTACGGTTCATGAGATACAGCCTGGTGACAGACGGACAGACGGACGGACGGACGGACGGACGGACGGACAGACAGACAGACAGACAGACAGACAGACAGACAGACAGACAGACAGACAGCGAAGTCTCAGTAATAGGGTCCCGTTTTTACCTTTAGGTACGGAACCCTAAAAAAAGACATTATGTGCAGTAAAATTATTAACAGAATATTTAGACAATTTTTAAAATCAAACAAACTGACACTATTATATTATTACGAAGGCACTCGTACTTATTTCAGTGGAAAGGTTTATCGTTTCTGTAAATAAAATAAGTAGGTATTGTATTAGAATAATTCTTAGGTAACAGTATCTGGATTGGACTGTCTCTATTTGGTTGTCAAAAAAACGTTCTTACCATTCTACGTGGAGAATAACAATTATCCAATCGTTTTGTTTTTCGACCTGTAACAAGTATGAATGCTAAGAAATAGGTCAGTCAAACACGAGAAATTTTATATTAGGTACTTTCTTACTATATTTACTACTATCAGTGACCGCGACTCCGTCCGCCTATTTTTTTTGAAAATATAATTTAGCCTATAGCCATCCTCAATAAATGGACTTTCCAACACTGAAAGAATTTTACAAATCGGACCAGCGCGGCAGCGGTTCCTGATATTAGCGCATTCAAACCCTTCAGCTTTATAATATTAGTCTAATTTCAAATTTACCTAATGTAGAGATAAAAAACATGTTGTAAGTAATTACTAATTAGATACAATACTTAGGTACGTAACATTTAAGTTAGAATATAATTAGATAGAACTGATACTAACTCAGCCGATATTTTTTTCTGTTTATGCCTTTGCCAGAATCTTCCTCCCATTTTTGATAATGATGCTGTTGAGAAAAACGCGTCAATAAATAAATAAATTGAATAAATAACTATGTTTTTGTATTTTGTATTATTAATTAAGATGGTACATCTTATCTCTAACACAATAAAAAAAAATATAAAAATATGAACAAACCTTACATTTAGCCATTGTCAAAACATGAGGAGAATAGAATCTCGAAGAAAACAATTCGTTGTAGTATTTTTGAGACTGAAAATTGTTTACAAATATTTTGAAGAAGTTTGTTACATATGACGAGGGGATATTAAACCGAAAGGGGGTTGTTCTAGAGGTCTAGGCGAACAACTTTTATTCTACGATTTTTAGAAATTTGAACTTTTTTTCGAAAATTTTAACGTTGTATCACTAAAAAAAACAGCTGTTTTTGTAAAAAAAAAGGCAATTAATGTTTAGATTGTAGTGGTCCAAACTAAATAAAATGGCACTCTAAGGCCAATGACCTCGAACTCTAAAAAACAGCTGATTTTCATGCAAACTTTAAACTCAAAATTTTCGAAAACTACTTCGAATTTCCAAAACTTGTAGAACAAAAGTTGTTCGTCCAGACCTCTAGAACAACCCCCTTTCGGCCTAATCGTCGAAACACCCTGTATATCAATGACCAAAACAATGATTTATAATGAATGACGTAATAAATAAAGTGCAGACATTAAAGTAAGTTACTTAACATAGAATAAAATAATGTGTAGGATAAAAAGGACTCACCTCTAGAAGATATCGTGATGGAGACAGAACGTCATCAGGGATTACAATTGAATCTAAAAATGAGTATACCAAAATTATAGAGCTGCCTTTTAGGGGGCGTCCATAAATTACGTGAGGTGTTTTTTGACATTTTCTGCCCCTCCCCCCCCCCTCCCTGGTGAGATGTTGTGAGATTTTATTCAACCCCCTCCCCCATCCTCCAATCTCACGTGAGATTTTACAAAATGTGGGTTTCTTACGTAAACGCTTTGGATTGTTATTGTAAAAAGAAAAGAAAAATTTGCTTCAGAGTGTGTTCAGTTACTGGAGCAGTAAAATACAGCTCCGGTAGCAGATTTTTTTTTCAGTGTGTACAATCTGGATTAAATGGACCAAAATAGTATAATTTTTTTTTTGTTTCAATCAGAAAAAAAATTGCGTGATATTTGCCGAGACCCCCCCCCCCTCCCCAACGTAAGATTAGATGAGATTTGACTCGACCCCCTCCCCCCCTTAAACACCTCACGTAATTTATGGACGCCCCCTTATGTCAATCCAAAGATATTCTGCCTAAACATTGATATCTTACGATTTATTCAAAGCAATAATCTAAATACCTCTCGGTATAATCTGGGCACGACTACTAAATTTAACAATTCTCCCACACGTAGACATCCCTCTATTCTTGACCTTTCTTGATTTATGCGCTTCCCTCCTTTGAACTGTATCACGGTTATATCTAGAAATATCGTTTCTAACTTTCTTTTCAATTATAGGACTCCACCAATCATCGGTGACTGTACTAACGTCACAAACCCTAGTTTGATCCGTTAAAGTCGATTGGTTAGCTTTAGTTGTAACTTTTACACGTCTTCTCGGTTTTTTATCTCTATAATCAACTATAGCTAGACTACAGATTGTAGTATCAGTTTTTGAAGTTTCTGATCTCATTGTAAATATGCTTTCTAATGATTCTACAGACGTTCGACTTGATGATGTTTCGGTTGTGGAATCTGTAACTGTAGGAAATTAGTTTGTAAGTACTTTAATTTAGCTGTATTTACTTTATTCATTTCTCTTCTTCTCCTTTGCCCCTTTCCACTTTAGGTGAGGTAAGCTCTCCCAATTTGTATTCGTAGTGGAATCTAACCACATACCTTACTTTAATTCAATAAGTTTACCTCTTTCTACTTTCGGGGTGACGTTCCTAAATGTACCGACGTCTCTATTTGATAAATAGTATTGAGTAGCGCATGTACAAGTAGATTTTACTGCTTCTACTTGAGTATCTAAAAACAAAAATAATACTTGCATTTCTTTTGATTATGTTTTGTCAAAATGTATTATAATATCTTTCTTTTTACTATCTTTTATCTTTCGAAGGAGATTACTGCCTGTCTGGTGCTTGCCTGTTTAACTTTTATTCTGCTCACAAGATTATTAGGTAATTATTGATTGTCCATAATATTATACCAATTACATATTTCTTACCCAATTTTGAAATTTCTGACTTACCGCAACGCTTCCATTTGCGATGTTTAGATGATCCTGAATGTTTATGATTTAAAAGAATATGTGCTGAACGATCTGCGGTATCCGGCAAAGGAAGATTTTTCTGACAACCGCTGAAATTAAGTAGAAAGGTAACGTATCGCCAATCTAGGCGTCATTGTTTAACCTTATTTGCATAATGTATTAAGCATACGTTACCTACTAAAACTTTTAAGTAGTATTTTAAAATAAGATAAGTAGGTAGATGTTTATTAACTAAAGCGCTAATGAAACCTGTAGAAGGCTTAACTCCAACGCTACGCTGAGCTGCGGGAGATTTAACTAATAAGTATACGCAGTAGCAGTATTCCTAAGTGTGGATTAACACTAAGAAATAATGTTTACTTAATAAGTATAATATTAATTTGATTTTAAACTTACATGGTTGTTTTCACTACAAATATTAGTGGGGTATAGTGACCGGCACGAAAGTTGAAGTTTTGTCGTGGAAGGAGAAAGTTCGCGCAGTACATTTTTAATGGCATTTTATGAAAAATCGACTTTTGCGCATCCGCCATTTTGTTTCAACTAAGCTGCCGCCTACTATATTTACCATGTTCATGATATGGGCGCCCCTAACTGTCAAACTGTCATCACCTACCCGCAATCTCCAGTGTCGTGAACAAGCCAGTTGAAATTACTGGGGAGTTCTGTTTGAGACGACTTGGTGGACGCGAGGTCCTGATTTTTATTTTCGTGAAACCTAGTTATATTGCGTGTAAATTGTTTAGTTTTGGTGGCAAAATAATCAATTTAGTTTCGTGAAAGATAACGTGTAGTGAATATAAAAAACAGTGCCGAACACGGAATTATCGCGTTATAAACAGATGCTCACGTGGAGTTGCAATAAAATTCGCCACCATTTTTGTTGTAGGTACTCGCCTACCCGCATTCAGAAAAAAAAATCACTTAACATGTGATATTGGCCCAAATTGCCCTTAAAGCTGGCAGAAATAAATAAAGAACTGAACTGAACTGAAATTACTGACGAAATATCGAGCTCTGTGAAAAAACAAGTTTAAGCATGGTAAACCCCGTTGTATTTACGTTTATTTGTAAACAACCACAAAATATTGCAATAAACGATTTTTATTTATTTATTTATTTTATTTATTTGTATGAATTTGCTTTCTTACCACGTGCACAAATCGGGACACACCAACACACCTTTATCAGCTGTAAATAAACCATCACTATTTAACTAAACTAATTATAATTACTTATACCTACTTACTATTTTAAAATCGAATGGATCTTTAAATCATAAATACTTTTTTTACCTAAGCCTTTCCTGCTTTTGACGCTATTTTTAGAACTATTACGAATCTTATCACTGTTTGACCCGATAAATAGAGATGAATAAAGTCCTTTCATAATGGACAATGGACCTCTGAAACTAATACAAAAAGGTAAAATGTTATTGTCTGTTTTTGTTCTTGTTATGTTTATAACAAGAACAAAAACAGACAAGTATGTAATTACAAAAAAACAACTTTAAATAAAAACATATACCTAGGTACATAATAAAAACTGAAAAGAAAATAAAACAAGTCCAGTAGTCACATAACATAGCGACTTTAACAGTCGCTATGTTCTCTGACTTTAACCTTTTCAATAATGGGTCCAGTCCCGCCCTACTAATTTATAACGTTCGTCAAAGGGCAAATTACATCTCATATTAGTAGGATTACAAATTTACTTATTCTAGAAAGTAATTATTGTTTTATTATTCACGGACTTTAAAAAAGGAGGAAGTTCTCAATTCGACCGTATTTTTTTCCGTTCATAGATATTTCTCGTTATACTATACCGTTTTAACCGAGACCATCCTATGGACAAATCGTCCGATGATTTTATTGTACAGTTACTTGTTTTATCTGGTTTCTCTGCATTTCCTAAAAAAAAATACACACTTGTAAGTCTAAGTTTCTGGTGTCTCAGATAAACTTGCAATAGCTTAGGGGTCGTCCATTAATTATGTGAGGTGTTTTTTGAAATTTTCTGTCCCTCCCTCCCCCCCTGGTAAGATGTCGTGAGATTTTATTCAGCCCCCTCCCCCATCCTCCAATCTCACGTGAGATTTTACAAAATGTGGGTTTCTTACGTAAACGCGTTGGATTGTTATTGAAAAAGAAATAAAAAATTTGCTTCAGAGTGTGTTCAGTTACTGGAGCAGTAAAATACAGCTCCGGTAGCAGAATTTTTTTTTCAGTGTGTACAATCTGGATTAAATGGACCAAAAGAGTATATTTTTTTTTTGTTTCAATCAGAAAAAAAAATGCGTGATATTTGACTCGACCCCCTCCCCCCCTTAAACATCTCACGTAATTTATGGACGACCCCTTATTGATTCAATTAAATGACGTCAGGCTTGGTAATTTTCAATTTAACGAACCGATAGCGCAATGGATGGATGGATAGCGCAATAGATGGCGCAATAGAAACTACTAGAAACTGACGCGACGATTAGCACAAGCTCAGATTTTTACTGTAGAAGCATTTTACCTTTAATTTGTTTGTAAACAGTTTCTTTGAGGGACGTCCTTTTTTGGGATGCGAATGAATCTAGCTGTAATAAAAAAGTGTGCGTCGAGTAGGTATACATATACCAATCAGTTACATTTTTATTACGAAATAGTAGAAAAAATCATACGGAAAGATGATCGTAGTCGAAACTATACATTTCAAATTCTTGATTTTTCCTGAAATAGGTGATTGAGATAAGTATTTGACATCAAAGTATGTCACAAAAAGTAAAAAATAGTAATTTGGTTTAATAAATGAAACATCTTACTTTTGGAAACAATCCAAGTCTTTATGCATAGAATCAAAATACTTCATTGTTCGTGGCATATCGTGATTCGATAGAATATTATTATCTGAAAAAGTTAAAAATAATGCATACATTTTATGCTACGAGTATAACAGCCAGTTGCACCATAACCTTTATTTTACTAAATAGTAAAATGTAACGTATAAAGTTAGCGTATAGTAGGTACTTATAAAACGTTGTTGCTCCACGCTTTTGCGATACGTTTTTACTTTTTAAGGAGCTACATAAAACTTACAACCCTCCTCATATCGTAAAATTAAAGATTTTGACATTGACAGTTTGTTCACATTTGTTTTGCAAGAAGTTAGAAATGAGTTAGATACTTTTACCGGATTTATTTTAGTGCAACATGCATTTACGAAATCGTGATATCAATAGAATAGTAACCGTAATAAGTAAAACTGAATTCGTAAATAAACATCAATATTGGTGCAACCGGCTGTTATAGTTAACTACTACATACACCAAGAAAAATGTAATACCGTGTCCAAAAGTAATACTTACTATTCTGAAATTCAAATTCTTTGATATTGTTATTCACAATTTCGATACTACTGCTTGGAATATTAAAATTTGGTATAACGGATTTAAAAGACATATTTTTGAAATATCTATTTAATGCTATTTTAGAATATTCTTTACTCTCTGAAATATAAGTTTTAACATAATTAAATATTGAACTAATACCTACCTATATTTTAAGCACATTCAAAACATTTTAGAAATTGTGAATAAAGTATTCATTAGACTAACTTTTGGCATTTTGTTTCAATTTCTCCAAGTATGACGGACATGCTTTGACCAAGTTTTTACTTTCATTGATAATAGAATCAGACGAGAAGTTTAACTTCAGTTTTGGTATCACAACCTGAATAACAGATGTATTTTGAATGCATTTACTACTAGTATTTTATTTTAATTAAAATTACCTACTGTTATGTACCTAAGTATAAATCCTTACATCATAAAAGTTAATGTGACTGTCATTGCGTTCATCACCCACATCATTTTTTGCTGTTTTTTCTTGCCATTCTATATTCAAACTAGTGTTGTTTTTCGAACGTTTCTTTTCGGATTTATTTTTAATCCATTCAATTTCAGTTAAATAAGCAGCGATCCGGCAGTTTTTAGATTCTTGTGGTTGGTGGTTTATTTTTTCTGAAGGCCTTGGGCTCGCGTTTGATTTTTTCCGTTTTTTCTTTTTCTTTTTAACGGACTTCTTGGCTGTTAATGTTGGCAATCGATGAGAATCCGGTTTGTTTTCCGAGTGAGATCCCAAATCAGCACATGGTATTAGGTGTACGAAAATAAATTTCATACATTTTGACCCAATTGTGTTTGATTTACTGTCCATATTTGTAGGATTCTTTTTCTTTTTACATTTCTTCTTCTTATTGTGTCTGTTTTCTTGATTAGTTTGTACATTTTTGTCATCGCAATTATGTTGTGGTTTTTCAGATTCAGGTATATCTGTATTTTCTTTTTTTGCACACATCTCATTATTTTGTGACGTCGCCTTATTATTACTATTCAAAACTGTTTTTGTCTTTTTCGTAGTCTTTTTACGACACTTAAATTTCTTATTTAGTGAACTGACTCTTTTAACAAATATCTGATTATCAATGAAACTCATTTCGTAGTAACTGTACCAACATTGAAAAACTGTTGTGGCAACAAGTTCAACTTTAACAAAATTATTTAGTTTCACAGTTTTATTACTTATAATAAAATCGCATGTTTTCAAATCTGATTTCAAATAGTTTTCTAGCATTTCTTTTACGTTTATACTGTTTATTTGTTTAAGATCAGGATTACAATCTATATTTATATCCTCTAGATTGTCTTTAATAATGGATTGGTACACATTTTTACTATTGTATTGAACAACAGGAAACGAATCAAAACTTCGTCTATAACAAGTTTCGTAGATAGAGTTGCGGTCATCAGAGTCAGACTTATCAGATCCAAGATCAAATTCCTGTAATAAAATGATACCGGTGACTTTTAATGCAAAACTCTAACTATATTCCGCTTTACTCTCACATATAGTGACTTTTGTAGTTGGCCTACCTACATATTTTATGTACCTACATAAATAAAGAGATTTATTAATCGAAGCGTTAATCGAATCCACCGCACTAAAGATGTCTCCAAAATTACTTCAGCATGACTTAATTTACTTGCAATGCCCAACAGATACCTATTACTTTGTTAACTGAATATCATTTTATCTGACATTCATGATATTGTTCATTGTTTTATGTTTTGTTTGTTACTACTTGACCAGGAAGATAAGTACTACATAGGTAGTACCTACGAAAGATATAGGTGCTACCTACGAAAGGTATAGGTGCTACCTACGAAAATAAATATGTTTTTTTTTAAATCATTACACAAGAAATATTCACAAAATAACAGTCATAATAGTAAATTTTATTAATACTTAGGTAAGTATATCCCTGTTAAGAGTTCTCTACCTCAGAAAAAAGGAAAGAATATAGCTAATGTATACATTGACTAAAGAAAAAAAGTAAAAGTACCTACCTACTAATTTTAATAATCCCTAAATAATAAATAGATATACCTACTATGCATATAACATAATATACACATACACATATGTACATACATAAATAGATAAACAGATAAGACCACTAAACTTTACCAAATCCAGTTGTTTTGCAGTTTCATTATTTCTAGAAAACGATCCTCCTTTTTCATAATTTCTATCGTCATCACTGTCTTCATCAGAAGATCCCCTAAACAAAAATTTTATTTGAAACCATGTTTTAATGATATTCGTGTAGCAATCTATATTACACCTACATTACTGTTCACTCATTCATACTTAAACAATAATTATGTACCTATCTTTGTAAAAGTACTTTTGGAAAAACCTGGTGACAGACGGACAGACAGACGAACAGACAGACGGACAGACAGCGAAGTCTCAGTAATAGGGTTCCGTTTTTACCCTTTGGGCACGGATCCCTAAAAAAGCATAATCTACTTGAAACACAATGTACACTGACATTTGACACAAATCTCAAAACTAAAGTGTGTAAACGGTAGTAATATTTTTGTGAGGACATTTATGTTTACATTTACCGATTCTCTACCTCAACACGGTATTCAACCTACCAACATTCCGTAGGCATGAACGTATGATTTACGTTTTTTTAGTGAGCGTGTCCAAAGTGATCGTGCTACGAGAACATATTCAACACCACCCGCTCAATTAAAAAAATAGAAAGACTGCAGTGGAAAGAGTATTTTTCTTTGCAAGTAATACCTATAACGTTATTATATTGTTGTAGCTAAAAATTTAGCCCAAGAACAAAAAAAGCGACACAGTCACAGACACCATGCAAGCACTGCCTACACGGCAACGACACTTGATATCGATGATGACACAGATGACATAATCAACTCCAACTAGTTATTGCGTCGGTCGAAACACGTTGACAGTTGATGTAATACATCGAGTGTCTTATGTCGAGACACACATTGTATCCGTATCGTTACGCAGTTTTAACGTTGGTAGAGATAATTTATTAAGCACACTTACCCTTCTAAACTAACATCACTAATGTCACCGTAGTCCTGAGGTGAAATACAAATGGTACACAAACTTCCGATATCTCTGAAACAGTTCTCGCAATAAATCCCCGGACAATCAGGGACAGAACACCTGAAGGAAAAAACATAACCTACATTAAAAACGAGAACGCAGGTACGTACTTTTTTTAAAGTTGAAGATTACAAATAGTACTAAGTTACCTTATAAATTCAGTAAAATCTTCCGATTCTTCAGTAATGCTGCATAGTAAACATTTTGGTTTTTCCAACTTTTGCCCAAGTAGATACAACAGCCATTTTCTGAAAAGAAAAATAAAAACGTGTGGCACTCGGGGACTGCCGCGGTAAAGCTATTGCATAGCATTTTGTATCAACTTATGCAATTATATATTTTTTTTATATTGTACCACGTTGCCATGGTAGGTGGAATGATGGGTGTTAGGTTTTTTTCGTTACAAAATTTCTTCATTCAAAGCTTAAAGCCCGCGATAAAAGCTATGCAAAAGCTTACTTAGTAAAAAAAAACAACAATTAAGGAAGGTATCAAGAATCGATTATTTATGCTTGATCGTTGATTTGATACGTAAAGTCAAGTACGACGTAAAGACTTATAAATCGTTATAAATCAGAGCTTACGGAAAGAGGGAATAAAACCATCCCCGAAAAGTCATCTTTTGGTACGAGGAATACTTATATTCTCGATGCAATTTTCTTCTTGCGAACTTCATAAAACTTCCTGCAACATTACGAAAACTGAGCCTATGAAAACAAAAAAACTGTTTTCTGCAGTGTCATGAATTGACCTCAAACTTACCTCTGGTCCTTAAAATGTGGTTATACAACCAAACAGCTCGAGCCTTCGCTCTCTCAGGCCTGTAGTGACCCATGATAAGGTGTCTCATGCGAAGACCATAAGGCTCGAATAGAGCGAACAGCCACAGAAGAAGAATTAGGATACCTGAAGTTAAATATTCTCTAAAATAAAAATAAAATAAAGAAGAACTATACCAATGTTTGCCTATGGTATCTAAAAATGTTTGAAATTATGGTAACTTTAATGAAAATACATTTATTTCAGATGTTATTGTTATTATTTGTTCCCAGATATATTTTAGATAGAGACCCTAAGCGACGCGCTAAGATTGATTATAATCGCATCAAAACCACTATTGTCGTTAAACAAACTATTTAATGGTAAAAGGGCTAAAAAAGCTAATATATTTTACCAATCTGTCCATATCGCGTAAAGTCAGGTGGATAAGGGTTTGGAAGGCATGTATTATGGGATGGAGGAGTAGACAGAAGAGGTATATTCAGTGTTTCCATTATAGACCTAAGAAATCTGGTCACGAAGCCTTGACCAGAAATACGAACACCTATTTCAGGGATACCAGCTGTAATAAAAACGCAGATTTATCTACCAAATTTACTTTGTAGAAATTACTTCTTACTCTCTATCTATATTATAGCAAAGCAAAGGTACTATCTGTATCCTAAACAGATACGGCGGTTAGACCAGAAATTGCCAATAGTCTAAAATCATTTGAAAATAAAAGTCCACACTTCCACACTTATGGATATTTCAACAGAAACTAGAATTAACTTTGATACTAACGCTTCAATACAGTCTGCCTACTCCCATGATGTCTAATGGTCATTAAGACCCAATAAAGGCTGTAGTCCGCCACTATGTGGATCAACAACTTGAAGGTTGTTATCATCATGAACATGGCTGATCGATTTAGATAGACCTTTTCGGAAGCAACAAGACGAAAAGAAGTAGTCTGAAAGAAAGGTAAGTACATATAATGAAAACTCTTTTCATCAGTTACTTACAGGAAATAATGATAGTTTCTCGAAAACGAGCCGCTGGAAGTGAAACCTACTATCTCACGAGAAGAAACCTCATTAGCCGAGTATATTGATTGCTAGGTGATACCTGTGAAGTGACTCTTTCAGGGGCTACATAATAACTGTTGAATATAAATGAATACAAATGAAAGCTTACTGTTACGTATTTGGCTCTCTCCCTTCTATTCAAAGGCAGGACTGTCTCTCTGCTTTCTCTAAGCCTTTTCAAGTCTAATTCTCTAAACTCTTTCGAAATATATCGGTTATCAAAACGAGATCGTGTTTCGTACATGTGCTGGTAATGTTTAGCCCTGAAGAAAAAATGGTATTTGTACAGTCCAACAAAATAATAGTTGCTAAAAAAGAACTTCTGTAAGGTTAAAATCAAATGAGACGTTTAATTGTATGAACCTGAAAATAATGAGCAGCAAAAACAGACTTGTAACACAAGAGCTCCAGAATAGCCAGGTAAAGATCGGATCAGCTCTGTTTCTGATCTCAGTGACTATGCCGGCAGCAACTTGGCTGGGAGTCCGACTGGTATTGCCGATAAAGGTGTACGAATGTTGAATCTTGATGTGGATGAAAAGCATCGACCTGATCCGATCAGTGAAAGTCCTGAGTTCTGAGAAAGTAATGACAGCAATATAATAAATTATTTCTGAAAGTCTAGTAGTCTCTACCGAACGTCGATAAACGCAAACGTTTACATACAATTATGGTATAATTGGGTCACCCTGAAAATATAACAAGAATAGAGGCTTATTAAAGATACAAATAGCAATTTAGGGCCGATGACCGATAGTTCGAAGTTGAATGGTTGTTTGTTCTTACATTATTAATGAAGTTCGTGTGTAATTGTAAATGCAAACGACATGTAAGGCATCGAACTTGGAATTATTAAGTCCGGTTAATGTCATTGCCTTTGTCAAGGGAAAAGTTTGCGTAAAGTTAAGGGTTCGATTTAGGGCATGCGACCCGGTTTTTTCGGGTTTTTGTATTCTTCATACGGCAACACTGCATATCGGCTTAAAGAATAAAAAAAAACACCCAAAAAACCCGGTTTTTTTTTTCTTCCGAGTTTCCATACCCTAGTTCGATTCTATTAATCACTGGTTGGCGCTAACATAATTTCTAAAAATAGTAAACTATATAATAACATTATTTTAGAAGAATAAAAAAATGAAACTTACTGCCTTTAATAGTAGCCAAGAACGTAGTCTCAACAAAATCAGGCGCAACACAGAATTTATCATAGGGTTTTAGATATTCACAAGATGCCTTC
The DNA here is from genome assembly GCA_958496205.1 of Idaea biselata. Classification (NCBI taxonomy): domain Eukaryota; kingdom Metazoa; phylum Arthropoda; class Insecta; order Lepidoptera; family Geometridae; genus Idaea; species Idaea biselata. The sequence continues at coordinate 4,927,381 of OY292394.1, forward strand.
ACCAGTTCAATTAAAGTGCTGAACCAGGAAGTATCCTTCGAGATCTTATGGGAATCTTCAGCTGTACTCTCAATATACTTTATGCATCGCGCATAAGGAGTTCCAAGTTCGTCATTACACCTCTTTGCCACTGTGTCGAGCCAGAGGAAATTTGATTGGATTATTGAAGCTGGAATCAGTAAAAGCTACTGGGTTTATGCAGAAATCCTACTAATATTATAAACGCGATAGTTTGCAAGTATGTATGAATGTATGTATGTATATGTATGTCTGTATGTGACTTTGTTACTCCTTCACACAAAAACTACTGAACCGATTGCAACGGAACTTGGAATAGGTATAGACAGCTGGAGACCTGGAATAACTAAATATCCCGATATTCCCGCGGAAACGGGACTTACGAGGGTAAAACCGCGGGGCGTAGCTAGTAATATTATAAAGCTGAAAGTTTGTGAGTGTGTGTGTGTTTGTTACTCAATCACGTAAAAACCACTGAACCGATTACCATGAAACTCGGTATTTAGATAGCTGAGACCTGGAATAACACATAGGCTACTTTTTATCTCGATATTCCCGCGGGATCGGGACTTACGCGTGTGTAACCGCGGGTCACAGCTAGTACATAATATATGCAGTTACTTTGGTTCCTTGCTTGTAAACGTATTGTTCTTCCGCCCGCTCGCCGCTCCTTTGTATCCTTGGCGGTAACCTACATCCACCTCACTAGGTACATAACATACTTTTGTACCAAACTAGCTACGTAGGTATGATAATCATATTCAATGGGGTGGCACACGCAAAGCTGGAACAGATGGCGCTGGCATCGGATGATCTTTTTTTTTTGTTGATGGTCCCCCACGAATGAAAACGTTTTTTTTCTTTTTCTTTCGGTCTGAGACTGATATGGCCAATTTGGTGCCGAGATTTGTAAAAAACACCTGTTTGACAGTTCTTAATTCAAACCTAAGATCAGTCGACTAACGCCCTCTGCCGGGATAAAAAGTTAGTGTTCCTCCTCATTGTCACTTACCCAAAGTTATCAAAGCTCGATTTGTCTTCAACAATGCAACTTTAAGCTTCCAAGTGATAGATTTCATTTTCTCTACCATTGTATTTAAAGAGTCCTTTATTGAATTGAACGGTTTCTTCACAGACTCGTTAATCTGTCTGACACTAAGCTTAATTTGTTCCTAAAAACATTATCTAGCTAAGTATGGTGACTACTTTGTTTTAACGTTAGGAAATCTACCTATACCCAATATTCTGAGTGTTATCAACGCTAGGGTATGGCTATTTAATTGGAAACCAGATGTGAAACTAGTTTCCCATAGATTATTTACAAATAAAAATTTAGTATGATTTGTGCCCGAGGTAGGCTAAAAAGAAATCTAGATTCTAGTCTAACCAATAATTTCGAGTATTATTAAAAAGCAGCATCTAAAACGCTGGTATTTTTAGGTTCAATAGCAGTACTTATAACGTCTCGATCTTAAATATTTTCTTTTCTCCGTCTTCTTCGTAACGTAAATAATGAGTTTATAGACCCGCAATATTGGTTGAAAACTGAATTTATGTATGTTAGATTTCTAATATAAACATTTTCTTTTCCAATTTCTAAGAAAACGGTGCACTTACCTACACATAATAGGTATGTGGATAACAGCACAGTTTACCTAGTAGTTGGCTTACTACTCAAATAAGAATACTTTCTTTAGAGAGACTTGCTGCTCGATCGACTTCTTCTCATCTGAGCGATGTTCCCGGTTGCATCCCTCTCGGGAGCCCAGGGTCCGCTAAACCCCAAATTGTTTTTTTTATTTGGGGTCGGCGCAGTCGGTAAGTTCATTGACCATACCTGCTGCAATTAGATTTAGCAATGTTTTTACGGCCGGCCGCCTGCCTGACACCAACCCTCTTAGGGATCAAGCCGTTTATCCGCCACCGCGCGGGGAGCAGTTAAGGTTAGCTAATCTCCCTCAGATCCCTTAGTCGCCTTTACGACACCAACGGGATGAGATGGGGTAACCCTATTCTATGCCGGGGCTACACAGCTATGCCGGGGCTATACAGCTAGATCGATCTCGATCGACTACTATACGAAAACAATGAGAGTATATTTTGAGTTTTCTTTGGTATTGTGTTGTGTCTGCGTTACGTCTGCACTGTCTCTGTCATCGAACTGGTTGGAATGTAATTAATTATTTACGAGAATCGAGCCGCAGACTGTGAGGGATGATAATATATTAAAAGCATTTGACCACTGTCTCGCCTGCTGCAGTCTCGATAGCGTATATTTAAATAAGATATACCTAGCTTGCTTTTCTACAAGGTTTTCGATATCCGGGACTTAGATTATTTTTTAGCTAATAAGTTAATTTGTTAGAAAAATCAGATACACAGCTTCAGAGGTCCAATTGTTATTTTTGATTTTTTATAAAGTAATTTTTTAATTTTTATTTCATTATAGTCCAGGGCCTACGGTACCGTAGAGAGACGTACTGACAGACGCATATTTTTTATATCTTCACTGCCAATCGACACTACAACTTCAGGTACCTAATATGAGTGAGATAAGGTCAGATGAGGTCAAATGCAAGCCTATCACATGTAAATATTATATGGTAAAATTTAGCACATAATAACATGATTATTATATGTGTTTTTTGCGTTTATGTTTGTACCTGACTGCAAGCCATAGACTCAGACAGAACTTCAGAGTTCTTCAAAGTATTAGTAGCGGGACCAGTCAGGATCAGCACCAAGGCGTAGCAAGTAAGAGTATAGCGTCCAACCCGAGAAAACAGTTGAGGTACCAACAGGAACACTAGACATCTGGAAGTAAGTCCTAAGTTATCTCAAATCATCTCGATACAGTGCTGAGAGCTTAATACCTACATCACGTCTAGAAAAAGATTTAACTGCCACTAGCTGTACCTAAATAGCTAAATAAAATGGTTACCTCATACGATTACTCAGCGTCAATCCCAAGGTCAAAAGGATACCAATGAAAGAGCACAACACGGTTGCATTAATAAGCGAAATAGACAGTTGAAATACGAAGAAGATGAAGCATAAGTATGTCAGAACCAGTCCTCCGAGAAACCCAACAGCACTCCTCAAAAGTATATGAGGAAACTTCATGTCGCCAAAGTTTATAACGAAGTTAGATACAGTTGTTCCTTCAGGGTACCATTTACTAAAAGTCCTTGAGAGATGTTTTTTCATGTCGTTGCGGTAATGCTTCCATCGTTTTAGCAAGGATTTCTCGGGGATGTTCGCGTTGGATAGGATGATGGAGTTTATTTTCTCATCTTCATACCTCTGACGGTATTTTTCTATAGTTCTAGCCTTCCAGAGAAGAGCGAAATGGGACATTTTTTTTTTTTGTTTTAATTCAGTATTTGTCAATACAAATATTTTAAATTATATCGTACAGAAAACATTTCTGATAAAAGTTTTAATAATGGCTAGCACGGAGGAGAATTAAGACGGAAAGCCGTGACAGGCGTGACATAATATGAACAGTTCTGTTACGTCAAAAAACTCGTAAAAGTAGGTTAAGTAGAAGCTTTTAATTAGAAGAGTAATTAACCTCATTTTCTTGAAAGTAGAAACTGTTGAAAGGAGATGACGAACAACTTTTCAGACACGATTTTTTTTTCGAACAACCCATCTCCGCCTTTTCCCTAGCACTGGGTACAAATAGGAAAAAATATTTTCCGAGCCCCTCCGTTGTTACCATTCACGACTAGGTATACCGAAAATTATATCCTCGGTGTAATAAAGCAATAATAAATATGTCCCATTATACCTATATACAAACTACACAGTTAAGTAAATCACACTTCCAAAGTAATGAAATTACGCTGGGGGATGTTTAGAAATTATGAGGACGTCTCAGTCAATAAAATAATACAATTTATTAAAGGAAACGTACTTGCGGCACTTAACGGCGAGACGGGTCAGTCTTTGTTGTCTCTGTAGGCATCTTTAAACTATAGGGCTAACTCTGTTATGGCCAATAGACGCCTGAAATTAAATTATTTTCATTTAGGTAGTTTCATTTCTGATTCTGTTTATGATTATCATTAACTCTATGGAGATGTCTCAATAGAGATTGTAGGTAGGATAACCTGGGATAACTACTCGAATCTGCGGGCTCTTATATACGAAGCCAGATGCAAGGAGGAAGTAAGCATTTCATACAAGGATCGTTGAACGGAACGTGACCTTAATTATCTTCAATAGTAGGTAACGGAGTAGGGGCTATTGGTCACGACCACGACAGCAAACAAACGTCCAAGCTATTGAAAAATTCAACGTACAGATTCAACAAGGCTTAGTTCGTTGACTTATTTTATGTAGGTACCCTGTTTAATAATAAAATAACTAAAAGGTGATCTCGTTCGTGTGTCTGGGGTTGTACGTCGCTGTGCGCAGGGCAGGATACATGCGCAGAACACCGCATTGCAACAAAGCCAACTTCACTCCACTTCAGATATCGTGAAAAGATTACCTTTCCATTATTAATCTGTCCGACATAATGCAGATTTCTAGACGTTTCGACAAACGTTCGATGAATTAGTGTTTTATGATTATGTTGAGGTGATCAGTGATTCGGATTTTCAAAGATTGATCGTTGTTTAATGCTGAATTCAAGGAAGTCCTAGGTAAGTAGACATAGGTTGGTACCTAAGTCAAAGTTTTGGTGAATGAATTTCTGTACTCCATTGATTAATAAATAGTTAATTTCGTTACTTATAAATAATATAATCAATGCTAGTTCTCTTTGTAGGTACCTATCTATAATATTTAATGAAAAAAATACCGAATGCAAGGTCGATTTTAAGAGCTCTAACAAGTAAAGCCTTTGAAGCTAAATGGTACAGAAGACGATAAAGCTGAATTTACATAGTTATAAAAAGCTGTGTCTAAGTTGTTATGCCTCATGAAATCTATTCTCGTTACTTTATTATGAATATGAAGCTCACAAATGGGTAACATTAGAATAAAAATTCTAGAAGCACGCAAACATTTTATGTCGGTTAGTCAGCAGTTTTGGATACCTAGGTGAGTTAGACACATGGGTAATTGTGCTCACTGAATCCATTAATAATTAATCAGAAAGTACTTCATTCGCGAGGTTACGGAAGAATGTCATAATTATTATAATATTGATTTTGTTCTTTCTTTTGTAGAGCTTTGTGAAAGCATTATGTTTGAATGAGTACCTAGGATATCTAACTTTTTTATGCCCAGAGCTGTGACAATTTTTTTTGACTAGGTGTGATTGTATATCTTTGTTTCCGCGGTTTTCCTGTTGCACATTGGCGAATTTATAGTAGGTATTGCTCCGTGATTTGTTCCATTTGACAGGCTTTATGACTCTGTAAAAGAATAAAAAGAAAAAACTAAATATTATTCTTTAACAGAGTAGTAATGGAGTTCCGAAAAGTAACGCCTAATACAATCAATTATTAGGCTTTATTGAGAAAAATTAGTTTAAACCTTAAAAAATATTTAAAGTGATACCACAGTTTTACCTAGAAGTTGTGCGCCTCGGCGCTTATAATATACCCCTTCATAGTTTAAGCCCACTAGGGTTGCTGCTTAAATGCTGCATAAGGGTATTTAGCATAAATTTAAGGTAATTATTTATGCGAATGCGAAATATAACATTTTTAAATACATTGAATTGGCATGTTAGTAACTGTTTAGTATAATTTGAGTAAGTATTGGACTCTCTTAAAATGAATTTCATTTAACAGATTTAAAGCACATTTTTTTGTATCCTAAAGTTATGCCGCATTTTAGCGGCAACTTCTTAGGCGCGGGTAAACCGGCGCCCCGCGGGGTTATATCCCGCTCGCTTTCTTTACGTATGTGAATGATACGGCGTCATCGTCAGTTTACAAGCGCCTGGAAATTTGTAGAATTCTTCCATTTACAAACAGTAGGTATCGATAGTTTCAAATCATTGGCAGTTTTTTTTATATCCTAAGCGCTTTGGCGAGCGAGCGAAGCGAGCGTGGCTCGGCAAGCGCCACGGTCGCTGCGGGTAGGTTATCATGTTCTAACAATAACCTAACCTATCCTAGTCGGGTTGCTCTGTATCGTTACACCGTGTTACAAGACGACTGAAGACTGATGTTAACGGCTGAATCATACAAATTGTCTGCGACATGTATATATACGGGCTTATACATTGTATGAAACAGTTAAAAAGATGCTACACCAGATTCGTGAAGTGTATATTGTATTTGCGCGCTACATCCCTCTTTCAATTTTATACGCAACGAACTCAGACTATTTGTTCCTCGTAGTTCATTCGATGTAAGAAAGATAACGTTAGGGAGATAAACGCGTTTTGTGTGACCCGGCTCTAAGTTTTAGGTAGGTATGCGAATGAATTTTACAACTGAATGACATTCACTAGATCATGGACAACGAACAACCGCACCAGGAGCTGGTGAAATGCGTCGTCGTCGGTGACACAGCGGTAGGAAAGACTCGTCTCATCTGCGCCCGGGCATGCAACAAACATGTATCGCTGTCCCAACTGATGACGACACACGTGCCTACTGTCTGGGCTATAGATCAGTATAGGATTTATAAAGATGTAAGAATGCAATCTTATTTATATGTAACTAGCTACTTTTTCCTCCATCGACAGACGTGCGATGAAGCTGATAGACGATGATGACTTGATGAGCTTGTTGCGTCACGTCACGCTTACACTAGGCCTGGCATCATACAGTTGTAAGGTCACCATCGGGTCAGTCTTCTATCGTATCCTCTTCGGAGAATGCTTCAGGAACTCCACGATCTTGTTCTCTTTTCTCCTGCCCATTGTACATGACAACGAGGGTCTACTATCAAACGTCACCCATTCAGGGTCCGTGTTTCCTTTTCGCAAACCAACGTTCTTTTTGTACTACTTTGTAAGGGGCGTACTGCTACAAAGAGGAACTCACGGCCCGCGTCGATATTCTCCCTTAACTACATTTCAGGTGTTGGAAAGATCATGGGAAGTAGTCGACGGAGTCAGCGTTTCGCTTCGTCTGTGGGACACTTTCGGAGACCATGAGAAGGATAGGAGATTTGCTTATGGAAGGTTTGTACCTTCAGACTTAAGTTTCTTAGTTTTTTTAAATGGACCTATTCCTACCTAACTTTCCCATTGTTCCAGATCGGATGTTGTACTTTTGTGTTTTTCCATAACAAATCCAATATCACTAAGAAACTGCGGGGCAATGTGGTATCCAGAAATCAGGTAAGTTCTACTTTAGTAAGTAAGTACTACTAGATTAAATTAACGTGTGAATTTGGTAAGTACGTATCATTTTTGCAAGGAACAAAGGAAACAAGGGATGCTTTCATTAGACAATTATACGACTAATTAAAAAGGAAATAGTGTTAATTTATTCCATTAAATTACTTATTTCTTTTTAGACGATTCTGTCCAAACACACCAATATTGCTAGTTGGGTGTAAGAATGATCTACGCTACATGTACAGAGATGAAACTTACCTCAACTATTGCAAAGATCGCAGCCCTTTCATCAGGTAAACTTGTATTATATACCTTTTGCGTGTGTGTCATCGGGATTTTATAAATGGTCAATATTGTTGACGTCACCGATCGTCCTAGATTCTAGACCCACATATTCGTTCTAGATTCTAGACCTACTTATTCCAGGAATGCGCGATCGTTTATTGTTTTCCCGTCATGCATTTTCCGGAGGAAACGGTCCGTTATAAGAAAAGCGACATAGAGTATTGTCATTCTGTAAAGCCTTTATTTTTTATTCGTTTTTGAACAATTCTTTAATTAGTTTTAGTTTGATTGAGGTTTTTAGAAATGTAATCTTTTTGATTTTGTTATTTTAGTTTAGTCTTTCTATTTTAATGATAGTCTAATTTATAATTTATATGAGATTAGTATGGACAATAATAGCCTGAAATAAATAAATTTGTTAATTTATCTCATAGGGCACCAAGAAAAAGCGACCTGGTAATGCCTGACCAAGGCCGCGCTTTGGCCCATGATCTCGGTATATACTACTATGAAACCTCAGTTTTCACTTACTACGGTGTTAACGAGGTATTTGAAAATGCCATTAGAGCAGCTCTTATGGCTAGAAGGCAGCAGAGATTCTGGATGACCAATCTGAAGAGAGTTCAACGACCTTTGTTGCAGGTCAGTTACACATTGTTGTTACACACGCAACATGTTTTTCTTCTCCGTTTGCCCACGGGTTTGCATGGGGTCGGCTCAACATGTTCTCCTTCACTCCAATCCGTTTCTTGACAAGGTCTCAACACGGTCTCGTCTCTTTACCTTCATATTTTGTTCCTAACACAATCCCTTCCCTCCTTTTTGGTATCCTTCTCAGCAGGTCAGGTATCCCTACAGCTAACTTATGCATGAATGCACCTTACTAAAATCCAAAAGAAACATGTTTTTACAACATTAACCCTTATATTTTAGGCACCATTTAGGCCACCAAGACCCATGGAGCCCGAGGTAGCCGTTGTAAATAGCGTCTACTTTGAGAACATTATGGCTTTACTTCATCAACAGGTCGGTACATAAAATTAACAAAGGTAATACAATCGGTAATCTACGGGAAACGTACCTACGAGTATGTATTTAGGATTTCCATAGAAACAAATAAATCTAAGATATTATTATAAAAAATTAAGATAATACAATGCCTTTCAATTTTCTTTCAGTATTTCTCAGATATGGTCATAATCTGTGGTGCCAAAGGATTCCCAGTCCACCGGTTTATGTTCGCGGCGGCATGTGAGGCGTTCCACAGACTTCTAACTACGGACTGTGTTAGTTTATCAACCGAATTAGCGAGAAGTTCCAGTGAGAGCAGTATGGTAAGTTATCTCAAACAAATGAAGTCTCGACGGTTGAATTCCGAACAAAAGAAGTCCCGATGAGTATCTACCTACTCAATCGGATAGCTTTACGAACTTACCTAGGATACGTAAGAACGCGCGGACATTGTTCCAAGATGACCTCGATGATGTTGTTTTGACGACCTCCGTGGCGCGTCGTGCGAGAGCGCGACTGCAATGCAGGAGGTTGCGGGTTCGATTCCCGCCGGGTGCAAGTATTTATGCTTAAAAAATAAATATTTGTGTCTGGTCTGGGTGTCCTTCTATGTATAATATGTATGTATTTACAAAAGAAAAATAAATATAAGTATTATATCCGTTGTCTAGTCACCGTAACACAAGCTTAGTCGCTTACCACGGGGCTAGATGGCGCTGTGTGTTGTTCACAGAATTTATTTATTTATTTATCTCAAATATCTTAAACGTATAAACTATTTTGTAATTTAAATAATAGTGTAAAAAGTTTTTTTTCATCCCATCTATTCGAAAACAGCTAGTCTAATCCCTGTAAACAGGGTCTGAAGTAGCGCTTTGCTGGCGATGTTCCTAGCAGGGATTTTCATAGCTCATTATTGCCCTGTTTGCAGGGCAATAATGAGATTTGAATTTGGAATGTGAATATTTTTAAAAAGTTTCAATTAACAAAGAGCTCCTATCACCGTACTGCGTGTCTGATAGGTGATAGACCGAGCAGGTTAAGCAACACATGTGTCTGATAGGTGAGCGATGGGTGTTCGACCGTACAGGTAGAATATTGGTAAAATGCAGGGTTTTGGTAGAAAATGGTAGATTTTGGTAAGAAATGGTAACGTTCGTAGAAATTGGTAGGTTTGGTGAAAAATGGTAGGTATTGGTAGAAAATGGTAGTTTTTGGTAGAAATGGTAGTTATTGGTAGAACTAACTCATTTTCTCATAGAGGGTGATGAAAAGTAGAATGTTCACCTCGGGAGCAAACACTATTTTTCGCTCGAATGAGATACTTTGAATCCCTCGATTCGCTCAGGATTCTACTAAAGAATCCCTCGCTTCTCTCTGGATTCAAAAAACACTCTCGCCGTAAAAATAGTCTTTTCTCCCTTGGTATACAATCTACTATTAATACAGCCACATGTCTCAAAAACCAAACTCTGATTATACTTGTAATATTTTAACTATAATTTTGAAAAACAATTTACATGCGTGCATGTAACTGCGTAATGTAATGTACCTAACTGAATTATATTTATCTCTTAGGTAAGCAGTATGGGAGAAGCTACGGCCGGTGAATTTAACGAAGACACAGAATATTTGATTTGTAAAGATCAAGCTAAACAAATGCGGTAGGTATACATGTAAAGACTCGTAGATAGAACCCCGGGGAGTCGTTTCCTAACAGAGCTCTTATCAAATGTTTTCCCCTGTGTTTTTTCCTGAAAGATTTCATTAAAATAATCATTTATTACTTTCATAATATTTTCGATACCTACACATTTTATTTTTCGACATCTGAGTTTTAAAGAGCCAGTTTTCCTTCAGAAATAAAAGAAATATATTTAGAATATAGTGGTTTGGTTTGTTTAGATAAGTTCCTACACTAACAGTAATTACTAACTTGTTCACAGTGTTTGGGATCAAATCAAACGTCGTTCATCTTGTCAAATTCTACCTCTAACCGACAGCTGTAAGAAACCACCGGATTTATACAGGGAAGTCAATCATCCAGCTATTAATTCAATAAGAGTTGTCAAAGTAAGTAAATATAGTTTTAATTTAGGTCAAATTTGAAGGTATGTAGGTATTCATATCGTAAGAATTAGTATCCTTCTTACAAAAGACACAATGAAAATATGACTAAAACTAGTTGTATGTTACATTCAACAAGTTTAGTCATATTTTACAAGCTTTTATGTAAATCAATATTTTTACAAAAAACATGTCTCTGTAGATGATTCAACAGACAATTTCTTTTCAGTGTGAAAAAATCCAACATGCCACGTCACAAACACAGACCATTGTTACGATGAGTAAACTGATATCCCAGATGGTAATGCAAGAGATTATCAACTTCATTTACACGGGCACTTTGGACAGTACAGCGTTCAAACAACAGGTGAGGCTTTTTACTTAGATTGCTGAAGACTTACGATTATTTTCAGAATATTTACTCTAAAGGCAGGAGTTGGCAACGGGCGACATGAGGCGGCAGCGGATGACGTGTGACACTACTAGTTTCTATGTATTTCTATGAAATTCCCTACGCTCGCTCGACGACGCGTCTCTAGCTTCGTGTCGCTGACTACGAAGGAAGTTTCATAGAAATACGTTATAACCAGTAGTGTCGCCGCACTTTGTCCAATGCCGCCTCATGACGCCCGTTGCCAACCCTTAGCTTTTTACGAACCTAATTACACGAAGTAGGTATTTTTAAAGCAATACATTAACTAAATCATAATGTTATTACTTAGGGACTGTGACGTTTATTTTAAAAATATGTTTAAATAATTATTTCGGTACCTACCCTTATATTTTCCACGTATTTCCACGTGTGTGTTTGTTACAAATATAATCGATAATTCTTTTTATTTAGTGTAGATATATCAGTTCTATTTGTAACAAGGATAGCTTTCAATACCTACACTTCTTTTATGTAAAGTTTATTCTGTATTTATGTTATACACTCTATAATAAACTGCTTCATAATAATAATAATATCAAATTTAAAATTAATAATTCTATATCAATACACTGTATTTCGCAGTCTGCTGCTATTGGATTATTACTGGTAACTTTTTAATAATAATAAAATCAATCATAATAATTATTATCATAACTATTATTTATTCAACGCACATCTGTATGTTTTAATGCATTTATTTATTTTCTTTTATTTATTCTACGATTAATATTAAGTGTTTATGTGTCGCTTTTTGTTTAACATAATTATGTTACAGTAGCTAGTAATACCTATCATCGTTTTAATTAAAAAAAACCAGACGAAATACAAATTTAGATTGAAGAAAATTTAAAAAATGTATCGGATTAAGTATTCATACTTTTTTATTTAATCCGGTCATGATAGTACAAAAGACTATTGGCTTAAGATGAATAATGGCTTGCTTACATTACACAAATGTAAATATCACCGTTATAATAAGTGAAATGTCCAAAACCCCAACCTTATATGTAGAAAAAAGTTATTTAGAGGCCCATATAACCCCATATAATTGCATGACAGGGATAGCGCTAGCGAATTTCAGATGTGTTAAGGACTTATAAAAAACTAAACTTTAAAAAGGCAAAAATAATAAGCCGAAAACCATTTTCATGTAAGGTAAGGTACCACATACCTACTCAGAGACATGAAATTTGTTTTCGGCTTATTATTTTTGCCTTTTTAAAGTTTAATTTTTTAAGTCGGGGTTTTTTTAATTTTTATTTAATTTTATCATTTCACCCTTTTTGTAAGAGCGATTTTGATTAAACATGCATATCGTTCGTGAGCTACGATGCCACAGATAGATACACACACAGACAGACACACACGTCAAACTTATAACACCCCTCTTTTTCCGTCGGGGGTTAAAAATACTAGTACGCATAATTTTAGGGCGTAAAATCAAACAATTGGTAATTAAACAAAAAAATGCAATAATCCTTTGGCCTTGAATAACCTTTCCCACAATGTGGGATCTATAGGGGTTTTTGATATTTCATTTAGGGCGGTGTTCCCAACATTCGTGTAAATTTTTAGCTATATGCGAATCCATGCAAACCTAAATATTCTATTTTGACTGGGTTAATTTTCTATTGTGGATATTTACCTGCAAAACTTCAGGTCCTTTATTGTATAACGACATCGATAGCGTTAACAACGGTACCGAAAAATTGAGATTCATTAAACATAACTAAGGAGAACTGAAAATAACTGAATTCAAAGCCACATTTGAAGGTCTTTGCTTCCGGCCTAAAACTATCAATCCATTAGATAGCGTATTATCAGAAATGGGATTCCACTCATTTTTGGCCTTACATCTTACATTATAAAAATCAAAGTTGTGGATATTTGAAATTCAACTATAATAATTGACACCAAAACATGACAAAAAAATGTAATAATATCCAAATGTGATTTTGTTTAGGAAATAAGACAAGCTGCCGAATTACTCGGATTTCATGAATTGACAAAGTTGAGTCAATTTATATTGGATCAACATCTGCTGTTTGACAAAGGATTTATGCTTCAATTTCATTCGGTATGTATAGTTATATTTTAAAATGCAGTTATAGTTGGTACCCAAAAAGGTAACAAAACTATATTTGCTAATTGAATGCTCAGGGTGAATGGTTTTTTTTAAACATTTGTGTACTATTTTTAGACTATAGAGATTATTACCCAGTCAATTTCGATTTCAGCCTTTACCACTAAGACTGCGTGATATGTTCGTGGAAAGGAATCTCTTTGCTGATGTCACTTTCGATTTAGACGACGGCATACATTTGGCACATAGAGCCATACTTATGGCTAGATGTGACCCTATGAAAGCAATGTTCCAAGGACATTTCAGGGAAAGCACTTCTAGAGTTGTAAGTAACTTTTAATTATATAATTTAAATTAAATGTTGTTTTAAAGGTTCACTCAGTTGCAGGAAAGTCCATTATATAGTGATGACGGCATTAACATTTTAATGATCAGATTTTCTATTGAAAAATCTGTTATTAACATGTTTTTGCCGTCATTATTGCCTAATGGACTTTCGTGCAACTGAGTGAGTGTATGAGTTTTAATTTCTTTCAGATATCCTTCCCTGGAGTAAAAATGTACGCATTCCACATACTCCTGTGCTACATATACAGTGATAAAATACCATCAGTTGAACCAACAAGGTGTCTCGAATTACTAGAACTAGCTAATCGACTCTGCATGAATAGATTAGTCACGTTGGTCGAGGCAAAAGTATTGGAGAACTTGCAAAGGCAAGATCGGTAAGTTTAAAGACAAACCTTTACTTACATAATTGATATTAATACCGACGTACGTACAATTTTATTATACCTACTAATTTGTTTTTAGGATATGTGGCGAAGACGAGCATGTCGTTGAAATAGCACTATCGCTATTGGAACCGGTTAAGGTAAGATTATTTTAACTCATTTAATATTAAAAGTAATAAGGCCCAAGGGGGAATCCTTGGGGTGCACCATATTATAATAGAATAATTTATGTGACCCCGTTTCGTAATATTGATTGATTCGTTTGTATAATGTATGATATGACTGAATGTATGCAAAGCTTTAAAATAATACGTTGTTTTTGTAGCTACATAACGCACATAATTTGGCGGACTGGTGTAGGTGGAGATTGTGCGGCGCTTATGACCGTGCTTGTAGAGCGAGACATCTAGCACCATCTACAAGGGAGTATCTATCTGATAACCGTTGGCCACCTGTTTGGTAAGAAATTACGACGAAAATTATTACAGAACAGCTATACAAAGATACTTTACAAACAAAGGTATTTGTGATTTTAATGGTTTTTTAATTGTTTAAATTAATTACAGGTACGTGAAAGAGTTCGACTACTATCAGAAATGTTTGACGGAACAGAACAAAGACCAGAAGGATCTCAGACCTACTACGTCGCTGCAGGCAAACCAACAGACAGGATGCTTATGTTTTTCTGGTAAGCATTGCTTATTGAATTATAGATATCTAACTATACTTTGCAGTCATACGTACCTTTTATACTAAATGTTTTTTAGTCAGATCATTATCATCATCTCTCCCCTTATCCCTTCACTACTGAATATAGGCCTACCCCATTCGACACCACAAATAGCGATCCCGAACCATCGACTCACCGCGACCGCTACAATGTCGTGGGTCATACTAGATAGTCTTCCAACACTTCGTTTTGCATTACATTCTGTTTTAGTAGTAACATAGATTAAGGGTAGACAATTATTCGTCTAGGTATAGTAGTAACTATAGCAATTCCATTCCATAATAGAAAAAAAAACATACCAGTAATCTCCAGTAATCGAGAACATTGCCTGCTGAGCGTTTGTAAAAAAATCAAACAACGTTACTTAAACCTTTTTTGGGTGTTTTTAGGTAAAGTTCGCAGATCAAGTTCAGGAGGCGCAGATGTGACTACAGCACTGTGTCGCACTGGACAACAGCCACCTCTCTGACACTTGCCTTACTGGAGGTAAGTTGTTAAGGGCCCGTCCTCGAGCTTTGTCGTTTTTCCGTTAGATTTTTAAAAATAACCTATATTGTCCCACTACTGGGCAAAGGTTAGAATTAGAATTAGTTAAGTTATAGGTAAGTGGTTTTCACAAATTTGTCTTTGGGGACGAACAAAGGATAATACATCGAGATGCTTCGCCTTGGACGGCACGTGTCTTGGGTTATGGGACGTTAGATCTGTATCTAACGTGCCATAACCGAAGACAAATTGCCGTTGAAACTGTTTTTAGTGTTTAAAACTGTACCTAAACATTGTTTTATACATTGCCCCACTTACTTATGCTTACTTAAACGATGATTGTTTCTGTCTGTTAACTTTGAAACTTCATGGCACAGTAAAAGACAAACGATACATAGTTAATGCATCTGTTTGTAAGTAAGGGGTGCAACTGTAACCTTAAACTGTAAACTTAACCAGAATTCCATGTCCTGCATTCACATTATTTTGTCTAACAAATTCCGTAATTTTTAGGTCCCTCCGTTTCGCGGTACTCCTACCAGTGTCGATGTGTTTCATGAGCACTATACTAACAATATTAATATTATTCCATATTTACACCTAATTTACTTATTAAATAAAAATTCGCTGTGTGCTTAGAGCCGAATTTGCACTGTCTAATGAAAAAGACAGAAAAAAATAAAATAAAGAAATTATGTTATTGGACATAATATTTTTAAAACAATTATTTTCTATTATAAACATATTTTAACTCTTACGCCAATCTCCGTAAAGTTAAGATTCCAAAAATCATTTTACCAATAGTAAGCTACATTATCGAGGTACATAGGTAACTTTTGATCCCAATATTCCTACGGGGTCGGGACTTACGCGGGTGAAACTGCGGGGTTCTGCTAGTATTAATTAAAAGTTAAAGACCTCAATAATTGTACAATAAATTATAATTATTATATTCTCTTAAGTTTGATGGTATGGGATTAAATATGTTTTTAAATACGAGGACGGTTGGTGAGAATGAGATTTTTTTCGTTCTCAAGAGAAAAAAAAAAGAAAAAAAAAAAAAGAAAATGAAAGACGGTGTATATTCGGTTTTATGTAAAATTTTCTTACACAGCGAATATCGACTCGATAATAAGTGAAATTAAGTATTTTTTGCGGTTTCGCAAATAAATTGATAGAATTATGCTAAGCTCAATATCGTAGCGCTAAGGTATTTTGCGGGAAACAATATGTTGCATGGAAATCTATATTGTAAGATTTGTACAGCTGGCTAAGCCAAAACATGTTTGAACTCGTGTTAAGAATGCGCGATTGTATGAGTGAGTAGGTACTAAGTCTTATGTAGCACTAGCTGTGCACCCGCGTAAAGGTACGAGTTGGCAACGGGCGATATGAGGCGGCAGCGGACGACGTGTCGCGGCGACATTACTGGTTTCTATGTATTTCGATGCAACTCCCTACTTAGCGACACGAAGTTAGCGACACGCGTCGTCAAGCGAGCGCGGGCGTAGGGAGTTTCATAGAAATACATAGAAACCAGTAGTTAAGTGACGCCGCGACACGTCGTCCTCTGCCGCCTCATGTCGCCCGTTGCCAACTCGTACCTTAAGAGCCCTATAGCCGCTAAACTGAAAATCCCTGTCGGGCTCATCGAAAATTGTTGATTATTTCATAACGGAATGTCGTATGAATTGTAGGTGACATTGTTTCCTACATTTTGGTGTAGTTTTAAGACAAGAACCTCCTATTGGTGCAAAGCCTATCCAAATTTTAGACAAAAAATGTGTGATTTGGCTAAAATGTCGATAGGCTTCAATACGTTTCGACATATTTGTATGGAAACTGCACTAAAATATCGGAAACAATGTCGCCTACAATCCATACACAAATAAAAGTTCTACGACATTCCGTCATGAAATAACAACAATTTTCGATGCACCCGACATGGATTTTCAGTTTAGCAGGTATAGGGCCCTTAAATCTCGGTCCCGCGTGAATATTGGAATAAAAGTATGTGGTAATCCAGATCTCACTATATTCCCACGGGATCGGGACTTATATACGCGGGTGAACCCGCGAGGCGTAGCTAGTTGTTTATAAGTCTTATAGACAAAATTTAGAGCATACATGTGAGGTTTTAACAAAAAAAAATCGGTGGGTTTGTGTAACAAGAATTCGTGTAGTTGTGTTCAATTATTGCACACGGCTGTACAAATCTTATGAAAAAGATTAAGGTCGTAAATTGAGTAAAATCAAAGACTTAAATTAGCCTGCACTCATTTGGAGAGAAAACTTCTATTTCCTTTGTAATCCTATAGTTTTATCGTGCACTGTAGGATATTTTATTGTTTTCCACTAGAAGTACACTTGCGAGCAAAGATATTGGTATCACTAACGGAATAATATATATTTAATCAGTTAACATGTAACTCTACATAAGGCTTAGAACGCACTGCAATTAAACGCAAGCGGTTTACGAATAGCTGAAAACGCAGAACCGCGTATCAACACGCAAAATCAGTCACTTAAAAAACGCTAATGCATAGGCTTGTATAGAAAGCTATATGTTGATTTTTTTGCGGTTTTAGACCTACGGGAAAACGCAGGCGTTTAATCGAAGTGCGTACACGCTCTTACAGTCAGATACCTACACACTTATTCAGCAAAATCCTTGAGGTCTAATTTTTCAATCTCTACATAAAGATATCTGTCAAATAAAAAGTAACACCACCGAATAGACATAATAATCATTAAAATCGGTCCATCCGTCTGACCTCTGAAGCGTCCTATTGAAAAAAACATACAGACGAAGACAGATAAAGATATAACCCTTTTTTGCGTCGCGCTGTCTGGTAAAAAACTTTACAATCTTTTTAAAAACAAATCAAAACTTTCAAAGGTTTTTTAATTTCGTTGTGTCCAATTTTATACAACAGATATCAGAATTTTGAAATATCAGCCCTTAATTTTATCGTAAACGTTACTTAGTGACATTTTCCTTTTATTTTTGTTTCGGTCGATCCGAATTCTTTGCTTCCAAGTGCAAAGTATGGTTGGTAAATCAAGTAAAGTATAGGAAAGAATGAGCCATTTTATTTTAGGGGTTGAAAATTTTAGTGCATTTGGCACTTTAAAACGTTATAAGATGGTAGGTTTTAGCTTGGTGCTTCATATTAGTGATATAACGAAGTTAATATTCGGGCTTATTGAACGTTGGCGGAACTGTTGGCTACATTTAGGTATTTTCAAATTGTCAGTTTGGAGTACCTATTGTTTTTGTGTTATTATGGGTAAAACGGCTAATTTTATTTATTCATGTATTTTAGCATTAAGAAATAATTATATTGAATTGTATATCCGAATTAAAATTGATTGCGGCGCGAGATGATAATTTCGATATAAATGAAGTAAAAAACTCTAAGATTTAACAGGTTACCAGTCCCAGTAACAATGCCAGTTGAAATAAATTCCTTAAGGTTGTCCAGGTGTTTTCTCTATATTCAGTTTTTAGAGAGCTGTAATAAGTCACATTTGTGAAAATGTCCGCCTACATATAACGGTTTATGAGATACAGCCTGGTGGGTGACAGACAGCGCACAGCGAAGTCGTAGTAAAAGCGTCCAGTTTTTACCTTTTGGTATGGAACCCTAAAAAGACGATACATATTATAACCTAATAGACGTATTAAATATATGATTTATGTTCTGCACGGTACATCCGATGTATCATTTGCAAAGTCGGGAGTTAACAACAATTCGGTAGTTTTTCTTCTATCGTAATTTAGTTAATGTCCCGTCTAAAATCGACAAGTCTCTGGGATAAGAAACCTGTTAAACTTATGAGATTATAAAGCACAAATCTCACGTCACTTCATATTTTATTAATCTTGCAGAGTTTTTCGTTTTTTTCGGACCGTATTTTGAATGCAAAATTAGACTATTTTGATAAGTATCATTAATACTTATTAATTATATTTATGTCAAAATGGATCTAGTGAATTAACTTGATATAATATTGGCGGACACTTCGTTGAAATCCAACCAAATGATTGTTAAAAAAATGAACTATTTTGTATTTTAAATACGGTCTGAGAGTTGCACTTATGTACGTATCTAATATTTTGTAAAACAGTATAATGCCTGTGAGAAGGCAACAGCGTGCAAGTTGAGGCAAAAATAACATCTTGTTGTTTTGCCTCGTTGTTTGGCTGAATTGGAATTTTGCGCAAGGCACTATTTATTGTGACGGAAGCTTGAATCGGTAATTATATTCTGTGATAGGTTTACGATACGGAACTGTGATCTGATTGGTCGAACCATGTTATCGAAGATAAATGGTACAGTTAGCAATACAATTTAACTTAATAGAATAATTGCTACTTAAGATGATAATCTCAAATTAACGGTTTTTCACAATTAAATCTTTTTTGTTTTGTTCGAAAAATGTTATTAATAAAAGTGTAGACGTAATCCCAATCATACTTCCAATAAAATACATCTTTTATATAAAAAAAATTAGTAAAGATTATTTCATAATTCGGCCCTTTTTCAATGCAGCAAAAATAAAAATAAAACAATCTTCGTAAGAAACTGAATATCTGACTGCATTACACTTTTAATGCTAAGTATTCATTTAATTTCGTGTTTTACCCCGGTTAGTATGTGACATGCGCCTTAATGCTGCTAATAAACCTTTATTATGTAATGCAACATAACACGTGTCTTCGTTGCACAGAATACCGGCAGTTGCGAGTTCATATGCAAAAACTTTTAAGTTGAAAAAAGTTACAAAACAGGAAAACGACAGGTTGAACCACTGGAAAGTAGTTTTCTGTAACGTTAGATAGATGGCGTTTAAAACGAGCTTTAATCGTAAACAAACCAAGGATTAATACGGTTCATAATTTTCACCGCTCGGGGCAGGGAGATTGTTTACCAACTAGACCACTTGCGTGGTCTAGTTGGTATAGACGTTAGGGTACAGACCCAAAGACGCGAGTTCAAGCCTCGCCGCAAGTGGATGTTGTCGAATGCGAATTTCCCTAAAAAGAAAATTACATAACAGGTTCAGAAATATCTCTTTAGTAGCAAGTTATTTTCTACTTTTTATTGATTCTAAATTGTATTGCCTACTGCCCTATGGTGTACGAAAGCAAAGAATGTTTATTGGTATTTATATTGCGTGTGTAAGATACAATGTAAGCTTTACTATAAGTATAATACATTGCATAACTATGATATTTTAGTTAAGTAGTCTTTTTTTCAATAATAATCAATCTAGCTTTCAATATTTACTTTAATCTTTTTTTTTAATATAAGCATAATATAAAACAATTCTATTGCATAGCTTTTAAACCGCCGTCCACCGACTTAAATATCTTTTCAGACGGGAGTCGCTGTCGTCGTAATGCTATTTTGTAATCTGTCAGCATTTACTTGTGGGGACATTAGTTCCCCATTTGTCCGCCTGAACAAGTTGGTGGCACTTTAAAATTTTATTCCTTACATACATAATCCATAGAGTTTTAAAAGCAATAAAGTCGTTTAAGTGCTTATGTGTCAGTGAAGTTAGTTGTATAAGGATTTTTATTAATTTTTTTGGTATCTCTACCAGACTTATTTTATAGTTATCTCTAATCCGCTAGATGGCAGTTTTGTAAATCTATTCTTGAATTTTAAACCATTTATGAGTACAAAATGCTACAAAAAGTTTTAAAATAACAACGCCTATTTTAATATAATAAATAATACAATATTATCTAACATAATTCTTAATTTTACAAGTATTCTCACTCGGATTATCCTTTAAGTTGACTTTAATGAACACTCAGGTGCAAATTATTAGGTAAGTGAAAGGAAAGGTGATTGTAAAAACTAGGTTTACTGCATAGTCAATTCGGATGTAAATAATTTGCAAGTGAGTGAATTTTATCCGCAAATGATCCTAATAAAATTCTCCCAAACTTATGCGATGTGGTATGACTGTTCGTCGTCGAGACGAGTGATTATAATAGTAGGCTTAATTCTGAGACAGTAGATATAATACCTACATCACTACATCACTCTATTGATGTCTGAAGACCTAACCGTGTATTGGGTACCTACGTGTGACACGTTATAACAGCTTGCGTAGTCTAGTTGGTAAGGACGTTGGGGTACCGACCCAAAGGCGCGAGTTCAAGCCTCGCCGCAAGTGAAAATTTTTGAATGCTATTTTTCCTTGTAAATAAATTTTCTAAAAACAAAATAGCCTTGAGCTACATACAAAAATTAATAGAAATTTACGTTATAACACTTTAATTTCATGAGTATTTCACATACTTAACCTACATAGATACCCAAAAATAATATACATGACAAACTCACAGACCTCCATTTTAGCCGTACCTACCGTACATACTACAAAAAATTGAGAATTCAAGTAGATTAAGCTGCGTTTCTTTTCAACAGTCTCACAATCATGTGATTATTTAATACTTATAGCTACTGAACCTGAATTAAGTCTCAGACGCACTTTCAAAAGCAGGGTTGTTTAAAATTGCTTCAATTTACTAGATTGTTTAGCATTTGGGAAAGATTCCAGATTTATAATAACTAACTTAGAAACATACGTTTTTCGGTCTCTTTTCACGTGAGACGGCTCAAATTCGGTTCGGATACAGTGCGTTACCGCCCTGGCAGTTTTTATGCACCATCTTTCGTATAGGGAGACATGTTTTTATAGCGTATGACCACTATCTCACCTGATGGTGAGTGTTGATGCGGTCTAAGATGAAGCACGCTGATCTAGAAGATACCTGTTAACTCGCAATTGCCTCGCAAAGAGGAGATCATTGGCCTAGCTGTACCTGCCGATCTTAAACGGGTTAAGCAACGCTTGGGGCGGTCATTACTTGGAAGGGTGACCGATAATTTGTGTGGCAAACAATCATTTTTTCGAGCTCCTCCGTGCTTCAGAAGGCACGTTAAGCAGTCAGTCCTGGTTGTTATCTCTGATAGCAGTCGTTAGGTCAAGGTAGAGGCCTTAGGGCGATCTGAAAACTCTAACACTAGGTGAGCCACACCACTATACGAAAAAGAAGATTCGCAATTTTTAGACCCCCAAACTGTACTCACAAGAAAACGCATGAACTTACAACATATTGCATGGTGCATAAAATCTCGAACATTTTTATAACGAGGGCGTCGTCGTCGCGTGCCGCTGATGCTAACGTTTGTTTGTTTGCAAAATGGTTCTCTACAGGTCGTACTTCTCAACCGATCTTGATGAAAGTTGGTATGCAGGTATTGTAGAGAAGATTTTTTGATTGGTGGGGTATTTCTCCCACAAAGGAGCATAATGGATAACTCCGCGACATAAGAACCGATATTTATGAGTCTTTTTAATTTAAAAGATAGTAGTTTCCAATTGATTTCATAAATTCAGATCTGAAAAGTCTCTTTAATTAAAGTGATGAAGAGAAATGCTCACCCAATTGGAGTAAATTGCTCTCTTCTTGACCTCTACCAATATAGTAAGTCCTTTAACCACAAAGTACAGACTAATGGCGCACCCGGAGCCGCCTTGTCGTTTAAATACTTAAGTCGTACTTAGCAATTAAGTGCTTGCGAGGTCTTTTGTTCGCAGAACTATTAGTCTGTTAGTTCGCTATGTAATTAATCTATTTAATTATGCAACACGACCCACCCTTCTTTCATACTGACTGCACCAGGTTACTATGAAAGAAGGGTGGGTCGATTTACTGTGGAACGTTACTGTAATATAATTATGTATTTATTTGCTTAGTTTTTGAGTGAGAGAGTAATAAACGTAGATGTGTATGCACACACATAATAATATGACAACATTCGCATAGTAATTGACGTCCCTGGAACCAGAATGATCCATGTGACATTTATACCAAAAATGAGTCTTTTATGGCATAGAAAAATCATAATTCTTTCATGCCACACTGATCTAGGTGCACTTCAGAGCTTTCTTCATTGGAGGAAGAAAACCCTGATTAATTATATAGGTATATAGGTTATTTGATATTACCATAGATAGGTTCCTAGAAAATGCAATCAGGAAGCACTAGCTAGATGATTAATTTTAATACTTATTGCCGGCTTGTGTTGTATATGTGTGGCCTGTGTTATGTGATGATTAAGATAGAAGTCAAACAATACCAAACGCATTTCCTCATATTTTCAGAAACTACTGTTACTGTTGTGGCCTATTTACTGTTGTGACCTAGATCATTCTGGTTCCAATATCGTCAATTATAATATTAGTAGAAAGTTGGATTATATCTGGAATCTTTTCTATGCATGTTGAGACTCAATATATCATAGACTATCATGTCTAAATACTTTATAAACCTCGGCCGCATTGTAGGAAGAATTCCGTAGGTACATTATAGGATCTCTCTACATCTTGATCTTTAGTGCGAAGGTGACAATACGATATTTACAGTGACAGAGATAAAGATACAGACGTTGATGTTGGAATTCTTTCTGCAAAGCGACATAGGATTGCTAGGTATATAAGATATTGATGTATTGAATTTTAACTCTAACTTCGATTCTAGCTTAGAACCGTAGTGCGTAAATTAAAATTGCCAATCTTCACTGTCAATAATGACAATCTGCCATTTTTTTACATACCTATAGATTTTAATATTATTATGTGTAATAAATGTATGCGTAAAAAACTAAGCTATTTTATTTTTCACCCAATACATACCTTTTGGAGAGACGAGGATATAGGCACCCATCATTACAACGAGGGAATTGTAAAGGCTACTATCCGAAACAATTTAGGTGAAGTCCTCGAGTTTTTGCGCTTTTCCGTTGGTATTGGTTTAGTTATTTATTAGTGGATTTCGCTAATTTGTTTTTGAAACAGGTCAAGGATACATTAAGTAAGACTAATAATAACTAAACCAAATCTATACTTGGGAAAAAATAGTTTTCTTACCTCTTTCTATGCTATAAAGATAAAAAGTCGCTTGGCTATATTTATTTACCTATGTCACAAAATAGATTCGTAAGACGCCATATAAAGGAAATGATCCCTGCTCTTTACTACTGAACAACTGCTACTGAAGAGTGTTAGAATGTGAATGGAAAAAGCAGACCAAATCTACTTATACCAATATTATAAAGAGGAAATATTTGTTTGTTTGTACCAACAAATAGGCCCCTAACTACTGCTAACTAACTATATTTGTCTTTGTTTTACAGTCTGTCTATGTCTACTGAGTCCTAAATAACTGAACATTTGCTAATCGTAGTCTCAGGGTTACTAATAAAGCTAGTGCAACAAATACCAAATAAAAATAAATTTTAATACTAAAATCACAACACAATACTGGTTGAATTTTAAGATATTTTATTTCCTTATTTTTAACCTTATACCTAGCTTTAACTGGAGTGTAAATTTTGTTTCTGTTTAGGGTTTTATTTAGATTCATTTTACAATGTTTTCAGTTTTGTTTTCACTTATTGTAATAACATTTATGTATGATTTACAAAAACATAATTGAATGTTTAAATTATTATTTCTTATGTGGCAGTTTCTTGTAGGCTTTTGATGATTTTTTCAAAATTTGAGATGGTAGAATATTATCAGTATAAAGTATGATTAGAAATCACTGATTTCAAACCAGGAGAATAGCTGGTATTTTAAAACATGGTAAAAATACAAATCATGACTTGGCAATTAGATAAGTTACCACTGATTATGAAAATTGATATTTGCTGGCCTGGATGGACTATAAATCAGTAAAACTATATGATACTACACTAATTCGAGGGAGGGGAGGAGGGAGTTGGAGGGGGAAAACAAAACCCCTTTCCAACCCCCACAAATGCATTTGTTTAAAAAAAAAAGGACCTCAAGAAGGTTAAACCGATTTATAACCTTTCCGCACCTCTTGATGACGTTTCTTTGACAAAAATAAACTTGTTTCTGTCTGTTTCTGTTCTGTTTTTATTAAATATTTTCATTATCTCCCTCCCACAAGTTTTTGTTTTACAAATTCGTGGAGTAGAAAGTAAAGTGCATCCCAAGTTACATAACGAAATGAATCGCACATTAGAAATTAGAGACATTTTTCAGTTTTAATTGCGTGTTGTGTATTACTTTTAGCATTGTTTCAACACTTAACATTCTGAGACCTTTACATGTCCCTACTTCAGGATCCTGAATGGAAAAATTGAGCATTGAAACAATGCTAAAAGTAATAAACACCACACAATTATAATCAAAAAATGTATTTAATTTCTAACCTATCTCGCGAAAACAGAAGAAAAATCTATGAATCGTTCATAATCAATAACTACAACTAACTACCTCTATAATGGACGACCAAGCCGCGTCATCTCACCCTTGACCTCTTCAAACAAGTCCTTGTAATCGTCATGTTCCTTCACAAGCACCATTATACAGCCCCTCTGTGTACCCATGGCTGTTCCGATGTCTCTTCGGCTTGGTGTGTAGCAGTAAGGTATGTCTTTCTCCTCACAGACGGCGGGTAAATGACACATTATCTCGATTGGAGATATATCGCCAGCAAATACTACGATCCTGGAAAGAAATAAAGTAAATGTTAGGTTTATATTCTTCGGCACTCACTATTTTTAACCCCCGACGGAAAAAGCCCCTCTTTTTCCGTCGGGGGTTAAAAATAGTGAGTCGAATAATAGAAATAGCGTCGTGTTATAAGTTTGACGTGTCTGTCTGTCTCTGTGTGTGTGTATCTGTCTGTGGCATCGTAGCTCACGAACGGATGAACCGATTTCAATGTAGTTTTTTTTGGTTGATAGGTGACTTTTGCGCGAGTGTGCTTAGCTATGTTTGATCAAAATCGGTTCAGCCGTTCATAATATATGTTGGTTAAAGCTCGGAAATAAAAGACAATTGTTTTCAAATATGCCCAAGTGGGGTATCAAATAAAAGAGCATGACTTTTGTGATATGAATATGCATGTTTAATCAAAATCGGCTTAGCCGTTCAAAGTATATGTAGGGACAAACTCGGAAATAAAAACCGAATGTTTTTAAATATACCCGAGTGGGGTATCAATGTGACAACAATATGCATGTTTAATCAAAATCGGCTTAGCCGTTCAAAGTATATGTAGGGTCAAATTCGGAAATAAAAACTGAATGTTTTCAAATATACCTACCCGAGTGGGGTATCAAAGGAAAGGACGTTACTTTTGTGACAACAATATGCAAGTTTAATCAAAATCACTCTTACAAAAAGGGTGAAATAAAAAAATTAAATTAAAAATTTAAAAAACCCCCGACTTAAAAAATCTTCCAAGTTAAAACAAAACTAAACTTTAAAAAGGCAAAAATAAAAAGCCGAAAACAAATTTCATGTCTTTGAGTAGGTATGTATGTGGTACCTTACATTCCCGAGTCGGGGGACGCGGGAACGTTAGATACTATAAGCACGGGTAGGTTACCATCAACTTCTGTGACACATAAGGTACCACATACATACCTACTCAAAGACATGAAATTTGTTTTCGGCTTTTTATTTTTGCCTTTTTAAAGTTTAGTTTTGTTTTAACTTGGAAGATTTGTTTTACGCCGTACTCCGGCGTATGAAGTCCGATTTCGATAATTCTTTTTTTATTTGGAAGCTGAGAGTCCCGAGTAAAATCTCGTTGAAGATCTTAGGAGAAAATTCGAAATGATGAGCAGAATAGCATCCCAGAATGTAGTAAATTACTCATTTTTGGGCTTCTATCAATAGAATCGGCTCCTAAGAACAGCTTGTGGAAAAATATTATTAATATTAAAATTATTCATTCGATCAAGTCATAATACGTGTTACTTCAAGCGAAAAGAAATCGCAACTGATAAAACTGAACGTGTGTAGGCACTATGGGCGTTAGATTTCTCGCATGCAATTTATCTGTGCGATAATCGTACAGAGAAATCTAAACGTGTGTAGCGTACTTAAAGAAACCACGCCGCGTAGTTATCTTCGACATAACCTCAAAACATCTCCTTGTTTCCCAACTTACCCTTTCTCTCCCAATCGAAGTTGCTTTTGAACAATTTTTAGACCATTCCTGATGTAGTTCTTATGTCCAGTCGATTTCTTTATCAATTTATAGACCTTTTTGCAAAGTTTTTTCGATGCCATCGGCTTGGCGATAACGCTGCAGTTTTCCACTTTGTCATCGTATCCTTGTGATTCTGTCTTGATGCTGACGTCGCCTTTGTCTTCTTGAAGGGGTTCTTTTTTTATTTTGCCCATTTTAGTGAAATTTAACACAAGAAGCACGTGGGAAAACACAACACAAATTCAAACAACGTGAAATACGATGAAACGTGAACTTGACAGTTCAGAAAATAACCACAAACACAAGAACAACAATGTTTTTTTTTTCAATCGACGCGAACGTTTATTGATTATTTATTTAGTGTTTATACTATAGTTAGAGTCGCATTGTGTATGGGGTAAAATATTTAAGTATAATTTGGTGGTCTATGGTGTCACTAGATTGGTTTTTGAACGAAATTGATATATTACTGTCATGGCCGCCAGTCATTGTAAACTTATCTATGGTAATTCACTGTGTGTGACGTGCGAGAAAGATTTGCTTATTGCTTTTTATCACTATTTTTACTAATTTGCAAATAAAAATTAATTACTGGAGGTATTGAAATAGCTACTCGAAGCTTACAATATCATAAAGATAATGTCATTTAACTGACGAGATTTCTAGGCTTTATAATTCCTAGAAATAGTGAAGTGGTTGATTGTGATTTCTGATAATGGCAAATAATCGAATACCTTCTGGGCCTAACACGCCTGGGAGCCAACAGGCTTCAGTACAGCAAGGTGTAAAGATATTCATTCAGCGGGACTATTCTGAGGGCACGGCCGTGAAATTCCAGACGAGATTTCCTCCTGAATTAGAGAATCGAGTAAGTACTTGACTGATGAAAACGAATTGTTTATCTTACGTCAACAAGATTGGGTAGATATCGTGAAATTGCGCCAGTATTGAGTAAATTAGACTCGATCTAAGTAATACTATTCAGTGACGTTATAGCTCCAAATTAATTGGTAGGTATGTAGATTCAGAAAGCTGCAGTAACATTGATGACTGTGCTTTGTAGGCACAAAGTATGTTTTATCACAGTTTACCTAGTAGTTGAGCGCCTTTAGTGCTGTTAGCATAACAAGTTTATAGGCACACCTATTTAGCTAATATTGTAAGGGTGTGTCATGTAATTATTTAAAGTTAAATTAATGAGGCTTATGCACAGTAATTGGGCAGCAGTATGTCTGCAGTACAGTAAGTATCCACCATAGTTCTATTCAATTTATCAGATAGCATTCAGATTAAGTAGAATTACTGTAAGTTAATAAAGCCCATGTACAGCCACCTAGTCTTGAGAAAGATAAATTATGGGTCTTTATATACAAATTGTTCTTGTCATCCAAGTGATGCTACCGGTTGCATCCCTCTCGGGAGCCGGGGTCCACTAAACCCCAAATTGTTTTTTTTTTATTTTGGCGCAGTAGGTAAGTATTTATTGTTGACCATACCTACTGCAAATAGATTTGTGAATATTTTTACGGCCGGCTACCTGACACCAACCCTCCTAGGGACCAAGCAGTTTATCCACCACTGCGCAGGGAGAACTTTAGGTTTGCTGGTCTCCCTCAGATCCCATAGTTGCCCTTTATAAAACCCATAAGAAGAGATGGGATAACCCCATTCTATAAATTGACCCTAAATTGTTACATTTACTTTATTTCTTCCAATGGCAGTTTACCTTTTTATTAGAAATATCACTTTTTTAATACACATATATTACCTTAAGAAATATTAAACAAATTACAGATAGACAGACAAACATTTGAATATACAATGGAGAGGTTAAATGAACACTTCGAAATGGCTGAAACGGCTGATTGTAGCACATACTGCGAGGGCTGTCTAGCTTGTTTGACGGCATACTTCATTTATATATGCACCGAGACACATTATGAAAAGGTAAGCGAGTCTTAACAGTCTTACATTATGTTCTGTTCTACTGCAAACCATGCTGTGCTGCAGCATTGCAGCTTTGAATGCAAAGACTTGAGCTAACAGATAGGTCCTAGACCTAAGAAGCAAAATAGCATAACAATCTAAATAGGTATAGGTATTTATTACAGTGTGACCTAAAGTATAGCTGTTGATCGAAATGTTTAGATAAAATGAAAAATTGTTGCCCAGGAATGCAATTTTTTTTTATTGTTTTATTGTATTAATGAAAGCAATATATATTTATAACTAAACAGTATACCAAAACTATTAATAATGTATATCATAATTATTAATAAATCCGAGGGGCCTCTGGTTTGTAACTGAAGGCATAATAGGTTTCGAACACTTTAACATTACAGCTTGTGCTTGAATATATGCATTTTGTTTGCGATTCCTGAAGTCTGCATATCTTCGTAAATTGCTCTGCCTTCCTTTATGCTCGTAATGTGTTAGTAAGTAGTATTAGTAATGTAATAGTTAGAACTTGATAGGTACTTAAGAATGTGGCGACTGTTACCATTTCCATACAAACTTAATACTAAAATAAATTATTAAGGGTCCCCAACACAAGGTTTTCCAAATGAAATAAAACGGAGAAACATTTTTCAATGAAAAAATGTTTCTCCATTTTATTTCATTTCGAATGAATATTTTGGAAAACCTTGTGATGGGGACCCTTTAAAAGTAAATTCTTAATCCTAATAATATCGATATTAAGGTAGAAAACTAAATTTTTCATAATTTATTTAGGTATTCAGTTTGTATGGAAATGGTAAGAGTCTCCACGTCCTTAATTGTGAAATGATGTTACTAAAATTTTTATAATCGTTTTTTTTGCACATTATAACCTGATGGGTGAGCCTTTGACCTGAAGGTAAGTCTAAGATGTAGTATGGTCTTCTAGAAAAAAAGAAAGAGGGCAGTGAAACAAGATCCAACTCATCTGCCTTAGGGTCAATTCACACGTACCACAACCACACCACAGCCACAACCACACCACAACGACGCCACGTGGTTGGGCGTATATTTTGTATTGAAAATGAATATTACAATTCACACGTACCACATTTTGCCGTTGTTTATCGACCACCTGTGTAATACGACCACATAGCAACCACATCGCGACGGCAACGCCACCACCGGCGGCGGCACCGCGGCCACATCGCCACGACATGACAGGATCAATTCACACGTACCACAACCACACCACATCGACATTTTGTCAACTGCAAAAAGCCGCTGCGACACAGCTTGACCACATTTTGTCGCTGCGACGTGGTGTGGTTGTGGTACGTGTGAATTGACCCTTAGTGGCTGCACCGGTTTACGTATCGGAATAAGGACGAGTCTGATTAGCGTTACGACTAGCCAGTCGGTGGTAACAAACCACGGTCGAAGTCTTCGGCCCAGAAACTCTTGATTGCCCATTACAGCAAGCAGGATAACACAGCTATATTATTTCCTTCAATCATTTCTTTTTTATCTCATTTTAGTGCTTTGTTCTGTAGATGTAAAAATGAAAGGAATACAAAAACAAGAAATGTCTTTGTTTTGCATGCAGTTTCTTCATATTATAGAAACCTTACAGTATCACTAGCCAATTGTAATTGTAATTAGTAAGCAATAATTAGTGCTGTTAAATCATCTGGGGGTTTTCTTTTTATAACCAGTTATATAATTTAACACTCTAATATTTTGTGTAACCCTATTCTATGTCCATCTGAAATTTGTTGTGCATTGGCGAATGGCAACGTAATTTAACACTTATCTTGAATGTATTAGTCCTACTATCCTACTAATATAAAGCTGAAAGTTTGGAAGTATGCGTGTAAGTGTGTGTGTTTGTTACTCCATCACTTAAAAACCGCTGAACCGATTACCATGAAACTCGGTATGTAGATAGCTGGAGACCTGGAATAACCCATAGGCTACATTTATCCCGATACGCCTGCGGGGTCGGAACATAATGCGGAATAGTAAAATGTATTCATGTTTTGTTTCATGCATTGCGAATTAGTTGAGATACTGTGAACTAGCCTGCGATTTTATTTGCTTTGTTTAGTTTTTGTTTGTTGATTTATTTATTTTAACTTGTGTGAGTCACATGATCATAGAAAAAAATACATATAAGTTTCTTGTGTATTCTCTCCATTGGAGGTCGCGTTCCGAACAGAGAAAATTGATAGATGTAAGACGATTCAAAACGATCATAAATAAAAATTCCACGACGTTACTCACAGCGCAATCTAGCCCCAAACTAAGCACTAGACTCGTACTGTGGGTACTAGACAACGGATATACTACATATTATACTTTTTTGTTACTGTAAATACATGCATTATATTTTGTTAAATCTATTAAAAAATATGTAAAATCCTCACTGTAGGTACCTACCTACTTTTGAATTTCGAATGTTTTGATTTCTAATAAGTATTTTTATGAATGCGAAAGTATAAGATTGTCATTCCACCAGCCACCAGAAAAGCGCGGGGATGCATAGCTATGGGTGTGTTTGTTTGGAACCAATATTACAAAAAATACACTTAAATAATACCATCATTTGCGAATAATTGTGGGATTCCATGACAAGTAACAAATTCCAGGCAATTATAAAAACTGTCTGCATTTTCTGTATCTATTTATGACCCTTGGTTTATTGCTTTAGTCATGGAATACCACATTTGCTACATACTTGTTTTCCATAAATGCGAATGAAAGTGCCTGTAGAGGCAATAATCACGTTACGAAACTTACTTCTAGAGTCCTATAATTGCCTGTCTTACTATAATATGGTACCGTTTCATAACTATGGATTTCCTAATAAATTAACAATAAACCACTATAATTATTGTGGTCGATGCGCCTGCGCACTTCTTATCGCTATCGGTCATATCAATAGAAAAAGATGCCCTATTCTTTTCCAAAAAAAAAAACAGTACAAATAAATATTTACTTTACTCTACTTGACCCTGCAACGACGAAACATTTATAAAAACCAATTTGGTGCTGTCGTTCGCAAGTTATGCGCCTACATACCTACGTTTCGGCGACTTATTTATATTTATGTAAAGATAATTAAACTAATCCACATGTCAACTTTCCAGCATCTAAGAAAAGTGTCGAAATTCATAGCAACACAAAACGAAAGGATATACAACCCTCGCGGCGTCCACATCACCGATCCGATACTGCGAGGTCTCCGGGTCATAGAAATCACGATCATTGACGTACCGAACATCCAGAGCCCAACAGGAAACACCACCATCAATAGACACACATGACCACCACACGAAAACAGGGAGTTCTTCATGTAACATACGCGTTATTGGTTTTAAATTGTGTTTTGGGATGTTTGGTGCATCGTTACAGTGACAATTTAATTTGGAAATTTTACAATGGACTATGAGTTGTATTTATGAACCGTCATATATAATCCATTCGTTTCTGAAAGGGTGCGCGGTCTCGCTCTCACACATAAACAACGAGCGAGAGCAAGTGTGTAGGAGGACTTGAACTTTCGTATAATTCCCGGCAAACATCTAGAATGGTGGATGGGCAAAGTTTCATAGAAGTCGCATGTAAATTGTACTGCGCGAACTTTCCCTTTCCTAGTCACAATTTTCTAACTTGTTTGCCGGCCACTGTATACGAATATAACTTCAGTGGTTCATAAATACGCCATATTCTTTTGCTGGTTTCTCTTTCCTTTATACTTTACTAATTGGCACTCTGTGAGTATTATTACGGGTTATATTAGGCATATAACCTTACAATCAATAACCCCTTACTGATTGACAGATGACTAAGTTATCTTATGTAAGTAAAAGACTAACGGTACATAGTTTATGCAGCTGTTAATCATCGTTTATAAGTAAGTGGGCAAGTTGATAAAAAGGTTATTTATATAACTTTTACTTACGCCTTGTCTAAAAATACTCATAGAGTTTAGTTTGATATGTCTATCTTTGTGCAAATTATTCAGTAATCAAAAAATATTTAAGAATAAATTTAATGAAAAAAGGTTTGTGTAAAAAAAGCTCAAATTAAACTGGGATAATAATATTTTTACAGGTCTTCGTCTATTAAAATTATTATAGAGAAATTTGAATAAACTGTTTTTAATACTAGTTAGTCGCAGCCAACAGCACCAGCTTAATTATACAAAACACACTATATTTTTTTAAAATTCTAGACTAGGATCTACGTTTTGGTTCTTTGTATTTGTATTTTTCTTCAGAAAGATGTGTTAAATCTTAGTCCACAATTAATAAAAGTACCTATAGTAAAAAAAAATCGATAACGATATAAAAGATACATAATTTTTTGGTAAATTTTAGAAAGAAAGAAAATATGTTAAGCTAAAATATGACAAGCTCACAGCAACTCGATAGGTTGAAACAGAAACAAAACAAAAAACAATTTCCGAATACATTTAACAAGTTAGCTGGGGCTGTTAATTAAATAGCTGATTAGGTTTCTTGGCTGCGACACATATACAGTAAATAGTTTGTTGCACCCGTATTAGGCTTTAAATATACGACGACACTGACACTTTACCTACAACACAAATAAAAAGAAAGTCGTGCATGTGTGCTGTAAGTGTGGTCTAAAGTGTAAATGTCATCATTTATTTTGAGCTTTATCCATCTAGTCACTAGAAAAGGGTTCCACTTTACAATCCTACGCCATGGATTTCTATGAAAAAAGCTGTGGGATGATGAGGGCTATCCAATAATGTGAGTTTTATGTCTAATTTTTGGGGGTTTTTCGGTTCTGAGTACCTAATTAAAATATTGAATAAAACAACCCAAAAGGCTTTTCTGTGACAGAAACGACATCGGGGTGCTAGATGCGAGAAAGTTAGGTTTGATTATTTTTTATTACTAGTCATGTCATGTCATGTTATTATTAGTCATATCATAGTCATGACTATAGGTCGGATAATCGGATGCATATTTACCTAAAGTTGAGATGTTCGCAGTTATGGAATGCACTTTTGTTCAGGAAAAATCCCGGGATTCCGGAATCGACAAAATTTTGTGTTTTGATTATAGAATCAAATCGGGTCGGGTGTATATAATATACTTACGTTCAGGTATTGGCTAATATGGAATGCACTTTTGTATCGGAAAAATCCCGGGATTCCGGAATCTACAAAATTTTGTGTTTTGATGATAGAATCAAATCGGGTCGGGTGTATATTTACTTAAGTTCAGGTGTTGGCTAAAATGGAATGCACTTTTGTATCGAAAAAATCCCGGAATTCTGGAATCGACAAAATTTTGTGATTTGATTATAGAATCAAATCGGGTCGGGTGTATATTTACTTACATTCAGGTGTTGGCTAATATGAAATGAATTTTTGTATCGATTGTAAAAATCTCGCAATTCCGATCAAATGCTTTTTAACTATGGAATCGGATGCCAGCTAATTTTGTAAAGCAGGTTGCGAAACTAGCATAGCAAAGGTCACGTGAGTCATTTTCTTTCTTCTCTCCACATAGCAACAAACAACTCGGCGTCTTGAGTCTGATATGCATTTCGTAATGAGTACGAGTGAGACGCCAAATTATATACCTGCTTGTGTAATCCCTGTAATTCCTGGATTTATATTTTAAAAAGTATGTTTTAAGAAGTCGCTTCCATAATTTCCTAGCCAAAAATTAACTTTAGATAAATATGCATCCAATTAGTTTGGCATTTCCGAATTTTTTAGAATCCCGGAATTTGAATTTAGAGAATATGTGTTAAGAAGCTGCTTCCATAATTTCCTAGCCAAAAATTAACTTTAGGTAAATATGCATCGATTAGTTCGACATTCCCGAATTTTTTTGGAATCCCGGAATTGGTATTAAAAAATATGTTTTAAGAAGCCGCTTCCATAATTTCCCAGCCAAAAATTAACTTCGATTAGTTCGACATTCCCGAACTTTTTTGGAATCCCGGAATTTGTTTAAAAAAAATATGTTTTAAGAAGCCGCTTCCATAATTTCTCAGCCAGAAATTCACTTTAGGTAAATATGCTTCCGATTATCCGACCTATAGTCATGACAGATATATATAGGTTTTATGGCATAAACATATTTGCTCTAATGTCTTTATCCAGGGAGGAAAACGTCGACTACGTTTGTATGGAGAAAGAGAATGGAGACTGTCCTCTTAAATTACCCAAAAAAATATGCTTCCGCGGGGCTAGAACGGTATAAGGGGTCTTGTACAACCTCCCCTCCTCCCTCTCTCCCCCATAATAGTGGCGTAGTAGTATAAAGTTTTACCCTAGATAGATAGTTATCCGCTAGATAGATAGTACGAGAGCTGATAGTCATGTCATGAAGTTTTATACCACAATAAACTGCCAAGTACACTTTGTTTTACAATTTTAATATTTTTAATAAAAACTAGGATTATAAATCACTTTGTTCTGTAAAGCACCAAGATTCTAAGACACATTTTTAACCATATCTTAAACATAGTTTTTATAAAGTTGAAATGTAGCTTTGTGTACCTAATGATGTATGAATATTCTTCTTTTTTTCTAGATTCTACCTTTGAAGGTTAGCTTTATTATTTATTGAGTCGATTGTTTTTGAGACCCTCGCACGTTACTGGTACTGTTACGACAGTACTATTTTATTAAGCAAACTATAAATGTGAAAAAATTAATTGAAATTATGCGGGCTGACAACCGTGTAATTTCCTTGGTTGGTAGTAAAATGTAAACGCGGCATTGTTATTGAGAATTATTGAACATGTATCTCTAAATTTAATACTGACTGATTAAATTATAATCAAAATTTTAAAAAATAATTTCACATTTATTTTTTTGACCGAGAACCGCCCGGTCAACTGGTATAGTTTGCATAATCTGCGAGGGTTCTCTGTAGAAATAGTATTTCAAATACGAGAAATTTAATAAAAAAAAACAAGTGACTCAAAAAATGTACTTAACGACTGATTTATTTAATGCAAAGAACTCCCTATGCCAAAATGTTCTTCCAACGAGGATAAATGTATGATTGTTGTATCTAATTAGTGTATTGAGGCTACCTCACGATGATTACTAGTTCCATTATGCTGCGATAGATGTCAGCACGATCGACGAACCTTTAAGAAAAACTGAATGATGTCCATGTGCAAAAATTACATTTTTTGCGATCTTGATATCGATAACGTCAAAATTAGATTTGACGGTGTGTCTAAAATCCCTTGACCCAACATATTTGATGCTTACCAGCGATATGACATCGGGCTTCGACCTATGTTTTTATCTCTGATGATTAGCGATTGTTGGTTACAGTCGTATTGATAGACGAACCTAATCAATTAATTTGGCTAAGTACCTAATGTTTCGTCCCACTCTTGTGAGTGATTGGTTTTCAACTTATTGCGATAACTTTTTATCAAATATACGCGTTACATAAGATAGGAAAATACAACTAATACTTCTTTTATAATGCCTAGTGGATTACCGTCACTGAACTCTATCTATACAAGTACGCTGTAATTGCTGTACCATACAAAATGACATTAGATCTTTGTGCCGAATTGATTTGCGCCATGTTGCGCTGTTTTCTATTGAATAGAAAACAGCGCAACATGGCGCAGATCAAATAGGCACAAAATACAGTGCGCGATGTCCTGTCCATATTATGGAGGTTAGTTATTTATTACCGTTAGTTGTCTTTTTCTATCTATTAAATCGCGCATATATGATAAAACAGTACCGCTATAATGAAAAGAGTTCTGCTTACTATACGCTCTCTATATTATGGTTATAATATTATACTCTATGTATGACATAGATGTTTTAGGCAAGTATTGACTTAGAGTCGTCTATAAATACAGCTGTTAGACTCCTGTGTGACTTGTGGCTTACAGCCGTATTTGACAAAGGAATGCAATGACATTATGTCAAAACAATGCATACTTAAGCCGAAGAAGTAAAACCATCTATATACTACAGGCTGTTGCGTTTTTATGCCGTCTAACGAGCAACAAATAACTAATTTAGGAAGTTAAATTAGATATGAGCATAGCCCATTTCGGCCACAACGGTGCTACCAGCCAGGAAGTGAAATATAATGATTAAACAAATGACTTAAATCAGTTTGTTAATTTGTAAAAGGAAGTCGTAAATTGTCGAAATTGGATCCATTAAAATATAAAAAGACTTCAAAAGAGGAATCTTTATTGTATTTTTATGCGATTACAAGCCACTCGCCTAAGGATTAAACGAATGTGTATTTATAATGCAGCCATCATTATAGTTAGACATTAATGTAAACCTTTCGGGAAAAACGAGCATATATACAATTTCTTTCGACTCCTATTACCAGTTCAAATTGTTAAAAATTTACTACCTCATTTTTATTAATAAAATCCTTTGACTTCCTTTTTATTATAGAAAACCTCCTACCTTCCTTGTTAGTAGAAACCATAGAATTATTACTTACCATCGTAGATACTCATTGGTAGAATCGTCTAGTATGTGGCAAAACACTGTACTACATTCTTTTATGCTTATGATTTATCTTATAAATATGACTATGAGAATGTCTTTATACATATTCTTAGTATATAGTAAATGAAATGTAAATACATGTTCGAAATCATGTTAGTGCGTGATGGTATGTGTGTGTGAATAGATAGGTAAAGAAACGACAGTTCTACCAACTGTCGTTACTGTATTTAAATACAATTCGAGTACTGACGTACCCAGGATGCACATATTATTATTAGATAACAATATTTGTTGAAACTGTTAGATAAGATATGATAAAGATAAGATGAAGTTTATTGTTTCATAAACTTACCTGTACATATAAAATCGCGTGTTTAGACTGACCGTCAACGCACAGTCTAAACTGCTAGTGAACTTTGTCTAATGTAAAATACCTTAATTCAAAAGTCAAGAATCTGAAGTATTTTGAGAGTGATTTTCAACATCATCAAAATGTGACAGAGACTTTACTAAGTTATTTCTTAGTTGCTTATTTACAGGCAAACTCACACATATAGTCACGTGCCAACGGTGAGTTCAAACGTATATAAGGTCCTTATTTAAAGGATATGTATGTTGTTTCTCTTGGAGTAATGTTCAGATGTTGTGATGATGTCAATAGATAATCTGTCGAAAGTACGAAATGTCTATTTAGGTAAGAAAAATACAAAGATTTTTCAAATGCGGGGAGTTACAAGTATTTCTACGATTTAAGCTATAATGCTTTCTAATATTTATCCGCACGGTTAAGAAATAAATGATAAAACCTTATTGACGAAACTCGAATAAGCAATTAAACGTAGCCTATTGGAGAATGGGGGAAGATACGAAGCATAGTTCCATTTCGCCTAGATAGATGTCACCACCGTCTTTAGAGTAAAAATCAATCTGTCATAAATCTTAATTTGACATTGTTTCTATGATTAATTTGATGGTTGACATTGTTTTAATTAAGAGTTAAATAGGGCTTAGCGTCATCTATGAAGCGATTGGGAACTATGCATTATAGAGAGAAAAAAATAAGAAATATAACACCATCGATGTTAGTAGATAGTAAATATATATTAATTTTAACATAGTTTGTTAATTATTCTTGATTTTACAGGGATTTGGGTTTTATTTAATTGATTTTTTTACGTTCAATAATATTAATTAAAGCCTATTGTCCATTCCCTCTGAGAGGATTCGAGGTTCTTGCCCTGGGATATAATTAACGATTTATCTCATTTTAAATCCATATTTTATTTTAAAACAACAGTCTTTCATTTTCCAAAGTAGATATTTGAAGGAAAACTAAAATAAAATTAATAGAAATATTTTTTTTAAATGTTATTCATGTAAGAATATCGAGTTATATGCAATAAGGTAAAATTCTAAAAAAAGTTGTAATAATTTATTAAAATAAAATAGTTGGTAATACTAATAATTAGTAAAAAAATATATGCAAAGACATGTATGTAACATGAAGATTCGGAAATAATCATTTGTAAATCCGCTTCGAACAAAGTCAACATAGGTACTGAAACTCAGCTCAAGATGCACAAGATTCGTTGCTAGTAAACACTTTAGTGGGAGGGAAGAATAGTTAAATAAATCACCAAAAAGTGGTAAATAAATAATAACAGATAAGTAAACCTGGCTAAATTCGCGATGCTTTTAAAACTAATAAAGTTTATGTACAAATTTGCAATAATAATGTAATGAGTTCCTTCTGAGTAACTGTAAAGTGACCTTTCGTTGAAATCGATCATAAAATACATAACAAAACAATAAAAAGTCGATGCATTTCATGTTCCTATGAACGCTTTACTCAGATTCGTTATGTTGGTAACTATTTTGCGATTTAGCTCGTTATTGTATATTGGGTTAAGCTTTACGCACGCCTTCCGAAAGTCTGGGGCTCCACAGAGGCTTTTTTACCGAGCTGTGGAGAAATGTCCCGGCAAGCGTGCCGGGCGTGGCGACTTGCAAAGGGAAGGAAATGGCACGGGTGGCGTGCCTTGGCTCCAGCCCACTAACTTCCAACAACCCTGTAACGTGTGAACAGGCACTATATAAGCCTAATTACCATGCCAAACTTGTTCATTAAAAAACATTAATTGTATATTTGTGGCGGAAAACCTTATTACCTCCGGGGCGGGGTGTTAAAATTTTAAAAGTAGGTAAGTCTTTGGCCCCATGTTATGGAAACTACTACTTATGTCTACATGCAATATTTTGAACGTCTACGTGTTTGTAATTAATTATCTAACTAGGTTTATGAAGAAGGAAATAACACTAGGTTAGTAAAACTATTTAAGGGCTGGCATTTATTTTTGTATCGCTTAATTTTATATAAACGTATTGGCTTTAGCTCGTAGTTGTAAATAATGATATTGGGTCTAATGACTTTTGAAAGACTATGTTCGACCAAACTAGAATATGTAACTGTTAAACTTACCTGTACTTAATATGTAATTAATAACAACTATCTGCATATATCGTATTTTTTTCAATTGAACAGCTCGAACATCTCTTGAACAAAAGACGATTTATGCGTAGAACTTCTTTTCGTTGCGAATAAGGAACGAAAATTAGTTTGGTCGAATCAAGTCTAAAAACAGAACGCCCAGATTACCTTTTCTCGTATTAAAATTATCCTTCAAGTTCAAATTTGACGTTTGTTAAATAACATCTGACATTTGTTGTTGAAGTTTTCTTAGTAGAATACCGTTGTCCATACATTTTTAAGCCATTATAGTTTCGATTGCAGTCCAGTTGTAAGTTGTAATTTCATTTTGACTGTTTTGTTTGCAATTGAAATGAGGTTTTGGATAATTATAATACAAATTTAACCCCTAGCTAAAAATAAAATGAGCTAGTAGCAAACCTCCGAAATCGTACGATTTCGATATCTTAAGAGGACAGTCTCCATTCTCTTTCTCCATACAAACGTAGTTTAAATTTTCCTTCCTGGAAAAAGACATTAGAGCAAATATGTTTATGCCATAAAACCTATATCTGTCATGACAATGCATCTGCCTTTTTATTTTTTTTATTTTCTAATTAAAATGATTTAAAAAAATGAAAAAAAAAGATAGATGCATAGTCATGCATGACAGATAAAAGTTTCATGGCATAAACATATTTGCTCTCATGTCTTTATCCAGGGAGGAAAATTGAAACTACGTTTGTATGGAGAAAGAGAATGGAGACTATCCTCTTAAAGATCACGAGTACTTTGAATTGCTACATTCAGAGATCCAGACGTTTTGCTACTAGGTCATTCAGCGTTCATGTCTATTTAGTCTGGATATTCTGATAGAGACTGTATTATATAACTTAAAGTTGATTCATGATTCGTTTCGCAAACGTGTGAAATGAAAAGAACTTGTTACTGTCGTTTTCATTCCCACTATATACGTCGTGTTTCTGTTCTTGTCTGTACAGCTTCGTCTTATAATGTAAAAACTGTATTTGTTTTAGGAGGTACTTACACAATAATGTTAATGATTTTTTAACCGACTTTCCCAAAACCGAAGAAGAAGGTTCTCAATTCGTCGGTAGGTAGGTATACATTACTTTCCTATGTTTTTGATATTTTTAAATTAATTTGAGGCGCAATTATATTCGTCATTAAGATATTAATTTTTCGTTCAAACTACTCTATTACTTTTCACATAAAAAATATTAAATAACATTTAACTTGGTAAGTATACCAAAGTGCCGAAAGCTTAATAAAAAATCTCATGTGTTTCGATTCGATATTTGGAGAGTCGGTGAAAAATAACAACTTTGAATTGACCCAAACCGTTGACATTCTGTTACTTAGTTTTTGTTTATCTACTTACTAGCAGCGTCCGGCGGTTTCACCCGCGTAAGTCCCGATCCCGTGGAATATAGGGATCAAAAGTAGCCTATAGCTTTCCTCAATAAATGGACTATCCAACACTGAAATAATTTTACAAATTGGACCAGTGGTTCCTGAGATTAGCGCGTTCAAACAAACAAACAAACTCTTCCGCTTTATAATAATAGAAGATAGATAATAGATACCATAGATATCTGTTTTGTGGCGTTAATCATTGGGATTGAAGCACATTTTAATATGAAATTGCTGATTTTTAGTGCGAAAACTAATGGACTGCGGTTTTCATTAAAAAAAACTGTCATATTTTTGGATGTGATAAGGATTTCTCGTGAAATAAGAAGGAAAAATGAAAATTGTTTGGATAATGTGTTTCCTTTATTTTATTCCATACAAAACGGCAATTTCATAATTTAATTCTTACCTAATAAAATAGTAGGTAATCTTTATGATCTATTTTTCGTAGTTATTCTAAGGACCAATTTTTCAAATGTCTAGATAAAGATATCTGGCCATAAAGTGTAACACCACCGAATAAGAACGTCACAATCTTACAAAACACGTCTAACTTTAGAAGTCTTTTAAATTTGGTAGTGTTTCATTTTATTTCACAGATATTTCTTATCTGAGGTTTGCAAAATTAACCTTATATAAAGAAAAAGCGATGTTTTAGATGTTTTAAAAAGATAAATAATCAATTCTCATAACCTGAAGTCAAAGGTTATGTGAATTGATTATTTATCCGTTTTTAACGTAGACGGCCAATTATATTACTTATTTATTTTTTTATCTTAATGACACTGTTTCCGTTGTACTAATAACTTCCATCGTCGGAACTTTTATCTACTATCGATTGTATTTATATTGTAAAATTTGAAGAATTAAGTATGAAAAGGTATCTTTATTCGTTGTTTTACGTCTACTAGCATACCAAATAAATTTCAAAGAACTTTAGAAGTGTCTTTCACAGGAACTAAAATGCTTTGAGAGTTCCTATCAGATAGAAACCGAAATAGACATTTCAAGTAGAATTGATTTTAAGAATTTCTGTGAAAGAAACTTCCGAAATGATGCAATAATAAGAAACAGAGATGTCCTATTATGTTTTAGTAATATTCAGTATCATAGGGTATGTATAAAAATTTATAAATATTGTATTGTGAAAAGGCACAGAAATTTTAATTGATATTAGATAGTTAACATATTTTTTTTAATCTTCTTTTAATAATTTTTATGTTAGATTTTAAGATATTATTATGTAGATCATTGTAAAATTTATTATGACGTATTAAATATTTGCAATTATAATCGCTTGTAGTTCTAACTTAACTGAAACTTAAATAAGTAAAATTAGATACCCTGAAATATTTCTGAATATTTCTCAGTGAATAGTCACAGTAATTATCTATACTCTATTT
Organism: Idaea biselata; assembly: GCA_958496205.1. NCBI lineage: Eukaryota > Metazoa > Arthropoda > Insecta > Lepidoptera > Geometridae > Idaea > Idaea biselata. The sequence continues at coordinate 4,970,295 of OY292394.1, forward strand.
CAGAATCTTAGATCAAAAATGTAAATAAAGAACTGTCAAATATTGAAGGAAAACGTAAATAAGGAGCAGTCGTCACTTTCATTTAAATTTATGAGTTTTATTTTCAAATTACATTTATGATCTAAGATTCTGAAATATAGTATAGATAAAACGTGATATATTATGGTACAAAATTGATCTAAAAGATAAGTTACGCGAATGAGAGATCCTCAGAGCGTCCGCGTCGTTGATTCAAAGAGCATTGAAATTTAAAAACAATTTTATCAATCAATCGGGGACGGAAATAGACGTAAAGGGGTTATTCTAGATGTCTATGGAAACGACTTTTGGACTATTTTTTCTGACAATTTGCAGTATAAAGTTCCACTTAGTTAAATTGTAGTTACAATGTAGTTACTTGGATTAAAACTGTTTAACTAACGAAAATTCCCAACTCTAACTAACTGAGCCACACACACACATATACGAAAACAAGAAGACTACTTTGATTGAAAATAACTAAAATGTAACTATTTGGATTAAAAATGTCCAACTAGTTACATTAATGTATCCACAATGTTACTAGGTGGAACAGAAGAAACTTAAAACGTTTGACTGGTTGTTCAAAAAAATAATGAAAAAATTTAAAACCTACTTTAAAAAAGTACAAGACACAATCAGAAGTCGGGCAGCCAAACTATAATCTTTTTTTTCACAAGTGGGAGAGCGGCCCGGGGGAGAGCGGCCCGGTGTGTGGGGGTCCCCCCGGCCAAGATGGTGTGCGGCCAGGGTATACCCACTAAACCCCTCGGTGTCCTTCGCGCCGCAGTTGCCAGGGGGAGGGGGGGCAAACTACAATCTGGACCAACCCAGTAAAACTAGCCGACTTCAGATTATATAACAGATAAGTCGGTGGCACTGTATGTAGGTAAGGATATTTTTTTTTATTTCATCCTTTTTAGTGTAGTATGTATTTTTGACTGCCACTAAAAATCACTAAACTAGTACCCGTAACTTTAATCATCAAGGACTTTTCTGATGAGAAGGTGGATTTAGGTGGATTTAGGAAAAAAAATATTTTCAAAATCAGACTTCATATGCCGGAGAACGGCGCGGACATATCCACAAACAAACAATATACGGGTCGAATTAAAAACCTCCTTTTTTTGAAGTCGGTTAAAAAAAGTTTGTGTTTCCAAAACTTGTTCACCTAGCTAGATATTATGTCCTCTTTTGGCTTATATTACCTTCCCGAAACATCTACTATATAAAAATAAGTCGGGTTTTCCTTCCTGACGCTATAACTCCAGAACGCACGAACCGATTTCCACGGTTTTGCATTCGTTGGAAAGGTCTCGGGCTCCGTGAGGTTTATAGCAAAGAAAATTCAGGAAAAATTTAATTATCTATAATTTATAAGGCAAAACAACGTTTGCCGGGTCAGCTAGTCTACTATATAAAAATAAGTCGGGTTTTCCTTCCTGACGCTATAACTCCAGAACGCACGAACCGATTTCCACGGTTTTGCATTCGTTGGAAAGGTCTCGGGCTCCGTGAGGTTTATAGCAAAGAAAATTCAGGAAAAATTTAATTATCTATAATTTATAAGGCAAAACAACGTTTGCCGGGTCAGCTAGTACTGTATATAATTATCTTATGTAGGTTAGTACACTGCCTGGCTATGTGGCAATGACGTTCTAAGCTATAATAAAAAAGAATATGAAATGGCTATATTAAATACTAGCTGCGCCACGCGGTTTCACCCGCATAAGTCCATCTCGCGGGAATATCGGGATAAAGTAGGGAATGTGTTATTCCAGGTCTCCAGCTATCTACATACCAAGTTTCATGGTTATCGGTTCAACGGTTTTTACGTGAGTAACAAACACACACACATACATACATACTCACAAGCTTTTAGCTTTATAAAATAAGTAGGATTTTGTTCCATCAGTAAACAAAGCGCGAACTGCAAACTAATAAATTTAAAAAGCCAAAAATAACATGTTTTCTGACTATAAAATAGTTTTGTGGTGACTGGTGACCACACGTTCGATTCGAACGAACTGAGTTTTAATGGTAAAACTTGGTAACTACACTGATAGGGGAAATGGGATTCGTTGGAAAATAGTTCTGAGTAGGTACGGTAACCATCCCTTTGGGATCGAGTTAGATTTTTCTTTTATTAGGAAGTTTGCACTGATCGCTATGTCAGATAATTAGAGTCTAATTAGATATTTGCTCAGAATCGTTAAATTAGGTCTATAAAATGATCACTTAGATTACCTTTATCTATAAGTAGCTTGCTTTGTCCTGACTGATGGATCAACGCGAAGACTAATAGTAGGAGAGCTGAAACTTGGAGAGTGTGTTCACTATATGATCTAGGCATCTGATTTTTCAAACTTTCCCGGAATTGCGACTTACGTAGACGAAACAGCGGGACACAGCTAGTGTAAAATAAATGTCGTTGTGTACGTTAAATTTCGATTTTCTTCATGACAATCCGTCATTTGGCGAATCAAACTAAATGCGAAAACTGAAATCTTCTATTCGAAATGGCTGTGTTAAGCTAAAATAGTTCCTTAGCAGCAACAGCTGAGAGAGGAACACCGTAGTAGGTACCCTTCGTAGCGCGAGTTATGCAAACAACAACGTTTGTGTAAACATGAAGCTTGTCTATAGAAAGATTAAACTCCGCATTACGTCCGCTAGGGGCGGTACTCAAATTCTTGTCAATTTTGGCGTTAATAAATCCTACTAATATTATAAACGCGAAATAATAAATAAATATTGCACAACGCTACCTGTGACGCTACACACAGCGCAATCTAGCCCCAAACTAAGCACGGGTACTAGATAACGGATAACGTATCCTATTATATGTAGGTTATGGTTACATCGAGACGATTCGCTTTGAATGGGAACGTGTCCTTGGCAAGGCGATGTTTCTCTTTTGACCGTTCCCAAAAACAAATATGCAATTACCACTAATTACTAAACCAATCCCAAAGAAAAAACCACATAATTCGAGGACTGTGCTCTTAATACAAACGTGATAATCACGTTCGCTATATGTAAATAACCCTTCTTTGCGTCGCGCAGTCGGGTAAAAATAGCACTCTCTAGTGCTAATTTTTAGGGTTCCGTAGTTTATCTCTATGTAAGCTCTAGAGCAAGAATCTGACAGAGGAATCGCATCATGGAAAAAAACGTTTTTATAGGTAACTCTGAAGGGTCTTATATTTCAATTTGAGACGAGACCATCCACGCTATTATTTTATATTTAGACTTTATATTATCAATTGTTAATAAATGTTTCTATTACAATGAGCAATTATGTTTTACGATTCTTTCAATTTCGATCCGAGGGTCTTATTAGACTCGTAAAACATAACAGTTTATGGGGACTAATTACATGAGTTTATTACTTCGGTAGGTTGCGAATATATCGGTAGCTAGGCTTACATTATTAACCTAGCTAGGAGTACAAGCTACAATAAAAACCTAACCCCCTTACGGCTAAGTATATAAGTAACGTTTGTCACTGTCTCTTGACTTTGAAACTTCAAGTCACAGTAAAAGACAAACGTTACATAAAGTTAGTCATCGTTATAAGTAAGGGGGTAAATGTATAGTCACATACACTGACCTCAATGGTACAAGTCGCTGGATAGGTGATAGCGCACTGAATTTTGTGCCGATTTGATTAGCGCCATGTTGCGCTGTTGTCGCGCATTTTCTATTGAAAGTGATGGTGACCGTACGGAATTACGGAATTATTAGTTTCACAGACGGTCACCATCACTTTCAGTAGAAAATGCGCGACAACAGCGAAATATAGCGCTAATCAAATGGGCACAAAGATCTAATGTCATTTTGTATGTTATACCAATTCCAGCGTACTTGTATAGTTTTCATTTAAGTGCTAGGCTTACATTAATAACCTAGCTAGTAGTACAAGCTACAATAAAAACCAAACCCCCTTACTTATAAACGATGACTAACTTTATGTAACATTTGTCACTGTATCTTGACTTTGAAACTCCTAAGTCACAGTAAAAGACAAATATTACATAAAGTTAGGCATCGTTTATAAGTAAGGGGGTAAATGTATAGTCACATACCTATAAGTACTTATATTAAATAGCAGTCACTCAAGTGCCTCCGGACCACTGAAATGAAACTACAAGTACGCTGGAATTGCTATACAATACAAAATAAGGCCGTATACAGAAAGAAAGCTGGAAACTTATAAGCGCTGACAAGCGCTTACCAGCGCTTGTCAGCGCTGGTGACCCGCGCAGGAAAATGTATGAACCCGCGCCGATAAGCACTGATCGGTGCCGACAAGCTTCAACACGCGCTGGTCAGCGCTGGGCTGCTGACGTCATAACATCGTCCGATGAGTCCGACATTCTGCCTCAACCTGCTTTCTTTGTGTAGAACGGACCAGCGCCGACAAGCGCTTGTCAGCGCTTATAAGTTTCCAGCTTTCTTTCTGTATACGGCCTTACATTAGATCTTTGTGCCGATTTGATTTGCGTCATGTTGCAGTGTGCTTTTGTCGCGCGTTTTCTATTGGAAGTGATGGTGACCGTCCATGGAACTAATAGTTCCGGAGACGGTCTACATCACTTTGGAACTAATAGTTTCGAAGACGGTCACCATCACTTTCAATAGAAAACGCGCGACAACAGCGCATCATGGCGCAGATCAAATAGGCACAAAATTCAGTGCGCTATTTCCTATCCAGTTGTAATGGAGGTCAGTGCTCCGGACCCAAGTTGTTGACTAAACATGAGCAATTGAGGTGGTCAATCAAATGGAATAACAGTAACGTACATCTGTGGAGATCCAACACAGCGTATGATGTGGTATGTCAACTGCTCCAGTGCTCATAGTGCTCTTACACCACGGGACACAATATCTACTGCCCGCATGCATGGAGGCCAATAATAATTCTGCCTCTATTGCGATAGTGAACTTCTGAGCGGAAAGACTGACACGAATTGGTACGTACCTACCTACTCGAAAAGCAGTAACCTAATAATTTTGTAAGCTCATCGAGGTAAGGTATAACTGCAAAGATTTAAGATAGATAAATTTTCGCTAGGTATCTACATTTATATTCTCGGTGGCATGCATCCCTCCCCCATGTCTCCCAGATCCCTCAGTCGCCTTTTACGACACCCACCCACAGTATTTCTTTACAGAAGTCCTAAGCTAAGTAAAATTGTGTTTGTCAACAAAATTTTGCAGGAGTTTTTCCTTAGAGTTATCGTGTTGTACACCTAACTCTACATTGTGATGTTGACTGAACACCAAAACACTAAAGCCTTATTAATAAACGTGGAGTAAGGTCTGAGTAGTGAGAACATATATTTTGTCTTTTTTCCGTGACATGAATCAAAGTTGATAGACACTAGGTAATAGACAAAAACAAAAAGTGGCAGAATTACTTCGACCTTACACCACGTTTATTAATAAGGCTTTAGTGTTTTAGTGTTCAGTCAACATCATAATGTAGACGTATGATTTCTATAGCCTAAAATTTCTTTTAAGTATATCGTACTTTTGGTCAGACTTGGCCAATTTTCAAATCCGCCCTTTGAGCATTGCTAATCTCGTGACTCCACCCTAATTCCACTGCCTACGCTACACCGAAAGGTGGTCGGCAGCGCGTGCGCCAGTGAAAGTTACTAGGTGCTTACCTTCTTACGCCACCCGACTAGAGCCAACTACGAGTACCAGCGACAGCAAGGCGGAGTTGAAAAACGGTGACTTGCCCATAAAGAGCTATCGGGTCCACGAGGTCGTTTTTTCCCCTAGCACCAAGTCTCAAAATCACCTAGTCATTTTCATTACTTACTTCATTTTCTTTTTAGACTGCTGCTGAAGGAATAGGCAAAATCACACGTTTTGGACTTACCCCCTTACTTATAAACGTTGACTAAGTTTAGGTAACGTTTGTCACTGTCTGTTAACTTTGAAACTTAGACAAACGTTACGTTACCTAGTTATCGTTTATAAGTAAGGGGGTTAGTCATCAATTCGATCGTCTTAAACTCGAGAATGCCCGCGACTTGACACCTTCTGATTTTAATTACTTACCTATTTTTTGTCGTCAACTGGTTTTAATAAAAAATATACAGCCATTTAAATTAAACATATTATTAAATACCACAAAATTGGTAACCTTAACTTAAGTTAGAAGCAACAGCGTCACCGTTCTTCTTAAGAAGCTGGGTACTATTTCATTTCCATACAAACATAATACCAAAATATAATTATGAAAAATTTAGTTTTCTACCCTAATATCGGTATTATTCGGATTAAGATTTTATTTTACAGGGCCCTCAAGGTTTTCCAAAATATTCATTCTAAATGAAATAAAACGGAGATACATTTCGTTCAGTTTTACAGCGTACATTTTTATAATTAATATTATTAAAAATGCCTTCTACTAAAAAATCACCGTCTGCTACTGCTCCTTTAGATATGCAGCACGAACATGTCTTTTAAAAGCCCAAAAGGAAGGACACAATTTTCGCAGCAGCGCGCGGCTTTAGATCGTTGCAGATTTTAGCCGCTTAGGCTTAAAACAACCGCGAGATCATGGCTAGACACTTTTAACCTATTTACATTCTGCGAACGATGATACAAGGCATTGCCATGTTTACAGCGTTAATTACAAGCTTAGGTACATCTTATTTGTTTTGTATTACAAACAATTAAGTATATTGAAACGATTTTCTAAGAGGAGTTTAACAAAAGAAGATTGAGAAGATGCAAAGAAACTAGTTATTTATCCTAGGCTAACAAGTTTCTTTACAGAAGTGATAGAGGTCTTCGAGATCTTCATTTCAGATCATCAATTCGAAATCGACAGCTGTCATTTGAAATAAAGATCTCCATGAGCTCTACAATTTCTCCAAGGAAACTAGTTGGCTAGGATCAATAATTTCCGAGATATTAGCATTTCAAATTTGACGGCTGTCATCCAAAATGAAGATTCTATCACTTCTGCATAGAAATTAGTAACTTAAGATAAATAGTTTCCGAGAAAAATAATTTTAAGTTTGACAGCCGTCGTCCGAAATGAAAACAGTAGACTAGGGTTGACCCTTGGCTACTGTTTTGAAGGATCGATCCTTACCGAGATTTATGCAATTTAATTTTGACATCTAAAGGTGCATTTAGATCAAACGAAAGAATTCTCATTCTAGCCGCACTACGTCATATTCTTTTAATGTAAACGGACGTAGAGCATTCTTTCGTTGTTCTGTCTATGTTTATTTCACTAAACATTCACGATAGAATGCTCGTATTCTAGCTCTAGCTTTGTGTTCGTTTGGTCTAAATGCACCTTCACATTGTCCCATTTTCAAATTGCGATCGTCTTGTTTTTCATTTATTTTATTTTGATTATTTTTGGTCGTCTTTTGTTATCTTCTCGATTTTCTTGTGTTTTTGTTTCGATTTTCATTTGTTTCTGTTTCGATCGTCTATTTACTGTTTCGACCGTCTTTTTAAAAATACGTACCGAATGTGTCTGGAAAGTCGTGTGAAACTGCTTCTGTCATGAAATGGTGTTTGGTAAAGCCACAGTTTACCTAGTACTTTACTTTACTTGACAAGGTCGCAATTTCACGCTAGGTATTATGTATTCTGTCTGTGGTAGTGTGGCGCAGGACAGTTATTGCATTCTATGATCGGGGTAAATTGGTGTGTGTATGTGTGAGTACTTTGAGTAAATAACAATTCAATTTTACCTACCGCATCGAATCTGAGTTCTGAGCGTGAATCGGTTCCTCCAATTTTGCTTATTCGTGCTTGCCTCCGAATATCAGAATATCCATCATACCTGCTTGTTCTCAATACAAATGTATTCGATTGTTTCCTCCCAGGGTAAATAAGACACTAGAGCAAATATGTTTATGCCATAAAACCTATATCTGCCATGCCTCTACGTTATGTTTTTTTAAATTATATTTTCCTTTTGTTTTCACGATGTTGGATTAAAATAAACGTCATTTTTCGATTTAACTACTTTTAGATTTTTTTCAATGATCAACGGTTCGAGACCTTTATAGGTTTTTTTTTAGGATTGATTTAATCCTGAAGAAAAAATCAAACCAAAAAACTAGTTTTTTTTTCTTCTAATTAGTATAGAAACATAATTGAACAAATTAAACAAGTAAAGGCAGTTCAAAGTAGTTCAATATGAACGTTTTTTGGAGTAGGATAGTGGAATAGCCCTCTTGACGATTCATAGTATCTACCTATATCATTATCTACATAGGTACTAGGTAGGTACTTACCTAAGTTTATGTATGTAGATAATTATTACCTATCCCTTAGAAAAAAAAAGAACAAGTTTGGTTTTCTTGCAATAAGAAAAAAATCTTATTGCAACGAGATCTATGAAAGAGGAAAAAAAACTATTTCTTGCTTAGAACCACAACTTCCTTGCCGTCGTGAATAATCGCAACTTCTCAGGAAAGGTTCCGTTCGATAAAACCATAAAACACGAAATAATTAATCATTCACTTAAAGCTTTGAGAATAAAGCGCGAAAGCTAAGTAATTGTTTCGTAAATGAAACATCCTTTTTCCTAAGAAAAAATACGTACCAGTATCGAAAGGTCAAAGATTAAGTAGCTCAATTAGACTGTTACTGTTGGGTTGTAAGTTTGGTATACCGTAGACCGTTAACTAGTAGGTACTGAAACGTAGATAGATCCTCCTCCTTTTGAAAGTCATTAAAACATTTACCCCCTTACTTACAAACCAATCATAACTCTTTACGCATTTAATAGCAATTGGTTAAGGCAAAATCTTACGTACAACGTTTATCACTACGTAAACTTATCGTAAAGTAGCTGTCAAATTGAACTTGAGGGTCAGGTTGTTTAAAATCCTCGTAAATTTACGTTACAAAATGGCGGATGTTGAACAGCTGATTTATGTCATTTGTCATAAAAGTAAGAAATTTGACATTGACAATGACAACAACCTTTATTTTGACAGATGAATGACAGAAATATATCAAAAATTGACAAAAGAATAAACGATTTCGTTCAAAAATCATCCGAAACTGCAGTCTTGCCAGATTAAAATATGAAAACGTTCGTATAGTAAGCAAGGTGTTAAGTAGCGTTTGTAGGTAAGTAAAGTTTTTTTGATGCAGTGAATAAGAATTATTAACGACGTAGCTAACAAGCGGCTTTATGTCATTAACGAGATTTTTGTTAGTAAGACCGTTAGTTCTGACCAATTTAGGTTAAGGAAAAGTTTTTAAAATTGGTTTATTGTGTATTCGTATGATTTAATGCGTACTTACTCACATTTTTGTTTTGTACCTATCGACTTATCTATCACTGAAAAAACAAACACACAAACACCTTTCTTTTACTGAAATTTTCCTCATTTGGGTAATTTTAAGTTACGTCGTCAAATAGTATTTTGGGCAACACTAAGAAGGGAAATGGGAACACTTAAGAAGATTTAAACAAAATAAAAAACCTTAAAACGACCGATGTCAGTAATTTTGGTGTCAATGCAGAACAAAAAAATGTAGTTAAGGCTCTACAGATTACAAAAGTCGAAACAAGGTAAGGTATAAAATTTCATAGTTAAAAAAACCATTTATATCTTCAAGTGAATAATAAATCTTTAAGTGACCCAGAAATTCAATTCTAAACCAAGATAAAAATTACAGAAAAAAGCAAACAAAAATCAGCCCTGAGCGACCTTCGCCCAGCATTTGATTCAATATTTACATAAAACTTTACCAAATAAAGTGGTTCAATCTCGAGTTCCCTATCAATTCATCAAATAGAGCGTTATCGCATCTGCCTTATCTAATCTATGCCAAGTTCGGGGCAAGCAGACGCGTGCCGTAGCTAGCGAGCGCTAGCGAGGGCGCGCGGGAAGGGGTGTTGGCCGGGCCGGCTCACCTCAAGCCTTCAGTCTGCGCTGAACTACCGCGCCGCGCACACGTCTCCCAAGTGTTACATAAACAACAAAACGTGTGTCGCCGAAATACCATATCTTAAATTAAATCGCTCGCAGAAACCCGATCTGCGCTTGTGTTTTGTTTTTCATCGGTCAACGTCACAGCCCCACCTGGTTTTGGGGGTGCGTCAATAATCCCACTTAACGAATTCTGTTGATGGCAAAACAGAAAATTTCAGTCGAGGTAAAGTCTATTTGTCATAATAATCCGATACTTTATTACTTAGAGCTTATTTTTGTTGCTTTTAGTCTTAGTTAGTTGGCTATTGATTGTTACATTTTGCTTTTGTTTAAAATGTCAACGATCGCTGAAAGTAAGTAACGTACCCAAACCTATTTAAAAATGTCGTGAAACTTAGAATTAGCATAATCTAATTTACATTGTACGAAACCTTATGAACGGACTCAATTTCTTGGGTCCTTCGAGCGAATCAATTGAGACCTTATAGTTACAAACTTCACAGTTGATACAGAGGATACCCAAGTACCTACCTAGTGGTTACACAATCACTATAATATGACGTTCAAAACATTGAATCATTGGATATCCTGAGTCCTGCCTGTGGTCAGTATAGTGTGAAATACCGCTAGAACAATACTTGTAAATGTATGACAAAACCAATAGATTGCTGTTTCTTTTTCATGAGTAGATGCTTTTTTATGTGGTAGACTACCTAAGTTTAATTAAGTCTGAACTTTTTGTCACGTGATTTAATGTGATAAACAAAATTAAACGCGGATTTTTCCAAAAAAATTGCTCTTTGGAAGCATTTTTATAAACTGTCTTATTTATATAGTCCTTCGAGCCACAAAATTAGAAAAGAAAAGTCTTCAAAATCAACTAAGAAACGTTTCACCTAATACTACGAGTCTGGTAGAGTTTTTTTTATGTCAAAAAATTCATTGTTACATGATAGATCATACAATAAGTAAAACAGACAGACATGACGAAATCTATAAGGGTTCCGTTTTTTTGCCATTTGGCTACGGAACCCTAAAAATATTGATTTTCAAGAGTTATTCTAAACATCATCGTATTTAGTTGCTGGAAGGATCATTAAACAAATTTTATCCTTGCTTAATGGTCCTTCGAGCAAAACACTGTTTGTTTTTAAGAATAAAGGCAAGAAAAATAAAAATTAAGACATCGTAGCTTTTTAGATACCAGACTCTTTTTGTATGGTACTTACAATTAATTTACTTATCTGTTTCACTGTGTGAATTTCTTTAGTAAACACTTGGCCTAAGAAATACTGTTTGAGAAACAAATATGTGTCTACGTACGTACCTTTTCAATAGGTTTAACAATTCACCTACTAAGCGTATAAAGTTTTGCAATTTTTACACGAATTTTGTAAATTAATACAAATAAATTTACAATGAACGAATTTGTTACCTTCGTAAAGTTAGATTATTAATAAAAGAAATACCTAAGTAAAATAGCGATTGAGTTTAATTTCATATCAGCATCGCGAAAACTGAAGAGAAATATAAAAGAGATACTGGTAAAATAAAGGGTTTCTACCTACTTAAAAAAATATCTTTATTGTCCGTTTCAAAGTTGTTACCTAGTAATGTTCAGTTTTTTGCCTCCATGGTTATTTATTCTGAATGTAATAAATTATCTACGAGTACCTGCTTTGCCATGAAACTAGATGGAACAAAATAAAATGAGTAAGGTACCTAGGTATTGGCTTCCTATGTTGGTTAGGCTGTTGCTTTACCTATTTGAGAAACCCATATCTATTTAGCTTGGCATTAGAAAATTAAACTTGCCATGTTTATTTAATCTTCTTCTTATTTTCGTATAGTGGTGTGGCTCACCTAGTGTTAGAGTTTTCAGATCGCCCTAAGGCCTCTAACTTGACCTAACGACTGCTATCAGAGATAACAACCGGGACCAACTGCTTAACGTACCTTTCGAAGCACACACGACCGTTTAAGATCGGCAGGTGCAGCTGGGCCAAAGAGCTCCTCAGTTTATTTAATACATTTTGTCTATTGAAACAAAATGTACCTATTAGTTTTATTTCATTGAAAAGCTATTAACCTTGAGCATGCGTAAAAGTAGGATTTTAAAAATGAAGTTAGTTTGTGAAAATAGCGAATCATTCAATTCTAACATATTTTATTTCACATCAATTGGCATCTGTCATATCTATTTAAAGGTTATCGGTTTGTTTATTAAACTGCTCTAAAGTTGCTCTTGTGCATTTGAGAAAAATATTTTTCACACCATTCACACTATTAAAGCAGGTAATCTTTCCGGGCACAGGTCATAGCTGAATTGAAACTAAATTATATCTAGTGGAGACTAAGGCCGGCTTGCATAACGATTCGTAACATACGTAACGTTTCGACGGGGCGACGATGGGGGGGGGGGGGGGGGGGATAGCACGGGATTTTTGTATGTAGAAATTGATTGACACGTCCCGTCCGGAGAACGTTACGTATGCAGAGACCTTTAGTCTGTTAATCATGTTGTATACTAATCTTGGTCTTCACTACCCCTAATTAAACCATGTTTTGTAAGTTCAATATTTCTAAATTGAAAAGGTGTTTTTCATAACACACAATATTTTTATACAAGCCTTCTGATGATATCCTGCACGATGGGGTGGATGAGAAAGTTTAAATTGATGGAGATACCTTCCCTTAAATTTTTTGTTTTAATAATTTTACTCCGTAGTTAATACGAGTATTGATGAAAAGCTACACCGTCAAGCGTCTAAGTTTTCGTATGAAAACATAAAACCGGGTTGACTAAAATAATGGACAAGTAGACTCACGGCTTACCGAGTTTTTTAACCATTCATGTTGAGCACGATGTTTTCCTTCACCGTAAGAGTGATGTTAATAGCGCATATTATTATTTCATAAAGAAAAAGACATTGGAACCATGCGTTTGCCGGGATTCGAAACCATGACCTTCGTAATGAAAGTTGGGGTATCTACCACTAGACTAGCACATCGCTCATAAATCAGTTAGGAAAATCCGCGAACACACACACGTTGAAACTGCCGGCCTAATCTACTTCAGTTACTTCCAGAGCATCATTTATTATGGTTTCTTGCTGTAGGGGTGGGCTACCTGTTTAGAAACCATTTTTATATTGCAAAAGAGAGCGGTGTGAGCTATCTACAAAATTGGAGCAGCGAATCACTTGCTGAAAAGTTTAAAGGGATATAGGTACAATACATTTTAACGGTTTACATTCGCAACATGTAATATGTATGTATGTTAATGTAAATTTACAAAGAATGTGTATTATGGTATATTTCACAATTACAGTGATGTTTTTCCGCTGACAAGGACGATCCGACTGTGCCCAAAACTACCTCGGCTCAGTACCAGTATTCTTTATTATTTATTACAAACTACTAGTCAGGGATCCGTAGTACATTTTTGCAAAGTGATTATTATCAAGCTAGTTTTCCGTGAGTAGCTTCATTTTGATGAGACGCCCAACAATTTCCTATACGAAACTCTCGATTGTGGTAGATAACAGAGGTAGGATCTGTACTACTACTTTTGAGCGTAGGACCGGGACAACGTACCACGGAATTTGTTAATATGACTGTTAAATTATATAAATAGCGACGTTTCAAAATGATCCTGTATTTCTACAGATTTACTCCATGAAAATAAAACAAATGATTATGACTACAACTTTGATCTATTTCCTAACTAAAGTAGTCTTATCCAGGCTGAGTCAAGGCTGATTGAGTTTTTACAATGCCATGTTTGTCAGTTAGTAAGAGACAGATCTTGCAAGTTAAATTTAACTAATATACCTACTTAATAGTAACTAATATCCTCTGAACTTAGTACATTGTGCAAAACGTGCCAATAAGGTAAGTTAAAATTATGCTTGTTTTTCAAGTTTGTAAAAACCTCATTTGAAACTTTCAGCACACAACACATTCCTTAGGTTTTTGCAAACTCATAATATGAATAAATATTGCAGTCGCCGTTTTTATTGATGATCATAATATCTCAACAGAATGCAATAAATTGCTTATGTTTAGAAACTAAAGACTACATTAGTAAGGACAGCATGCTGGACAGGTATTAATGGAGCACCAGGAGCCACTATCTCAAAACAAAACTCCTTTTGACTTCGACTTGACTTACTTGGAATTCCGGAAATTGCTTACTGTCGGTTGTTTACCAGTAAACCTATACCACATGGTAAACACTCAAACAGGCTAAATAGGACAGTCTATTTATCTATTTAAAATAGGACAGTCTATTTAGCCTGCGTTTGACTCTGATGCCGACGCATCAGCTTCTGAGCCAAAATACTTCCGATACGACTAACCAAGAGAGATCAGCTCTATATATTTGCAATCAAAATTAAAAAATACTAGGTAAGACATGAAAAAGTGAGACTTATGGCAATGCAATTAATTATATTGAACTAGCATCAGTGAATCAAGATTTCTCTGGCTTACCTTAATACCGCAGCTCATAGTAGGGAGAAATTAATAACGGCCGCGTGCTGGCGCATTGGTTCAATTTGTACCTGATTCGATCTTAAGGGCTTAGGATAATAATTATGGTACTTAGGAGTAGGTACACTTAAGAACGCGGCGACTGTTCCATTTCCATACAAACTTAATACCAAAATAAATTATGAAAAATGTAGTTTTCTACCTTAATATCGATATTATTCGGATTAAGATTTTACTTTTATGGGGACCCCACCACAAGGTTTTCCAAAATATTCATTCGAAATGAAATAAAACGGAGAATATTTTTTTTTTATTTTTACAGCGTAAATTACTTTTTATTGGGAATAATATAAAATAAATGAGATGTAAACTAGTAATTTACGCTGGAAAAATATGTTTCTTCGTTTTATTTCATTTCGAATTAATATTTTGGAAAACCTTGTGGTGGGGACCCTATAAAAGTAAAATCTTAATCCGAATAATATCGATATTAGGTAGAAAACTAAATTTTTCATCATTTATTTTGGTATTAAGTTTGTATGGAAATGGTAACAGTCGCCACGTTCTTAAGTTGATGATGATAGTACTACGCGGAACCTGATAATTCACCGGTTTCACTGGATTTTTAGTAGGTACCTAGTGAAAATAAACTAAAATTCTAAAATTTTGATCTAGGCGGGAACCCTAATAAAAATAACGAGTGTGGAACATCTAAATTTTATCAAACAAGCCTGTCCATAACACGCATGTCAATCATGTATAATGTTTTTTTTTATCTTATCTACCTCTTAAAGTAAAGCTAGCGGAGTTTATCAATAACATTCGACAAACTACAGATTTTAATCGGGCGATAGAATAACTGTCGTATATGTAGATGCCGCTCATTGGGATTATTATGTATGCCACTTCCTTTTTTTATTCATCAACAATGTGGTTTACAATCGGACGATAGATACGACTATACGAATATGTTTTCAATCAACCTTTAGTTCTGAAATAACACTCGATATTGTTGTTGAGGTAAAAATTCCATTTGTTTTAATGTTATTAAGTCTGTCAGGATTTGTGGGAAATGGTTCCTCCATCCGGGTTGAATCCTCTACTTAGATACGTTTTTATCAGGGTTTACTGTCATGTAGGTAATCATCTTCTAATATATAAAATTTCCATGTCACAGTGTTAGTTACCGTACTCCTCCAAAACGGCTTGACCGATTTTTTTGAAATTTTGTATACGTATTCAGTAGATCTGAGAATCGGCTACTATCTATAATTTATAAGGCAAAACAACGTTTGCCGGGTCAGCTAGTAATAATATACTATCAGGACCATCTCCTGACCTCTTTTACCTATTAATAAGGGCCCATATAGCCCCAATTGCTTGACAGTGCTAGCGAATTTCAGATGTGTTAATACGAGGCATGCCTTTTAAGTTCTGTCGTTTGAAGAAAAAAAAACTATATAACCTTATAGTACCTTTTATTGTTTTTCAAAGTATTCACGACGAAGTTTAATACAATTTTCCATTCGCTCGAACCAGTTATTATAACATTTATTCCACTCCAAAGTGGGGGTGTTCAAAATGGCTGACTTGAAAGCGTCGACCGCTTCTTCACTGCACTGGAACCTTTGACCACGAACAGTTTTCTTAATTTTAGGAAATGTAAAGAAATCGTTAGGGCTTAGGTCAGGACTGTATGGAGGATGGTCAAGAATTTCTACGTTTTCCTGCTTCAAATACTCAATCGTTTGACGAGTCGAGCGGTGTGTGAGCTTGCGTTGTCATGGTGCAGGATGATGCGTCGCTTTGGGCTAGATTTCCGAAGTTCGGCGATGACTTGTGGTAAACAAACTGTGGTATACCACTCCGCATTAACCGTTCTACGATCTTCAAGTGCAATCGTCGCAACATGAGCGGTTTTCGCCACGAACGTAGCCACCATATTCTTTGAAGTGCTTCGAGAGCGAACAACTTTAGTCGGCTTTGGCTCGTTTTGGAAAACCCAGACTGTAGATTGTTGTTTGGAATCAGGATCGTAGGCATAGATCCAAGATTCGTCACCACTGATGATGTCGTAGACGTGATTTGACTCTCCTCGGTTGAACCTCTGAAGAGTTTTCTTACACCATCTGACGCGGGCCGCCCTATGATCGTCGGAAAGCAAATGCGGGATCCAACGGCAAACTAGTTTTCTCACACCAAGCGCCTCATGCAATATCTTTTGAATGGTTGTCCCTGAGATGCCTAATAACGCCTCTATCTCTCGATATGTCACATGACGATCTTCGACGATTAGTTGTCTCACAGCAACGATGTTATCTTCAGTGAAGGCGGATTTTGGACGTCCTTCACGAGATTTGTCACTTAGTGTGGTATGTCCACGCTCAAATTCCAAATACCAGCGTTCGATGGTCCGCAGACATGGGACTTCATCATGGAATAAAGATGTTAACTCTTCAAAACACTGAAGTCGCGTGAGGCCTCTTCGAAAGTTATAGAAAATTATTGCACGAACATTTTTCTTAGTAAGATTCATTTTCGTACGTGACCTGACAGATTCAAACCAACGCTGTGACTAAACAATTGCATTAATCCTTTTTTTTTTTTTTTTTTTTTTTTTTTTTTTAAGGTGGAGAAATGCAGCCTTATGCACCTTCACGCCACTCTCGGGGGAGAGCGGCGCGGTGTGTGGGGCTCCCTACTGGCCTAGGGATGGTAGGTGGCCAGTGGTTTACCCACTAAAACTCCACCGGTTCCTCGCACGCCTTGATGTCGGGGTCGAACGCGGGGACACGTTCGTACTCGTCCGCGTCCCGACGACGTGGGTCTGTTGTCAGACCCCCTCTCTCAGAGTTTATCCGCATGAGCGGCGCACTGAAACCACGTGCGCCTCGCTCGGGCCCTTACACGGCGACAAACCCCCCCGAGTCTGCCGCCTTTGGGCCCATTTATGGCGGCATGAGGTCGTCTACACGACCTCGGCGCCTTCCGCGTCCGGGTCTTCCCGAACGGCGGCGCCTTATGGGAAGGTCAGTCGTAACTTCTCGTTCCCGTTCCGCTTCCTCCTTGGCCGACATGACGGTCTCGGCGAAGCGCAGCGTGGCGTTCCAGGCCTCCCCATCGGCTACCATTAGCGACACGATCGTGGGGAGCGACAGATCGCTTCCCACCACCAATCGCAGCTCCTCCCGCTGTTCGCGCCACGCCACACACGCTTCAAGCGTATGAACAGCGGTATCCATGATGCTTGAGCAGTGATGGCATCTCTCATCGGGCTCTCTACGCGCTATGCGGCACAGATACTTTCCGAAGCAGCCATGCCCGGAAAGTATCTGCGTCAGTCTATACGTGAGAACCCCATGTTGTCGCTCTACCCATTCGTCCAGCACTGGACGTATTGCCGCAATTGTGGCATGACCAGCTGTGGGCCGATCCAGACGCTGCTCCCATCTTTCCATCGCTATTTGACGGAGCTCCAACCGGAATCCCTCCACCTCCTGTTGAGCCGGTCGTTCACCCCGCTCAAGTACCTCCTCGCGCCAACGAAACATTGCCGCTAGGGCCCGCGCATCCAAGTCCCATGGCAAGACCCCGGCCATAACGCACGCGGCTTCATAGGAGATAGTGCGGTACCCGCGTATTGCTCTCACGGCCATTAGCCTTTGTGACTGTCGAAGCACGGCACGATTTCGGTCCGTGAGAGTATCCGCCCACACCGGGCTCCCGTACATCGCCATCGACCGTACAACGCCAGCGTACAATCGCCGACACGACACTGACGGGCCTCCGACATTTGGCAGTAGACCGCAAAGGGCCAATGCAGCCGCGTTGAGCTTCGGGGCAATCGTTGCGAAGTGCGCCGTGAAGCTCCAAGTCGAATCGAGGACAAGACCTAGGTATCTCATCGACGACTTCACAGCCACTCGTACTCCACAGACATCGACGCAGAGTACCCCAGGAGGTGCTCGGCGAGGGCTGTGGAAGCTGATAGCCTCACACTTCTCCGGAGCAACCGCCAAGCCCAAAACACGGATTCGATCTACAACGTCCTCTACCCCAATCGACGCCAAAGCTGCCGCAGTATAGAATGTGCTCCCCCGGGCGGTTACCAGCGTATCATCTGCGTAACAGAAGACGCCCACGCCCGGGAGATTATGTCCCCGTAGGACCCAGTCGTACCCGATATTCCACAGGATAGGTCCGAGGACTGACCCCTGTGGAACACCACGCGACACTTCTCTACTGCACATTCCGTCTCGCCCCGGGTATACCACTCTACGAGTGTTTAGATAATTGCCGATAAGGCGGCAGAGGTAAGGCGGCACTCGGTGGAACCGAAGGGCCTCCGTTATTACGACCCAGGGAAGGGTGTTGAATGCATTGGCGATGTCTAGTGACACCGCCAATATGACCTCACCCTGGGCTACTGCCTCTTCCGCCATCGCTTTCACTCTCGTGATGGCCTGGATCGTTGAACGGCCCCTACGAAACCCGAACTGAGAGTCTGCCAGATCCGGACCGTCTCTCCCCAGGTGAGCGACAAGGCGTGCAGCTACGACTCGTTCGAGGAGCTTGCACGCTTCGTCCAGAAGCACAATAGGGCGGTACGCGGACGGTGACTCCATTGGGCGACCTCCTTTTTTCAGCAGTACCAGTTTCCCAATCTTCCAAAGGCATGGAAACTGGCCCCGTTCCATGCATGCGCTCAATAAGCGGAGAAACCGCGGTCCCAGGGGCTTCAGAGCTATAGCCCAAACTCGGCCCGGGATACCGTCCCAACCGGGAGCGGTATTTTTGGCCCGCATCTTGGTAATTGCCAACCTAAGCTCTACAGGTGTTACCTCAACTGATTCACTAGTCTCCTCCGATGTGTTATACTCTGGAGGTATCATTGCGGGAGGGACTATGTCGCTACCGTCTGGGAACAATGTCCCCACTACCCTGTCCACAAACTGGGGCTGAAGACTCTGAGTGAGAGGAGGAGCATACGGGCGCAGCTTGCCCCGGACCATACGATACGGTCGCCCCCACGGATCACCATTCAGAGTCTCCAGCATTTCCTGCCTGGCCCTGGTTTTAGCCTCGCCAATAGCTATTTTAAGCGCTAGCTTTGTAGCCCTATACGCCTCCTCCAAGGTGGCCGTCTGTTCGTCGAAGTCGTCTCCTCGGCGGCGTCTCCTATGGTGTCGAGTGTATTGACGCCTAGCCACCACGCAGGCTCTACGAAGCTGTGCGATGTCTGCATTCCACCAGTACACTCGACGCCTGGGAGGTTGGGGTCCGGAACGGGGCATTGATGCGTCGCATATGCGAGTCATCGTCCCCCGAAACCATGCTGTCTCGGAGTCGACATCTACCGGTCTATCAGGCGCAGTTGGCCACGCCTCTACTAGTGCTGCCTCCTCTACTAGCTGGGGGTCCAAGCGGCTGAGAGCCCATCGGGGGTTCTCGTTACGAGACAGGACATATGCCGAAGGTGTCGAGGTCTGAGCTGAGACGCTAAAACGAACGTAACGGTGATCGGATAGCGTCTCTACTCCCTCTAGAACCCTCCAATTCATGACGCGCGCAGCCAGGCACGGACTCGCGAATGCTAAGTCGACAATCGACTGCCCGTTATGCCTCACACACGTAGCTACTCTTCCGCGATTTAACAACAAAAGTCCTGTCTCCCGGGCCCAGTCCTCAAGGTCACGACCTTTCGGCAGTGTCCTGGGGGATCCCCACGCTGTCGATTTTGCGTTAAAATCTCCAAGGACTACCACAGGGTACGCGCGGAAGAGGTTCACCATGTTGTCTAACTGCCTGATATATGCCCGGAACTCCTCCCTATTGACATTAGGTGAAAAGTAGCAGCCCACAAACGCGACTTCGCCCATTACTGCAGCAACACATCCCCGACCCTTCACAGCATGTGCAAAGGGGGGAGAGCCAACTGCAGCCCTCGAGGTCATGGCTACTACCCCATCAAGATCCGCAACCCAGTCCTGGCGGTTTTGAACTGTGAGTGGCTCGCAAGCCACCACCACCGAGATCAACCATTGCGCAGCGCTCTGAATCAGAAGGTCCTGTGCCCTTAAGCAATGGTTGATATTCGCCTGCAATACGGAGATGGCCATTACTGATTGGCGATCGTTGGAGCACTCCAACCGGACTGAGTCCTATTACCGATCCTTTTATTTCCCGCCTTGCAAGCGGCGGAACCCACCGTATGTGAGGCAGGTTTTCCGGCTTTGGCACAAGGTCCACAGTGGGGTTCTGCAGAACAACTGGCTGCTTTGTGGCCTGGTTTGCTGCACCTAAAGCATAAGCCGCCGGCCGGTATTTCCTCACCGCAGCATTTGCCAACGTGGCCACGCCCAAGGCACTGATAGCAGAGCAATGGTCGGCGGTCCAGAACTTTTACCCTAGCCGCCACCCAGCCTACTAACAGCTTACCAGCCTCCATCAGTTTTTTGGCTACAATTACCGGGCATTGAGCCCAAACCGTGGCAAGGCCTGACCGATAATGCCGAATCTCACCGGTCTTAATGCTGTCGACCGTAGTTCCGCCAGCCTTAGCGATGGCAGCGGCAACCTGCAGGGCGGTGACGGAGTCGTCCAGACCAGAAACACGTATGTCCACGCATTTAGTAGGCCTGGTGACTGCTACATCCCCGCGGTACAGTTCCCTCAGCTTCTCAGCGAGGGCGTCTGCCTTTGCCATGCTGTCCTCGCCCATTTGGACTTCAAATATTTTTGACCCCGTAGCCGCCGTGCGGAATTTTATGCCGTCCGGAATTCCGAGGGCATTGAGGTCGATACTAGACTTAGCCAAGGCAATAATGTCAGCATAGTTGGCCCCGTTCGCTATTGCCTCAGGTGGCAGTGTGATAACCACAACCGCGGACCTAGGAACATGCAACTTGGGTTTACTCTGCGCAACTTTAAGGGCGGCTGGTTTCTGCGCCCCACCATTTCTATTTACAGTGAACCACTGCCTCTGCTGGATCTCCTGGGTCTGCAGGGAGGGTCCCGCTTCAGATAAAGTTTGAAGAGCCTCTCGCGCAGCTAGAGAGTTTTTCTTCCTTCTCTTCCTCCCTTTCTTGGGACCCTCTTGCACTGCAACCTGCTGTTGTGGAACCGATAAGGGCTGTTCAGCGGATTGCAACTGAGGTCTCCTACCCCGACCGTTGGCTACCTCTGAGTAGGTAGAGCTTTGGGATGCTGCAGCAGGTAGCAATACTCGAGGTTGTGCACTATTAACGACCGTCTGTCGGCTGTCAGCCGCGAGGGGTGGTCGCACTCGCTCCTCAGGAAGCAACCGAGTACTTATAGCCTCAAAGCGAGCATCCATGTATTTCGCCACTTGTTCAAATATGGACCTTGCCCACTCCTCCTTCTCAGAGACGGCCGGCGGTCTCAAGAGAGTGACTTCTGTGCGAACTGGCATCGTCTCGCGGGTTCCACGTATATCCACTTGAGGCAGCTCCTCCTCCATCTCGACTTCAACCTCGTCTGTAGTCCCACCATCGGGCCTCACGGCCCGCAGTTCGGTCAGGATTCGCAACTGTGTCCGCAGGTCGGCCATCTCTTGCTCCAATACCGACACCTTGTTACGAAGGAGCTTATTTTCTTTTTTAAGCTTCTTAACGTTGGTGGTGCCGGTTGATTCGTCGTCCGACTGCGAAGCAGTAGGTTCCGCCGAGCTGTTCTCAACTGCGTCAGAATCCTGTGTTTTTAGGAAGTCGGACTTGCAGGTCAACTTAAAACTTGGCCCTCTTGGCACCTTTTTTCCCCGACTCGACTTGGGAACTGCGCCTTTGTCCACTTCCTTGGCAGGTCGTTTTTGACCCGCCAACAACAGTGGTGACCCAGGTTGTTCACCGTCACTGTCCGCCTCTTTATCTGCGCACGTGGGCCGAATCCAGAGTGATCCTTCATGGTCCCACTCTAGGCTCTCGTCTCTATTTTGCCGTACAGTGAGGCTCCTTTCCGTACTCTTGCTCCTTACCGAGCTGCTCTCTACTTCATGTTTATTGATCCTGTTCGAGCTTCTGCCACGTCTTCCCCTCATGTTGCCCCGGTCTTTACTGAGACATTCCGCACTGGTACTTCTTCTAGCCGAACTTCGGAGGAAGTACACATTTTCAGAGCCTTCATTCGGCCTCACATTTCCAATTCCCCCCCCAGTATCCCCATCAATATTCACCCCGACTGCCCCCCTTGTCCCCTCACCATTCATCTCCTTTACCAGTCCCCCAGTATCCCCCACGGTTTCTACCGTATTCGCCCCCCCGTTCTCCTTCTCCACAACCACATCTTCCTCAACACCAAAGCGACTTGTTGCCCCCCCCAGAATACGTTGGGGGCTGCCCGCCGAAGCGGGGTGGGATTCCCCGACTGCGTTGCAATCGGGACCCACCTGGGTAGTAGTTTCACAGTTCGCTTGCATGTTACCCTGGTTTTTTGCTGATCTACAGCTTCGTGTGTGCCTATTCTGATATGTGTACAGTGTCAGTGTGTGTATGTAAATAAAGGTGCATGTGTGTCTGTACGTGTGTAAGTGGTGCGTCAAAGTCGATAGTAAAAGCCCATCGGCTAAAACGCACCGTGTGTCAAATTGTGTGTGAGTTGCTGAAAGTATGTGCGACCAAGCTGGTGAAGAAACACCAACAAGGATTTTGACGCATGTATGTGAGGTGTACCTACTATGTCGGATCATTAGCCGTTGCCAATCCCTGCGAGATTTCTCTACCCATTGATTGTCACCGTTTCCACCCACGCCACGAGGAGGCTATCCAACTGATGGGCAATTGCATTAATCCTAATGCTTTCAATTGTTTTGATATTCGAAATTCTAACAAATTTGAATTTTGAAAAGTTCTAATTTTAAAATTGGCGGCAAATATACAAACGACATAACTTAAAAGACATGCCTAGTAAAGGACGTACGATCCTAATACGCAAAATTTTAGAGCGTAAAATCAAACAAATGGTAATTACAAGATAACAAAACTTCATTTTCTTATCAGTGATGTCCTGTATCGAACTAAAATCAGTTCATCTACAAAGTTTTATTAGTATAATTAGTATAAGATATTGACTGACAAAAAGTATTTATTTGTAAAATTTTGAGGGAAGTTTATGATTTTATTCTATCGAGAAAATTTTCTGTAATCATGTTTTCACTACAATCAGGACCTAGTAAATATCCTCAACTTTAATAAGTAAATTGTTTTACTTTTCAAAGTTGATAGTTCAAATAAATTTTATAATCAACTGTCCGAGAAAAATCAGTTCTAGCGGTAAAATATTTTTTCAATAAAAAAACTGAACCTACAATAAAATTTAATCCGTTGATGCAAAATAACAATTTTATACTGATATTTATTAAATCCATGTATGAAATGGTGAAATAATCTGTTGATTGAAAGGCAATTTTAGTTATTGCTTATTCCTAAATGCATGTAGGTAGGTAATATGAACTGAACTGAACTGAACTGTTACCTGCCTCGCTTTATGGACGAAAACTTTTGACGTAGTATTCCGTCGCTTCCGCGGACAAATCCCACATGAACACACTAAGACTAAAGTGTAGTGTCATTGAAGTGCTACTAACATAGTTCCAAGCTATCTATTAACACATTTACTTTACTATAAAATATGTATGTTAGTCTATAAGGTAGATATGTATCTATGGGCCTTAGTTGCCTGAACTAAATGGTTTATTATTATATTATTAATATAGAATCTAGAAAAGAACAGGTACTTAAACACTAAACTTGTAGACTCTTCTATTAGTATCTAATTTTAAGATAAATAATCTTTAAAGAGATAATTGAAACCTATGTAGGTTAAAAAAACGTTTATAATGTTTTTTTTGGGTGTTTTCCATCGTAGCCTCATAATTAGGCCATTGTACGTGATTTTAAGACGCGGTTTTCCTCGCGATGTTTTACTTCACTTTAATAGCGTATATAGAGAGAGCCATTTATATAAGAGCGTATATATAAGAGCCAATAGCGTATATATTTTTCTCTTAAAGAAACATTCTCAGAATCAAAGTCGGGGTATCTACCACTAGACTCTAGAACAACGCCCTGCAGATCTGATATCTATTATATTATATTCTTTTATAACACATTTGCTCGTAAAGGGCCTCTTATTTCACCAATTTCAATATCGTAATGTATGTCATTACGTACTTGTGCGTAATCGTAAAGTAAAACGCACGAGTTTCTTTCTAATAAGGTAACACGTACGGTTTATCATGCTCCGTCTAAAACCAACGGTACTTTTTTAAATCTTAAGAAAAAAAAAGCAAAGAAAGCAAATCAAAAAGTTTTTATGTCAGAAAAGTGGTCAATATTTTATGAATAAAATTAACTTTGGGAGATAAAATATAAAAAATAAACATTTAATTCTTTAATTTAATTCATTTTGACAGTAAATTACATCTGTAACAGAAACAAAAAAATATTAATTTACTTTATTAGTAATACTGGCTGTTTTTGTACCGTTGCCTTAAAAAAAAAAAGCACTGATGCCCGCGCATCGCTAATTTGTTTATTCGTTTAAGAAAGTCCGAGTTTTATTTATTTCCTCGCAAATGTGTTATAAAACGTCGTATGACATACGTGCGCTTTGATAATTACAGCCTCTGCTTTCTTGTAGCCCTCGCCTACGGCTCGGGCTAGCAATATCGCCTCGGCTGTAATTTTCAACTTACCGCACTTATATCATAATGTACTATTATTATCTTCTATTATTATAAAGCTGCAGAGTTTGTATATTTGATTGTTTGTGAACGCGCTAATCTCAGGAACCGCTGGTCCGATTTGAAAAATTCTTTCAGTGTTGGATAGTCCATTGTTAATAGTAAAACATATAAAGCGCCTTATTCTGTAAACAAAAAAGGCGTGATGTATAAAAATCGCACTGTATATGAAATAAATGTTAATAATGTTTTTATTTATGGAATACCATAAATAAAAACATTATTAACATTTATTAATATTTAACTTCGGCGACCGCTGCCGCGGCATGCTCGCTTCGCTCGCTCGCCAAAGCGCTGCGTGTAATCATGTTCTAACATTAACCTAACCTATCCTAGTCGGGGTGCTCTGTATTATCTCACATAATGGTAATAAAATATGTATAACTAATACTTAACATCTACACACATCAAATACACTAAACCGCATCTACCCACATTTATCCTGTCTATAATATCATTTCCTAGGTGCCTTTAGGAATTGTATACAATCCCTAGGAAATATGTAGATTTCCTAGCAAATGTATGTATTAAATAATCTTTGATAAATTATTTTACACATTTCCTAAATGAGGTCGCCATTATATACAATTCCTAGGCATTGTATACAATTCCTAGATTTCATACATTTCCGGTAACATATAAATATATGCATATATATATATATGCATATATATATATTTATATATATATATATGCAGATATATTTGTATGCCTAAAAGGTAAGACATAGTCGAACCACTCTTTCTCAAAATGTAACACCTAATTTCACCTACTTTTACAAATAAAGACTTTGATTGATTGATTGATTGATCTGTTTTCCCTCAAAAATGACGATATCCATTGGATCCAGCAATTAGTTTTATTGTTACTTTGATGTTTGTATTGTTAATTGATTATTGTGAACGATTATAAAATGCCAAACGAATAAATAAATAAACACCACACTTGTAGCTAGGTAAGCTACGTACCTACTATTGTAGTGTTTGGTTAACTTTCCCCAGCTTTATTACAATGTGTAACCTCCAAGTTCTATGCAGTCTTTCATTTCATACTATATTACTTTACTTTACGTGTGAAAGGCAACATAGGTAGGTAAGTACAAGTCTAGTTTTATGCAGGAAAATGTAGCTCACAACAAATTTCAATATCGAAGTTTGCTACTCGTGAAGTTTGAAATATAATAGATGGGTACACATTGTATTGCTTTAGTGTAAAGTTTTTACTTTACGCCGTGTATCCCCGGCATAGAATAGGGTTACCACATCTCTTCCCGTTGGTGTCGTAAACGGCGACTAAGGGAATTAGGGGGGGGCTTGCAAACCTTAAGTTCTCCCCGCGCGGTGGCGGATAAACTGCTTGGTCCCTATATAAGGGTTGGTGTCAGGCAGGCGGCTGCCTTAAAAAGATTGCCAAATCCAAAAGCAAATCCGCAAAACCCCAATATTTGGGGGTTTGCGGACCCCGGGCTCCCGAGAGGGATGCAACCGGGAACATCGCTCAGATGAGGGAGAGTTTACTTTAACGACATTGTCTTTTAGTCATAAAGGGAGAGGTTTAAACATCTTTTTTTACCTTAATTTCAAAAAACTTAATTTATCTTTACTATTTTATAAGATACGCAGCAGAGCTACTGCGTTTCTTTCGACTGATAATTTCTGACGCTCGAAATCAGAATTTGTTTTAAACTGCAGAAGAAAAGAAAATCGGACCGATAACTCTTAAATGACGAAACAATGCAACGTAGGGCCTCAGGAGTTACAATAATCCACCGTTAGCTGTGCCGTTAAGTATTTTTTTTTGGCTAAACACTATTTTTAGTTAATTAATTACAGTTTTGTAAAAAAAAATGTTTTCACATCGCACCCCAATGTTTATTTTTAAAGTCACCGCTTTGAAACAAATGAATGTGCGCAGTTCAACTTTAATAAATAAATGGGAGCTAACCGTTTAAACGTGTGTGCAGTTCCACCATCTTTTTCCGTATTACGCCAAATTCCCTCAATGAAAATCACCTGGCTGCCTACACGGTAATTAAGGAGACTACGAACCATGTTATTGTCATATGACTTAGTCTAATGAAAATCGCAATATCGGGAATTTATAGGCGAAGACGGAGATTAATGTTCCTAATGTGAGTACTTACTTATGACTCATTTTACTTATAATTACAACGGCTAACTTATTACATCTTACAAACAGAAATAAAATATCTGAGGACAGCAGTGAACATGCAATATCGCACTTAATCATTCGTGTGATCTTCTCCTAGCCAAGGTTGCCTGGAAGAGGACGGTCCTAGCGGTAAGGCCACTTATTGAATCACTTTAGATTTAATTGATTCAAGTTAATTTAATGTTATGATGACAGATAGATACATAGATTAGGTAACGATTTAGAGTTGTACCAAAAACCCAAATAACATCAAATTATACAAAACAACCTATAACGTGCCTATAACTAAAGTGGTACAATGAGCGGCCTTATTGCCTAATGCCTATGGGCGATCTCTTCTAGGCAATCAGTAACGTAATGTTTAACTTTTTTTTCAAATATTGTTACAATAATGTAGTTATATAAACTAAAACGCCAGATTAAAGTACTTTTAGCACATTACATTATGTCATTGTAGTCAATTAAACCTTGGCATACAAGTAACCAGTTTCTGATCTGACTGCTTAAAAGGATAAACAGCATTATCCTTTAGTAGATGGTCAATGAGTAAATAACCTCTGATAATCAATTTGGTCATTTAAAGATTTTCACTTCATGTTTATATTCTGGTTTGTGATTCTAATAGACTGGGGGTTATTCCTGTGTTAGAATTGTCCAGAATTACATTTCAATATCATTGCAATTGAAAACAATACACTCAAAATGTAATTTACTGAGTAAAAAATGTATCCAATGGAAAACAGTATTCTCAAAAAAAAAACAATAAATGTCAAATGGTATTTTAATGTATGCTTTAATCAATAAATGAATACTAATCAGTTAATAAATAGTATTTGACAAATGATAATGATAATATTGAGATGTTAATTTAATATGAAATGATATTTTGGATAAATTTTAATATGAGAATAGGGCCTCTCGGGATGCGACAGTTCGGTAACCTTACGTCTTCAAGTACCACGATAAGATCGATAAGCGAATTGCCTAAAATTTTGCGGTATGCTTAAAAAAACTCGGTCTGCCTCGAGTTAGCCTGCCCTTTAGTTGAAATAGTTCGGTTTAGTGGTAAAAAAACGTCCACAAGTTAGAATTTACGTTAGAATCGATGGTAACGGTATTTTCTGTAAAAATTAAATATACTTTTTTGTCTAAAATGTGCGGAGACCACACTAACAAAAACATTGCGTCAAACAAACACAACAATATTCGATGATACCCACATGGATTTTAGTTTAGGTATATTAAAACACAAAAAACCGAATGCAATAAACTAAACCTATTGTTAGAGCAGCAAAGAGGGAACCTCCTGACGATGCGTATCAAGGACTACCTTCTTGTAGACCCTTGACCCAACTGTCGAGCGAGGAGCTCTTCAGATTGGTCGAAGCTTCGTTATCACTCCGTGTGCAGATACGACTATCGGAAATAGGAACAATAAGTGCTTGTCGAATCGACGATCCACATAGCGCAGTGTTTTCGTGAACCAAGTCTAAATTCTTGTTTCCTTGTCCTTTTTGGCCTTAGGTCGTCTTAAGTACGCTTTCAATTCAACTTTTTGTTTGTATTTTTAGTCGTTTTTGGTTTTCTTAATAGTCACAGTAAATGTAACCCGCTCACCGAAGGATAGCATCTCATTGGGACTACTTATATCAATAATAAGTAGGGTAGGTACCAACCTAACAGATAATGAGGAAATAATGTTACCAATATTTCCGTTGAGTTAAAAGCGAAGTACTTGGGCGCGATGATTTGTTTCTATTTTTACGCAAAGATAACTTAGTTGCATAACGAAATGTAATCCTCTTTTGCAATACGCCACCCTGGGGTGGACGTTGTTACCCCGCTGCTTTAACTTTTATCAGGATTTGAAACCATCCTATTTTTAAATGCAGTTGTGAAATCGAATTATTGTCCAGGTAGAATATAGCTCTATTCAAATTTAGGATAGTTTCAAATCAGCCGCGAGAAAACAAGGAGGTGTATTGCAAAATAATTAGTTTTTCAACTTGGTCATTTTGACATTAAAACTAGAAACTCGTGGACCGCAAGCATCTGTATCCTAATAGGTACTAAAGTTAACGCCCTGCGACTAAAGATAGGTTATGGCCGGTCGATTGCAGTTTTGTTCCTTTATACAAATCGATCGTCTTTTATTAAAAGCTTTTATTTAACTTGCAATGTAAGTTTGTTTTGCATTAACTTAACACGGTATTTCATACATTTTAAATAGGTAATAACTGCTTTATTGTGTGCAGTTAGTTAGTTACCATATTAGTTTAAAATTAAGCTTAGAGGATGTAATGCCATAATTCCATTCCGGTAGTTGAGGCGACTGTTAAAACGTACCTTTGTGTAGCAGCGACGAACTAGTCATATTTATCTAGTTCTCAACGTCTATTTACTCAGTTCTCCCGGTAACGAACGGACGGTTTATTTAACGTTTTATTGAACCTCAAACTTTATCTGCGCTTCGAGTATGGATTGACAAGGAACTTTATGATTATGAATGAAAGGACTCGACCAAAATATGTTAGCGACTCGGAAGAGAGTCACTCTTTAATATTATTATAATTTTTCTGAAAGAAATAATCTTAATAAATGATAGGCAGACAGAAGTTAACAAACTAAAATACTCAGCTACTTTCGAATCAAGACTAGCTGCGTACACGCATGCATATGTCTCGATGAGGTTAGAATTTCGGATTTCGGATTACATGTATTAATTCATGGGTCTTGTTCGTTACTTATCTAATTCTATCGCAATTTAGATTACTTTTACTGTACAAAGGAGTAACAAACAAACACAAACCCTTTAATAAAATTATTCGGATATAGCCCAGCATATCAATTTTAGGCACATTTAAAACGGTCAATTTTTTTTTTAAGTATTTATAGGTAAATATAATCTTGCGGGTTTAGCAAT
The DNA here is from genome assembly GCA_958496205.1 of Idaea biselata. Classification (NCBI taxonomy): domain Eukaryota; kingdom Metazoa; phylum Arthropoda; class Insecta; order Lepidoptera; family Geometridae; genus Idaea; species Idaea biselata. Next base: position 5,000,602 of record OY292394.1, read on the forward strand.
GCTTGCTGTCGTCATTACTTGGACCCATTATGTGTGTGACAAAAATTTACGAGCTACACTTTTAAACAGGTTGATCCCGGTTGTTATCTATATAATAGCAATCGTTAGGTTAAGTTAGAGGCCTTAGGGCAGGGGTTCCCTAACTTATTTGAGTCGCGCCCCTTTTTGACCATAAAAAAAAATCCGCGCCCCCACCCCGTCCTCCAATCCAGATTATCAGGTCAGAATAAAAGTGTTCAAAATAAGTATTTTTACTGCTCATTAAATTTTTTCAGTCATACAAAAGGTTTGGTAAGTTGTACCAAATACCTTTGATAGCGCCCGTGAGGTGACCGCGGGGCCAGTCTAGAGGCTGATATTGGCCGACTGAGGAAACAATGTTATGTTCTTCACAGGCGTCAATTTCAAATAATTTCATTGGTCGTATCGAGCCGTTTGAAATGCATTCTCTCAGCGATCGCAGGTATTAACTGCACAGGTGGCCCGCGCCCCCCTTGAAATACCTCTGCGCCCCCCAGTTAGAGAATCCCTGCCTTAGGGCGATCTGAAATCTCTAACGCTAGGAGACCCTTCACTCCACGAAAAAATAGAGAAGAAGAAGAGGATAAAAAGTAATTTCAGCAAAAAAGTGGTCTAGGTATCTATGTCTCTGGCTATATAGTAACAAAGTTTACATTGGTTATTGTTCATTTCAATTTCCCTAACACTCTAAACAGATCCTTGTCCTGTATTGGTAAAAAAGTTTGGACAAGTAAATAATTTTTTTGCGAATTTTTGTTGGTCTAAAGTATTTTGGATGGACGATGACGACCCCGAGTCGGCGACTGAAATATCAAGGGTTATTTATATGAAATTCATAATTCCGAAGAATGTTGGCGGAAAAGAGATGTTATCAGATTTTGAAAAACTGTCCTATAGTGTTCGGGAACGTAACGTTCATTTGGTTAATTAATGTTTGTAAGAAAATAGTGTTCGGGAACGTAACGTTCATTTGGTTGATTAATGTTTGTAAGAAAAACTGTCCTATAGTGTTCGGGAACGTAACGTTCATTTGGTTAATTAATGTTTGTAAGAAAAACTGTCCTATAGTGTTCGGGAACCTAACGTTCATTTGGTTAATTAATGTTTGTAAGAAAAAAAAACCGGCCAAGTGCAAGTCGGACTCGCGCACAAAGGGTTCCGTACCATTATCAATACAACAGATTTTGTTTTGAAAGGTAAATTGTGGTTTACGATTTATGACGTTTTAAAAAAAAACTACTTAATAGATCTCGTTCAAACTAATTTTCGTTGGAAGTTTGCATAGTAATGTACATCATATATAATTTTTACTTTTATCATTCCATTATTTTAGAAGTTACAGGGGGGGGGACACACATTTTACCACTTTGGGAGCGTCTCTCGCGCAAACTATTTAGTTTAGAAAAAAATGATTTTAGAAACCTCAATATCATTTTTGAAGACCTATCTATTGATACCCCACATGAATAGGTTTGATGAAAATATTTTTTTTGAGTTTTAGTTCTATGTATGGGGAATGGGAAAAATTTGGTACTTTTTTCTATTTTTGTGTAAAAATCTAAATGCGGTTCACTGAATACATCTACTTACCAAGTTTTAACACTATAGCTCTTATAGTTTCGGAAAAAAGTGGCTGTGACATACGGACGGACGGACAGACAGACAGACAGACATGACGAATCTATAAGGGTTCCGTTTTTTGCCATTTGGCTACGGAACCCTAAAAATGACTGTTTAGTTTGTAGATTCAAAATTAGTGCCACTCGTCAGTGTCATGACGTTTAGGTAAATATAATTTCAACATTTTAGATTTCTGGACGACTCAAAATGATTTAATTAATTTGTGTTATTGAATATGAATTCAATTTAATGGTGGAGGTCCCTAAGTGAGGCAACATATCAATAAAACCTCTAAATAAGTTCCTAAAATAGTTATTGTTCTTTATAGAACAATAACTATTTTAGGAAATACTATTACTTTATTTTACACTTTGTAGTAACCAAGATTGACCGAGGCTTTAGTCGCCATCTCCAAAAAGAAAATTTCGAACGTTAGAAATCACATATAACTATCATGACTAGCTCGTTCGAACTTAGAAAACGATCGTTGATCGATTACCACGAAACTCGGTATGTAGACAGCTGGAGACCTGGAATAACACATAGGCTACTTTTTAAAACCGCGGTGCGCAGCTAGAATGCTTATACGAGTAAAACGTTCCTTAGCTAAAATAAAAAATAGAAGCATTGAAATTAAAGACATTTTTCGGTTTGAATCGCGTGGTGTTTATTACTTTTAGCATTGTTACAACGCTCAACATTTCGAGACCTTTCCAGGTCCCTACTTCAGGATAGACTCACCTATCATGAAGAATGGACCTGGAAAGGTCTCGAAACGTTGAGCGTTGTAACAATGCTAAAGGTAATAAACACCACGCGATTCAAACCGAAAAAATATCGCGAAAACAGAAGAAAAATCTAATAGAAGCATTGTTTAAAAATCTACGTTAAAAATATATGAAAATGACTGTAATTAAAACACACGAGGAAACCTCACAGCTTAAAATACAACATCAAATTAAACTCTCAGGGCACTCATATTAAACATTCACGTAGTTTGCACTCCAAAAGGTGTCTCATTTAGATTGGTATTAAATTACACGCGGTGCCAACACTTCTACTTCTTTGAGCGCATGCAAATTAAAATGCGAATTCATTTCGACGTCAACTGGATACTAAATGAGATCTTTTCAACGAAATCAATTAGAAAATGCAGCAGCTGGTCGCATCTCGTATTCTGAATTTTATGTTGAAAATTGAAAGAAATCGTTTAAAATGTAAAGTAGGTTTTTGTACCAAGATTTCGTTGGTTTTTTTTAGAAAGGTATAATTGCATAAATCTTTGTACAAAGCTTGTTGAAAAGAATCATTCAAACGATGTTCAAACGATATCTATTTGGAAAAAAAAATCGTTACATTTGTACTTTGAATTTCAATAATGTCTTGAAAAGGTATTTATTGGTACACATTTTGAATAAGTAATTTAATACGAAGTAATACTTCGAAATCCGAACCAATCTAGTAAGGTGAAGCATTGATAAACTAAAAACTCATTGCCGCGCGGTGGCTAGCTCAAATTGCGACGTTCGTCGCCGCGTTGTAAGCGTAGTATTTCTCGTTTAATATTAAGTAAATGAATTATATATTGCAAATTAGGTAAAACTGTATTAGGTACCAATATAAAGTGCAGATTACTTCTAATCAGTACAGGAAAAAGAATGTTTAAATATATCGGAGGTAAAAACGGAGATTTTTATTTAATAACGAAACGTCGTTATTAAATAAAAATCTCCGTTTTTACGGAATTGCTTAATTATTATTCTATGTGTTGTAAAAGTTGACTAATCGTGTAAACAGAACTGCCAATATGAAGGTAAAAGATAAATTAAAACCAAAATAAGGTATCTGTATGTTTTGTCATTACTGACATATACTGACATCCATTCTACAAATTCTTCAAGTCGTCCTCTTAATACTGGATGTAGTCTGGTAAATTCAACTGAATAGGTTGTTCGAATCCCAAAATCCACTTCACTGCTTCATGACAATGCACCAAGTGGACCGTTGTCATGCTTAGTAGAATGTAACTAATTTTAAAATGAAGTTGCTTATTTAATAATATGATAAGACCGTAACGTATTATACCTATTGGTATACATAGCTGGGCGTATATTGACAAGTCTACTAAAATTGATTATGAGTAAGTAGATAAACTGGTCATTATTAAGGGGTGTATACGAGCTAAAGTCAAAATCCCAGTCGGACCGATAGTTTTTATCAAGCAGTGGAACTGAAATCACAACAATTATGGACTGAAGACCGCTAAAAGCCGCGTTCCTACCCCCGTAGAGAAATGACTCTTTCATCTCCTTTGCACTTTGAAAAAACACACAATACATATTTATGACTAAAGTTTTTTATGCGTAATGAGTATATGGCAATTTTTTTTACGAAGAATGATCTTTATTATTTTAAATGGTTTGAGAAATAATTTCGGACCACCGATAATAGGAGTTAAAAAGTTATGTAAGACAATCCGCCCCAAAGACTCGAAAGATTCGTATCTCTTTGGCGGTGGGAACGCGGCTTAAGACAATAATATAAAAGCACAACCGACTTAGACTTAATTCAAAAACACAGTTGCTTACTAAAATAAAAAACTTAGCTACAGAAGAAAATTGTTCCCGAGATCTTTTTCTGCAATGCATTTTAGTTTCTAACCCAAAATAATAGCGTAAATTATTCAAAAGTCAATTCTGAACTACTCGAGCCCGTTCCGGAACGGCCTAATGTGAGTTTTACCGTTCCGTACCGCGGTCCTAAAAGTTTACCCATCAGTTCATGTTTCTATTACATTGAATATCTTGGATACTATAGACCGGAAATTTGAATCCACAATGCAAGTGGAGGAGATGGCTCTCAGCGCGTCACCCAAATCATTTCATTATTGCCTATTAAAATTTGTGTGGCTATTTCAACTTTCCAAGCGTTCTTACTTATTCTAGCTAGAGCATCCAGTACAGTTATTAGCCGTATATCCCCGGCGCTATACGGCTAATAATTGAGTACGTAATACCGGTATAGAATAGAGCTATAGCATCTCAGTCAGTGGGTGTCGTAAGAGGCAGCTAAGGAATCGGGGGAAGACTAGCGAACCTAGAGTTCTCCCCGCACGTTGGCGGGTAAACTACTTGCTGGCAAGGAGGATTGATTCCAGTTAGGCGGCCGACCGAAACATCGCTCAGATGAAAAAATATTATAATCATGTGATCGGGAGAGTATAGAACTTGGAAACATCCACGGTCACATGGTCGTGTTTCTATTTCCCACACAAAAAACTGACCGCTCGCGCGCTCTCACCGCATTGGAGGAGAAGCGACCGGACCCCACATTGTGGTAAATGATACTGAAAAAGAAGTTTAGTTAGGTAACAGTCAAAGCTAGCCACAGGTAGAGTTAACGATAGAGTGGCACGGTTAAATACTAACTTACATACCCCGCACGATCATTCAGAGTAACATAAGCCATTCTTTAAATGACGTATGAATCAAGAATCAAGAATATTTATTGAATAACTGTGTACATTAAGGTGACATGGAAATGTGTTATAAGTATCAACAGTTTGTCCATCCCGGACATACAATATTATAGTAACTTAATCTAAGCATTACTTTCTAAATTAAAATTAACAATGATTAATTATTAACATAATTAGAGTCAACAGATCTTATGTAAAGTAAATATCTAAATCTAAATATTCTTTGACACTGTAGAAAGCCTTTGAGATCAACCATTTTCTTAGTCTATTGCGGAATAAGTTGCCTTCTAGTATTTGTATTTCTAGTGGTAAATTATTAAAGTATGCAAAGTTTGGTCCAAATCGGAAATAGGTATTTTATCCTCGTACTCCAGTGCTAAAACATCGCGGTCGGTCGACGACGGGCAAACGACGAAGTTATCGATCGACAAAAAGTTGTCAATCTCTCGGCCGATAGAGTCTGCAGTCTGTTATCGAGGGATAAGGATAGGTGGCTATTACATTAGGAATTTATGGTCTAAATTACTTTAGGCCTTTGTAGAATAGCTCGGGATTTATAAGTTTGCGGCCAAAATGTGTGAATCGTGCGTGTGGATTGAAGATTAATGATGCTGTGACGTTTTTATGGTGACTTCTGCTTTTATAAATGTTGTCTTTGATGTTGATATCATTATTACTTGACTACGTAACGGTCTGAGTTTTTTAGATTAGTTTTGTCTTGTTCTTTTGAATGACATTAAACGGTAGCGAAAACGGAACAAAGCATTTTAAGGTTACGTTTTTGTAAGTGAAACGTTAGAATGATTTATCACATCGCAATACCTACAAATCTTATTCTACAGGACATAAGTATTAACCAACTATCGTAGTTAAGCAACACTTAACCGGTGACTTAAATAACCATGGCACAACGCGACACAATGCGAAAATATAGTCGTTAAAATAGTATTCAGAGTAACAAATTTAAATAGAGTAGAGTCAATAAATAAAAAAAACCGGCAAGTGCGAAACTCGCGCACGAAGGGTTCCGTACCACTATCACAATTAGGTACCGAACCCTAAAATTGTTTACCAATTTTAAAATTTGATAGGAAAATGTGACATATTTAGCTTCGATTCTTACTTCCATCATACGACCAAACCACTAAAAAAAAAAAAAAAAACTATGGCACAAAGACAATCTGAAACTTTTAATTAAGAAACTCTTTGGTAAGTGAAGGCAGACTGGTATATTTGACAGATAGGGTAGCCATTTTGAATTTCATGACCTACTCGATTCGATGTTTTTGAAACACGTTTGTTGTATGGGAGCCTCTCTTAAATATTTGTTTTATTTTGTTTTTATATTTGTTGTTGTAGCGGCAATCGAAATACATCTTCTGTGAAAATTTCAACCGTCTAGCTATTACGGTTCATGAGATACAGCCTGGTGACAGACGGACAGACGGACAGACGGACGGACGGACGGACGGACGGACGGACGGACGGACGGACGGACGGACGGACGGACGGACGGACGGACGGACGGACGGACGGACAGACAGCGAAGTCTCAGTAATAGGGTCCCGTTTTTACCCTTTGGATACGGAACCCTAAAAAGCATGGACCAAAATCGGAAAGCGAGTGTAATCCTCTCTTTCACATTTAACTTTTACTGTGAAACATAAGTACCATTCTCGTAGTAAAAATGGAAATGTATTCATAAGGGCTTAGGAAATTCTGTTTTTTTTTTCATTTCCTAACATGCTGTACACTCGTATACAGTATGTTCGCAGCGGGTAATATAATTTTACCCGTTTTGTGTTCGAGATAGGCAAAAGAAATATGGTTTCCTTTGAAGATTTTTCATTTTCTACATTAGGGTTGAACTTAGTATGGATATAGTACAATAGGTACCTACTCATTTATGTCGTAGGTACCTATTGCGTGACTTTTTACATTTTTCTTCATATTTCATGTGGATACTTGCTTATTGCTGTAACTGTGGATGGTTCCAGCTAATGGGGCGCTAATATCTAGTTTTATTGTTGATCTAAATAGATAATTAAAAGAAAAGTTTTTCTATTTAGAAACTGTAAATGTATACCTAATTAATTAAATAATAATTAACATATTTTCTCGAAAAAAAAAAGGTTGATATTAACATCGCTCTTACAGTAGAGAAAAAATCTTGAGGAAAGGAAACCGAGACGTGTCTTACGACCTAGTCCTAGGACTCACCACGCCGTAGCCATGGGTGATGCGCCAATCCGTATTAGGCTTCCGTGCCTTACCCCTCTAAGACGAAGCCTTTGTTATCTTGCTACAGCAACCCGTTCCATTACTTCTACGCATATATGTTATAGCGTCCCAAGCTATAACCAGCTAGGGTATGAAGAGATGGGTCCGCTGTTCCGTCCGGCCACCCCGGAGGGCAACCGTGCGGGATCAGTTATAGACAGATCGTGTCCCCAAAACGCTAGTTTCGGTTCGGTTTGTTATCTTGCTACAGTGGGAAACATTAGGTAGCTAATGAAAGAAAATAAGAGAAATAAAATAAACTAACTATAGATTTAAAAAAAATATCCTCGACGGCGCGGCCCGGCGTCATCATGAGGCATCGCACCGTCGCCAGAAGGCTAGCAACATCACTCCTCTAAATTGATAAACTGACTACCTACCTACTTTCTAGATGTGACGCACTCAGCATTAGCCGAGATATTAGAGTATAGTCAGGCAAGATCGGATACGGAGAAAACCGTAGGAATGACTCAAATATCTTCCAAAATAGGTGATACTTTTTAGTGTTAGCTACGGTGCTCACAAGAGCAATTAATTTCCGCACCGATCTGTGTTACCCGGTAATTGCAATGTCCTATTTTGGCAGATATTTGAGTCATACGGTCTTCCCCCGTGTCCGATCTTACCTGACCTTGACGATCTTATCTCAATTAATATTAACTGAAATAGGTAAACACTGTTTTGAACAAATTCCTACTAATTAAATACGTTGTAGCTAGTAAGTGTTTTGTAAGTCGATAGGTATTGTTTTGATAATTGAAAATTATGGTATAAGCCATTATGAAATTGAAGCTTAACGGATTATTTGCTTGTTTTTCGCTGCGTATAATCCGTATTGATTTCAATGCTAATCCGCTTATACCTAATTAGAGAAATACATTATATTATCCTATCTATACTAATATTAGTATAATAATAAAGAGGTAACGTTGGTGACATGTATTTGTATGTATATATGTATGTATATTGGGGGTAATCTCCGAAACTATTGGACCGATTTCAAAAATTCTTTCATCATTAGAAAGCTACATTCACCCTCACTTTTGATCCTGAAGGGTTATTGCGGTTCGTTTCGATACGACATCGATACGACAATACGATGATTCTACTGTCACATTCTGATAGTAGGGTGACAGTAAAACCATCGTATTATCGTATCGATGTCGTATCGAAACGAACCGAAGTAGCCCTCCTGGACTTACGCGGGTGAAACCGTGGGAATCTGCTATTTTTTATAATAAAACAATTTTAAAGACTCTTTCGTCTTAAAGTTTAAGTTTTCACTGTGAGTATAACAGCCTTCATCTATTTCCACTTTCCTTCACCGTAAGAGCGATGTTAATAGGGTTATATTTTTTATTTCGTAAAGAATCTTTTGCCTTTAAAAATACAAATAATCGAATCTTTTCAATTTTCATAGCTGTACGACGCTTTCGCAATATGAGAAAAAACATCGTTGAATGTTTTACAAAGCACGAAAGAGGTGAATTCTCTTTGTTCATTTTGTTTCGGTAAAAACGTAATGTTTTGTTCACTTTTTAAATTCCAAACAGTTTGTGAAAATTATTATTTTTTACCGACAATACCGGTGGGTATTTTTATTTTTAAAGACATCAGTTCGTGGGTTCAGTAATAGTGCGGTGCATACTACGATGCTAACATAATAATAACATAATTATGTTATGCTATCACCTTGTACCTATTCATCGTCAGTAGGAAAGCAACTGTCTGACTTATACCTATCATTATTTAAGATCATTAAGAAACAATAGATTTTAATCGCTTACTCGCTTACACCTTACAATGAAACTGGCATCAATTCTCATCAATTATAAGCAATCTATCCTTAGATCTTTTAGCTGTATTTACTGTTTGCAAATATCTGCTTAAACCGTTCTTCTTTCTTTCTTCTTGATAACCTATGTAGCACATTTAGATAAAACTAACAACGGTTAAAAGGATTTTTCCGTCGCGAGAAAAATATGTGTATGATACACATGTATTTATTTCTGGTGCGGATTAACATTCACATTAACATATGGGATTGTACCCTGTATCCCCGGAATAGAATAGGGTTACCCCTTTCTCCTGTGGGTGTCGTAAAAGGCGACTAAGGGATCTGAGGGAGACTAGCTGAGGGAGTTTTCTCCGTGCGGTGGCGGATAAACTGCTTGGTCCCAAGGAGGGTTGGTGTCAGGCAGGCGGCCAGCCGTAAAAATGTTGCCAAATCTATTTGCAGTAGGTATGGTCAATGATGACCAACCTACTGTGCCGACCCCAAATATTTTGGGGTTGTAGCGGACCCCGGGCTCCCGACAAAGATGCAACCGGGAACATCGCTCAGATGAGATCAGATTAACATGTGGGATGTGAGTTAAATGTGTATTAATATTATCATATATCTACTTAAATATCTCTCTCCTCATCCAGACACCCTATTCCTTGCCTATAAAGTACCCATACTAAAAGCCTAATTTTAAATAATTCAACGTTTTCTGTCTCTCGGAATAAATTGCATATTTCGTTATATAATATTCTTCATAAAAATGCATGCTAAGAAGAGTTTAAGTTCGTTATCCTTTTCTTTTTACTGAGTAAAATACTTTTATATCGTCTGGTTCACGGTTCTGCAATAAATAACCCTGTCTCCTTTGTTTTAAGATTCAATTTAGAGATGTGTCTTTGACAAAGATTCGCTTGACAAAGGTTCAATTTTCCTCTTTAGAATAAATACGAATATTTTGAGAGTTACGAATTAGCAATTAGATTTATTCAATTTTTAACGCGGTATACCTACTTCGAAGTTTATATTCCTTACTAACTAATGATAGACAGATGGACTCGAAGGCTGATTTAATGGCGCCCGCGTGCACATATTAGGCCGCGGGGTAGACCACCAATGAGATGGAAGGACGACATCATAAGACACGCAGGACGAGATTGGATGTCGAGAGCTCAAGACCGTCAGGAGTGGAAGAGGATGGAGGAGGCCTACGTCCAAGATTGGACATGAAAGGGCTGTAATGGATGGATGTATGGATGGACTAACTAATAATGCAAATGCTAAAGTTTGTTTGCAAGTAAAGGGTAGGCCAAAGAGAAGGTCTACTACACGACAACAGTCAAACCACTGGACTTGCCTATATGTCTAATATACTTTGTGCACTGGACGCCCTGTAAAATATTAAACTCTCAAAATGCTGTTTCACATTTGTTTTTGAGTTTTCTTGTAATGAAATTATATACATTTTTCGGTTTTAATCTCGTGGTGTTTATTACTTTTAGCATTGTTTCAACGCTCAACGTTTCGAGACACGCGATTAAAACCGACATCGTCGGCACCGACACATCGAAAAATCTAGGTATTTAATTTTAAGTTTTTTTAGTTCAAGTTTAATACATCCTCCTATACCTACTACTTTGTCTAATTAAAATCACAGCATTTAGGAAACATTAAAGTTTGTTTTGCCATTACTTAGCGCAAAAATTGCGAAATTAAGGATATTTAAATAAGATATAAATAATTAGTAGGTATGATTCGCTGTTCGATGTCCAAGGTCCTAACCCCGATAAAAGGGCACGGAAAACCAATTTACCGTTTTAACCTGGGCTTTCCAATTACGAAGTATTTAAACATTAACTCAGAGGTTAAACTAAGTTAAACGCAGGCGATGGAGCCTCCCCCGGCCTCCAACGTAATTGCTCAGAATAAACAAGAAAAATATCCCCCTACCCACCTAGTACCTACGATAAATTAAGGATTTTATTTTCAATTAAAGTTGTATGGTGAGAATATATCTCATTTTAATTATTAGATTTGTATCTAGAGATTTGTAATAAGTAGTAGTGAGTAGATTAACTAAGAGGTTAAAATGTAAAAGGGGTCCATATTGGCTCACATAAAATTTTAAGTCGTATTCTTTGTCTTACTACCGATTTGTGTTCATAATAATCACTTTTCATAATTTTATTTATCATACTTTTTTTTCAGACATTTTTATTACTACCATCGGAGCTCATAATAGTTAATGATCATAATTTTTTTATTAATTGTGTTACTATTAAATTAAATGTTACTACCAAGAACAGTTTAAAATCGTATTTTTTTTCTTTATAACATTTAATGATCATATTGCTTTAGTTAATAATATTGTTACTAAGAACATATTTCAACTCATAATATCGTTGTTCAGAATAGCTTACTTTATAACAGACATTTATCATAATTTTTGTATTAATAACGGCAACTTTAACAAAACTTTTTATGAACTACCCCATTATCAAACTCTTTGTGAAATTATAGTTGGTTTTTGACTTCTGTTCTGGCGATCTTTTTTTGAAACGGAGTTAACTCATAATGTAACTATATTTTCTATTCTATTATTATATTTCTTCTTAGAAATTACTCTTTACTTAATATTGTTGTAATAAAAACACTTATGATTAGGATATATCAGGTTTTTTTTATAGTAATTAGACGCTTTGGCGACCGCTGCCGCGGCACGCTCGCTACGCTCGCTCGCCAAAGCGCTGCGCGTAATCATGTTCTTACATTAACCTAACCTATCCGAGTCGGTGTGCTCCGTATATTTTATTTCAAAATTCAAGTTAGATGACAATAGTAGTTTTATGACAGTAATAGTTTTTATTTATAACATGATGAAGATGACAGTAATAGTTTTTATTTATAGTAATTAGGCGCGCGCGCCCTGCGCGTAATCATGTTCTTACATTAACCTAACCTATCCGAGTCGGTGTGCTCCGTGTATTTTATTTCAAAATTCAAGTAAGATGACAATAGTAGGTGAAACAAATGTATGAATAAAGATATTATGATTTTCAATAATTATGCTTAAAACACTTATGATTAAAAAATTATAAAAATGAATATTAGATTAAAACACATGTATGAATATCAAAGTAATTTATTGGAATGATTATGAGTTTCGATCTTTATGATAAACTAATGTATTAAAACCAATATTAGTAAAAATGAAGTGTATGAATAGTGATATTATGAATTTCAATGATTATATATTTTAATATTTCGTTTTTAAATTATTTATGAAGAATGATCATTATGATTTTAAATGGTATGTGAAACATTTTCGGACCTCCGATGATAGGAGTTAAAAAAATATGTAAGACGATCCGCCCCCTGTAAAAGACCCACTTACATTAGTAAGTAATAGTGAGTAATAGTAAGTGAGTATAGATAGATAGATAGATGAACGCTTTATTTGCGCAACTTAAAGTTACTATAATTTATAACAACTTACTATAATACAGTCATACATTAAGTGGGAGTAGTTATAGTGTGGTATTAACCACACTATACTCACTAAACAATACAAATATTATCAAAATTATATTGTCCTATCTTTTGTGTGCAATTAATTAGGTACTATAACACATATAATTTAAACCTAATATGAAATATTATGTGTGGTAGGTATTTGTCTGAAAATAATTATTGTCCTTACGCCTTTCCGCCTCTCTTTACTTATATAAAGGTCTTTGCAATAGTATCTAAGCAGGTAAACCTTTAATATAATTTTAAGGTTAATAGATATAACCTAGGAGGCACATGTCTGCTAAATTATAAAGCACTAAATTATTTAATAAATAATGTATAAAAAAAAATACATAATCATACTCGAAGGATTCGTGAAAGTCACGATTTTAATCATCGTCACAAACTGATATAATTCAGAGTTGTACTCAGGTTAATGAAATGGGCGAACTTACGTGAAAATGCGACGTGGAACGGTAGTTAGATCAAAATAATATAAATGCGTCAATGAAGTAGATATAGTTGAGTATTTGACTTCTGCTACATCAGAAAGCAACGACGTAGCTTACTACGATACCTGTTCACACATGACTAGTTGTTAGTGAAGGAAGGATGGCGGCAGTAGTATGGGATCCGATCCGTTATTTCAAGTAATTACATCGGCACCTCGTTATGACCCTCGTTGACACAGTGCAATCTTGCGTACAACAGTAGATCGGCTTGCCTCAGCTGTGTACACAGTACATACCACTCGCACGCACCCAGTTCAAACAGTGCTAGCTACTGCGATACTGCGGTTAAGTTACTAGGCTGGCTGAATTGTACGCTAGCTTGCACTGTTTAAACAGGCTATTACCCTCGTGACCCTTAATAGCGTCGTCCTCAACAGTGCTAGAGGCAAGGCAGTAGCCGTGGGCGAGATTTGTGTCAAAACTCTGTAGGGCAGACTATTTGACGCAGTTGACACGAAGAAGAAGACCTTCGTGTAGTAGGTATTGTTTAAATTCATTTTACACTAATTACTAATGAACAAGCTTTCAACGCCTAATTAAGGGGAAATATGATTGAGTCATTACAAGCGTAGTTCCCGTGTTGTATCTGCGGTGACTATTTAACCGCAATCTGTAGTGCTTCAGGATAACTCGGGCCATTGAACGTGGAACTTCATCTTCCTTGTTTATTTTGTTTATGTAGGCACCTACTTAAAAAACCAATCACGTTTTTTTACAAATAAGCAGGAACATTAGTACCTACATTTAAATACCTTTAACATTAAAAAGTAAAACGCTTTTCATTCCAGTTTATTGAATGCTGACTTTCTTTTAACATTTAAAAAAGCTAATACATTTTACATGGGTAGGTACGGGTTGTTCTCACATTTTCTACCAGCCCTAATACCAGGTAAAAAAGTACCTAAGGGTGTGGCGTAACGCGTCTTTCGCCTTTTCTGTTGTTATGTCAAAGGAAAATAGCTCTGCGCATTGTCTCTGCTCCACCGCGACTTATCACAGCGCGTTACGTGTTTGCCAGCATATTATGTACCTAATGTTTGTATGGATATTCCACCATAGCGCCTAAACTACTATACCTAATTTAATAAATGAGGTGTCAATAGATTTGTAATAATGGCCTGGGTGATATTATAGGCTACCTTTATAATTTTTTATAAAAAATGTATAATGTCGGATTTCAAACCTCGAAAAAAAATCTGAAATATTCAGCACGTGTTTGGTAACAAAAAAGTGGTCTTAGCAAGCACATTAGGTAATATAAAAAGAAGTTAAAGAATCAAGTTTTCTTACTACTCAACTAGGTACGTAAAAAAGACGAAACAAGATAAATCAGATAGATATCCAGGAAATCTAGAAATGTATCAACATCATCCGAGCGATGTTCCCGGTTGCATCCCTCTCGAGAGTCCGGGGTCCACTTTCCTACTTTTACGTCTCTACTTCGCAACAGCAAATCTAGAAATGCATATGTGCAAATATGATCAAGAGCCGTGACCCAGTAAATCCCTACAATGTCTGTGCTGTAATAAATAATGAAGGTGTTCCTGGCACCCGCATCATCATAGTATACCTAACTATAGTACCTACCTATACGGCGTTTGACCGTTTTTGTACGCATGCATTTCTTAATTTTCTGAATTTCTATCTCAATTATTGTCTTATTAGCCGCAAAGTAATTTAGGTAGGTATTCAATTGATAAAAACTATAATAAAATGCAACCTGACATTTTGTAAAGTAAAAGTGTTTAAATTTGTATCACTACCATCGAAGTCTTGCTATTTATTCAGTCTTAAGTAATTAGTCTTTAGTCATTACAATTTTATAGATTGAGTTAAAAACTACACAATTTTTACTTCCGACCCGAGATTCAGCTACATTAATTTATTTGCTTCAATTTGTTTCATGAATAGGTAGAAGATATCATACTTACCTATCTACTTCTGTATTATAATTTCCTGTCAAAGCACGAAACGAAATTAGAATCCCTAAGCTTCAATTCCCAAAAAGGTAAAGGTCATCCATCAAAATTAAAATGTTAAAACATTTATCAACAGTCACGCCGCGACGACCGACGACGCGATGGTAAAATTATACAGGACAATTTTCTTCAAAATTAAAATATCATTAAATATTCCAATGACAGAACTCGTTTAAAACCTCATAGAGTTCAAATTGCCACTCGTCTTTATGCTATTTGCGTTGACCTAGTAATAATAATATAGTTTAGGGACGGACTAAGACCGTAAAAGGAGGTCGATTAAATAATACTCAAAGCCCTCCATTGAAACGTCTTTGAATCTTGACAACGGGCTTGAAATAATTTTATTATGATTGCGCTGGAAATGTTTAAGGTGTTTTAGAGGTTTAATAGCTTTTAAGCTGAGCACAAATTACTTTTATGTTATAACTTCTCGGTGGTGATCTATAAAAAATATAATAATGCAATCACTAAGTATTATTTTAGATTCACAGTTATCCGTCGCTTATTGTCAGTCATGTCTAGTAAGAATCCTGATAAAATGAGACGAAGACGTAATCCCAATGATATATTAGATAATGTTGTCTTTTAATGTTTGAAAATTAATAAAGATTTGATTTTTCTGAAGATGAAGATTAAAAGTGACACATAAGTTCAATCCCGATATTCCTAGAATCAAGACTTACACATCAAGACGGCACGCAGCTAGCCAATAGAATAAATTAACACAATGTTCGTCATAATCTGTTTACGCCCTGTCCCTTGATCCAGCCCAGTCTTAGTCGAGGAGACGGTTCTAATTAAATTCTACGAGATTATACGGACATGCATAAGGGTACAAACCAGTTATGTCAGATGATGCATTTCGGAATTTAATATCTCTGCTGCTGCTAAAATGATTAATAGTTAGAGGTAAGATTGTTCATTTTCCATGTGTTTAGTTTCGTTATTTTGGTTTTCGTTATTTTGGTTTTGGTGATTTTGTTAAGTTAAGTTTTTTAAATGAATATTTATTGATAAGTTGATTATAATGTAAATTTGTTAAAATTATGAATTCATTCTATTTATTTATTTCTATTTGGTTGTATCACTGTTTAGAATACATTTATGACTTAGAACGGGGATCACCCCATTCTAAGTCATAAATGTATGACGTTCGGTTAGTAATGTCGTATTTATCATACGTCATACAAAGCATATTTTTAGAAACCATTTCCTTCAGTAGTGAATCCTTTGCAACGTGTTATAGTGACATTTTGTTTACAATTCACTAAAATAATTCGCGTAGGCCCTTTTTTGCATCCATATTGCATCTAGGTGCTACGAGCCACTTTTATGGAAATAAAAACCTTTCTTTTGCTAGCATTACGGTACAACAGACCAGTAATACAAAGAGATAAGTAGATATTATCAATATGTGCGCAAACGCAAAGCGAAAATAATACATTAATCTGGGGTTCCCAAGCCGGGGAACCAAGTTCAGGGTCATGTATCAGGGGGTTCGGCGCATCAGGACACGTACCGTCCTGCCTATTCTATAACTAAGTTAACATCGCCAGAGCATTGTTTAATTTTTTTCCCGAGAACGTTGCAACAGTTGTTTGTAAACACCTTCTGCAATTAATTATTTATGTAAAGCCGAAGAAATGAGCGTAGCTGTGGTTTCACACCAACTAAAATTACGTAGAAAGCACCACACGTAACATCGGCCAAATGGTATTGTTTTTTGTTTGGATATTTTTGTTATAAATTTTCAAGCCTAACTCGCCTAGCTTTTTAGCTACCTATACAATACACACGACATTAGCTACCTAACATATATTAGGTATACCGACTCAAAACTTAACACTATACTAAGTATACTATAACTAAATTACTAAAACTATGCAAATTAACAAATAATAAAGCTAAAAACCTAAGTTAAAAACATAAGTGGTACCCTTAATACCCAAAGAATGGTGCCCGCAAGATGCGGGCGGCGTTCCTGCGCTGGATAGCAAGGCTTATCCGCTGGAACAAAAACCCGCCAGACCAGCTATTCATTCTTAGTAATCTACTTGTTATTAAAAAGCACAAAAGAGTACTTAATTACTTACAAAACGTGTTGTAGGGGCGGTTGTTTGTTAAAAGCTCCATTCAAAACATCACAATAGGTTATTTTATGTTTACAATATTGGAGTGACAGATTGGCGCCAGGTATAAAGACAATTGAGTCAACTTGAATGGAACCGCAGGGACTTGATAAAATCTATTACGACGTATTTTCCTGATGGCCTTTTTCTAATAAAATAGGTGTTGACAGGTTGACTGGTTTCGGTAAAGGGAAATTGAGTGTTCCAGTTTTTTATTTCGCTGTAATTTATTATAGAGTGGAGTGAAGTAGAGTTATACAAAAGAAGTAGGTACTCTAGGTACCATAACACGTTAGTACATAAGGTTATCCATAACATAAGGTTGTCCATCGCGGTTCAACGCGGGAATGCTGCTAGCATTTTGGGAATTTGCATCGGAAACGCTTGGGGATGGGTTATTTTAGTTTTAGTGATTTTGTTTTTCTTTGTTTTGTTTAGTTAAGTTTTTTTTCAATAATGTTTGATAAGTTGATTAATAATATATTAATGTAAAGTTGTTAAAATTATGAATTCTGAATATAAATAGATTACTATTTGGTTGTTTCAATGTTTAGGATACATTTATGACTTAGAATGGGGATCACCCCGTTCAAAGTCATAAATGTATTGTATGACGTTCGGTTAGTATGACGTATTTTGATAAATACATCATACGAACCATATTCTTAGAAACCATTCTCTTCAGTAGTGAATGCTTTGCAACATGTTGTAGTGACATTTTGTTTCTACTTACTAAAATAGTTCGCGTAGGTTCATTTTTGATGAAAAATAATTAGCTTCCAAAAGAATCCAAAAAAATATAATAACCATAAGTAATAAATAACCGTCAACTATCACACAGCATTATAAACAAATTGAGAGTCAAAACAAAACAAAAACAGTACACGTACTTTATACGCGTTAAAAAACATAATTAGTCAAGCGTATGCCGCAGTTATAGGATTTCGTAGTTCCATGAATTGCAATTTGGATAAATCGGTGCAACTTTCCGATGCATATACTAATGTAATTTTCATTAGATTTTATTAAAAATCGAAAGTAGTAATTCACTTTTACTACTTTCGATTTTTATTAGGTACATACTCGTACGTTTTATATTACGTATTACTATTATTATTATATTACATATAATATTTTGTATTCACCATACTGTGTCACCATAGTAGTATATGTATATCGTACGATCGATACGTATCCATCCAAGTACAGCCATTAAACACTGAAACACAAATATATATTTCGTTATTTACGAAATTTCTGTTCGTTCGAACGAAATTTTCTTCTACGGTTACAAACAAATTTTAAATTACAAAATAAACTCGTCTTACGGAAGCTAGGGAACTCCTATAGGTAGACCGTAAACATCGCAACTGCACTTTCTGGTTCAAATACGGCCACCGCGCCACAAACTTCGCCCCTTCTCTTTATTTGCATTTTGATATCCATAGAGCACTCTTAGCGTCGTCGTCGCTTAGTCGCGGAGCATCCATTTGCCTAAAATGATATCAATTTAACGTCTCAATTAATTATATTCGGAAACTTTGCTTTTCTGTTGAAAACTCTCGTCTCGAAGTTTGAAAACTTGTCGGAACTCTCCAACTTGATCGTACGAGAGTACAAATTATGAACGTGTTAGTCGATTACACAGCACACAGCGGAGTGACATGCGATGCGACACACCATTTTGCGACTTGCACATGATTCAATGTATCCATTTTATTAAGTGCGGTAGGCACAGTCTATTTTTATATTAGTTTTAACAATCATAATCGTGCCTACACGGACATACATATAGCTAGACCACGCGAATTCATGCCCTTTGCGTGTTAGTAAAACGTCAAAAACCCTGACAAAACGTCGCGGTAGCCAACCGCCCGAACCTAGTGAATGACGTACACCTGTTGACAATGTTTTACCAGTTAGGCCTGATGGGATAATAGTTGGCCTTAGTTCACACTCATTAGGATTTATCGTATAAAAAACGTCATTTTTCCTTCGGTTTTTCTATATTCTGTCGAATATCTTCAAGTATTTCTTTCTAATAATAATTCTAATTCGTTATTCTTCCGACGTCGAATTTAAAAAAGAGATTATTTTAGGAACTTAGGTAAAAAATAATGTATCCTACTCCATAACTGGGCTGGCTGCCTTTCCAAAATGGTCTCTGGGCCCGTAATGAAGATCCTGCATTGCAAGATCCTCCCAAAAAATGTAAACTTACTGAGTCGAGCTAGTATATTTTAACTACATTTTCCATCACACGTTCCGATTCGCAGCTATTCTTACCACTGCGCCGAAAGCATCCAGAATCCAGTCCATCGGGACATTGTTGTTTCTATTTTTGTCGCTGGTCGCACGATATACATAGTGTCGTTCAAGTTTTATCCAATTGAGACCTAGTTAGTGGTTGGAAGTGCAACATACGACATACAAGCCTTTTAAGGCATACGAGAATAGTAGGAAACTTTGATGCTACATGCATTAAAGTTTCATTAGTTAATATAGACATTTTGTGCATGGCTCTTTAGCTAATTTGTATGTCGTGTAGGTATCAATTTCAATCAAGGATTTTATGGAATCTATATAAGACATTTGACTAATTTAAAGTCTGCTAAAAGCAGTTTAGGGAAACTTTAATATTTTTATGATCGAGGCTGAGACTAGATAGCTGTTATTAATTTGCCATGGGTAGTATTGATAATGCGGTCAAAGTGGTAAGTTGTTAATTGTCTCTCCATGAACATACGTAGGTACATACAGGTGAGTATGGTTTTAACCGACTTCTAAAAAACGAGGACGTTCTCAATCCAACTATATAATATAATTATGTTTTATCTTCTCATCTATTCTATGGTGTAGAGCGAAAAATCTGCAATTTTTCTATTAATTTTAAAGTGTGTGCATAGAATAAAGGTTATACCTAAATGTTTTAAGACTTTTCAACAAAAGTAGTTATTTAAGGAACATTAGGTAAATTAAAAGGGCAGTTTCTGATATAAATAATTACTGTTATGAATACTGGTTCTATTTTCGATATTAAAAATACAAAAGTTTTATTAGAAAAGTTTAGAAATCGGTATACAGTTCATAATTATAAACTTTTAAACTGGTAACTGTTGTTTTTGTTTATGCACAAAATAGGACCGTTTAATGAAAAACAAACACCAGGGGTTGTCGTGCTTTAAAAAAACTTTTGGGTTGGTTCCCTACTAACCAGAGAATTGAAATAAATTACGTTTTTCGTAGTATTTGCAGTATGTTATGCTTGTTTCTCGTATATTTTTTGTAGTTTATTTTCAGTCGTTTATTTAAAATACAGCGTACATGTAAGTCGTACGCGGGTAGGGTTACCAGATCTCCGGATTTGTCCTGAGATCTCAGGATTTTTGGACATTTCTCAGGATTGCGCGCGGATTTCACAAATCTCCTAAAATCTCAGGATTTTTAGAAATTTCAACAAAATACCAACTTAATTAAAGATTTTTTAGTAAAAAGTAAACAAACTAAAAATAATCATTCATTATTTATCTAATTAGAAACCTACTACTGGGGCATTTTTTCTTGAATTCAATCAGCATTTATTTACGACTGTATTTTATAGTACTTCAATAAATAGTGCTGCTAAGAGATACCTACTTAATCAGTTTTACCATAGGTACCTAATATTTAGTAACTAATCCTTTGGTAATAATTGTACAATAAAATTAAAATTAACCATTTGGTCAGAATCATTTGGTATCTTCTAATAATCATTCTTTAATAATAGGTAGGTATAATATTTGCAAAATATTAACACCTATTTATAACGCTGCCAAAATTACGAGTATTAAAATTGTTAAATAAGTATGGAAAAAAAAAAACAGAGTGAGAAAAATCTCAGAATTTTTTGGTGGAAATCAGGACTTTTCTCAGGACTTTTGTTTTTTTCATCTGGTAACCCTATACGCGGGTAAATCAAGTATTTTACGAGTTATTTCTTAGGGTTTCGTATTTTGTTGTTGAAATACTCTTAGACAACCTCTAATTCATTAAAATTATTTAATGAGGAAATTATAATTAACATAAGCTTACATTTTCTTTCATTTTTCTTATCTAAACAAACATTTAACGTTTCCAGGTATCTATGTTTCAAACTGGTTATTTTTTACGACAGGATTTTCCCGTGAATTTACCGGTCCTTGTACCTACCATAGCAGAGAAAACCGCGAGGCGCACCAACTGGTACAAGCACAGTTTACACCAACTTATGTAGACTGTGCTTGTACCTGCTCATCATGGCAATCGCCAAATTAACATAAACAAATTTAAGGTTTATTATGGACCCACCCTACTAATTTAGCACTTACGCCTACAGCGCTGTTGCGCCCTTTTTAACGTAATTATTTGATTAAGGTAGGTACGTATGTTTGGTTAAACTGCTTTATTCTGAAAAGAAGCAGTTCACTTAAATAAACTATGTGTGTTATACAAACTACCTGCACCTCCCAATTTCACCTGCATCCAAGTCCCTACACCGTGTGATAGATATAAATTACTGTTGCGCTGCGCGGTTTCACCCGCGTAAGTGCCGATCCCGTAAAAATATCGGAATCAAAAGCAGACTATGTTTTTCTCCAAGGTCCCATCTATATCTGTACTAAAATTTATTAAAATCGGGTCAGCGGTGTAAGCGTGAAAGCGTTACAGACAAACAGACAGAGTTAGTTTCGCATTTATAATAAATAAATAAATGAATAAATATTGCACGACGTTACACACAGCGCAATCCAGTCCCAAACTAAGCACTAGGCTTGTACTATGGGTACTAGACAACGGATATACTACATATTATAATAAATACATACATATGATACATAGAAAACACATAATATTAAGTAAGAAGTAAGATAATATTCATAGACTGTGTTTTTCTAGATTTTCAGCTGTGACGTGCCTTATTTTAACTGGTTCAGCGGTTTTATGTATCTTTTAATTCATTTTATATTAGCATTGACCGTGTACGTAATGCGATTAAACGTCGGCTGGGCTTTCCCGTAGGTCTGAAACCGCAAAAACATGCAACACATAGCTTTCGATAGCTTTTTTAAGCCCACGCATTAGCATTTTTTTCTGTTACTGATTTTGCGTGTTGATACGCGGTTCTGCATTTTTAGCTAAGGTACTTGCGGTAAACAAGGGCCACCTTAAATTAAACTTAAATATTTAGTACAAATAGAGGAAACCACTAAAACAAGTTATTACATAACGTACTTGCTTTATTGACAATCTGAAAAAACAATACAATTAATTGTTTTGTTGCACTATTGTCATCAAAATGAAGCTTTTTAAAAAACCTCTCTGTGGCTCTTATTAAACCATAGTGTTCTAATAAGGGCCACATCAAATAGTTAAAGATTTTAATAACAATCAACACGAAATAGATAGTTTTTTAGTTTACATTAGCTTATACTACTATTTAGTCATAAATAACGATTTTACTGTAAGTAGTTAAAGATAAAACAGACACTGGACCTTATTAAACTGTCCTTACAAAAATATGTTTTAAACAGCTTTTTTCAGTACTATACCCACTAAATAATCACATTTATTAAATAAGTATACGCAACATTATATAAATCTGAAACAGCAATAACGTTATTAAACAGTAAAATTACAAAAAAAAAACAACTTCGCTCTTGTTAGACTTATGAAAGGATGTCACATATGAGATTCCCTACAAGACAAGGTTTTTTTTGTGAAATATGCTTTTAGATGATTGACTTAAGTTCTCCCGGGAATAGAATACCTAGCGGCTGCAGCACGCTGTGACAAGACTCCTTCATTAACATCAGTCATTGCAGCTTCCAACTGTTGCAGTGACCAAAGGGCACGACGTTTTTTAGGCGGAGGTTCCATTTTTTAATCCTGAAAACGTGTACGCGTAAATTAATATAAAAAATAGAACTGAGACAACTAGAAATACTAAAAACTTTAAAATAGACGAGTATTTTGGCCGGCTCTTTTTACCCGCCTCAAATGTGGCCTTTGTTAGACCTTAATGTTAATTTTAAAGATTGCAACTTAAAACTGTCAGTTATTAATAAAATCACTACATTTACCCTGATTAGTAAACAGAAATGTACACATTCAACGTTATATTTATGAGATATTCGAAAAGCAATATATTTTAGGCACAATTTAAGCGTTTTAGCACATATTATTTTTAATTCCGAGTGACGCCGTCCGGGTCGTTAGATTGAATCGTTGCGACTGACAAGATGGCGGACCGCGCGACGGTGCGAGCCCGCATGTTAGCTCTTCTATTGATCCTTTAGATATGTGCGTGAGAGGAATCTATTAAAACTGTTAGAAGTGTGTTTTTCAATTAGTGGCCCGCCTTAGACAGCGGCTCTTGTTACCCGCAAGTACCCTATTCGAAAATCGCAAATCGCAGTGCGTTGTAAGCCATATAACTGGCTACGCTCGCTAGTTCCCTGGTTTCTTCCCTGATCGAGAAAAGTAGCAAAATGTAATCATAAACCGAGGTCGTACATTTTTAGAAAAACAGATAAATCAATATATTTATAGGTATATGTTTTGTAACGTGATCTTCGAACCTGTCAAATCTCTACACAACAAACAGGGAAATATTAAAACTTCGTGGGTTGTTTGTCATTGGCCATCGGGGAGCTGTTTTTACGTAGGTAATAGTGGTACAGTGAGATAAAAAACGTAAACAATTTCTAATTAGAGATCGATTAAAAAAGGGTAAAATGTATATTGGCTTAGGTACCTACTTTAATCAATGTTTTTTATGGCTCTGTAGTACCATATTATAATGTGTACATAATAATCAGATGCAGTCAGTCTACCTACATAATAATTCTACACACATATGCATGCAGCCTTGCGCCAATATGACTTCAAGCAATAAAGCCGTATTACCATTATTACCTATAAAACCGCGTTCCGACCGCCAAAGAAAAATGACTGTTACCTTTTTTAACCCCCGGATTCACCCGCGTAAATCTCGATCCCACGGGATTTACGGGATCAAAAATAGCCTATGTTCTTCTCCTTCTTTCTATCTCCACCAAAATTCATCAATCGTTTAGGCGTGAAAACGTAAATAAAAGACAGACAGACAGACAAAGTTAATTTTTGCATTTATAATATTAGTAGGTACCTAAGATATTTGTATTGTGAACTGTACCTAACGCAAACGCAAATAATAATTGATAGATTCAAAGAAATTGTAAAAACGAGTACCGATCCTAAGCTGAGTAGGGTAGTGGCTGGGTGCGGGAAATATTGATATGACGTCCGATTGACGTCTGTACGAAGTATCGAGCCTATTCACTTGACGTCTGTCACTCTTCTACTGTGTAGGATCTTGCAAATAAAATAATTTTATTATTTACTTTTTTCTTAAATTATGCTTCACATTGGCTGACCTGGCGCAGTTGGTTAGAGCGCCGTGCTAGAGAAGGGAAGGTCGTGGATTCAAGTTCCGCAAGAAAAATGCACAAGTCCCGCATTTTTTAAAAATATACATAAAGTTTTTTTTAATAATAGTATGATTGTAATACCAACCATTAGAAAATCTGCAAATGTTAGCTATTGCCATAGGGTAAGATGGTATAAGAGTACGCAGGAGAGCACTTAACTTCATGACAGTTCAGTACGACATTCACAGCCAACGTCAGTCGTATTTTGTTTGAAAATGAACAAGTTCGAGCTGCCGAAAAAAAAATCGTAATTGGTTTGAAAACTTAGATTCCAGGTAAGTCAATAGATTTTCAATCACTTTGATGTAATTTTCGTGCGTTTTGCATTGATTGCTGTACTATAACCCTTCAGTTAACACAAAACTTCATTTATATTTCTCTCAACAGGTCTTTTATGCTAACCGAAGCTGTTGAGAAATTTCTCAAAATGTTTAGTAGATGGCGCGAATTTAAAAATATATTTGTAAGAAGCTAGGTGTGTAAGAGTGCGCGGAGTGTGAGCGGGCAAGAGTGCGCGCGCACTCTTACACGACATTCGTTTAATTTATTGTGTTCTCTCATATAAACTTTAAATAATTTACTTAGAAAATTATTTACGAACTTTTGTATATATTTGCCGAATGTCGCGAAAAAAGCAAACGTATGAGCGAAAAAATTGTACACTCCAGATAATGGAAGAAGCTCGAAAGCTCTTCGAAAACAGGCAATCAAAAAGATTGGTACTAACAGAAGACATAAGAAATCCAACATCATTCGCAGTTCACCTTACAAAATCGAAGCAGAAACCAAGTACCCACAGAAACCAAAGCTTAAAATGGACATAAATGACACTCAATCTTCTAAGGCTAAGAAAGAGTTTAAGAAACCAAAATCCCCCAAATAAGAAAATCAAGAGGTGCGGTGGTTGCCAAGATATCTACAAAGAGCCCATCACGAAAGATTAGATTGAGTGTACTGTGTGTATAAGCATGAGAAGTGCACTGCATGTAGGCCAAGGGTTGTATAAGTGCGATCTGCATCATGAAGAACACGCGCACTCTTGTACAACTTGCTGCGCACTCTTTGACCACAGGGTGTATAAGAGAGCGCAATTTTCATTTTTGATTAATCTTAAATTTCCACCAAAACTATAGTTATTAGAGATATACTTTCTATTGTGATTTTGTAGGGGAAAGACTAAAGACTTAAAAGAAATAATGTTGATTTTTATAACTACGATATTTTATTTTATTAGGTTTCATTTAAAAAATGCGCACTCCTATACCACCTTACCCTACAACGCGGCAATGCTGCCAACTGCCAACGTTATGGGTACCTTTGCGCCGGGTACAATTCGGGGTGGGTTATTTTAATATATTTAGTTTTATATTTCTTATATGTAAGTATATGTAAATAATTAAGTTAGGTATATATTGCATCCGCAAAAAAAAAATATCTACAGACTTAGTACCTAGATTTCGTAAGATTTACTAAATTAAACCTAAAATGTGAAAGTAATCCACTGGACCGATTTCATTAAAACTTGCTTTGTAAGAGAGTAAGAGACCAATGTATGTCTTGAAACTTGCTATGTAGGTGCCTAGGTCGTGCATAAATAATATTTATCCCTATATTTGCACTGAATCGAGTTTTACGTGGGTAAAGCTACTTTTTTTGTAATACTAGCAGGGTTCTGTACCCTGCTAGTATTACAAAAAAAGTAAATGGAACCCTATTGAAACTCATTAAAAGTGTCCTCTATTTATCACCAAACGTCATTTATTTTGGGGAAAAGCGTTAACGGCGAACTGTAGTTTATTTTGTGAAGGAATTTTCCTCTTTTAATGTCCCAATTCCTAACAAAACAAACTACTTACGACCTACGTAGGTATCGATAATTTATCCAGTTTTCTTACTTTTTCTATGACTACATTTTGGAAGGTGGGGTAAGATATCCTATTTATTCGACCTAGTGAAAGCTTCGGCTTGTCAAGATCAACTGTTATTGTAACATGGCTAGTGGGTCTACTGGCCAAGTTAAAACAAAAATTAAAGTTTTGTTAGGCCTTTTTCAGTACCTAGCCCCGTTTGGGCCGTAGTGCTTTAGTATTCTACTATACGCCGTTTCGTTATATGGCAAATTCAACTAATTGGCTGAGATACCTACATAATTAAGATTAAGTGGGCTTGTCCAGCCCTCCCAGCTTAATCGACCATGCCCTGAGAAAAAAACTGGTCAACACGTCTCAGTTAGTAGTAGTTTTAATTCTCTCATGCATGACAAATAATATCTCACGAAGTTTCCCTACAAGGAGCATACCGGTGTCACACAACGGCCGGCGTTCGGCAGTGTCTGCCACAATTGCTTTATTGCTTCGTATTGCTTACGCATATTATGAGACATACGTGTTCGCAGGATAACGAACGATTTGACAAACGTAGTAGATGTAAGAAGTACGATAAAATATATATATGAAGGTTATTAAAATAATTTCATACCTATTGACTATTGACTACCTAAAGTATGCATTTTTATATGAACTGCACCACATGGTTTACCACACGTAGGTAAGTCCGAAAACTAAATAAAAAGTTGCTAACCATTACAACCATAACCGAGTTGTAATTTAGATTTTTATAAAAATATTTAAAATTTATTAGTGTTAGCTTCTGTGGTGAAAAAAGGGCTGGCTGCTATTTCGACCAACGAATAGGTATTGCTATCCAAAAATGCAGCTAGCTTTTTGAGTCCATTGTACAAAATTAATAAAAGATCTTACAATGACAAAATACTAAGAAAGGACTCCGTTTGCTACAACTTCATTCAAGTCAAGCCATAATTAATGCCAGGCACTAGGCAAGAGCGTCGCAAGGCGTATCAACTAT
Organism: Idaea biselata; assembly: GCA_958496205.1. Classification (NCBI taxonomy): domain Eukaryota; kingdom Metazoa; phylum Arthropoda; class Insecta; order Lepidoptera; family Geometridae; genus Idaea; species Idaea biselata. Next base: position 5,028,269 of record OY292394.1, read on the forward strand.
TAGGTAAACTGTAGCACTACTACAGTATTGATATTAGGTATACACAGTGATGTGTCACTTAGAACAAGTAGTTTTAGATGCGTTGTCTTTGACTTTTCATGGCGCCAAAAAGTGACGTTGAATTACCTCGAGTTTGTAGCAAGAGGGAGATGTACTCATACCTATGTCATTATAAGTCAGAACGAAATAGTCAAATTTGTTCACGATTTTGTTAGAACGAGGCAATTCTATGGTTATATTTCTCTGGGAATACGTTACCAATGAAGTTTACGAAGTTCGAAGATAATATGGGAACGTGATTTCGCAATAATTTACCATCTTAGGTGATTCTCAAAGTAGCAGTTTAGATGTGATATGTAATACTTTCTCATTTAAAATAATTTTATTAGACAGAATTGTAAGAACAAAATATTTTACTTAGGTAATGCCAGTAATGCCATGCCCAATATTGCTCAGTATTCCCTTTTTTATGGAACCTTCATTTGAATTTAGGACAGTTTGAAGGGCTAATAAAATATGTTACAAAATTGCGTTCTCGTTTCGATTTCTAGTATTATTTTACTAAAAAACTTTTTTAATAAAATCTTTTTTTTTGCTGTATGTTATTTCTTTATAGACATTACGAGCTAACAAGTAGGCAGCTACTTGTACGCTAGTAGATTGGCTTGCATAAGCTGCCTTTGCAGTACAGATGTGTCATTTTATTTATAACAAATAGTTTTAGATGCGCTTTATTTAATTTTTCATGGCTACCAAAAGTGACAGCGAAATGTACTTATGTCATTATAAGTAAGTAACATTAAGTTTAAAGTTAATAGAAAGAGACAAATGTTACATAAACTTAGTTATCGTTTATAAGTAAGGGATTAATAGATTTTATTCTTTTCGCGATGTTGTATTAAAGTTAAAGACATTTATCGGTTGAGCGTTGAAACAATACTAAAAGTAATAAACACCACGCGATTGAAACCGAAAAATGTCTTTAATTTTAAGGGATTAATTTTAAAATTTGGACACGGTTTTGTTTGAACGAGGCACTTCTATGGTAACATTGCTCTGGTCTGCGGTATGTTAGAATACTTAACCGTATCTCGTCGACAAACAATGCTCGATCGATGGCAGACGTAAATGTTCTAACGACAATACTCAAACGACCCGGCTTCGGTTTATTAATGTCTTGTACGTTTGTTTGTGTAGATAACAATGTAAACATCGATTCATTTAGCAAATATCTACCTATAGCTACCTACATATTTACCGGTAGATACGGTATACTACTTATTTTTGATAGTTTGAATTATTGTAGCAAAATTAATTTGTTTTAGTTATTATTTAAAAAAAACTTAGTTCTAAGTCTTGAAGAACTTTTAGTTACCATAACATTTTAATAGGTATAATTTTTGAGGGTTCGATAGCGGTACAAGTACAGGTATACATACATATAGCGGAATGAACTCGACGCAAATACCAAATACTGAACCGATTAAAACTAAAAAAAACATCTACAACAAGGAAACCAACGTAAAAAATTATGAAGAAACGAATTATATATAGGAACATAGGTATAATATGCTTCACAATACCTCAAACATACCGACTTTACAACTCTCCATTCATCCGCAAACAAATCGTTTTGAGGATGTTTGATTGGACTGAACGACTGAACTTTGGGTAAGGTATGAATGAAGTTAATTGAAACATTCAATAATCGAAGTCGGATATAAATAGATATAAGACATCGTATATATCACATACTAGCTGCGTCTCGCAGTTTCACCCGCGTTAGTGTCCCGATCCCTAATAATATCGGGATCAAAGTACTCCAGGATAATGTTGCTTTCTTTTGGTGAGAGAATTTTTGAAATCGGACTAGTGGTTTTTGAGTTTATTTATTACAAACATACTGACACACACACACACACAATTACAAATCTTTGATCTTTATAATATTAGTGTAGATGTAGACTACACGATCTGATTAAAAAAATACAACCAGTCCAATCGGCGACACCAAAGGTAAAATTACGTAACAAACTTATTCAATAGAAAACAAAATAAGTATACCTACTTAAATAGTAGATAGGTACCTAAGTATTATTTCCATCAAAACTATTTCCAAATATTCCAGAGCTACGTTCATCACTACAGTATAAGATTACAACCGAAAATAACTAGTAAACAAGCGGCGAGTTCACCCCACCTGCCCTAGACTCACGCCCGCGATCCTGTCCGCCCGAACTTCGCAGAACAAACTTGTCGCCTATAACCTTACATTAGATCAAAAAACTAAAGATACGGTACCTAGTCTCAGAAAATGAGACGATAAAACTGCATCTAGCTGACGCACTAGCCTCAGTCATATGTCGAACCGTTGCCGCGTGAGCACGTGCTGTCACGCTGTGATTGTCTTTTTGACATCCATAAGAATGCCTTTTTGCTTATTTACAAAGCCTGAATCATTCTTAAAGACAAATGTTTTTAAATACAATAATTTTATGAAAATCCATGTATGTGATTCTAGCTCATTTTTCGAATACGCAATGTTAGAATATACCGTATCTACTAATATTGTTTTCAACTAAGCCTATAATATAACCTATAAAATTTTAATTGGTCGCTTGATAACTATGATTACGTAGGTTGCTATTGATGTGGATGTTGCTATCACGCTAATTAAATTGGAAATTGTAATTGGAATTCTGTTAGAGGAATTTTCCTAACGTCGACCTATGGTTTTTTAAGATTTTTGTACTTTGTACTTTGTTTTGTACCTACAAAGTTCTTCTATCATTATTATTAGACACGGGTCTCGATCGCGTTATAGATAATCATTGTTTTAATTACCTCGACGTTTCGTGGTCAGTCTTCTAGAGACCACGGCCGGTATAACCCGTTTACCGAAACGTCGAGGTTATTAAAACAATGATTATCTATAACGCGATCTAGACCCGTGTCTAATAATAATGATGGACGGAAATCGTGTAAGTTTAAAAAGTTCTTCTAATTTTGTCCTAATTGTTACACTATTGTTATTTCCTTTTGGTTTTTACTCCATTCTAAATAATATTAAAATTCTAAATAATATTAAAATAGGAAAGGTAACCCTTTAGTTCTAAGTTTAAATCCTAGAAAAACCGAACCCTAATTTCAGTAATATTTTTTATGAAATCAAAATAAATGTTTACAAGTAAATTAGACCGTTAAAATCGTGCTTGTACCCACTCACTCACTCTGATTAAACGTTTTCATAATATTATTCAAATCCTTCGTTTTAGTTGATTGTTTTTTTCTTGGGCGATTAAAATAATATTAAATTCGACTATTAATATTAAGTCCTCCTTTGAAACGATTTCTCAAACAGTTACTGACCAATTTTTTTTTCTTTGTTACAGATATAAAAAAACAACAAGAAATGTGGTATAAAAGTGAAATAGACCTTTTTCGCGACTGTATCGAGGCTTAAAACATAAAGCCATGACTTCCGAAAAACCCATTGATGCTGGTAAAAAATCAGATTCAAAAAAGACAGATGAGTGTGCAAAATTCGCTGAAGATCTCCCAGAAAACAAGAAGGTTGAAACAGATGAGCAGAAAAGAAGGTCCCATGAACTAATGAGGCTAGTCTACGAACTTCCCGATGATATAAAGAGAAAAGAAGTATCAGAAAACAACAACATGCTTAAAGAAAACCCACCGATTACTATCGTCGAGATAACAGAACAGAACGGTTGTGACACAGGAGCTACATGTGATAACAATATTTATATAGAACAAGATTTAGGCAATAAGAGGTGTGATGTGTTAGGTTCCGAAGTCATAATGCAGTGCAATGAAGAATATAAGGAAATTATCGAACGACCGTCACCAGAAGATTGTACTGATGAAGACTTGTTGGAACTGAAAAAGTTATTAGAATCGAAGCCTAAAGTTTTAGAAAGATATTTGAGAGAATGTGCGACTGTAGAAGAAGTTAATAGGATACATACCTTGACTTCAATGGGGCCGCTGTCTCCGATGCCACAACATGAAGCCAGGAGTACGTCGGTGACGTCAGACCTGTTCCAGCTTTGGTTATCATCGTCTCCTGTAAAGGTGAGTCTAATATCTTTTAAAAATTGTCCTTATTTAAAGCAATCATCGTATTTGTCGTGTTGCATTCAAAAACTGTTAAGTACTACTGCAACCTGCCTGCGGCCGAGTTGTAGTCATCAAAGGTTTCGATTGTAAAAATGATACCTAACAATATTAATAATGTTTCTTAACATTTTCCTCGATGATTCTTTGTGCGTTCGAGTAGGTGTAAGAACCTGTAGTCTAGGAATAGAATGTTGTTCAATTAGAGAGGAAAGAAATTGAGAGATCGTTAGGTGATGCAGTGTAGCGAGATTCCTTCCGGACGATGTTAGCTGAACTGAATCAAAGTCTCTGCCATAATGGCTTAGAAGTATATCGGAATATAAAGAACATATTATTTTATTGTTCGCCAAAATCTGGCATTAGTTCTTTTGTCTAGTCTAAATACAAGTATTTAGACCTTTGTCCCTTATTTTTGTAAATTTTTGTACTTATAAATAAAGATTACTTTATTTTGTTTTTCTTCTCGTAACACATAACATTGCTAGCATGTCTATTACAGATAATATTTATCAGTCCATGTCACACTAGAGATACGATAACAATTGTAGTGTCCTCATAGATAAACGACGCTAAAAGCCTCTTCAGTAGGTACCTATTTATTCCATTTCGATTTCTCTTATTCTAGTTTGTTATTCTAGTGTATTTTTCCAAGTACCAGCTTAGAGAATTTCTGTCGGAACATTCTTATGGAAACCGAATTAATTGTACCCATACCACGAAACCGAGGCGGATCTCTAGTATAAAAAACACAAGCCCATAAATACAAATATCGAAAATGTGTATGTAATTTTGAACGATTATGATTGTGATTAAGGAAAAACTAAATAGATATAAAATTTGATTTATCATACATTCACATAAAATTTAATCTAGGTATAACTAACATATATTTTTTTAAAGTTCTATTGACTAAACTATATATCAACGCACAACCTAAACCGCGTCCTAGGGTCTAGGTCCTAGAGACATAAAATTGTGTCTTTGTGATGTGATATGTACCTAGGCCTCCTCTAAGAAAGAGTTTTGGAAAACCCGCGGGATCGAGACTCATGCGGGTAAAAACCGCGAGACATAGCCAGTACCTACTAATATACCTACTATTTCGATTGTATCACAGACCATTTTATTTATTTAGTGTGTTTTCCAAGATTTTCTCATATATTTTTGTAAGAGATGATTGTGACTTTGACACTATTTTCTATGTTTGTTTTCTTTAGCGAATTGGTCCACTTGTTTTGTACAGCCTTGGGGTGTTGATTTGTTTTCAATTTTATTTATTTACTGGTCCATTAAGGACCCTTATCACTATCTCGTTACCATTATATTTTATTGAACCATCGCCTGCTATTGATGGCCGCGTAACGATGGTAGTAGGTCCCTAACTTACATTTACATCTATTTATTTTCATCGGTTGAGGATCCGAAAAATTAGCTTCTTTGGAAGCAAGTGTCTGTATTCCTACATATTATGTACTACAATACCTGCCGATGAAAACGTCATAAAAATACATAGTGTAGTGACCGTATTGATTTCTTTGTCTCCAATTAACGACAACACAAAGAGAAATTATATTTTGTCAACCCAGATACACCTACTGACCTATTTAATGCCGGCCCCAGTTATACCCGGGTAAACCCAGGTACAGCAAGAAACTCAGGTCACACAATACGTCCGTCCAATATCTGGGTCTTCGAAATGTTATAAATGCTTTTTGGTGTAAGTTTGTTTATTTTCTTTGTGAAAATCGTACTGTGACTACTGCAACTGCGAGCTCCTTTAATCCCAACATCTGAACAAGATCGGGACTATGCGAATGAACTGTGAAACTATTCAAAAGCATTGCGAATTGGTTTTTCTAATATTGTCTAAAATTACTTTAATTTTTTTGCCTAAGGACGCGTTGCTTTTTAGGGTTCCGTACCCAAAGGGTAAAAACGGGACCCTATTACTGAGACTTCGCTGTCTGTCTTTCTGTCTGTCTGTCTGTCTGTCTGTCTGTCTGTCTGTCTGTCTGTCTGTCTGTCTGTCTGTCTGTCCGTACGTCCGTCCGTCTGTCACCAGGCTGTATCTCATGAACCGTAAAAGCTAGACGGTTGCAATTTTCACAGAAGATGTATTTCGGTTGCCGCTACAACAACAAATACTAAAAACAAAATAAAACAAATATTTAAGAGGGACTCCCATACAACACACGTGTTTCAAAAACATCGAATCGAGTAGGTCATGAAATTCAAAATGGCTGCCCTATCTGTCAAATATACCAGTCTGCCTTCACTTACCAAAGAGTTTCTTAATTATAGGTTTCAGTTTGTCTTAGTGCAAAAGTTTTTGTTTTTCATTTTTTTTTAGTGGTGTGATCGTATGATGGAAGTTAGAATCGAATCTAAATATGTCACATTTTCCTATCAAATTTTAAAATTGGTAAACGATTTTAGGGTTCGGTACCCAATTGTGATAGTGGTACGGAACCCTTCGTGTGCGAGTTTCGCACTTGGCCGGGTTTTTTTAGTTTTATTTACCTACTGGTGACCAAAAGGCTTGCACTGGCAAGGTTGACCTTTTAGACGCACTCCCATAGGAATATTTGGTTTTCTTTTCAGTTATATAGTAAAAAACAATACTATCATATAAGGCAATATTGTAACGGAGGGCGATTGTCTGACATCATCTTTTATTCATGATTAAACGAACTTACCTGTACGTGAAGTTCTATCATAATTATATGAAGTGTTACATCCGAATAGGTAAGATAGATAGATAGACTTGTAGTACCACTACTACAAGTCTATCTATCTATCTTACCTAGAAGGATGTAACACGAATATAATTGGACCAGTTTACTCACCACCGCGCAAGGAGAACTCCGGATTCGCCAGGCCCCAAAATCCTTTCTATCCACTCACAGATACAAACGGGGCTTAGCCTTTGCTCGGGTCCTGTCGGGGCGGCCTGGTTATTTTTCTATGACAGCTATTAACAAATATTTAGTTAGGTAGGTAGTTTGTTTATTAAAAATTACTTATTTCTCAGTCTATCCTATTCCTAAAAACCAATATACTAGTACTCCCATAAAGCATGACAAGGCGATGACGACGACGTGACTGTGGCAAATGGTCGTATGTAGTGGAACACGCTAGCGAGCGTGTACCAATATTGTTCGATTCGTGTCGAACATGCTACTACGAATAGCCTATAGTAAAGTACCTAGTTTCCCCTTTACTGGCATTCGATATAACCCGATATTACTCCAGGCGTGTAATGTAGAAGGAAGACTAGAACGTATGGGTACAAACTTTAGCGTGCTTTCAGAATATTGCCATATATCAGTCGTTGATAGATTCGTTGCATAAATCTCCACAATTTTTATAGTCTAACTCGGGGCTGCAGTAGCGCGTTTCGCAGCTCTTTTACAAGGTATCAATTGGCTGAATTTATTGGTTTTGTGTGGATAAATTGGGTTAGTTAGTCGAAGCGAGCTCTTGGATGAAACTGGCATAGGTGCGAAACTTCATTCTATCGTCACAAAAATGTCACTCACACCCCGTATTGATGAAGGAAACTCAAACGAACTTCATAAGTTATTGGTCGCCGTCCCAAGCGAGGATTTATGAAGTCATTCAAGCGCGTTACATTTAGATAAGATATCTTGGAGCCTGTTGGTTGAGTATCTCCACCCTTAGTATTTCATATCATACACGTATAGGATAGCCGATCAGAATATACAGAGAAAGCCTACATTAACAGGTAGGTACCTAGTTTTCTTCCTTTCCAATTGTTCTGAGAAATAAATCATTTTCGTCCGATGCCTTTTTCACAATAAAATATAGAAAACCGCTGTAAAAAAACCATCACAAGCATAATCTTGTAAAAGTACTCTTTTATATTATTACTAGCAGAGACTCACGGTTTCACCCGCGTAAGTCCCGATCCCGCGGGAATATCGAGATAAAAAGTAGCCTATGTGTTATTCCAGGTCTCCAGCTACCTATATACCGTTTCATGGTAATCGGTTTAGCGGTTTTTATGTGATTGAGTAACAAACACTTACAGTTTACACACTCACAAACTTTCAGCTTTATAATATTAGTAGGATAGGATGTTATGTTATTTTTAATATTTTGTTCCGTTCTACTCTACTCAGTACCATCTGTACCTACGTTGCAAAAATAACATACCTAGTTGTTCTAAATAAACTCAAAATAAATGACCTAACGGCCGAATACAGAAACGCTCTTCAAAATTTGAGATCTACTTAAACAATTAAGCATCTCTCAAAGTTAAAAATTCTCATACTAATTTTGAATTATAAGCTTCTCAATTATTTAAGTAGACCTCAAATTTTAAGTGGGGTTTCTGTATTCGGCCGTAGTAACCTACTTTTTTTTTGGTACCAAGAATCGAATGCAATATCCGCAGACTTAACAGAACGTTCTTACTGAAATTGATCCATAAAAGACGAACGTAAAAAGCGGTTTCATCAAAAATAATAATAGGTACATAACCTACCTACATACATTCTGCTACAATGTGTCAATTATCTATCTTATATGGGAACACGACCGTGTAGAACCAATTTTGGTAAGTCATATTTGAACAAGCGATTTTAATCGTAATCTCACCTTACGTACTCTTACCTACTTAGTATTTTTAGGGTTCCGTACCTAAAGGTAAAAACGGGACCCTATTACTGAGACTTCGCTGTCTGTCTGTCTGTCTGTTAATGTTAGCCCTCTTTGTTCCACTGTAAGGCAAAAAGACCTGCTATTAGACTTAGGCAAGGCAGTAAGACGCCACAGGAGCCTACTCCGAATTGGCGAATGTCCTATGCCTTCGGACCGCGGTGAGTCCTAGGACATATTAGGATTCACCGCGAAGAGGGCAATTTGTTTTGCCCTCTTTGTCGTTTCCGATCAACTCTTTGTTTGTTGGAACACGTACTTAAATTGTCACTTAAAAGGAGTCATTATGACCACGCTTCACTCGCGGAACGCGGCTTTACTTAAGTTTGAATTATTAGTAGGTATCTATATCTACCTACTGAGTAAATCTAGACTTGAAATATGAGTTACAAGTCCCCTACGAGTATCCTATACCTAATATCGATCGAGAGCCGACAATCCGGATGCACGCCAATTTGCACAAACATATCAGAAGCTTTCAAATCCGTTTCCGTCTATTAATTGGCTTTTACCGATACGTACACTTATAGATTTATCTCTCTTATTTACAGACTAGCAGCGGCGTGTAGGTTCACCTGGGTATATCTCGATTCCGCTGAAAAATTGAAATTAAAAGTAGCCTATGTCTTATACTAGGTCTCGTCTCTATCTGTATTTCAAGTTTTATTGCAAGAGGTTTGGTAGTTTTTGCGTAAAAGAGGAACAATCGTTATTTGTTATGCAATACTGCAAAGTTGGTTTTTGCAGCGTGTACCTACTTGTATTGAAACCTGAGCTAGCGAAGCATTCACACGCAGAAATCAGAGTGCAGAACGATTTTTTTTGAGGTTGTGAGGTGAAAATTATAATATTCAGTTACAAAATTTTGCGTTTTTTTTATGAGTAGGAAGGATTACCTAAAATTATTCAAAACATTGTATTTCGAACATAGTAACTGTTTTAAGCCGTAACTATGAAGGTTGCTCATAAATATTAATCACACATTCCATCGTACCGTAGGCAAATCTTTCCCTTAAAACGTATTTGTATTCCAAAAGCTGGTAATATCTGCTTTACCATTACCATTTTGTTTGTGTTCCTGTTTAATATTACTTGTAGATAGATTTTAGATATCCAGACTTAACAGTGATCGCCTAGCGAGTAGACATCTGTACCTAAACCACCGAGTCTTATATTTCAGAAACTTAGATCAGTTCGGTTCAGTTCTTTTTTAACTTTTTTTTAACAATGCGGGTAGGAATGTACAATAAAAATGGTGGCGAATTTTATTGCAACTCCATGTGAGCATCTGTTTGTAACGCGATAGTTCCGTGTTCGGCACTGTTATTTTATTTTCACGTCACAGAAATAATTTACTGTGAAAAAGATTTCTAAAATTCCTTTCTTATCGAATCAGGATTTACGCGGGTAAAACCGCGAGACACAGTTAGTAATATAACATAATGTCATTTATTCCTCTGGATGTCCTAATCAGTGGTATTTTCATCACGTACACATGGAGGCGAGGAAGGACAATTTGGAAAAAATATAATATGGAAATAAATACTTTTGTGTCGAAATTTGTTAGGCTTTATAAGTGGTAGGTACTGTATGGCTACGCGCTGTTATTGTAGTACCTTAGTTATAATTTTACAAAGTCTGAGTTATTCAATTCAATTCATTTATTTCGCCATAAAATTACATTACATAATATTGGCATGTCAATTTACAAAATAATTATTATAAGATTATTCAATCATAATATTAAATTAAACATTAACAATTTCAGTCAAATGAGGAACAGTAATCTTACAATAATTCAATAGTCCTAGCAGTCCTACTGACGCAATAAAAATAAATCAGTTTTATGTCTTTTCGAAACACAAGTCATACAAATAAAAGAAATGAACAACCCATAAATTCAGATACGTTATAATATGGATTAGATTTAAGAAAATTTTCGACCTTACTTTTGAATTAATTCATGGGAAGTTGTCTTATAATTAAAGGAAGTTTATTATACATGTTAATTTTAAAATTTAAGCCTAATTTAAATGTTTTGATCTTTTGTGCTCTGGTTAGTACTAGTTTATCTTTATGTCGTGTGTTAATATTATGTATGTCCATTCGTCTTTTCAATTCATCTCTCTGATGAATTTCTAGAAGTAAGTTGTAGATATAACTGTCATAATCTGTGCCTTTTTAAAGTAAGCCCTAACGATGTTAATCTACGCAAATTAAAAATTATTCTGATTGACCTTTTATGTGCTGAATTTCCCCATATCGTTACTGCGTACTTTATTATAGAGTGACAATAATTGTACTGTTTCGAGAATAAATGATTTGATTTGATTTGATTTTGAATAAGCATAATACACTGATATTAACCTTTTTTTTATCAACCACATTTCTTAACTTAAACAACGCATAATTGGCACTACACATTTTTTTACATATTTTATCTATTTGGCTTTCGAAGGTTAAGGTTGAATCTAGTAAACAACCTAGGAAATTTACTTCGTTAGTTAAATTTATATCTTTTTGTGTGTTTGAATTAGATTTTCTATAACTATAGCTAATAATTTTTGTTTTTTCGTTATTGAGTATGATACCATTCGCAGCAAACCAATCTTTGATAATATTTAGTGTTAAAACAGTCTTTTCAGCTATTCCTACGACACTTTTATCGGTAAAACCTACGTGAGTGTCATCAGCAAATTGTGTAATAATAGCCCAGTCTGGGATGCTGCTTGCAAGGTCATTGACATATATTAGAAAAAGTAGTGGCCCAAGAATGGAGCCTTGGGGAACCCCTATATTACTATTTATCTCATCTGAGGTTACCTGATTGACCGAAACAATCTGTATCCTATCCCTTAAATAAGAAAGAGCATATCTAGTTCCCTGCCTTCAAAGCCGTAGAACTGTAACTTTTTTATTAGAATGTCGTGACGCAGACAATCAAATATCTTATTAAATATTACATAACATATACAGTGCACGGGTGCCATACTAATCATAAGCTGGGCTTGTTTTATACTGTCCAGAAAATCTGATACAAACCTTTATAGAAAACGGGGTCAGCTAACTAACTACTGACCCCAAACTATTTGGTCATCGTTGGCCATACCTTCTGCAAATAGATTTTGCATTATAATAACGGTCGGCCGCCTGCCTGAGCTTCAACTCCCCAAGGGACCAAGCAGTTTATCCGCCACCGCGCGGGGGGAATTCAAAGTTTGTTTAGTCTACCCCAGATCTCATTTTAGTCTTTTACAAAACCTGTGGGAAGAGATGGATTCTATGGCCGGGCTTACACGGCCAAGGATACAAATACCTAATACAAATTGAAACAAAACTTAAAAATAGCATTTGGATGATGACCATGCATGTTTCCTTGTATAATCAATATTCTAAAAATATTGTGTCAAGAAGAAATGCATCAGTTAGAATCCTTTAGTGACAGGGTTCGAATCCGTGCCCCTCCCTTGCCGGGCGACTGCTCAACAACTAAGCCACATAGGGAACCCTATTTGCCTTGAGCAGTAATAAATAAGACACTTATTATTATATGTAGAGCATTGTATTATTATACCTACAATTTTTCTCCAGTGGCAACAGTAGGTAGGATAGGAGACATAAATTGTGGTATTCCTAATTCGAAAAAAAACATTATTTTCATTCCTAACCTAACCCTCTTTGTAACCTAACCCGAATCGTTCGTATCCTAACCCAAATCGAGATACAGGTAAGAGATACAGGTTTAGGAGCATGAGGTCAAAACAGCAATATGATAAATAGATGGCAAATTGTCAAAATGCACAAATGAAAATTAATTGAGTATGTGTTATACTCAATTAATTTTCATTTGTGCATTTTCGCAAAACGGAAAAGAACAATTTACCCGTAAGATAATTAATTGTACCTACCATTAAACTCTCTTTACAATTGGAAACTGCAACACGGCATACTCTGAAAACATTTACCTATTGTGTACATTATTATCAATTAAAATACTATTTAAAACATCATCATTATAAATCATTTAACAATACACTTATGTATTCTGTGACAATAACAATAAAACCAAAGACATTTTAATAATAAGCCACAAATTTGATCTTATTTCAATATAATTTCTTCACAGTTTCGTAAAAAAAAGAATGAAAATCTATACGAACATTTTAGTCTAAAAAGGTTTTTTCAATGTGTTACAATAGGAGTTTGTACACTGTATTGCATTTAATTGGGATCGGATGGAACTAAACAAATTAATTCATTTTTATCACAGAAAATCCGTCTCCTAAAGAGCTATGATTTCAAAGTCAAGGAATAGCATTGGAATGAAACTTATGATTATGAAATATGAAATAGAAATGAGTGACTCTAATCAAATTGCTCTTGAGTATTATTGCTAAGAAAGGAAATCCTAAATTGGAACGGATCGGTTCTGTCCCATTCTCCCTTTGTGTCCCGTTTTCTCCGATCTCTTTGAAACGGATTCAATGGGAAATTTTCTTTAAAGATCATGACTCCAGGGCTTTCTTTCTCCATGTACCTATTCTTCGTGACAAGTGGGTATTTTGTTATTATTGTAAGAGTTCTTTTCCAGACGTAGGAGAATTGTTACATAATTAAAGCCATACATAATTATTAAGCCAGTAAAAAATCTACTTTTTCCATATTACGATTATAGGTAAATGTTGAAATAACTTAGACTATCTTTTACATTCACACGCCTATTTAAGCCGCTAAAAAGCCTTTTTAATCAGTAAGGTTCTAAATAAGTTCAAATTAACGCCAAAATATTTACCTACCCACCTATTGAGAAAAAAGCACTCTGACCAAAGTTTGCTCAGCCATTCCAATCGTTTTTCATTTTCAATGTAAATGCAAATGGAGGTAGGTACGAAACTATCTACATAATAATAAAGAAAGAAGAATCAAGATTCATCGGGTGGCAGGATTGCGGCCGCTTGTTCAGCCAACCTGCAAATTCCCTAGGGATCGATGGTCCCACTCGACTCAGTCATTCGTATTGATTTCTGCTTCATGAACCGAGTCAATTTTAGTTAGAATTAAGAGACCGTGTGTCGGGTAACCTCTCGCGTGTTAGTACTTACCTAGTTAGCTAGCTAAGTTTATGCCTAACTGGCCTAGTATTTAAATGGGAGATTCCACAGGTATAAATAAAAACACAGCACGCTAAATAAATTGATAGGTTTGAAGGAAACCTTTAAATGCAACAGTTTCGTTTTTAATACCTTTATATAGTTGTAGTAGTTTGGTTGTTAAAACAAAAGGCGATATGGATTAAGGTAAATAATCTAAATTCATATATTTATCTTCTGTTTTCGCGATGTTGACAATCCTGCAGAAGGGACCTGTAAAGGTCTTGAAACGTTGAGCGTTGAAACAATGCTAAAAGTAATAAACACCACGCGATTAAAACCCAAAAATGTCTTTAATTTTAATCTAAATTCATTCAATTTTAGGAATACGTCTCCAATTGGCGTCTTTGTTACAATTTTCTATTTCTACTGGCGATGAAACGGTTTATTTTATGATATACTAGCTGCATCCCGCGGTCCCGATCCCTTGGAAATATTGGGATGAAAAGTAGCCTATGTCCTTGATAATGTAGCTTTCTATTGTTAAAGAATTATTAAAACCGGTCTAGTAGTTTCAAAGCCTATACATTACAAACAAATAAATCATTCTTCTTCACAAAATTAGTAAAGATACCTTTTTTAAAAATATAGAATTATAGCTTGTTAAAAAATGTCATATAATCTAATGATCAATTTTCGCGAGTACTTCATTCAGAGTATAGCTTAGCTTTTCAGCTGATTGTCCTCCTGATAGGATGCTCATCAATTATTTATGATGACAACCTGAAGCTTATTTTTGATATAAAAAAAAGAAAACAAACGCTTTACGTTAGGTACAGTAAAACGAATTCTAGGTCAAAGTAAGTACTTCAGACCGCGTCAAAACTAAACATTTGCCCCCTTACTTATAAACCATGACTAAGTTTATGTAACGTTTGTCTTTTACTGTGACATGAAGTTTTAACTTTCAAAGTTAAGAACGTGGCGACTGTTACCATTTCCATACAAACTTAATACCAAAATAAATTATGAAAAAATTCGTTTTCTACCTCAAGGGCCCTATACCTGCTAAACTCAAAATCCATGTCGGGCGCATCGAAAATTGTTGATTATTTCATGACGGAATGTAGTAGAACTTTTTTTTGTGTACAGATTGTAGGCGACATTGTTTCCGATATTTTAGTGCAGTTTTTTTCATTTTTTCAGCGTAAATTACTAGTTTACATCTCATTTGTTTTATATTATTAAAAATTAATTTACGTTGTAAAAATGAAAAAAAATCTTTATCCGAATAATATCGATATTAAGGTAGAAAACTAAATTTTTTATAATTTATTTTGGTGTTCAGTTTGTATGGAAATGGTAACAGTCGCCGCGTTCTAACAGGCAGTGACAAGTAGCGTTAGTAATCGTTTATACTTGTATAAGTAAATTATACTTATACAAGCAATATACAAGTAGGTACAAGTAAATGGTATTAGAATACGAATAACAGCATAAAATAGTGGGTTAACTGTTCTTACTCAGATACATAAAAACATATTCATATAATATATTCTTTTACCTGAAAGAGGTGAAAAGCCAAGATTAAATTTCAGTGTAGCTATCCCTAGGGCACAAAAATCCTTGCTAACATAACCTTGTAAAATATGCGATGTGTTCTTGTTCCACTTTAGGGCCGTAAAAGCAACGAAGCAACTCCAATTTTGCATAGAAATATCTGGGAGTATAACAGTAAAATACTTTTCCGCGAAGGAACGGCCATTTTCTAAGTTATTTTCTTTTTGTTTGTTACGCAAATTATACTTGCGTATCTTATGTTGTCATGGCTTTCAATGCGGTGTTGGTCTAGTGGTAGATACCCCGACTTTCATTCCGAGAGTCGTGGGTTCGAATCCAGGCCGACCAATGTCTTTTTCTTTAAGAAAAAGGTATGTGCGCTAATAACATCGCTCTTACGGTGAAGGAAAACATCGTGAGGAAACCAACATGTCCTAGGACTCACCACGGTCCGAAGACATGGGATAATCAGTGTTTTCTATGTATCATATGGTATGTATTTACAAAAAAAAACAGTATAATATGTAGTATATCCGTTGTCTAGTACCCATAGTACAAGCCTAGTGCTTAGTTTGGGGCTAGATTGCGCTGTGTGTAACGTCGTGCAATATTTATTTATTTACTTTCAAAGAACATAGACCGGCCTATGACACTCCTATGACTGCTAATATACATACGTGTATATGTTTGTGAACAAACCGTTCATTGACAGCTGAGCGAGAGTGGTTGTAACGATATTGCGAGAGAAATTTTGGTCTGTCATGCTCCTGGTTTTGTTATTGATTCTATCTTTTATTCATATTCCTTCTACTCCGTTATCTTGTTTCCTGAAATTCTTTAGCAATACCAATGATGTATCGTTCTTAGGGTTCCGTATCCTAAGAACGATACATCATTGGCATAAAAGGTAAAAACGGAACCCTTATAAGATCACTTTCTTTATTATCAATTTAAATAATCCCCAATAATTACTTATTTAGGACTCTCTCATTCATTCATTACTCAACCTTGAAAAAATACCGGCTATAAAAACTGGCAATATTACAAGCAAATTGCAAAGATATCGCTTTACAACCATTACGAGATACCTAGACGCGTAGCGCTTGGCAAAACTTTTGTCTAAATGTGTACAGTTTAACGCCCTGTAGATTTATTGCAAGTCGTGATAATATTTTACAAAGTCTAGAAAATACCGCTTGATTTGTACAGATAGTAAATAAAACTGTTAATTTACAGATAACCCATATAAATCTATAAATATGTATAACAAAGTTGTGTTGGTTGGAAATTCGATCACGCAAAAATTGCAGAATAGGATAGAATACATTATTACTTGTGAAAAAGTACTGGTAAAACAATCTAATAGGATATTAAATTTTATCATAAATATAATAGCAAATGACGGGGTTCCATTTTGTACCACACGGAAATCGGAATAAAATGTTTTTTCGCCTTTGTTATACGTATGTATTTATAATGTATATATTTTTCAACTACCAGTTCTGTCAAGTTGTTTTTTCCGATATGAACGATGGCGATACGAAGTGCGCCGGGTCAGCTAGAGTACCTAAAAACAACATGTCGTAAAAATACAGAAGCAAATTCAGTTTATTCATGTTGACGCGATGTGTCTTGATAATTCGCACGGCACGCGGCTCGCAACGGGTGACCCGTCGAGGGATAATAAATTTTACGGCTTCAGTCTTGTTCCTGTATCGATTTTATTGTAACAACAATGCAGTGTTCTGTTCTAGTTTCATTCAATATTCTCTTTACTTTTCTTTTAACTAAAAATGTTATTTGATTTACTCGGTAAATATACTGCAGTCCTTGCGGAAAGGAAAGAGCGTACAAAGAAGTCCAGCGACTGAAAACTCAAAGGGTATCGTATCTGACATTTAATAATGCGATACTGGATTTTCCAGACTTTTTTCGCAGTGCACTTTTACGAAATAAAGCTTTAAATACACGACGAGACCGACACTGACACTTTATTTAAGACACACCACACCTACGACACTCATATAAATAAAATTCGTGCATGTGTGTTCTGTAGGTAGGTGTGGTCTGCTTTAGGTAAAGAATTAGTGTGCGGTATCGTCGTGTATTTGAAACTTTAGAGGACAGTTTACCTACTCTTTTCTCCATATAAACTTTAAAAACCTCCTCCCTGGATAAAGATATAAGAAAAAATATATTTAAGCCATGAATCCTATATCAGCCATGACCATGCCGCTACGTTTTGATTTTTTTAATTTTCTGATTGGAATAGAACAAAAATTCAGAAAAATTAGAAAATGTAAAAAATCAAAACGCAGGGGCATGGTCAATGTCATGACTGATATAGGACTTATGGCATAATCATATTTTTATGAGAAAAGACTAGGTGGACTGTCCTCTTAGAGCTGCTGTTAGAAAATCCATTTTGATGTATTTACAGCACATAATTATTACTAACGCCTAAAAATTCAAAAACGTATCAAATTTTCTTTCCAAGTGTGCTGCGGGGTGGATCGGAAATTTACTGCAGTTTTTGGCAGTTGTAATACTTATCGACGACGGGGAGGCAAAGCGAGGCACCTAAAGAGCCACAGAAAGGGGACATAGAATACGTTATAGGAAGGGGAACTGGGAGACTGTTAATATTAAATAGGGTGATTTATTTGGAAGTACTTTTTTATTTTTTTAGGCTTCCGTTTCAGTAGGGTAAAAACGGGATCCTTTTACTAAGACTCCACCGTCCGTCTCTGTCGGTCTGTCACCAGGCTGTGTCTCATGAACCCTGATTACTAGACACTCGACAATAATACTTAAAACAGCAAAAAAATATTATTTAAGAAGGGCTCCCATACGTATGTGGGGAGCCCTACATTTGTGATATTGATACGGAACCCTTCGTGCGCGATTTCGACTCATACTTAGGCGGTTTTTCTAAATCTAAAAATAATATTAAAATAAGATGTGGCGTCTTACTCCCTACGTCCTCTAAGTGGAGGCCCTTGCCTTACAGTGTAGCATTAATTTTGCGGATTATTTGTTATTTATTTATATAATTTATCGAATTATGTACTGTTATTAATTGGGTATTATACGAACTAAACTCAGAATCCATGTGAGGTCAATGGAAAATCGTTTATCATGACAAAATCTTGTCGATTTTCTTATTGTGTATGGATTGTGAATTGTGGGTGACATTGTTTCTCTTCTTCAGGATTCCTAAAGAATGAATCAGTCCTGCAACAGAGACCTGTAAAAGTCTCGAAACGTTAAGCATTGAATTGAAACAATGCTTAAAGTTACCACGCGATTAAAACCGAGTGAGTTGAGTTGAATGAGTTGAATTTAAAAAAAATGAGCTTCAGGAAAGATTTTCTCTTCTAAATTAAGTAAAGTAGATTAAAACGTTTACCGTTATTCTAAAGAAGTTGTTAACAAAGAGCAAGCTTGCACCGTTCCCGAGGTAATCCCATTTGGTTAGGATTCAAGAGACAGTCGAGTTCTGTTTGCTGTGATCGTTTTCCATTTATTTTTCAATTTGTAGATTTCCGTACCTCAGAAAGGAAAAACGGCACCCTTGTAAAGCTCGCTGGCTAGTCCGGATCTCTGTCCGTCTGTCACTACCTATTTTCTCAGTAACAGCTAGACTTATCGAGTTTAAA
Organism: Idaea biselata; assembly: GCA_958496205.1. Taxonomy (NCBI): domain Eukaryota; kingdom Metazoa; phylum Arthropoda; class Insecta; order Lepidoptera; family Geometridae; genus Idaea; species Idaea biselata. Next base: position 5,047,395 of record OY292394.1, read on the forward strand.
TTTGTATCAGATACGTAGTAAAACTTTTCAATGTTTAACTTTTATTTTTCTTTTGCTTGTGCTTTAAAAGCTTTCTCTACTACGGCGAACCCAAAAAGAAGGGTGATGTTTTTGGCAAGATATAGATAAGGTGAATGATACAGCAGTTATTATTGATCACATAAGGAAAAGAAATATTTTCTCTATTATAAAATAATTCAGTAAAGCTACAAGTTCCTATGATATACCAACAAATGGATAATATTTGTGAGGAATAGAGAATTAAACAAATTATATTAAAATTTAAAACTAATTTTTAAATCGCCCGCCCTTATCGTTAAAAAACTTATATTTAAAAAAAACTTAAGTTTTTGGTACAATAAACCATTTATTTCCGAAATTCATGAAATCAAATTGGCCACGAAAATCAGTTATTGACCATGAAACACAGTAGGTAATTGTCATACTGAGATACAGTTATGACCATGCACATTAATGCACAAATGTTTTTTTTCCACCGTTGCGCCTATATTTAACAATGACTTACAACGCCAAAATTAATGACCTTTCTCCTAAAGATACTTACTAGAATATTATGTAGGTAACATAAGAACAATTCATGGAAAAAAGATCTATCTTTAGAAGTAGGTAGGTAGATATTATTACGGCTACGTTAGGGCACGTTGTTGTCCTGAAACGTGACATTTCAAGAACGACAAGGAGAGTACCGAAAACGTGTCCAAAAATCGGTCAAATGTGAGTCGCCGGATTTGATGAAAGGTTCCGTACATCCGTACGGTACGTTAGGCCACATTATTTGAAATGTCGATAATTGATTGTGTATACAGTACAAATATTCCACTTATTTACTTTACAATAAATGCCGATCACGCGCGGGATTATCGTTACCAAATATTACTCTTCATCTCTAAAACTATTTATAATGCTATCCATTTTTTTATGATGCATTTTTCCTTGTAAAACATTTCTAGTAAAAATGCCTTAAGCGACTTAAGCGATAAAAACAAAAAGAAACGCTAAGTATAATTTGAAAAAGTGTGAGGTTAATAAAAACACAAGAAACTAATTTCGATATTCTACAAAGTATAAAAAGGCTATCATGTAATAAAGTAGAATATTGCTTAGCGGACGTAAGAAGCTTCATTAAAGATTCTTGTGAGAAAAATGTCTCTATAAATTGTAAGTTGCAAGCTGCTTGCAAGGCGACGAGCGAGGCGACGGGATGCTGTAATTTACTCTAGACTTACTTACGTTTTAATCAAATATTCTACCTTTAAAACCTATGGACAGAAATAGGTGTATATTAATATCGGATAGGTATTTATCATTCGTTCATGCAAAAACTACTGAACTGTTGCGATCACCTATACAAATATTTTAAAGCTGAAGAGTTTGTTTGTTTGTTTGAACGCGCTAATCTCAGGAACCGCTGCGCTGCTGGTCCCATTTGAAAAATTATTTCAGTGTTGGAATCTAAATCTATTTCTATAAAATGCTGACTGACTGATTAATCTAACGACGCACAACTTCAACCGCTGATACTAGAGAGTATAAATTTGGAGAGTGTGTTCTTTGTGATGTGTAAGCATCCACTAAGAAATGGATTCTCGAAAATCCCGCGGGATCGGGAGTTACGCGGGTGAAACCACGGGACTCTGCTATAGATAATATCATTTTAAACCCTTGGATTTAGTAAGTGTAAGTACTAGAGATGGGCCGACTAGGGGTTCTGCCGACTAGCAGACTAGTCGGCAATGCAAATCATTATAATTCCGAGATAATTGGGGTCACTCCATTATTGTTGGTATTTTTGGACAAACACGCAGTGCGTGTTTGTAGCGAAACTTACAAAAAATGGTAGAATTAAAAAAGAGGTGTGGATCGTTGGTCAGGCGAACACGGGCTAGCACCAACACCGTCCTCGAAATGATCGCGGAGAGGGTGGACTGTCCCTACATACGACACTGTTGTAACAGACATGTCGTCTGTAGGGACACTTAACTTGATCCAATTTTATTTTATTGAATATGTGTTCAGTTTCAGTTTATTTTAATTTATTTTATTGTATTTAGCTTTTATACATATTATGTAGTTTTTGTTAAACTCTTAACATTGTGTTTATGAGCCTTAGGTGCTTGAAATAAAGTTATTTTATTTATTTTTATTTATTTATTTTAAAAATAAAAATTAAAAAAAAAACTAGAATGGAGCTGAAGTATACTTATGACATTTTAGATGTACGCTGTTTAGATGATGTATGTAGGCTATGATGTGTTTTGTTCACGTTTTTCTGAATAACCGCACCTTCTAAATGTATTACTAATTTATTCATTGCTGGTTTGATTGCATAATCATTATATAGCCTGCCCATCACTAGTAAGTACCATACACTACCAGTGAAATTAGATACACATAAAGTAATTGAAATGTTCCAACACAGGCATTATGAAAAATACCACGTCGCCGTTATTATATTGTAACTTACAAGGCGGCTCTGTAATTTAATCTTGACGCCCCAGTAACGTCACATTTAATAACATATCCATATGTAATAGCTACTACGCCTTAACAGATTTAAATCAATTACGGAGATGTGGGGATAGGGCGAGGTGTCGGTTTCTATAACCATGCAGTTGAGAATAGTGTTAAACTATAAATAATTTGGCAATGATGAGTTATTGTGGAAAAGTTTTGCCTGGTATCGTATCGCGTGGTAATTTTGGTATTAAATATACATATATAAAACTAGCTGCGTCCCGCGGTTTCACCCGCGTAATTCCCGATCCCGTGGGAATATTGGGATCAAAAGTAGCCTATGTTTCTCAAGGTGAAGGTGTAGCTATCTAATGGTGAAAGAATTTTTGAAATCGGTCCAGTAGTTATGAATTTATTCGTAACAAACATACAGACACACACACACACACACACACACACACACACACACAAAAATACAAATCTTTCCTCTTTATAATATTAGTATAGAAGTATTGATTTGACGATGATGAGTTTTTGTGGAAAAAGTTGCCTGGTAATATCGCGTGGGAGTTTTGGTCTAGAATAGAATAGACGGGCAAGCGAGTAATCTATAAGGGATTCCATTTTTTCATTTGAGATACGAAACCATAAAAATATAGGTCAGGGGTTCCCTAGCTTATTTGAGCCATGCCCCCTTTTGACCATAAAAAAAATCCGCGCCCCCCCATTCTCCAGTCGAGATTATCAGGTCAGAATAAAAAAGTACTTATTCAATAACAGAATAATATTTTTGTTACTCAGTAAAGTTTTACAAAGTCATACAAAAGGAATTTGGTAAGTAGTACCAACTTCCTTTGATATTATTATGTATTTATATTATGTATCGATATTATGTTCTTAACAGGCATTAATTTCAAATAATTTCATTGATTGTGTTGAGCAGTCTAAAATGCATATTCTCAGCGATCGCAGGTTTTTAGATTTAACTACACGGGTAGCCTGCGCCCCCCTGCAAAAGTCTTCGCGCCCCCCCTGGGGGGCGCGCCCCCCACTTAGGGAACCCCTGATATAGGTGTTAAATAAATCGCGTTGCTTGTATTACGTTTAGCATTTTAAAAACGCGTGACTGCAGGTATGAAATTAAAAATAAGATTAATTTTATATCTGCATCGCGAAAACCGTAGAAAAATATACTCTTAAGGGCCCGTATAACCCCAATTCAAGACAGGGATAGTGCTAGCGAATTTCAGATGTGTTAATAAAGGTCGAAAAATGCAAAAACCCAAAGTTTTAGAGCGTAAAATCAAACAATTGGAAATTACAAGATAGAGATTATCATAGATCATAGATGCATTGAACGAAGATCAAAGTTAATCAATTTATATATATAACTAGCTTCCCCGGCAAACGTTGTTTTGCCTTATAAATTATAGATAATTAAATTTTTCCGGAATTTTCTTTGCTATAAACCTCACGGAGCCCGAGACCTTTCCAACGAATGCAAAACCGTGGAAATCGGTTCGTGCGTTCTGGAGTTATAGCGTCAGGAAGGAAAACCCGACTTATTTTTATATAGTAGAAGATATATCAATTTGTAGTTCATCTACAAAGTATTATTAGTATAAGTTAAATATTGACTGACTCTTTTTCTTATTCTTCTTCTTCCCTTGTCCCAGTTTATCCGGGGTCGGGTCTCCTCGTATGTTGGCGCCAAGTCGTACGATCATGGGTTGTCGGATGGTCTAAATTTTGTGACTTCATCAGCTTTTTTTTAATAAATAAATTCTGTGAAAAACACACAGCGCCATCTAGCCCCGTGGTAAGCGACTAAGCTTGTGTTACGGTGACTAGACAACGGATATAATACTTATATTTATTTTTCTTTTGTAAATACATACATATTATACATAGAGGGACACCCAGATCAGACACAAATATTTATTCTATAAGCATAAATACTTGCACCCGGCGGGAATCGAACCCGCAACCTCCTGTACCTATTGCAGTCGCGCTTTTGCACGACGCGCCACAGAGGTCGCTTTGACATGCTTGTCCACCATGTATCCGGTGGTCCCCCCTACTTCTCGGCTTCACGGGGATGTTTAGAGCTTTGTGGACAGCGTATTCATCTTCTCGTCTAGATATGTGACCGTACCATCGCAGCCTATTTTCTGTTAATTTCTCGGTAATCGGAGCGACTTTAAATGATCCCCTAACATACTGATTCCGCACTTTGTCCAGGCGAGTAACCCCACCGGCCCATCTCAACATCTTGACTGACTAGTGCTATTTATTTCTAAAACTTATTTAATTTTTTTTTCTTTCGAGAAAACTTTCTGTAATTGAGTTTTCACAACAGTTTTTTACAGTTTACTAAGAGCAAAATCAGTTCTGGCCTACTTCAGAGGCTTTTAACTACTTTGAAGTAGGTATACGTACAAGTAGTAGGAAGTGGCTACGTCGCCTTGCGAAAATTCACACCTAAACGGACGACCAGGAAAGTATTGACGCTTTCCTGGTCAGTAATTTTCAGCACACAGTACAAAATCACGCGGGCGAAGCCGCAGGCAGAGACTATAGTCGTAATATATTTTTAAAATAGGCTCGAAAATAGATCAGTCTGTTTCACGATATTGTTAAAAGATCTCAAGTAGGTACCTACTTAATAAAAACAGTTGCTAAGTTGTTGATAAAAAACTGATCGAACGATAAAAGGTTTTACGTAGGCGGGAAAAGGTGGGAGATTAAAATATTAGAAAAGTTTTTTATAAGGAAGAACTTGATCGAAGTTCACCAACTTCTTTCAACTTAACTGTTGATTTTTTGCTAAGCAAAGAATATAGGAAGATGGTCCGTTCAAATGTAAACCAAAAGGGGAAATTGAACTCTTTTCCATTAATTAGGATAAAAATTTGATTTCATTTTTGGTCTTTAAGTTTCTGAACGTGTGTGTACACATATATACCTATATTTGTTGCTCCTTCATGCAAAACTGCTAAATCGATTGAAATGTGTTTGGTGATTCAAGATCTAAAATATCACATAGTCCTTAACATTTTAAACCGACTACTGCTTCTCCTAAGTGACCTAGACTCATTATTTTTTCTTTTTGCGTTCAAGAACAGACTTTACGTCCTCTCATATATTCCCACGAGGTGAAACCGTAGGCCACAGCGACGTTATCCCGTTAGTCGTACCTATGGTTCAGATGAGAAAAAAAACTTGGATATAAGGCACTTCTTGTCCTACCGCCTACGAGGACCGTGAAGCAAGTGGGTTCCCTACGTAATCCCGAAAGTCAAATAACCGATTTTTGTTTCATCGAAAACTATTCATCGATGATTCAATAAAACGATGATTTATTTCTACGAGGCTTTAATTGACCGATGTAACGATTGACCGTAAAATAAATCACCGAACTTCGAGTAGAGTAAGAATTTAAGAGTACCTAAGTAGAGCTAGAAACTAGAAACGAGTGGGGGAGCAAAGACGAACTAGTTCTTACGTAGTTCCGATTGTTTTTTTTCGCAGAATCATGCAAAAGATTCAAAAGACTAATATAAGATTCTTCAAAGATAACATTTGCTGAACGAGTAGATTATCTCTACGGCGGCGCTGGCTGTTCACACTGCCACACAAAATAAGCCTTCAGACCATGCTCTAAAATAGTTTTAACTTGAATAACTTAGTTCCATGACGGGCTAAAATTGTGTGGTTTCGTTCAAAAAATCATAGGTTCATTTATCTCCGAAATTGTCACTTTAGGACATAATGTAATAGAATATTTTCTGTTTATTTAGGTCTCGTCTATCCAAATATAGGTCGTTCGACAAGAGACCGAAATAATATTAAGATATCTGCCGGCTGACTATGCCAGACTTAATAAATAAACTAGAGAATAAATTAAACTTTGAGGTGGCTAGCAGACCGACATAATAAATAGGAAATGAACACAAATACACACACACCAAGCTCAAACTCAAAATATCTTATTCAATAAGATATTCACATATAATAATCGTTTTGAGTCGTCATTAATCTAGGTCTTCGGAACGCAACCTCCAATGATAAGAATACACAGAAACTCATGGTTTTTTTTTGCAATGATAATGTGATTTTACATTGTCGCACATTTAGAACTATAGTGGAACCGGAGCAATAATCTACGCTAGAATAATCACGGAGAATAATCCTTACTAATATTATAAGCGCAAAAGTAACTCAGTCTGTTAAAATAAGTTTGTAAAAAAAAACACTATCACATCCACCAACACACAACCCGCCCAACCCCGATAGTTACATAGGTACCTACCTAATTATAAACTGTGCAAATGTTATAAATCTGACCGAATGAAAAGAAGTCAATATAAAAATGCAAGCGACACAGAAACGCCTCCTGGAAATTTATGGGCAGAGCGGTGACCTGAAATAGGGCGACGCGCGAGATTTATGCAATCCTTTCAAGATTGCCTTCAACATATCGCTGTTATTGAACCTTTCCTATAACCTTTTACCCTATTTTTAAGCATTTTTGTCCCTAGAGATAACATTTTATATATTTGCTAGAAAAATGAAGTTGCAATTTGTTAAAAACACTATAAATGCTGAAATAAATAACTTAGGCTTTTATTTTAATTGTTTTCGGACTCGTTTTCCGCAAATAGACCTCCTTTTTTCATAAGGGTTCTTTTTTCCATGGGCGAACCAAGAACCAACAGTTCTTCCATAAATTTTGCCACTCAATGAGGTTTTTGAAAAAAAAAAAAATAAGGGCTTTCATGTGATCAATAGTTCCAAGTCTAATCTCCGCCAATACTTGAGATTCTAAGAGAACATTCTACATTCACGTAGACTCTGCTTGGCTTTGAATTACGGGACCCGGGATAGAATTGTCGGATACTCCTATTCATTATTCATAAACTCGATGATTGTCATTTATACAGTGACTAGCTGCGCCTTGCGGTTTCACCCGCGTAAGTCATCGGGATCAATATCGGGATAAAAAGTATGCCTATGTGTTATTCTAGGTCTTCAGCCATCTATTGACCAAGTTTTATCGCCATCGGTTCAGTAGTTTTTGCGTGAAGAAGTAACAAAGTCACATACAGACATATATCCATACAAACTTTTGCGTTTATAATATTTATTAGTAGGATAGGATTTTATGCCTACGAATAATAGGTATAAATAGTTTTTTTTCTTTTTGCTTTTACTTAAATAAAAGCTTAAAAGAAACCAATTGTCACACACACGAGTGAGCGGCGACTACGTAACTAGGGTTTAAAGTGTTATACTTTAAACCCTAGTTACGTAGTCGCCGCTCGCCTTGTCTTCTCGCGGAAGGAGCTTAGCAATCATCCTTCATTCACATAAATGACGGTAAAATCGTTCCGACCGTTCCCCACACTGCAACCAAATTACCGACTCTCTGTTATCTGTGTGAAGGGGTTGAACCAGCAAAAGCTGTCACTAATTTGAGGTACAACGCTTTGTCACTTTATTCTGGAAGCTTTGTGCTTTTACATGCGTAAAAAGTCGTCGTAAACGGTCTCTTTGGATACGGACCGTCCTATATGAAAGTAGAGTGTTTTCAAGGTTCTTTTTTTTAGGGTTTCGTAGTCAACAAGAAACAATTATAGTTTCGTCATGTTAGTCTGTCTTTCTGTCCGCGGCTTAACTCAGAGACACTTAGGCCTGAGAAGCTGTAACTTTGCATGAGTACCTATACATTTATTGATATTGAAAAATTATCACAGCCAAGCAGTCTTATCAAATTTACGAATAAGTAAAAGATATAAAAATAAAATCCTAAAATTACATAAGTTCATAAGGTCATAAGTTTCCAAATTGCATTTTATGGAAACAACAAAATCCATTGCGCGTTAGCGTCACTGTCCACGGCAGCGTAGCGTACGCGTCATTTGCAGCTTGGCGTACGCCGACGTGCAGCTTGCATGCAGTTTTCATACAAAATCACGAAAGTGTGTCCACGGCGGCTGCAAATGTCGCGCTGCAAAATACGCCTGGACACCGTCCACGGCAGCGTCATTTGCAGCTTGCTGTACGCCGGCGTGCAGCTTGCATGCATCTTTCATACAAAATCACGAAAGTGTGTCCACGGCGCTGCAAATGTCGCGCGTACGCCTAGCTGCAAAATACGCCTAGCCTGCCGTGCTGCATGTCGTACGCCGGGCGTAGGCGTATAAATACGCCGGCCAAGTGCGAGTCGGACTCGTGTACGAAGGGTTCCGTATTCTGAGAGACTACTCAGAGACATGTAATTCGTCTTATAAGTTTTACATATTATAACTAGCTTGTCTTAGCTGGCTTAGCTAGTTTAGCCTAATTTAGCTACTTAGCTTAGCGCAGCTTAGCTTAGCTTAGCTAGCTTAGCTTAGCTTAGCTAGCTTAGCTTAGATTAGCTAGCTTAGCTTAGATTAGCTAGCTAGCTAGCTTAGCTAGCTTAGCCTAAGATTAGCTAGCCTAACTATTTATACATAGTTGTATGCCAAAACAACGTCTTCAACGTTCGACGACATAATTGAAAACGTTCGCGTGCATCCAATACGCCCATGCAGCCCGGCGTACTGTTTTCGTACGCCTGTGCAGCCCGGCGTACTGTTTTCGTACACCGGGCAGCACATGCGCTGCGTATAGGCGCACTGCGTATAGGCGTATTTTGCAGCTACGCTGCCGTGGACAGTGACGCTTACCCGACATGGCCCACACTTGTTTTTTTTTTATAAATCTATGCGACTATTTTTACAGACACAAACATTGTCATTTCAACAAAACATTAAGATGTAGCACGCTTTTACCTAGAAGATAGGCGATCACTCGTGACTTGAAGCGTGGAGCTTCGAGGAATGAAGGGAGAAAAACAGCACTTAAACGACTACTAATTAATTAAATAAATACGCCTGACTGATAGCATCTGGTAGTAACAACAGCCAATACATCGGAATACGTCGGCTTTTGTTTGGCGATACGACTAACTAGCCACCTGCCGATGGCAGACCGAACTAAACTAAGTAGTTTAGCTTAGCTGGCATAGCTAACGCAGTTTTCCATAGTTCTGTACAGACTTCAAACTATGGAACAACTACGGAAATCTACGTCAGCTATGCGAGCTAAGCTAAACTACCTTAGCTTAGTTCGTTCTGCCATAAACTGGTTTGTTAACAAGCAGCTGCCGAGGAAGAATCCAATGACCATATTTTTGTAACTATAAATTAGGTGGGTACTAACATAAATTCTGATTATTAGAAGAAAAAAAACTTGAGAGGTGTCAAGGGACACCAGGATGGAACGAAGTTCCAAGTAAAAAAAACTTTTGGTCTTATTTTTTTCCGTCTAGCCCCCTTTCGCAACGCGATAAGGACCTTCGTTCCAATTATTTCCAAAAATTTGAACCCAACAGGACTTGAACCTGCAACTGTGACATCCGTGTCATGGTCATGCGTTTGCCAATTGCGAAATGACTTGAATGAAAGATAAATGAAGGTATATGAATAAGGAGCTCATTGGCCTAGCTGCACTTGCAGATCTTAAATGGTCGTGCAGGTTAAGCAACGCTTGGCGCGGTCAGTACTTGAATGACCGATAAATTGAGTGGCAAAAAATCTATTACTCTAGCCCCTCCGTGCTTTGGAAGGCAAGCAGTTGGTCCCGGTTGTTATCTCTGCAGCAGTCGTAAGGTCAAGTTAGAGGGGGGCCGTATAAAAATAAAATCTTAATCCGAATAATATCGATATTAAGGTAGAAAACTAAATTTTTCATAATTTATTTTGGTATAATTTTTGTATGGAAATGGTTATAGTACCCACGTTCTTAAGGGCGTTTATTCCATTCTCTTTCTCCATACAAACGTAGTTTACGTTTTCCTAACTGAATAAAGACATTAGAGCAAATATGTTTATGCCATAAAACTTATATCTGGCATGACTATTCATCTCCCGAATTATTTTTTTCATTTTTTATTTTTTATTATTATTTTAATTAGAAAAAAAAGGTTCGTACATTGACAAGACATGACAGATATAGGTTTTATGTCATAAACATATTTGCTCTAATGCAGGGAGGAAAACGTACACTACGTTTGTATGGAGAAAGAGAATGGAATGAACCCTCTTAAGGCGACCTGAAAACTCTAACACTAGATGAGCCACTCCGCTATAGGAAAAGAAGATATGAATGCTATTAATCTTAATTTCCACAGAATAATAAATACGTTATAAATAAAAAATACATTTTGTTGAATACAAAACCCTATTCTAAATACTCAGAACCGATTTATATTAAATTGCATCAATTTCACCTGAAACCGCATTATAGCGTGTAAAAACTGTCTGACCTATAAATTGATCTCGTTAAACCATTTGCATAGCGGATAACAGCCAATATTTGCCTGCAGGTATTTGCAACCCGTAGGCTTTTGCTGATACCTTTTAAATTAATTTACTGTGCGGCGTGCACACGTCGGATTTCAGGAATTGAGTTTACTGAGTTGATGGATTGATAGTGCTTCAGTGTAAATAGGAATATGAAGAATGAATATTCAATTCCATTTTTCTTTGTGTGTTTTATAGATTGATTGAAATTGGGTTAACACTTTATCACACTTTTATTCTGTGAATAATATTTTTATGTTTTTGTGCGTTTTCCATTTTAGTTACCGAATAGAAAGGTACGTAATATTTACGTATTAATTTGTATTAACGCACCTCACCCTTAATCATTCGTATGTTTTTCTCCATCCCTAGGTTGCCTGGAAGACCGCTCTCAGCGTTAAGGCCGCCTATTGTATTTCTTTTATTTTATTAACTGTAATTGTTATATTTGGCGAGCATAATAAAGCGTTCTATCTATCTAGATGAGTCTATTTTTTAATTTCAACTCCTGTGTGACTTATTTATTGTAGACTTGACTTGCTCATTGTCGATTTATTACCTACAAAGTAGGTATAGCTATATAAGCTTGTCACACTTTTCGCTTTGTGCGGTAAATTAGGTTTTTGTTTATTTGAAGTATTATGGTATTTCGTCTTCCAATACAAACTTGCGATTGGAACTATTTCAACGATCGAACTGATCCAAATTAAATCGTTTTTTGATTGTACAAAGTACATTTCGTTGTTTTTTTAGGTATGTTTCATTATATTGAGATTGTTGATCTGTTTGTTTCATTTTATCGAGTCTCGATACTGTAGGAATATCTACTTCCACACTTATTTAATTAGTTTTATCACAATCTGCCCTATCGGTTTTGTGTAATGCTATAAGATAAACTTCTGACAACTTCCAAATATAAATTTACATTTAAAATATATATTGGGTAGGATTACAATAAATAATGTTTTTTTTAAACTCGCTACGTATAGTACCTACATATTATATTCCATCATATAGCGTGGCGACGTGACGCCACGGGCTGTATCGCCACAACAACTTTTGGGTTTACCCTCGCCTATAGATGTTTCACATGAATTACAAATAACTTGAAATTACCTGCCATATTTTTAAGCTAATGCATAGCTTTTTTGCGGACTTTGAGCGCGACCGAATTAAGAAATTCCGTAACAAAAATAAAACCTTACACCCCCCACTCCAATTCCCTCGCGGTCAATTCAATAACTCAGTCGGCAGTCCACGATTGCCACACGTTTTTTTTCTTTGAAACAGGCTCCGACATCAAAAAATAATTAAAAAGTAAACAAAGGGTGCAACTAAACATCACGTGGCATGTGTCATGAATGTTTCACCACGCTTGCCTCTGGCGGTGTGGATGGTGTGTGGTCACTGCCATCATTCACCGCAAACGTTCGTTGCAAACATCTGCCTCAGTGCTAGGAAATGTTTTGTTTCCGTGCTCAGCTGGTGTGGTGATGGTGGTGGCTTAATATGTGTCGTTGGAACGCATGCATAAATGTGTCGTCGCCAGTCGTTTGTTTCAGAATACAATGGTCACTCGCGACGCACACCTCGCAATGTTTGGTCGAACCTCAATCCTACTATCCTACTTAATATTATAAACGCGAAAGTTTGTATCTATGTATGTTTGTATGTGACTTTGTTACTCTTTCACGAAAACTACTGAACCGATTGCGATGAAACTTGGAATACATATAGCAGAAGACCTAGAATAACACATTAGGCTACCTTTAATCTCGATTTTTCCGCAGGATCGGCACTTACGCGGGTGAAGTACAGCTAGTATTTATATACGTCTGACATCAATTTTCATGACTAAAATAACGTATTTTCTAAATAACGTCTCCATCTTTTTCTTCTAGAGATCGCGATCGCCAAGCAACTCAACGCAAAGGCAGCTCGAAGAAGCGGATCTGTTTATGGACTTGATAAAAGATGTCGCCAACGAGTTAGATATCAATGTATTGTGCCACAAGGTAAGTCAATGTGTTTCGGGGAAGGTGACGTAATCCGAAAGGGGGTTGTTCTAGACGTCTAGGCCAACAACTTTAGTTGTACGGCTTTTGGAAATTTAATCAAGTTATTCGCTCTGCAGATGTCCAAAACCACTCCTTTTGTATAACGGTACCGTCGCCTCCAAATACCGACATTGTACACCTATTCTTAGTTTAGTTAAAACTGAATAGCTACAAGCAATTAACAGTCGTCTTGTGGTGAATAGAAACGGTCCGAAGCCTGAAATACAGCTGATCCACTGAGCTTTTGTTAGCACAACGAAGCAATTTCTGTAATCTGAGGCAAATTGACTCTGCTGGAATATTCGATATCGATGTTACCGACTGACTGACGGATCAATGCACAGGATAAACCGATAGTAGAGAGCTAAAATTGCTGAAACTCTTGTTGAAAGTGTGTTGTTAAGTTAAGTTGTTAATGTTTTTCTTTTTAATATATTTTTGGTGTTACAATAATGAATTAATCTCTCTATCTATGCCTATCACACGGATGTACGTACATATAACAAATATTTTGAAAATTTCTTATTCCCTTTCTTATCGGAGAAAGAGAGGGTTGTCAAAAGATTTGTTAGACGTGATTACCAATGTTTTTATTTTCTTGTAAGTATAAAACCCAAACGCTTTTTTGTCTGATATTTTATATTGAAAAACAAAATACCTACGGGATCGGGACTTACCTACACGGGTGAAACCGGACCCAGCTAGTAAATAATGAAAATGGAATAAATCCTTCTTCCAGTTATTAGATTGTTGCAATAGTGTAAAGACAAGACACTCATCTTTATAACCCACATTTATTGCCACTTTAGGCTCAATTTAACGCTTACCGAAAAGTCGCAGCGAAGACGTAAATGTGGCAAAGAACTGATGAGCCTTAGTTGCCTACTGATCTCGATCACACCAAGAAACTATACATATTGCCTATATTGAAACATGGAAAACAGTTTTATAAGGAAGCTTTATTGTTAGAACTAAAAGAAACCTTACCTAGCTCTTTAGCCTTCTAAATTCAGCGTAAATGTTGAAATTCACAAAACCCCAGGCTTTAAGTGCGGTAATAAAAAATGTAATTTAAATTAGCAAACAAGTCTTCGTTCTCAGTATAAATGAAAATGGTGATTTACGAGTTAGGCTTTAGACAGCGTTATAGCGGAATATTATTTTACGAGATTTGGTATACCTATATATGTCATCATGGTTAGGCGTCACGTGACATGTGCAATTTGTGCATGTAACCAGGGTTCAGTCAGGACTAAATTTTTCATGAAACAACGAGTTTTCCAGACATGGATTATGTAATAGGGCTGCCATCCGTTTTGATTTCCCCGGATTTTTCATAGTTTAAAGTAAAATGAAAAAACAAAACCTGACTTAAAGAAAGGACAAAATAGCCTCTCCTACATACAGTGCAATCGATTTATCTGTTATGTAAGCTGAAGTCAAGCATATAAAATACATACAATCTTGATCTACCCATCAAAATTGCCTGTAGGATATTTTATTTTTTTCTTTTTTTTAAGTGGGGTTTTGTTTCTTTTATATTTTGTTATTTTTTTACCCTTATAAGTGCATTTTTGACAGCCACTAAAACATCAAAATTGTAACTTTAAGCATCTATAGCCTTATTAATAAACGTGGAGTAGGGTCGGAGAAGGAATAACGTGCTTTGTCTTTTTCCGTGACAAGAGCTTTCAAAGTTGACAGACAGAGACAAAACGTAGTAAACCTCCTCCAACGTTATTCCACTTTTATTAATAAGGCTATAAGAGGATAGTCTCCATTCTCTTTCTCCATACAAACGTAGTTTACATTTTCCTCCCTGGATAAAGACATTACAACAAATATGTTTATGCTATAAAACCTAATCTGTCATGACAATGCATCTACCTTTTTTTTAAATTTTCTAATTAAAATAATAATAAAAAAAATGAAAAAATTAAAAGGTAGATGCATAGTCATAACAGATATAAGTTTTATGGCATAAACATATTTGCTCTAATGTCTTTATCCAGGGAGGAAAATGTAAACTACGTTTGTATGGAGAAAGAGAATGGAGACTATCCTCTTAAGGGGTTTTAAATTACTTTATAAACTTTGATTATGTGGTGAAGGTAGTTTTAGGTACTCCATTAATAATTTGTACCTACCTAGTTTTATATAAACCAATTCTAGAAGTCCAAAATAGAAAAATAGACTTGAAAGAAGTCCAAAAAATAGTAATTTACTGAATGCTATTCTGCTCATCATTCTGAAGGTTTTCATCAGATCTTTACCAAGACTTTATGGGACAAACTCAAGACTTTTGACTTCCAAACAAAACATTAATTATCAAAATTTTCATATGCCGTAGTAGGTACGGCTTGAACATGTTATAAACATACATACAAAATAAACAATATATGGGTCAAATTGAGAACCTCCTCCTGTATTGAAGTCTGTAAAATTTAATTGTTTATCGTTTTTTATTATCAAAATCATACCCTTTTAAGTAGACAACAACTTATTTGAAATTAAAATTATTAAAGCCTATTTTCAGAGAACAAGCAAGCTGCCTATCTGAATTGCAATTTATTTGTGTCGTAGCTTAAATTACTATTCTTTAACTGACTTTCCACAGTGACTCTTCTGTACTGGTACTATTTATGTATTCTGTGGTTAAGTACCAAATATTTGTATGGTTCCGCAAACGCAACGTAAGCGCGATTCAATGTTACGACTGGCGCCATCTAGTTTTATTACAAACACATATATCCCAAGTAAAAAAAAAATCAAATTCTTTCTTTAAAAGTAACTAGTGTAAAGTAAAGTGAGTGAAGTATCGTTACTTTGACTGTAATTTTTACTTACAGTGAAGAGATTAGCCGTTAGAGAAACGTGTCTACCTCCCTCGCATGTTGTCTGAGCCTTAAATCTAACGACAAAACTTTTTTATGTAAATTCGCGTTATGTAATTTAACTCGGAGTTTTATGATTGTAATTAAAATGGTGTCGGTGCTTTCTGGGGTTCTTTAGCATCATTGAGATATTATATACCTATACCAATTAAGTATACAGCACGCACAATAATTGAGATATTATATTATAGTATATATACTAGAGGTGATGTCTGAAACATATTCCATGTTCCTGTTACGCGAAATAAATATAAATACCGGCCAAGTGCGAGTTGAACTCGCGCACGAAGGTTTCCGACCCGCTATCACAATTGGGTACGGAACCCTAAAATGAACCCTGGACCAACCAATCTGTGAACGCAGCGCATATGTTAAAATTTATTTTATTACTAGCGCTAATCTATCACTTCATCACTAAATGGCGCTAGTCGTAAAAATACATCACGGTTTCGTTGCGTTATTATGTACCCAAATCACGTTTGGTGTATTTACGGTTACAAAAATACTTCTGTGATATTAGCGGTTACAAAAATACTTCTGTGATAGTTTCAACTTTCTAACTTTACGGTTCATACAGCCTGGTGAGAGACGGACAGACAGGCGTAATAAGGGTCTATTGCGTATTGCGTACATTTTTTTTGGAAAATTCTAATTATTGTAAATCCTACCTAAACGAAGAAATACCAAACCTATTTTATTTTAAAAATAATAGAGAATATATTATCTCTTTATATTAATAGATAATGGAATTTTTTCGCAATTATATAAGACAACATTCCATTGTTTTTAAGAGGAATGTTAAAAAAGCAAGCGAAGGATGAATCTACGTTAAATATTTGTTTTATGAACCAAAATTATATTAAACTTAACTAAATATTATAATAATTTGTAACTACGTTTTATAATAAGCCCCGGCTGTGCGCGGGCGTAGGTAAGTAGATAATATAATACATTAAGGGCCCTATTCTGAAAAACTGAAAATCCATGTCGGGCGCATCGAAAATTGTTGATTATTTCATGACGGAATGTCGTAGAACTTTTTTTTGTGTACAGATTGTAGGCGACATTGTTTCCGATATTTTAGTGCAGTTTCCATACAAATATGTCGAAACGTATTGAAGCCTATCGACATTTTAGCCAAATCAGACATTTTTTATCTAAAATTTGGATAGGCTTTGCACCAATAGGAGGTTCTTGTCTTAAAACTACACCAAAATGTAGGAAACAATGTCACCTACAATCTGTGCACAAAAAAAAGTTCTATGACATTCCGTCATGAAATAATCAACAATTTTCGATGAGCCCGACAGGGATTTTCAGTTTCAAGGTCGTTGGCGTATATACTCCTCTTAAGGGGAAAGTCTTGATACGCTTTTCTCCATACAAACTTTACAAACGTAGTCGCCTGTTATCTTCCTGAATAAAGATCGAGAAAATTATGTTTATGACCTATAAAGGTTTCAGCTATGACCATGCCATGGTTTTTTTTCGTATTGTAAATTTTCGAAAATTTTATATCTAGGTATTCTAATTTGAAAATGAAAAAAGCCAAAAGAGCCAGGGCATGGCCATGGCAGATACAGGTTTTATCGCATAAACATATTTGCTCTAATGTCTTTATCCAGGGAGTAAAATAAAATAATTTTTTTATCAGAGGTCTTGTAGACAACTCGACTAACAATAATAAAACATATTTTTACTAAAACACGCAAGGTTTTTTAAGACACTTCTGGTGTATCTTCTGTGTTTTCTAAAGGAATAGCGCGTACCTAGCCGGTTAATTTTAACGCCTCCTAAGGGATTTTTTTTTTGTGGCTTGTGCTAGAAATGCTTAGAATTACTTAAAGATTAGATGCTCAGAAGCTAATTGCGTTATATGGTTCTTTACGGGAGTAACTCAAGAGACCCTGGGCTCATAGTAGGTACATAGACATACCCCATTACTTATAAACAGCTGCATAAACTATGTATCGTTCGTCCTTTACTGTGACATGAAGTTTCAAAGCAAGGCGCGCGATTAAATTATAAATTCCAATCTGTTAGTTTAAAAAGTTTATCATAACAAAAAAATTGACGTAAAATTTACCAAAGAATACATACACTTTACAGTCTCGTGCGTGACCATGTCCGAGTACCTACCTACGAAGAATAAATAAGGTTAATTAATTTATTTTTTAATTATTTGTTTTTTTTTCCTAATTTAACAGATTTTAGTGAACGTATGTTTACTGACGTCGGCCGATAGAGGGAGCTTGTTTCTAGCGAAGGGGATGGGACCTCATCGGCATCTGCAAGCGAAGCTGTTCGATGTTACTAGAGATACAGGTCAGTGGAAAAATATTATTTTATTTTGTTTAGACTCCAATTTTTTTACTTTCATGTGAATCTAATATGTGACCACCACTGTGGCGCATCAAGCGAATACCCGGCTATAACGCAGTACTGGGGACCAGTAAAAAATCAAAAAAAAAAAAATCAAAGTACGTTTATTCATTCGGATATTAGCAAGATATCTCTTTGACATGTCATTTTTTTTTTTATTTAATCTACTCTACTATGTCTTCGGATCGCGACCTCCATGACATGAGAAGAAGACACAAGAAACTCATGGGGTTTTTTTTTTGTATATTTTTTTTTTGCAGTAATCATGTGATTTACATTGTCGCATATATAATATTATTGAAGAAAAGTGGAACTGGAGCAATAATCCATACTTGCTATAATAATCCTTACTAGCATTACAAGAGCGAAAGTAACTCTGTCTGTCTGTCTATCTGTTCAAATAAGTTATAATATACAAAATAATAAACATAAAAAAAATTATTTACTTAAAACACTATCTCATCCACAAACACACAACCCGCCCAACACCGCCCAAACCGCCCCGGGACCCACCATCAGAGTTCTGTGGTGCCAGCCTTGCATTCCTTTCCTACACTCTAGAATTTTATTATAAAATTCGTAGGTAGAACCATCTATTTACTCCTTTCCATAACTTATCCTGCATATATGCTTGTTTCTGGTGCTGGGCGTATTTTATGCGTATCAATATGTAGGTATTAGGGAATGCAATGCCGATCTCGCGGGATCCCAATATCGCGAGATCCCGTGTAATTTTTCGGGATCAATCCCGAAGCGTAATATGACAAGATCCCGTTCGAGATTGACGGGATAGGGCGGCAATGGTCTGCAATGCTACACACGTCCGAAATGGTATTCTCAGCAGCTGCAGCAACATTGCAACGGACATTAGATGCCGGTTGGCAGATTTTTTAAAGGTTTTTTAAGAAATTATTTTCAAAATCACCCTTCACTACTTTTTAATCTCCTTGAGCTATACCTACCTACTTTTGTTTTGATAATGTTGATGTTATTAAAACTTAATATTATATTTTATTTTTAAGTGCTTAAGCCTGCACTGGGCTTTCTTAGAAATATTTTAAAGGAACAATACTTCTGCAAAACATAACGCATGCGGGATTCGAACCAACAACGCACATCTTTACTCAATCTGGGAGCATTGCGTCAGTGACTCATACGTCGAATTCATGTATCCGTATTGTTCGATATAACACAACTTAGGGCTTTGTTGTAAATAACCTCACTACCACAATTCTCATTGTTCAAAGAATTCTGTCGTGTATTTTTTTTAAACTACTCGGGATCCCGAAAATCCCGGGATCCCGCGGAATTGACATTTCTAATCCCGCGAGATCTCGAATTTACGATCTCGAGTCGGGATTGCATTCCCTAGTAGGTATACATGTATTTACAAAAAGGATAACATGTAGTATTTCTGTTGCCTACTACCCATAGTACAAGACTAGATGCTTAAATTCTGTCTAGATTGCGCTGCGTGCAACATCCTACAATATTTATTTATGGGAATCGGAACACGGACGAGTCCACTTGGTCCACTTTCTTCAATTATATTATATATGCGACAATGTAAATCACATGATTACTGCAAAAAAATATACAAAAAAAAAACCCCATGAGTTTCTTGTGTCTTCTTCTCATGTCGTGGAGGTCGCGATCCGAAGACATAGTAGAGTAGATTAAATAAAAAAAAATGACATGTCAAAGAGATATCTTGCCAATATCCGAATGAATAAACATACCTACCTACCTCTTTGATTTTTGATTTTTTTTTTTGGTGCTACGACTGAGGCCTATAGAGCCGCAGCCGAAGCTTCCTTTCAGGATAGGTATACCTTTTGGTCGTCTTTTACGACGGGCATACCGTATCCATGCGCCCCGCGGTTTTACTTGCGTAACTCCCGATTCCGCGGGATTCCTACGAATTGTTATCCCAATCGATCTAACCGTTTGACCGTGAACAGGGAACAAACAAACAAAATATACAAACAAATATTCGGATTTATATTATTAAGTTTCGATTAATGCAAATTGAATGGACTACAAAAACAAACGCGTGTGGTCAAATAACTCTGTCCTTTAACAACATCTACTGCGCATTGTACTGTACAGCGCATTTGAAAACAATAAACCGATTTCAATGGAACTATTAAAATTATGGTTTGACCTAATGTGGTTACAATTATGCTTCCGTATGCAAATACCTATATAAAATGGTAATTAAATCTAGTTTTATTTGCCCCAGACAACATTGTTACTTCGTAAACTTCATTAGTATAATGTGTCACAGATTCCCTATTATTTGTTTTTGTTTTTTTGTATTTAGTATTGTCACATATTGTGTTATTAATTTGTATTTTTTTTGTGTCTCTATAATTTGTATTTTTTACCCTCTTACACTTATAAACGATGACTAACTTTATGTTACGTTTGTCTTTTACTGTGGCATGAAGTTTCAAACGTAATAGACAGAGACAAACGTTACATAAACATAGTCAACGTGTAATTTTTGTTTGTAATTAATTATTGATAAGTTATAATATATTGTTTAGATAGATAGATAGATGTTTACCTGGTAGTATGATGTGATCTTTATTTAATGAGTATGTTTGATACAAAAAAAAGGCAAGCAAAACATGTTTCTCGGCCGCGGCTTGTTACCACCCACCGGTCTAAGACGTAGTGCCAAGCGACTCTCCGTCCTATACGTTATAAAGTAAAATATATGAAACTTAATAGTTAAAAACTAAAATAAAAATGAAAATAAAAAATAAAAATAAAAAAGCGTGACGAATTGATAACGTTCTCCTTTTAAAATGTTTACACCATCTTTCCCAGGGTAATTGTAAACTCGACACAAATTGAATAACTAGGTATATCTGTAACCAGAAACGATTGATCATAGACTGCTAGTTTCTTTGCAGAAGTAAGAGAGCTTATCTAGAATTTAATTATAGACGCCACAACTGGAAAGCAAATGACGATCGAAGTGGAATCTAAGAGTATACTTAGTTTTTTAATTGTAGACTACAAATTGACACATCCTCTTGAAGAAAAAATGACAAATACAAAGAGCCAAAACGTCAGAGTACAGTCTAAAATTAAATCAAATTAAATCAAATATTTTTATTTTTTAAGAACGATGTTTAAGTTACATGAATGTCGAGATTTTACTGTGGTATCGGAACGCGCCCTCCGATGAGAAGAAACCACAAGAAACTCATGGGGCTAAAAAACATACCTACTATAGATCGAATCCGACCCAGAAGGCGATCGTAACAAAAACGAAAGACGTTTGTGGCGTATTTACAACAACCCCTTTCTCAAATTTTCGAATGTCGATTTCACTAAATGGGAGACGCTTTCAGAGTTATCAAGCTGAGTGTCGGGTTCGAGGCTGTCTCTTCAATTTTTCGCTCCAGAAAACATTGGTACCGCTTCATGAATCATAATTCGGGATCGCTACTCTAATTTTGTGATATTATTATGAGAATGTTACGCCTCTCTGAGTTAGTTAGAAGAATGATGATTTAGCATTTTAAAGACTATCACTAGATCACTATCACGTCACTAGAGATGTATCGACACTTGATTAAGATCGAGGCGACTCTTACCATTTCCATACAAACTTAATACCAAAATAAAATATGAAAAATTTAGTTTTCTACCTTAATATTGATATTATTCGGATTAAAGGTCATAGCACACTTAAACGACTCTGCTCCAACACCGCTCCCATCCAACACTGCCCTAAACTAAGACGACTGCTCGCAGTCTACGCGGCGACAGCTAGCAGACGGCCAGCTGTCCACCCGCCTACCGCTCTCGCTTTTCGCGAATACGATTTAAATCCTACGGTTGCCAACACTCCGCGACGGCGCGCGCGGCTACTGCTAGCAGACCGCTCGGCTACAACGTGCGGCCAGCGAGGCGTCGACTCCCGAGCAGTCTGACGGCGGTAAGCTCGCTGTAAGCGAGCTGTCTGCTAATTTATGATGCCAATGTAAAATATATCTAACGATCAATATTTAAAGCCCATATTTGAATTATATTATTTTTGCCGGGTGGGAGCGGAGTCGTTTAAGTGTGCTATGACCTTAAGATTTTACTTTTAAAGGGTCCCCATGACAAGGTTTTCCAAAATATTCATTCGAAATGAAATAAAACGGAGAAACATTTTTTCATTGAAAAATGTTTCTCCGTTTTATTTGAACCAATTTATTTTGGTATTAAGTTTGTATGGAAATGGTAAGAGTCGCCTCGTCCTTAACGGCCAGTATCGTAAGTACCTAAAAGCCGTGGTAAAAGTTAACGATGTCCAAATGTAAGGTTTGCTTTTAGACATTTTTGAGAAGTCTTATTATTAGACAAGGGTCTAAATCGCGTTATAGATAATCATTGCGGTGTCTTCCCGGGACCACGGCCGGTATAACCCGTTTGCCGAAACGTCGAGGTAATTAAATATAATGATTACCTATCTATAACGCGATCTAGACCCGTGTCTAATAATAATGATGGACGGAAATAGTGTAAGTTTAAAAAGTGTATCATTGAGTGTTACTTACCTACATACCTACTAAATCATCATTTAATTTATCATAGTTATCTTATTGTTACCTAAATATAAAAATCTATATTTATAAAAGGCTTTGTTCTAACTGACTGACTGATCAATGCACAGCCTAAACCGCTAATAGCAGAAGGATTAAATTTCGTGAGTGTTCGTTATGCGGTGCAGGCATCCGATTAGAAATGATTTTTGAAAATTCCCACGGAATTGGGACTTATGCGGGTAAAACCGCGGGACACAGCTAATCGATTATATAATGTCTAGTGCATTAAAAACCCAATTTAATATATTGAAAGTAAATTCAATAAATATTTAACAATACTTACCTTACCTACTTACAATGAAAAAACTTGGCTGTAAACCCCAATTTTTATACGACATGGGAAAAGAACATAATATTTAATAAAAAAAAATATTTATAATATGCCTAACACATTTAGTTATAATTTAAATAAACACAAACAAATGTCAAATAAATAAATAAAACGGGGCAAGTGCGACACTCGCGCATAAAGGGTTCCGTACCACTATCACAATTGGATACGGAACCCTAAAATGGTTTACAACAACCAATTTTTAAATTTTATAGGAAAATATGAAATATTTATCTTCGATTCTTACTCCCATCAAACGACCGAATCACTGAAAAAAAAAAAACCTTGGCACAAAGAAAATCTGAAACATAAAATAAACTCTTTGGTAAGTAAGGCAGACTAGTATATTTGACAGATAGGGCAGCCATTTTGAATTCCATGACCAACTCGATTTGTCCTCCTGTCCTTCCTGTCCTGACTCGACTCCTTGTTATTTTTGAAACACGTTTGTTGTATGAGAGCCCCTTTTAAATAATTGTTTTATTTCGTTTTTAGTATTTGTTGTTGTAGCGGCAACCGAAATACATCTTCTGTGAAAATTTCAACCTTCTAGCTATTACGGTTCATGAGATACAGCCTGGTGACAGACGGACGGACGGACGGACGGACAGACAGACAGACAGACAGACAGACAGACAGCGAAGTCTCAGTAATAGGGTCCCGTTTTTACCTTTAGGTACGGAACCCTAAAAAACGAAGTCAATTAAATAAACCGCACTTGATCGTACCCGACGCAAAGGAGCCGAGGATGCTAGCAGCATTGCCTCTCTGTATGGCAATGGCCAACCTTTGCACCAAGTACGACCCCGAGCGGTAGCAAGACCCCTATCCCTAAGACTGCGACCTATACATACATACCCACAAAAACATTTTCATGTAAAATGTAGCCAAGACGAGAGCGAGATCATATGATGGGCACTGTCAAAAGTTATCAGATGTCATGTACCTAAAGCCAAGCTTATAACTCTACATGCCCCAACTCCACAAGCACCTTACTTCACAAACTAAACATCTTAGCCAAAATATATGGCTGGCCGTTTCGCTACCATGCATAGGTTTTCTGTTAAACAATAGTTTAATCTTGCGGTAATGAAACGGCCAAGCCCATATATTTTGGCTAAGATGTTGAGTGTGTGAAGTAAGGTGCTTGTGGAGTTGGGGCATGTAGAGTTATAAGCTTGGCTTTAGGTACATGACATCTGATAACTTTTCGTTGGTGAAAGTCGGACCAGCGGTTTCTGAGATCAGCGCGTTCAAACAAACAAACTCTTCCGCTTTATAATAATAGTAAATAGATTATTAAAGATACGAGTAGGTACAAAGAAAAACCGCACGACCCTACAGACTAGTATGTTAATATTATCAGTTATGAGAAGTTAGAGTTCAAGTGAAATATCCAATAGCAAGCTTCAAGTTACATTACATGTGTAACGAAGTAACGAGTAAGTTTGTTGAAGCGGTTTAGTTGCGTGGGCTACTTCAATATGACCCGCTTCGTACTTGATGTGGTCAATCAATCGATACAACTTCATAGTAAAACAATTGTTATACACAAACACTGACCTCCATGGTACAAGTCGCTGGACAGGACATAGCGCACTGAATTTTGTGCCTATTTGATCTGCGCCATGTTGCGCTGTTGTCGCGCGTTTTCTATTAGGAGGAACACTAACTTTTTATCCCGGCAGAGGGCGCGAGTCGATTAATCTTAGGTTTGAATTAAGAACTGTCAAACATGTGTTTTTTACAACTCTCGGCGCCAAATTGGCCATATCGGTCTGAGACCGAAAGAATTAAAAAAAAACTCGGCGTTTCCATTGGTGCGGTCGCGATTGAGTAGTGTTTGTAAGTACTAAGAACGCATGCCTACTTGCTAATCTGTTGCGACGGCCAATTCTGAGATATCAGGTCATCAAGGTACATAAAAAAATTACTTACCTAACGTTAATTCTTCAAGCTGATTTTCACGTTTGGTTTATGTAATATACTTAAAAATAATACTCCCAGACACTCTCCGTCGGCCATATTGTTTTGCAGTCGCTTTAAAGCTCCCAAAAAAGTTACTTAACTTCACGTAATTTCTGATGCTCCATTTTTTATACATATATGTCCACCAGACAACAATTTTAAAACCTTTTACAAGAAGACAGACCGATCCAGGTGGCCAATCATCGTTAGAAAATACGTTATGTCTGCCGGCTCTGGGATCTTGGACTAATAGTCAACAATAGTTATACACAAAGTTCACAATGTTCATAGATAAGATGGGAGGTAGTAGGTACTACTATGCATAATAAAGTATTTAAATTCACCCAACTTGTCTTACATTATAATTAATTTTAAATCCGCTGAAATATTTGGATAATTCCACAGATTTTCGAAAACTTTGTGCAATGTATTTTTAACACTAGGTAATGATAAAATGTTTACATATTATTTGTTTATGCCGATCTCATAATATTTGCTAAATTTGGGTTTTTTTGTCTATTTCCCGTTGTCTGCTCACCAACACGAGTTTAGTAAGGATCTAGAATTCTAGACAAATGATTCTCAACGTGAGCGATAACACCCCTTATTGGCGTTTAAGATATTCAGGGGGCAGTAAAAGACACAGAAATAATTTGGGAGGAATCGAAATGCCGCCATAAATAATTTAGTCTGGAGACGAATTAAAATTAGGCTAGTGCGAAGTTTCCATAAAATTACATACACAGTTTGAAATAAATAAACAATTTGGAAATAACTCTTCCTTGCGTCGCGCAGTCGGGTAAAAACCTACCTAATTTGCTGTCAATGACGTTTTTTTCAAAATTTTACTTTTTATTTTTTCAAATAGGGTATTTAGGTAATGTACGTTACTATAACGAAAAAATTGCCCAATTGCAATAAATTAACCTTTAAACTTAAATTAGTGTTACTACTACTGTGAAAACATATGCCGATTCCAATTAAAACTACGTTTTTAATCCATGACTCTGAAAACTGGCACGTCAAAGCTAAAAAATGTAATTAACGGAACCTGCACTGAAAAATGCTTTTTTCGCAATCTACAATGATTGAGAGGACTTTTGGACAAACGGGCCACACATTCCATTCTTTCACTGTTTGATACCCTATAAAGGTTTTTTTTGTACAACATTTTTTATTGAACTATTGTGTCGGTGTTCAATCTACACTAATATTACAGAGAGTAAAGATTTGTATTTTTGTGTGTCGTATGTTTGTAATGAATAAACTCAAAACTACTGGATCGATTTCATTATCGAGGAGTAAGATAGGCTACTTTTGATCCCGATATTCCCACGGGATCGTGACTTACGCGGGTGAATCCACGGGATGCGTTATATATACTCATGCAAAGTTACATTATCTCTAAGCATCTCTAATCTCATTTACTACGCGTCTCTGAGCTAGACCGCCGATAGTCGGACAGACGGACAAATAGATGGACAATAGGAAACTAAAAGGGTTTCTTATTGACTACGAAACCCTAAAATGTTTTAATTAGTGTCGTTGGGCAATTCGCATCAGTATCAGTGACTTTGTCGATACGTCTGAAACTTAGATGTAAACAAAAATAGTAGATACGGTATATTCTAAAATTGCGTATTCGAAAAATGAGCTAGAAACACCTACATGCATTTTCATAAAATTATTGTATTTAAAATCATTTGTCTTTAAGAATTATTCAGGCATTTATAAAACGAGCAAAAAGGCATTCTGATGGATTTCAAAATGACAATCACAGTGTGACAGCACGTGCTCACGCGGCAACGGTTCGACATACAACTGAGGCTAGTGAGTCAGCTAGACGCAGTTTTATTGTCTCATTTTCCGAGACTAGGTAATGTATCTGCTGTTTTTTGTTTTCATTTAAGGTCTGAAATGATTTTTTTTTATTCTAACCTACCAACACGAAAGACCAAGCTTCGTAAAGCGAATATATAGGTATCTACGAGTATTTTAACCTACTTTTGGAATTCAGTGAATTTTGCAACGACTGCTCTTACTCTGTGAAATTGAAATTCTTTTACCGTATTCTGCATTTTAAATTGAGAAATAGGAAAGGAATCATATCAATACGACTCGTTCAGATATGTTCCTGGCAAACAAAGCTGTTTCAATTTCGTGATAGCTGCAGCTGTAAAAAAGTGGTTAAAAGAAAACTTAAAATTATCTACGGCTCAATGATCCATACTCGTACTGAATGAGCCCGAGCTACTAAAAACGTAAAAAAAAAACAAAATAATTTAATAAACATTTTAAGATTTTTACAAAGAACGTAAAAACTTTCGGTCACACCAACGGGTCATACAAAAAAAAGTTCATGTTGTGCTTAGATTAAAGCCAGATTGTTTTTGTGCTTCATTATTATTTCCTAGAACTTTCGTATCAGCTATATTTGGACCTATATGATAAGTTATTTTATCTGATTTAAAAGTATAATGAGTAACTTTCAGGTAGAATGAAATAACAAGTCAATACCCGGAAGAAATCCCAAAATTTCAAAATTTTCCTAGGAATATATCTTCCTTCCTTTTCTTCCTAGGAATCTTACACTACCTACCACTCAAGCTGTTACAGTTCTACTCCATCCAAAGGTTGCCTGGAAGAAATCGCTCTCAGCGATAAGGCCGCCAATTTGTGAAACTTTATTTTAACCTATTTTTTTAGTTTTCTTTGTATTATGTTGTGCAAATATAAATATCTATCTATTGCCGTTTTTGACTAGGATATCAGCAAAAAATACCTACTCATTTCCGAAGAACGTTTTTAAAAATAGTTAAGAGGATAGTCTCCATTCTCTTTCTCCATACAAACGTAGTTTAAATTTTCCTCCCTGGATAAAGACATTAGAGCAAATATGTTTATGCCATAAAACTTATATCTGTCATGACTATGCACCTAAATACCCCCTCCTCGGAGCACCGTGTATAATGAAATAAAAATAAAATGGTCTTTATTTTTATTATTTTATTACGAACGATCAGGAGCGGTATGATTGATTGATATTTGATATGTATTGTATTTAGTATAATGATCTAGATTGAATATATTCACAATTTATAAACTATATATATAAATACCTACATAGGTAATACTTTTGATGTTATCTGGACTCTATTTTGCGGCTACATAATGCAACTGCAACACTGGTCTTCCGGCAAAATCCTTTAGGTCTCTTAAAGAAAAATATTGCACGACGTTACACACAGCGCAATCTAGCCCCAAACTAAGCACTAGGCTTGTACTACGGGTACTAGACAATGGATATCTACATATTATTATAGGTAGGTAGTTTTTTTTGTAAATAAGTACCTATATATAAATTCGAAGTAAAAAACATTTATCATACTCTATTTTATGTCTCATGGTAAATACCTCCGTTTTCTCGTCAAAGGAACGACGATTTCATAGTAAAAACCAATTTACCTAACATTGGGAGCAAAATACTGAATTAAAGGGAGCCGAGACGTTCCCATGTTTACTCTTTGTTTGTCTTTGAATACAAACAAGAAACTTCGTCAAAGAGAATAAAGATATTAATTCTCCGTCTATCTATACGTTTTAGAACCGTTTTCTTATAAATACCGATATTTTTATAGTTATAAATACTGGTCTTTTATTAATTAATTAATTACCTACCTACTGAAAGTATGTACCCGCAGTGTGTAGGGGGAATCCGCAATGAAACGGATGTGTTTTGAAACGGACTCTATCGATATTTCAAGTTTTTAACCATTGATGACCATAGACCTGTGGGCCCGTGACCATAGACCCTTGTCTATAGTCATGAATGGTGCCAACACCTAAAAAACCTAAAATATTTATTAGGTTTTTTAGGTTTTTCATAATATTTTCGATACTTAGTGTTCGTTTCAAAACACTGTTTCATTGCGGATTCCCCCTACCTATTTCCTTGTATTGTTAAAAAAAGAGCCTTTTGTACATTTTAATTCCCTTTATGTAAGTTTAAATTTTAATACTACATGACTTTGCACATATTATTATGACGGCAGTCCCGAACTAAGCTAAGCTTGTATTCTGTGTACTAGATAGACAACTACATAAATAATTTAGAAAACAATACGTCACACCAAAAAAATGTTCTAACTGTCATGACGTTGAACTTTTGTCAAAGAATACATACATAGTATACATATATATAAATATTAGTATATAAATATTTGATGAATCAGATAGGTATTCTTAATTATGGCAACAATCCGTCACACCAAAAAAATGTTCTAACTGGTCATGACGTAAAAGCACTAACTTTTGTTCGGGTCAGTCATATCAATATTTAGTTTTATCTGTCACTCGTTATTTTGGTATTTTGTAGTTATTTATCAGACTGCAATTCAGTTTTGATCCGTCACCCTGTCGATCAGTATTGCCTCAGGAAATAATTGAAAATATTAGATGAATCCGACAGGGATAAATTCAAAATTGTAGGCCTTATGGTTTATGACCTCTAACTCTCAGAAACAGTTGCCTTTGAACTAAACTAAACTTTAAACTTAAAAATAAGACATTTCGCACAACATGTAGAACAGAAGTGGTTCGCCTAGGGGTCTAGAACTACCCCCTTTCGACTTGTATTACCGTCCCTAAAATACACTTTATAGTCCCGCGTGGGACGCCTTCCTATATGGTTTATGTCGAAAGTGACCTTTACAGCAGTACCTTTTGAAGTAAACTTGAAGAATTTTACTCGGGGACTAAATTAGGTTTGTTTTTTTATCCACCTACAATAGGCTGTAAAAACTTAAGGGATACCCCTTAAACATAGGTAGGTACACAATGTATATATCGGCAAAGGTTATAATTCAATTCAGGTTGTTTTGTCAATCCTGAAGAAGATACCTGTAAAGGTCTCGAATCGTTAATCATCAATACAATGCTAAAAGTAGTAAACACCACGCTATTAAAACCGAAAACTGATTTTAAGGTTATACAATTATGTAATCAGATAGGGGGTTGTTCTAGACGGCAGTAGGAACAACTTTTTCAACGACTTTGGAAGGATTATAAAGAAGTAACCACCCTATGAGTACATTTCAGAACACCATATCCATATAAAACAGTTTTACCACAATCGGTTTAGTGTTTTTTATGTGAAAATGTTTTAAAAACATTGTACTAGGTACCTGTTTAAAAATTTAGAGAAAAGTTGAAGGTTAAGAACGTGACGACTGTTACCATTTCCATACAAACTTAATACCAAAATAAATTATGAAAAATTTAGTTTTCTACCTTAATATCGATATTATTTACGGAGAAACATTTTTTTTCATTTTTCCAGCGTAAATTACTAGTTAACATCTCATTTACATCTATTTTTTTTATATTATTCCCAATAACAAGTAATTTACGCTGTAAAAATAAAAAAAAATGTGAATATTTAGGAAAACCTTGTGGTAGGGACCCTAAAAAAGTAAAATCTTAATCCGAATAATATCGATATTAAGGTCGAAAACTAAATATTTCCTAATTTATTTTGGTATTAAGTTTGTAAGGAAATGGTAACAGTCGCCGCGTTCTTAAGGTATATGTACTGTGTGAGACAGAATATAAAAACATGAATGTACGTAAGTATTGATGAGATGACTGCCTGAATGGTATTAGGGCACGAAGAAGAATAACCCTCAGTGTCTCGAAATGTTTACCACCGTTAGGCACGTACTCCTAAAATAGTTTTCGGACTTATCGATAGACGGCACAGTTTTTTTTAGGTTTTTATGATAATGATAATAAAAGTGCAGACAGGGATAATCGCCGGCTTGGTGTTCACTTCATAGTTTGCCAGTAAGATAATAATTTTGATTTCATTAAAAAAAAAACAAATTATTGAAAAGAGCCTCTACATTTTTGTTTTTGGCTCCTCATACGCCCTACAAAGGACTGGGACTGTATAACAACGCTCCTTAAAATTGTGCAAACTATCAATTTACAGGTATTGAAACTATTTCATCTATACATATAATAAAATCGTAACTTAGCGGTGTCTGTTTTTGAAAGATATAAAAAAAATACAAATTGTATGGGTATCTATAAACGCAGTAGAACCTATTTTTCTGTTTTTAACCAAATTCGGTATGCAGATAGCTTTTGACCCCGATTAGGCTTTAGGCAAATTTTTATCCGGATATCAAGTCCGGTTATCCGGAAAAAGTGATTTTTCTAATTTTCTCTTAATTGATTTCAATGTTGTATCAAAGAAGTATGTTGTGAGCAATCAACACATAATTTCAGGATATCTGGATATCGAAAAATTCTAACAAAAAAACCGGTTATCCGGAAATTCAAAAAATTTCAGATATTGGACCTATTCGTATGTCTAGAAGGCCTACTGCGTTTCTCCGAATGATAATTTGTGACGTTCGAAATTTAAAATTTGTTTGAAACTGTTGAAGAAAATTTTTATTTGGACCGACCGATAATTCATAAATCTATAGGTACCTACTTATACTAAAATTGTAAATGAGAGATGTCTGTTTTTGGAAGATACTAAATGAAAACAATTTTTATGAGTAGTATCTATTTTTAACCGACTTAAAAAAAGAAGGAGGTTTTTAATTCGACCCGTATATGGTTTGTATGTAATGTATGTATGAATGCATGGATTTCCATCAATAGAATATTATGAAGTACTAGGTACAACTTGATGGACCACCTGAAACCACTTTCTCATCAGAAAAACTCCTCAGTGATTAAAGTTACGGTTACAATTTTGATGATTTTTATTGGCAGTCGAGAATGCACTAAAAAGGGTAAAATAAGATAAATTAAAAAAAATTAAAACCGATTTCAGAAAAAAGGGACAAAATAACTTTTCCTATATACAGTACCACCAACTTATTTGTTATGTAAGCTGAAGTTGGGCAGTTTTTCAGATTGCGTGTAGTTTCCCTCCCGATGTACGTCCACCTTACCGTAGTGGCTGGGTAGTGACTCAGTAGCTGGGCGTTGGGCAGTGAAGCTACTAGGCGCACAAGGTGGGAAGCCGGGCTTGCCTGGCTTCTAATCCGTGAACCCGCATCAGCGGGGTCGGGGATCCTTTTTCGCAAGGAAGGGGCCGCGTGGAAGACAACCACTATAAAAAAACACGAGGGGGTGCCGGGCCGTCGTGGTTTTTGCCAGGGCCTGTCAGTCAACCGCAAGTCCGCGTCAGCGGGTCCGGGGGTCCTTTCGACAAGGAGAGGGCCGCGTGGAAGATAACCACTTTAAAAAAATCGCCTCAGCCCGGGATGGTGAACTTGGGGCTTTCGGAGTCTAGGATTACCGCCAGCTTTGAGAGTCTCGAGACGGTGGAGTGTCCGTGCCTCTTGGAGAGGGATTGTCCTTCGGGACAAAGATGAGGCCGTTCGGGTAGGTGGATGTAGTCCGCGAGGAATTCCCACTGACCTCGGCACTTGCGGAGCGAGGAACGCCGAAGGGGCTTATTTTCTTCTATTTTTGAAGTCAGGTTAATTTTTTTATATGTTCTACAAAGGCTACTTTGTCATTACCTACCCTACTTACAAGTTACCTACCGCTGCGCAAAATTAACACTTAAACAGACTCTGCCATGATTGTCTTCAGCTCAGCAACAGTCTTCCCTGGTCGTCCGTTTAAGCATAGATTTTTGCACAGCGATTATTAGGTGTTCGAAAAACGCTGACGAAGTCGCGGGCACAGCTAGTAAGAAAGTATAATTTTAGCCGTTGTTTAATTACGATTAAAATTAACAGTCTTTAGAAGTCTCGACAAACCGGGGGTAAGAAAGGTATAACTATAGGTAGAACTACCTTCATAACGAGGTTTACCAGTAAACCTGCCATTAAAAGGTGCCCTAAATTTCCTCGAAAACGTTTGTTTGATAAACAATATAATGTATAAAAGCAATTGGTTAATTTTCCGTTGTTTACTTGTTTACCTCCCGGCCCGTCGTGTCGTACGCCGTCTCTGAAATATAGTGTCGGAAAACTGGGATATTTTACGGAATAAATCGTAGAACAAACTTACAGGGAATAATCTAAAGAGGTTTAGATACATGGTTCCTACATTCCTACATTTTTGTGCAGTTTCCAGACAAATACCTATGTCGAAGAGTATTGAAGCCTATTCACAGTTTAGCCAAAACTGTATTTTTTTGTCTAAAATGTGGATAAGCTTTGAAAATAAAGATTAAGTATGTCTTGAAACTACACCAAAATATAGGAAACAATGACCTACCTACAAATACAAAAAAAAACCCATGAGTTTCTTATGTCTTCTTCTCATTGGAGGTCGCGTTCCGACGACACAGTAGATTAGATATAATAACTGACACTAAGAGATATCTTGCTAATATCCGAATGAATAAACGTATTTTCATTTCATTTCATTTCCATACCTACACTAAAAAAATTCAACTACATTCCGTCATGAAAATAATCTACAAATTTCGATGAACCCGATAGGGATTGTGAGTTAAGCAAGTTAATTAAAACATTTCCAAAAATGCAAGCTATGCTGTTATTCGCCTTTATTTTTAAATTTATATTTTTATTTTATTTTTAATTACTAACTGCATTTCGGCAGTTGATGACCTTAATGAAAAATCGTTAATTAAATTTGCCTTCGATACCAGAATGAGCAGGTGAAATTGGTTTACGTTACGTTACGTAAAGTTAAAGTATGTAAGCCAATATTATTATTAGACACGGGTCTAAATCGCGTTATAGATAATCATTGTTTTTAATTACCTCGACGTTTCGGCAAACGGGTTATACCGGCCGTGGTCCCGAGAAGACTACTTCAGTCTGTCGGTCAGTCTTCTCGGAACCACGGCCGGTATAACCCGTTTGCCGAAACGTCGAGGTAATTAAAAATACAATTATTATCTATAACGTGATCTAGACCCGTGTCTAATAATAATAATGGACGGAAATCGTGTAAGTTAAAAAGTGTGTATGTAACTTAGATGAAAACAAAAATAGTAGATAATACGGTATATTCTAACATTGCGAATTCGAAAAATGAGCTAGAAACACCTACATGCATTTTCATAAAATTATTGTATTTAAAAACATTTGTCTTTAAGAATGATTCAGGCTTTGTTAATAAGCAAAAAGACATTCTTATGGATGTCAAAAAGACAATCGCAGTGTGACAGCACACAGCACGTGCTCACGCGGCAACGGTTCGACATACGACTGAGGCTAGTGCGTTTTGACAGCTAGACGCAGTTTTATCGTCTCATTATCCGAGACTAGGTACCGTACCTTTAGATTTTTGTTTTAATCTAAGGTATGTAAGCCAAAAAGAATAAACCTGGAAATGAATGTCTTTGATGTAACCTTAAATTTATAGCCTCCTAAAATAGTAGTTGTGTTGACTCCAGCTACGAGTCTATAAGCAAAGGAAACCATTTATCAAAAGCTCACAACATCAATTAATATTGTCAACAATAGAGTTCCTTGATATTTTCCCTGAATTTAAGAGGACAGTCTCCATTCTCTTTCTCCATACAAACGTACTCGTAGTTTACGTTTTCCTCCCTGGATAAAGACATTAGAGCAAATATGTTTATGCCATAAAACCTGTATCTGTCATGCATAGGGTTGCCAACAGTTTTTTCAAAAAATATAGTATTTGTGGCTAAAAAATATAGGACAAAAATTTGAGCGGTGTTTTGTAGAATATTTCGAAAAAAAAACACGTATTTATTGCACTTACCTAACCTTTTTTTTTTTTTGCTAAACCGCATACGCATTTTTCACACTTACAACCACTCTTTCTTTCTTGAATTAAAAAAAATGTTTTCCGACATTCAATCTCTTAATTATGAGCACCGTTTTTAAGGCTTTTCTTTTTTTTCCCTCTACATAGAAAACAGTCCTCTGTAAATGCAGTGGAGGGTGGAATTTATAAAAGAAACAACTTTTAAAGCCAAATAAAGCCAGAAATATAGTATTTTTGCGTACTATATGTGCTTTCAAAAGTATATAGTACGCTGAGCTGAAATATAGTACAATACTATATATTATAGTACGGTTGGCAACCCTAGTCATGCATGACTATGCATCTACCTTTTGATTTTTTTTTTATTACTATTCTAATTAGAAACTGAAAAAAATCAAAAAGTCATGACAAATATAGGTTTGAAGGCATAAACATATTTCCTCTAATGTCTTTATCCAGGGAGGAAAACGTCGACTACGTTTGTATGGAGAAAGAGAATGGAGACTGTTCTCTTAAGACGGTGGAAGTAGGTTAGGTACCTACCTTCGTCTTCGTAAATCTGTCATTCGCGTCCAAACTTCGAGTCGGTGTTTTCGTCACTTCGTCAACAAAGTCAGGAAAACATGCTGGAAATAATATTACTAATGTGGAAGTTTGTGTGTAAGTAGGTATGTTGGTTATTCCTTCACGCAAAAGCTACTGAACTGATTGCGATGGAACTTGGTGTGATGTAGCTGGAGACCTAGATAAGCACATAGGCTTTTTGTCCCGATATTCCCGAGGGATCGGGACGCAGTGGGAGTTAGAGATAACAATAGAGAAAGAAGTGTGTGTTAGTCTGTATGTGTGTTTATTAAGTACCTACTACTTTTGCACACAAACTGTGTTATGTACTTCTTGGGACTATTTGTCATTATTGCACACATTTCACCTGAGTGGTACAAAAAAAAAGGAAATAAATATTTGGTGGGAGGTTAAGTAGCTACTTGTCACATTGTCGGAGACACATTTGTGGTATGGAATCCCCACTTAAATATTTATTTTATTATATTTTTTGTTATAGCAGTAACAGAAATACATCAACTGTGAAAATTTCAACTGTCTAGCTATCACGGTTTATGAGATATAGCCTGGTGACCGTCATACAGACAGACAGTCGGACAGTACAGAGTAAAAGGGTCCCGTTTTTACCCTTTGGTTACGAAACCATAAAACTAAACAAAAAACATGCCTATGACGTATATGTTTACCCATACCTACATACAGAATCCATAATAAAACCCTGGGTAATAGAGTTAGATAAAAAAACTACCGCATAAAATACTAACGTACAATGTAGCCACACATAATTCAGTTAACACGCTTCGTAACCATATTACAAGCTAGCTTCCTGAAAGCACAAAGCTGCAGTCGACCGGTCGTTAAAATCGTTATCATAGTTAACGGCCGTTAAGGTAATTCGGGTAGACCGGCGGCACCGAGTATTAATCCTACAGAGAAACAGCTTCTTACAATTGCCAAATCCAATTGCAGAAGGTATGGTCAATGATGACTTACCGACTGCGTCGACCTCAAATTAAAAAAAAACTTTTGGGGTTTAGCAGGCCTCGGGCTCCCGAGAGGGAAGCAACCGGGACAACGCTCGGATGAGAAGAGAAGAAACAGCTTCATACAAGCCCGCGGCGTAAGTACTTCACTACATGCACAGCTATATGTGCGTGACCTCTCTCACCGACAGTGTGCCGACGGGTTCACTCACGTACGTGGGCCGAGAAGGCGCTTCGGACGGCCTCGGCAAACCCGAGTTGAAAGTTGTAAGAAGCCACGCGCACATAGCTGCGCATTTAGTGAAGTACCTACCCCCGCGGGCTAGCATGAAGCTGTTGCTCTGTAGGATGAATACTCGGTGCCGTCGGTTAAGGCTTTGTCACATCGTTACCTAAGATGGCAGTACTAAATATTAATTTTATCTTAAACCTTCGATTAAAAACATTACCATTCCTTTTGGATTCGCCGTAGTCGGATGAAAATAGGTGCTCGCTTATCTTAGCCACTTAAGATTGAAGTTATGTAGCTTCTTTGTACTTCTATTTTTCTTTTTATTGAGGGTTATTTTTATTTGTATTGAGCGATGAGCGATACAAGGATTTCTAAAGTTTATTTGTTTAGTTTCTTACTAAGAAACTTTTCTGTACAAATATTGTGCTTCGCCTTTCATCGAAACTGGGCACCAATTCTACAATTAGAATGCTTCGAGCATGCCCTGGAGCCTATTTCTGTAAGGAAAAGCAGGCCACAAGTCGAGACGAATTCGATTCGAAATACACGATTTTACGTTAATTCGTATTCTGGAACTTTTTCCGACTTCAAATATGCTTCAATCTATCAATCTTACTTTACACAATGCTCAATACCTACCAACAACTAAAAAAAATCGCTAAAGCTTTGTAGTGTTAGTGATTTCTTAAACACTAACCTAGCCGTATTCACAAACGACCCTTTGCGTAGACTCACCTTTTGTCAATTTATCACTCACTCACAAGAGCAAGACAGAACAAGTGTCGTTTGTGAATACTGCTGTAAGCAGCTTGGTGACTTTTTTATAATGAATGATGCATGTGAGCCTTGGCTTGGTTTTTACATGTTTTTTTTTCATGGAACTGAAGAAGTCCTGCTTTTAGTTATTCATTATTGAACTTAATAAAATGCTTCTTCATAGTTTTACGATAAAAACAACCTAGCATCAAACTAAAGAGGTCTCAACAAAGTATATCCTGTCCTCGCTACTACTATTATAAACGCGAAAGTTTGTACGTCTGTCTGTATGTATATATGTGACTTTGGTACTCTTTCACGCAAAACCTACTGAACCATCGCGATGAAACTTGGAATATAAGTTGATGGAGACTTGGAATAACAATAGGCTATTTTTTATCTCGATCGGGACTTCCGCGGATGAAACCGCGGGGCGCTACTAGTGTTTTAATAAATAAAATACAGGATACTGAAACGGATGGATATACCTACAGTAAAATCCCTCTATGTCTCAGTTCTAAGAAAGACGCCAATTAACGACTCTAGCAGTTGTCTTATTTCACAAGCTAGAATTATATTTTTAGAACGACTTGTAAGAATGCTTTAATGTAGGTTTGTTAAAATAAAACACAGTTACTCGTACCTTATTTCCTGTGATTCCAAATGTGCTTTTTTATGTTGGTATTTTAGTGGGTGCCTATTTACATTTTATCAGTAAAGCTTACAATCGCTGAGACGCACAACTATACTAGGTAAACTGTGCTTTTACTATACGTTTGTCTCCTAGTCCTAGTTTTTGGGACTTTGTTTTGGACCCAAATTAATAGTTTCGACTTTTCCATCCACATCCCCATTTTAAGCGCTAAAGCTTAAGTGACTAAAAGCTAAAAGTTTGGAAAACCATCTTTGTTCCGGTAAAGGCATTTGTTTGAAAGCTGGACAGCTGTTACAAGCGCCGAGGCTTACAACTAGGTACTATGTAAACTGAGGGAAAACCTTATCGCTTAGCTAGAATATAAGAAATTAGAAAAGGACCAGCATTGGAACGAGGAAAGAGAATTGGTATTATAATCACTTACGGAACGAGTTCCGGCCCGTCTTTCTGGTATGTTCCTAACCTAACCCGAAATCCTAACCCAAATGCGGGTTCGGTTAGGAACTCGAAAAAAAATGTAATTTAATTCCTAACCTAACCCTAACCGAACACATACGAATCGTCTTGTAAAACATGTCAAACCCCAGCCGAATCCCCTACCAAATTATACCTACCAAACCATAAATACTAGGTATCCCCAATATCCACTAATTCTGCCCGATCATTTGTGGTCAAATGTATATTTGGCATTTCATTGTTTATTGAGCTCGGTATTACGTTATCATCGAAAATTTATTCAATTATTTCGGAAATTGCAGGTTACTGATTAATGCTTTCGTTACCGCTTTGTAATATTTGTTTCCTAATAATATCATAATTATAATATATTATTTAAGTTATGTGCGCAAATCCAGAATCAGTGTGTTTGTGTATGTGTGTGTTGTGTTTTATCCAGTATTTAAGTTATGCGTTTTCTTAGCGTAGTTCTACAAACCTTAGTGGTTAAATTATGCTAAGTAACTGTGAATGTTTGGAAAGATTTTTTTATATGGTTGTAAAAAGAAAAAAAGAAAAAAAATAACGTCGCTCTTACGGTAAAGGAAAGCAATTGGAAACCGACATGTCTTAGAACTCAGCACGGTCGTAAGGCATGGGACATTCGCCAATTCGGAGTAGGCTATCGTGGCATCTTACTGCCTAACGCCTTTAGGATAAGATGAGCCTTTAATTTATCCCACTGCAGGGCCCGGGCTTGTATTTATTTATTTTAATAGATTTACGGCTTTTAACAGTACGCAAGTGTAGGAACTTTTTGATTTATTTCTACTTGAGAAGTCCAGAATGCTGTGAATACAAATCTAGTTTAAAAATATTAATCTGGCTAATGTTTCTCCCGTGCTGTGCGTGCATTCTGCACAACCCATTATAAAGAGCCAGGTCTTAGGTGAGATAAAATGTTAATAAAATCTCATTTCTATGCTACTTAACTAATGCAGCTATTTCTACTTATCGTGTCAGAGGTTCAATGAAATCAGATCTTGTCAAACCGATAACTTGCAACAGCGACAGAATATCATTGACCTTCGTAAACGAAGTTCAACTTGCAGGGCCAAGAAAAAGAAGCAGTCTTTAAAACATTTTTTTTTCTTTCCAGAACTAAAAGATGCTCTCAAGACAGCAAAGAGTCAAGAGATAAAGATTCCTTTCGGTGTTGGAGTAGCTGGGCTGGCTGCGCAGACAAAACATCCTATTAACATCAAAAATGCTTACGCCGATCCGAGGTACCTACACCGCAATTTGAAAGCCTTTAAAGTGAGATAGGGCTCTAGAGAACTATTACAAGAAACTGGAAAAAGCCACCATTTTCCAAATGGCTCTAGCACAAAAGTGTTAGAAATGGTGAATTATTTATTCTAAAACTTGAACTGAGCTCAGAATAAGCTTTAGAAACTTTTATTTAAAAACATGAAAAGATAAAAACAAACGGTTACGTACTCGTACTTAATACCAACCGTCCATCTTTCGAACTCACCCGTAAAGATTTATAGTACTAAGTACTTGCTTATTATTGCAGAAAATTTTATTTTTTTTTATTATTTCTAGGTTCAACAGCGAAATTGATGCAAGAACCGGCTACAAGACAGAACTGATACTGTGCATGCCAATCTGCAATTACGAAGGCGACGTGGTCGGAGTTGCCCAGATTATTAACAAAACTGATGGTAACATTTTTGACATAAAACCACTTTTCTAGGAGCATTCACTAGGCTTCAAAATCCTAACTAAACACTTAGCAATATAATAGACCGAGATCCCAGAAGTGGCAGACATCACGTATTTTCTGACGAACGAAATGTTGTCGATTGAGTAGTGTTAGTATGTACTAAGAACGCATGCCTACTTGCTAGCCTGCTGCGAACGGCCAATTCTGAGATATCAGGTCATCAAGATACATAAAAAAATTACTACCTCACATTAATTCTCCAAGCTAATTTTCATATTAGGTATACTTAAAAATAAGTCGCCAATACTCCCATACACTTACCGTCGGCCGTATTGCTTTGCAGTCGCTTTAAAGCTCCAAAGAGGTAGAGGACCTTAAGGGGTACCCGAATCACCCCCATGTATGTTCCGCAATTTTTCGTAGTTTAGAAATTATAGCCTTTTTTCTCATTTTTTCTGCTAAAATGCGACCACTGACACCTATTTGCTCATACTGCCTGCAATAATTGAGATAATTGGCTGATTTCTTTTCAAATGTGGAGCTGAATAATAGGGTCATGTTACCTGTTACAAAAAAAAAAAGGCGTGACACTAACCAAACTGTTACAAATAAAAAAATAATTTCATAAAGTGAGCGTTGATAAAACGCTATAAACTCTTTAAAGAGCAATTAAAAGAAAAACTCGCCTATTTTTTTTTTTTCATACCAATTTTAAAAACTTCCTTACTTCATTAGCTATCTACCCTATTAATTTTATTGGTCTATCATTAGAGGATCATAGCAAAAATTTTATTTAAAAATTCTTTGGTCGAAAATTCTCTCACTCATTCCTATTACTAAGACTTCGCTGTCTGACCGTCTGTCACCGGGCTGTATCTCATTAACCGTGATAGCTAGACAGTTGAAATTTTTACAGAGGATGTATTACTGTGGCCGCAAATATTTAAGGGAGCTCCCATACAACAAACGTGATTTTTGACATAAAAATGCAACGATATCACGATGTATTTTACCACTAGCGCCATCTAGTGATGGTTTTTGTCTTCCGCAAAAAAACTTCTGCACAAATCTTAATTAAGATATGTACGAATAAATGTATTAAATAAAATAAGAACAAATATGTTTTTTATATTATTAGATTAGGCCGGGAGTTTCCCTTCAGGTTTAAGTAAGATGTTTGAGAGAATTTTCCACCAAAGAATTTTTAAATAAATTTTTTGCTATGATCCTCTAATGATAGACCAATAAAATTTATAAGGTAGATAGCTAATGAAGTAAGGAAGTTTTTGAAGTTGGTTTGGAAAAAAAAATGTAGGCGAGTTTTTCTTTTAATTGCTCTTTAAAGTGTTTATAGCGTTTTGTCTACGCTCACTTTATGAAATACTTTTTTTATGTGTAACAGTTTGGTTAGTGTTACGCGTTTTTTTTGTAACAGGTAACATGACCCAATTATTCAGCTCCACATTTGAAAAGAAATCAGCCAATTATCTCAATTATTGCAGTCAGTATGAGCAAATAGGTGTCAGTGGTCGCATTTTAGTAGAAAAATGAGAAAAATGGCCATAACTTCTAAACTACAAAAAATCGCGAAACATACATGAGGGTGATTCGGGTACCCCTTGAGGTCCTCTACCTCTGGACCTTCGCTTGACACTCGTTTCTGGGACACCCTGTTATGTACACCAAACAACTATTTTAAAACCTTTTACAAGGAGACAGACCGATCCAAGGGGACAATCATCCCCTTAACCCCCTAATGCCCTTGCGTTCCTAACCAAAGAGGCATTAAAATTGAGTTTAGGGGGTAATTGGACACTTGGATATTGGTCTGTCTTCTTGTAAAAAGTTTCAAAATAGTTGTCTGGTGGATATATATAAAAATGGAGCATCAGAATTTACGTAAAGTCGACTTATTATTTTGGGAGCTTTAAAGCGACTGCAAAGCAATACGGCCGACGGAAAGTGTATGGGAGTATTGGCGACTAATTTTTAGTACATTACCTAAAATATACGTGAAAATCAGCTCGGAGAATTAACGTCAGGTAAGTCATTTTTTTATGTATCTTGATGACCTGATATCTCAGAATTGACTGTCGCAGCAGGCTAGCAAGTAGGCATGCGTTCTTAGTACATACTAACACTAGTCAATCGACTACATTTCGTTCGTCAGAAAATACGTGATGTCTGCCACTTCTGGGATCTCACTCTATAATATTAATTTTCCCTAGACCACATTTGATAGAGAAACAACATAACTATTGCAATTTTTTTATTATGCTTTGATACCAACCTCGGTTGGTATAATGCAACCCTATAATCATTTCATCAAAATTCCACGTTCCAGGATCCAAAGAGTTTTCTCCAAGAGATGTCGAAATCTTCCGACGATACCTGACCTTCTGCGGTATTGGTATCCAAAACGCTCAACTCTTCGAGTCTTCCGTTTTAGAATACAAACGAAATCAGATACTTCTGGCACTGGCCAGGAGTATATTTGAGGAGCAGAGCAACCTGGAGTGCTTGGTTACGAAGATTATGACCGAAGCGAGGGAGTTGTTGAAGTGTGAACGATGTGCGGTTTTTATTCTGGATACTGATCATTGTGAATCGGTGAGTGAGTACGTATTTATCACCGCGGACATTATTCGATTAATTGCTACTAATTTGTACAGTTTGATTGTACTATGATACTATCATCGAGATAAGTA
Organism: Idaea biselata; assembly: GCA_958496205.1. NCBI lineage: Eukaryota > Metazoa > Arthropoda > Insecta > Lepidoptera > Geometridae > Idaea > Idaea biselata. The sequence continues at coordinate 5,090,305 of OY292394.1, forward strand.
CCTAGTAAGGTTGAAAACAATGAATACTGGTACCTAGTTTTTGACGACAGACTATATTTTTGTAAATAATTCAATAAGTTACCCACTTAATCATTTATTACTTTTACTTTTGATTTTCTATCATGACCATAAGTTAGCTTTACAGTTCAACAAGTAGGCGAAGGCGACTCAAATATTTTGATTTTTGTTTTTGGCTAAGCTGTTTAAATTGTAGTAGTAACAATTTAAGCAGCTTAGCCAGCAACTAAAATTAACTAATATAGATAGGCAATCACGTCATAAATTCTGAGCCCTATATAATACCAGTTAATTTGAACCTTACAGAGTCACTTAGAGCGTATTCTGCAACGACCAGGGCGGAGATATGTGACGCCTGCCCTGCCTCCGCCGGCCCCTACCAGATTCCATACGCTGTTCGAATTGGGCGCGAGACACTCGCGGACTACCCTCACTCCGAGGCATGATATTAGAAGCACGTTGGCCTGTATTGCTTTAGCTGTAAGTATTAATAATATAGTACCGGGACGAAATAAGTTCAAATAACTTGAGCTATTCTTGAAAGTCTACAAAAGGGGGATTGTACATATATATTATTGTAGTACACAATGCTGATCTGTAAAGAAACCTCATCACCTGATAATAGACACCACCTACTTAAGCCCAGAGACGTTTTAAACTTCCATGTAATCAGTACAACTAATGATTTAAGACTCCTCTAGACCCCGAGTGAACATACTATGCAGAAAATACGCGACCGAAGTTTGGCGTAACTACGCCTGCAATTTATTTTAAATTACTGATGACCGAAATTACGTCGCGTTATGGCGTCAGCCGAACTTCGGTCGGGCGTAAGTTTGGCAGCGATTCGGCGGCAATGTTTTGTAAAGCAACACATTATACGCGACCGAAGTTCGGTTCGATTGACGCCACGACAACGCTCGAGACACTGAATAGACCCACACAAAGTTACGCAACTGAAGTTCTGCCGCGTAATTTCGGCTCTTATCGTGTGTCATATCAGCCGAATGCGTCGTAACGTAAAATCAGCCACGGAACTTCGGTCGCGTATTTTCCGCATAGTGTGTTTACTCACTTAGTCGCCTTTTTCGACACCCACTACGGGAAGATGGGGTAACCCTATTCTAGACCGCGGCTATACGTCACGTACAGAGTATTATGCAACAAATCTTTGGTATTACAGATACGAGCCTCTCCTTCTTTGTTTTCCAGGTTGCTCAATCCCACAAGGCTCTAAACATATCTGACGTGAAGGAGTGGCGTCGCGAAGAAGGTATGGTAGTGAGCGACGTCGGAACCGACGACGCCCTCAATGTGAGGACGATGTTGTGTATGCCGATTGTGAACGCTAACAAAGATGTCATTGGCGTTGCTCAACTTATTAACAAGGTACTTATGGATTTATCTTTGGCTTTTTAAGATAGAGTAAGTCAGGTTAACTCAGATACGGAGAAAAACAGTATGGCTCAAATATCTAACAAAATAGGTGATATTTTTAGTGTTAGCTACGGTGTTCGTTCACAAGAGCAATTCAACCCGCACCGATCTGTGGCACCCGGCAGTTACAATGTCGCATATTCTTGGGAGACATTTGAGTCGTACGGTCTTCCTCCGTTTACGATCTTACCTGACTATACTCTACTTATTTTACTTATTTCTACTTATTTTAAATTATAATATTTTAAGAATCACATCGATGAAATTTGACAGTTCTTATAACTTATGGCTAAATTACCCCGTTTTCTAGATAAGTATTAGTTATACCGTCTAGCCAATCCGGCTAGAAGCCGAATTGGCTAGACGGTATGTCAGTATTGCAAAAAAACAATGAGAAAAAATGGAGCAGATGATCACATCGTAGGTACTTACCTACTTAGTAAAGTAGGTAGGTACTATACCTATTTTTTTCCTTTTTCCTGGAAATAATTAACAATGTTTCAAATTATCGTATTCCAGGAAAACGGCTCGCAATTCACTGACGGTGACATATCAATATTTGAAGCATTTGCCATATTTTGCGGTTTAGGCATACATAATACGCAAATGTATGAGAATGCTTGCAAACTTATGGCAAAACAAAAGGTATGATATATTTTTTATTTAGTATTCTATGAGTTTTGACCTACAATTATGACCCTGTTCGGGTGTTATGTACAATATATCTGAAGTTATAATTTTAAAGGGGAAATTGAGCCAGCAAAATTGGCACTTTTGGCCGTAATGAACTTAGTCAATAGAAATTTTACTTTATAATACATTATTGTATACTTTTAATAGATTCTATTCAGTTTAAGTCATATTCATTAGAAATTAGCACAATATCTAGTGCAAAGGTATATTCTATAAGTAACCTACCTAATGTCCAAATATACATTTTTGTAGGTAGCATTAGAATGTTTGTCGTACCACGCCACGGCTTCATCAGAAGACACGAACAAGCTGTGCCAAGATGTGATACCCTCGGCTGAAACTTACAACCTTTACAGCTTTCAGTTCCATGGTGAGATTAATAATATTAAAATGAAATAGTGTTAATATACAAATCAGAGGTTACATTTTGTTTCATACATAACATAACACCATACAACAATTCGACCCCGATTTTCAATTCTAACCAAAACGCGGCAGTTTCTCTGAAAACTGAAATTATGAAGTAGAGAAACATAGTCAGGCATAGGTAATGTAAAAATCGTATATTGATGTCATTTAAGTTTCCAAAACTGCCCATGCAACAAATTGTTTTGGTACCTAACCTACTTACGAAACAAGTGTTGTATAAAATTATGACTGCCATTATGCGCCATAAATATAGTATAAATGAAGGAAGAGTGTCGCCACGTCTATATAATATAAGAAGCGTATTATTAGTACTTATCCATAGGAAATAATACTCAGTACTCACTTATCTAATAGCTATTAGTAACTTACCAGTGACCTTTTCTTTCGTAGTTACTGTTAATACTAATAAATGTGTAAAATTTAAAATATGCCTAGCTACATCTTAGAGCTTCTTACCTCTCCGTCTCTTCTACATCATCATCATCATCATACTTAATAAAACGCAAGTGTAACTGACTGACTGACTGACTGATGGACAACGTACAGGCTAAACGGCTAGGGGTGGAGACTTGAAATTTAGAAACATAGGTTCTTTAGGGGTTAAAAGTGAGCACTAAGAACGGATTTTTGGAAATTCCACTCCTAAGGGGGTAAAAATGGGGAAAAACGTTTGTATGCAACTTCGTAATGGCTTGACCTAGAAACTTTGAAATTGAAATTGACAAAGATATTGATATGGGGTAGTAAGTGAATCTCTAAAATTTTTTTTTCCAAAATTCAACCCCTAAAAGTGTTCAATTGGGGATGAAAGTTTCTATGGGAATTTATTCAAAGAGATTTTGTTATTGTTTTCGGGGGTACTATCCGAAGCCCGGCGGGTTTCGGGTTCCCATCTTGTGTATCTATATATTTTATTATGTTTACAGACTTTGATTTAACAGACGAGGATACATGCAGGGCTACTCTACGCATGTTTCTGCAGTGCAATCTCGTTGAGAAGTTCCATATACCTTACGATGTAAGTTTAGTTTTGTTCTAGTAATTCATTGGGACTTTTTCCGTGTTTAATGGCCCTATAATTGGACCATTATTACGTGACGTTAATTTCCTCACGATGTTTTCCTTCTCTATGTGAGTTGTCAGTCGAACCGAGATCCAACCACCAAAGAGAAATGGCTTTTTCGCGCTCTGAATCATACACTGAGTGTTTTCATAGAGAGCGAGAGAGTGCCATACCATACCATAAAAATAATCGTTGAGTATTATTTGAAAGAGTCGAAATAGTTTTTTCTCTTTGACAGTGGAACGCGGCTTTCCCATCTGGTGATTTACCGGAAAACGCTCCTCTACCTATTCCATTGCACGATTAATATTTTTACTTGCAACAACACTAGCGCCATCTATCAGCAGCGGTGAGAGTGTCTTCAGTAAAACATTGATTTCCATCGCCAGGTCCTATGCCGTTGGATACTCAGCGTCAAAAAGAACTACCGCCCGGTAAAATACCACAACTGGCGTCACGCGTTGAACGTCGCTCAAACAATGTTTGCTATGTTGAAAACTGGGAAAATGGAAAGATTCATGTCCGATTTGGAAATTCTAGGTAAGAAAGGGTAGCGAGCCCAAGTATGGGACACAACACTACCTTAAGCAATATTCTTTCCATTCCATTGAGGTCTGTCGGGAGAAAACTCTTACTGGGTTAGACTCACCTTAGTATATAATTGTATATTGTCTTTTTTGTGTAATGTAATTTCTCTTGTGTACTGAATCAATAAAATGAAAATAAATAAACAGGCTTATTACAAGTTAAGTTATACCTTGTTATGTGTTCAGGTTTACTGGTGGCGTGTCTATGCCACGATCTAGACCACAGAGGCACGAACAACGCTTTCCAAACAAAGACGGAGAGTCCACTCGCAGTGCTTTACTCCACCTCTACAATGGAACATCATCACTTTGATCAATGTGTCATGATATTGAACAGCGAGAGCAATAATATCTTCCAGGTTCGTTTTTGGGAATATTTCAAATCATTTTCTAGTCTATTGAAATGTTACACGGTTTTGGGCTTAGCGTTAAATATACTTTTTTCTCAAATTTCGCTTATAACTTTTTTACTTTTGGTTCTACGACTAACGTTGACTAAAAAGTTGTAGATAATCTTATTGACAACACAAAATGTTACTTTTGTGAGACGGTTCGTCAAATAAAGCATGAAAACCATTTGAACCCCTTTTTCCAAGATAGCGGCCGTGGGACAAGGGTTGCAACCCTACAGACTTGGTTTAACTTTAAATTGACCCCCAAATGTAACTTTTCAATGGACTATTTCATACTGCTGACAAATAAAATAATATACATAATGACTTGTTTTTTTTAACTTTTGTCAGGCCCTCTCTCCATGCGACTACAAAGACGTGATGCAAGTAGTCGAGACGGCGATTCTCTCAACGGATCTCGCGATGTATTTCAAAAAAAAATCGAAGTTCCTCGAGCTGGTCGACAATGGAGAATTCGATTGGCAAAGTCCTGAAAAGAAGGAATGTGAGTTATAGTATGTTTTTAACTGTTTTTTAGTACCTAGTTCCAGTGGTAATGCTTACGGCAGGTACATACTACCAGTGTTATCAAATATGTTATGTGAATTATAGATTACTAGCTGACCCGGCAAACGTTGTTTTGCCTTATAAATTATAGATAGTAGCCGAATCTCAGACCTACTGAATGCGCATGTGGAGTTTGGTGGAGATCGGTGAAGCCGTTTCGGACGAGTACGGTAACTAACATTGTGACATGGAAATTTTATATTTAAGAAGATTAGAAAAGTTCATAATTTTATTTTTTCCCGGGTCTTAATCGCGTGATTTTTACTTTTTAATTATCTTACCTCGACGTGTTACGACCATGTTACAACGGTCTTGGTCGCTTGTGTCCCCTCGCGTCGAAGACCGTTGTAACATGTCCAATCGTCCAATGTCCCAATCGTGTTAGTTTAAAAAGTTTACAGAAAAAAAAATACCATACAACATTAACAAAATACGATCGAAATAAAAGCAAAAGACTATTCAAACTGAAATAAACGGCCATCGAAATAATTGTTTACACGTGGCGTAGGTATCATTAACCAATCGTAAATAATGTCTAATTTTCCCTTCCAGTGTTATGCGGTATGATGATGACAGCCTGTGATGTGTCAGCCATTGCTAAACCATGGGAAGTCCAACACAAGGTTGCGAAATTAGTTGCAGACGAGTTCTTCGATCAAGGGGATATGGAGAAACTTCAGCTCAATCAATGTCCTCTACCCATGATGGATAGGTAAGGAGGGGCGACATTACATCCTTAATTTCTCGGCAGACTTGAGATCTAAGTACTTAAATAGAAATTTTCAAATAAATTAGATAAATAATTTTAATGAAAAAGTTTTAAAACTTATATTTAAGTTTTATATTCTTTTCTTAAATTCATTGCTCTTGACAAAATTAAAATCCGCGAACTGTAGCCGAAATTCTGCTGAGAAAGCCTTACCAGAACTGGAGGGTTATTTCGGTTCGTTTCGATACGACAACGATACTGTCATAACTATGGTTCTACTGTCACCCTACTATCAGAATGTGACAGTAGAATCATCGTATTATCGTATCGATGTCGTATCGAAACGAACCGCAGTAACCCTCCTGGGCTCTGGCTTAGGGACTTGATCCATCTTTTTTTAACCCCAAAGGTTCCTTACGGTTCAAGAGGGTATAGCGGTCCTTTCTCGAAAAGACAATTGGTCGAACGGTTAAGACGCTAAGTAAATCATGAACTGGAATAGGAGTGATGATTGTTAATTTCATTCGGTTAATTTCTACTGTTTACTACGAATTTCTACATTCCATGCTCAAAGTCGATCGATCTACACTCAACCGATTTGTTTGATAATCGTTAAAACGTAACCTCTTTCTAGGGAGAAAAAAGACGAACTACCACAGATGCAGGTAGGATTCATCGACATGATCTGCCTACCTTTATACAAGGTGCTATCAGACACATTCCCCTGGATCCAGCCTTTGTACACTGGAACTGCTGAGAACAGGAAGCGGTGGCAGGACCTGGCGGAGAAGGTGGAAATGGGGCTGACATGGATCGACCATGATACCATTGATAAACCTATTGAAGAGTTTACTAGTAAGTAAAGTACCTACTTAAGGCCAGATTACATTTTTCACACTGAAATTCCTAAAACTAAACGTATTACGTATTGCAATTGGTTCAGCTGGCTGTAATAAATAATAAATAAATAAATTATCTGCACAACACACATCGCCAAAATAACAGACGGTCGAACCCGCACCGCACCGCACGGTCAAATTATCAAAATAAATCTATTACTATTATAAAGCGGAAGAGTTTGTTTGTTTTTTTGTTTGTTTGTTTGAACGCGCTAATCTCAGGAACCACTGGTCCGATTTGAAAAATTCTTTCGGGGTTGGATAGTCCATTTATTGAGGAAGGCTATAGGCTACTTTGATCCCGATATTCCCACGGGATCGGGACTTATGCGGGTGAAACCGCGGGGAGCTGCTAGTTACTAATATCAGTGTGGCACCATAGATAGATAGCAGCTCCCCGCGGTTTCACCCGCATAAGTCCCGATCCCGTGAGAATATCGGGATCAAAAATAGCCTATAGCCTTCCTCAATAAATGGACTATCCAACATCGAAAGAATTTTTCAAATCGGACCAGTGGTTCCTGAGATTAGCGCGTTCAAACAAACAAACAAAAAAACAAACAAACTCTTCCGCTTTATAATAGTAAATAGATAGATAGGCAACTTTATTTGTACAACATAAGACAATAAATATAACGCAAATACAAAGAGTAAAGACAAGCTAAGAATGTAAGTTTCACAAATGGGCGGCCTTTTTCTTCCAGGCAACCGGGTATTTATTGTGTGATAAAGTTACTTCACCTTTAAACTGTAATGATGCCAACAACTGGTAAGACTATTATTATTCCAACTCGTTGATAGGTACAATATTGTCAAACATTAAGTTTTTATTTACAAAAGAAAAATAAGCACTTATAAGTATTTGTCTATAACCTTTGTCTAGTCACCATAACACAAGCTTAATATAGATAGATAGATTATCAATTTACTTGCACAATTCAATGTACCTACAGTACAAAATGTTTAAATAAACCCGAAAAGCTCATAAATACAATAGCTTACCATGGGGCTAGATGGCGCTGTATGATGTTTAAGATATTAGTCTCCATTCTGTTTCTCCATACAAACGTTGTTTAAATTTTCCTCCCTGGATAAAGACATTAGAGCAATTATGTTTATGCCATAAAACCTATATCTGTCATGACTACTCATGACAATGCATTTACCTTTTTTTTTATTTTCTAACTAAAATATTAATAAAAGAATAATAAAATGAAAAAAATAAAAAGGTAGATGTATGTATAGTCATGACAGATATAAGTTTTATGGCATAAACATATTTGCTCTAATGTCTTTATCCAGGGAGGAAAATTTAAACTACTTTTGTATGGAGAAAGAGAATGGAGACTATCCTCTTAAAGAATTTATTCATTTAGAATTCCAAAGCGGTTCCAATTCGTTACATACGATATGATATCTATTATTTTTTATTACTTAAACAATATTGTTAAATGCTGTAAGATACTTTCTCCTGCTGTACTAATAATGTCGGACGTAAATTATATTTATTGCAGAAAAGTAAATAAGTGATTAACTCTATAGGTACGCAACCAGATGGTATTTTATTGAACTTGTAAAAGTCAAAAAGTACCTATCTAAAGTATATTTCAACGAGTATTTATTATTATAGGTAGAATATCTATTATCTATTATCTATTATTACTATTATAAAGCGGAAGAGTTTGTTTTTATGTTTGTTTGAACGCGCTAATCTCAGGAACCACTGGTCCGATTTGAAAAATTCTTTCGGTGTTGGATAGTCCATTTATTGAGTAAGGCTATAGGCTACTTTTGATCCCGATATTCCCACGGGATCGGGACTTATGCGGGTGAAACCGCGGGGAGCTGCTAGTATAATATAACTAGCAGTGCCCGCGACTTCGTCCGCGTAGAAAAATGACTTTCAGGATTTGTTTATTTATTTCTTCTCATCTGAGCGATGTTCCCGGTTGCATCCCTCTCGGGAGCTCGGGGTCCGCTAATCTCCAAATTGTTTTTTATTAATTTGGGGTCCGCGCAGTCGGTAAGTCATCATTGACCATACCTGCTGCAATTAGATTTGGCAATGTATTTTACGGCCGGCCGTCTGCCTGACACCAACCCTCTTAGGGATCAAGCAGTTTATCCGCCACCGCGCGGGGAGTACTTAAGGTTAGCTAATCTCCCTCAGATCCCTTAGTCGCCTTTACGACACCCACGGGATGAGATGGGGTAACCCTATTCTATGCCGGGGCTACACAGCTAATGTCGGGGCTACACAGCTAGATTTGTTTATTTATTATTCTGTACTTATAACATCTTTACAAAAATTATATAATACAAAATCCAATTAGATACTTACGGAAATTGACAACAATAACTAAAAAAGACGTTTGTTGTATGGGAGCCTCTCTTAAATTTTTGTTTTATTTTGTTTCTAGTATTTGCTGTTATAGCGGTTACCGAAATACATCTTCTATGAAAATGTCAACCGTCTAGCTATAACGGTTCATGAGATACAGCCTGGTGACAGACGGACAGACGGACAGAGGGACAGACAGACAGACAGACAGCGAAGTCTCAGTAATAGGGTTTCGTTTTTACCCTTTGGGTACGGAACCCTAAAAAAGTATTAAAAATTATCGCTGAGCACAACCGCTTTGCAAAGAGCCGACCGCGCTCATACATGCGCGCGCAATACATAATACTTATTTGGTTGCAACATACTTACATTTTTAATATCGCGATATCTTTTGAATGAAATGTCCGAATCAAATAATTCAAAAGGTCCTAGAAAGGTATTGAATTCGTCTTGAATATGAAGTAATTTATTTTGATAAGGATTAATACCAAGGTACAAAATAAAAGGTTATTAAAGCGACGACATTTTAATTATTTACAAAAATTACAAAAACACTTATTGTGAGATAACTACAATAGTTAGACATATGGTGTCGCGATGTTATTGGTAGACAATTACATGTTCTTCAAAGTTGTAGTACATAGTTTGGTTCTATATCCAATAGTTTTCGCAGCGCACGCGGCGTAAGGAATTTTTTGGTAATTTTTTTAACACCTTGTGTTACATTATTGAACTTTTAGTAAGGATCCCTATTTTTTTTGAAAATATAATATAGCCTATAGCCATCCTCAATATATGGACCATCCAACACCGAAACAATTTTTCAAATCGGACCAGTGGTTCCTGAGATTAGCGCGTTCAAACTAACAAACAAACAAACAAACAAAAAAACAAACTCTTCCGCTTTATAATATTAGTATAGATAGGTCCCTTTATTAATCTATATATATATAGAAAAGAAAGTCGGGTTAGTTACTTTTCTCAACTAAAGAACTGCTCAACCAATTTGGATGAAAATTGGTGGGGAGGTATAGCTTAGAATTGATTTTTTTATTTCTTTTTCTTTTCTAAGACGGAACAACATCCGACAGTCTAAAAATGTACATTATTAATTATTATTTTGTTTTTTTATTTATGATTTACGGGATCAAAAGTATCCTATCTTCTTCTCGTGGTCCTAAGTTATCTCCCCACCAATTCGAAATTGGTCCAGCCATTCTTGAGTTATAAATGGTGTAGCTAACGCGACTTTTTTATATCCAAATTATAGATATTTCCGGTAAGGCAGTAACGGTACAGTTCCTACTTCTTACCTTAAACTTCTAATTCATCACAATATCCAATTCGTCATAATATCCAATTCGTCACAATATCTAACTCGTCACTTGTCTTGTTCTAGCTCTAAACGAACCGATCAAAGACGTGGAGTTTACCGTAACAACGCTGAACTGCGCAAAGGCAGCTGATACAAGCAACATTGTCGTCGCCAAACCTATAAAGCCACCGTTCAGTTCTCTGCGGCGAGGAAAAAGTGGCAACGCTACAAGGAACAAACTTACTAGGTAGGTTTCATTACTTAAAAAAAAATATTGATTTCTAAAATATTGTGTACAAAATTACATACTTTACTTATAAAACGATGACTAACTTTATGTAACTTTTTCTCTGTTACTGTGACATGAAGTTTCAAAGTCGACAGTGACAAACGTTACATAAACTTAGTAAGGGGGTTAAAGTCTAAATTTTAATTTGAATCTAAGAATACACAATAATGCATGAACTAGGTAAATCATGTATGGCAATTGAAAATGACCACATGGATATTCACCGTTTACACACTATTTAAATTGTATGACAACATTGACAACTATCTGAAAATACCAATTATTTACCTAAATTGACAATAAAAATATTATTATAATAATTATATTGTTTAATAAATGTAATTTATTGTTATTGCATAGGCATTTGAGTCCGTTGTTAAATTAGTGGTATAAACATTTATCATAAATATTATGTGTAAATATTTGTGTTAGATAAAACGCTTTGAAAGATAGAAATTGGTAAAAATATATGACATCAAATAAAAGTTACCTACATCGAGAAAAAAATAATTAAACCGCGATCATAACAACGTTATAAATACAAAACAACAATTATTACAATTCGTCACAAAAGCCAAACACCTTACTCATCAAAAAACATGACGAATCGAACTTTGTGACGAATTGCAATTTTACTTTCCAATAGGTATTTTGCTAACTATCTTTTACTCTTTATTTTGCTTTCTTTTAATTAGCAACCTTTTATTTTCCACGTATCTAAAATCAATGTAAACTATAAGTATGTTGCAGATCCATGTACGCGGCTCCAAGCGGGCACCGGGACAGCGACAAGCGGAAGTCGCCAACGTCGCCCGGAGAGATGGACCAGACGAACAGTCCGGCAGCGGCCGGCGACGGCCGAACTCAGAACATAAAGACAAAACATAAAGGAAGACTGTGTCACATGTTGTGACGGTTAAGTTTCAATTGGTAAGTACCTACATGTAGAATAAAACACATTAAAATCCTAGTTATTCACTTAAAGATAACGCCGCTCTGTACTCTCCCTAACAACGTATACTAGTTATGTGCTCTAACGTACAAGGAGGGGAAAGGCGGCTATGGTCGCCCGGACCTTACAGTGACTTCTTCTTCTAGTGACTACAATTTTATAATAATTTATCTCCTGTCACGTACATATGTTTTCAAAAATAACATAATTTCTTCTTCTTTTCGTGTGTGGTGTGCCTCACCTAGTGTTCAGTTACGAGTTGGCAACGGGTGACACGACGCTACGACGCGTCGTTGCCTCATGTCGCAGTTTCCATGTATTTCTAAGATATTCCCTTCGCTCGCTCGACAACGCGTCGCTAGCTTCGCGTCGCTGACTACGGAGGGAGCTTCATAGAAATACATAGAAACCAGTAGTGTCGCCGCGACATGTCGTTCGCTGCCGCCTCATGTCGCCCGTTACCAACTCGTAACTTTAGTCTTGTTAGAGTTTATAACATAACTAAACATTACCATTGATCTAACTACCTGAACTAAATATCTATTTTATTTATCATCTTAGGAGCAGACAAGAAAGCTCGGATAAATCCGATAAACCCGACCGAGTGAAGCCGTCCAAATCCGTCGACTAGTTCACTCACGCGTGCTCCAGTTCAATTTGATAAACTAACAAGTGTCTAATTAGGTATACCTACTGATTTACACCTAGGACAAGTGTGCCATGATCTGTTATTTGGAAAACTTAAATCATTTTTTAAACAAATTTTAATATACTAGGTAAAATATTTTTATTTTAGTATATTATACAATTTCGTTACAATTCAATGCAAAATGTTATTGTTTTTTAATATATTTTTGTTTATTATTTTAATTCAATTTCGTTTTGTCGTACTATTTCAAAATTGGATGCTTATTAACTCAATATAACAGACCGTGGTATGCCCAGTGTTTAATGTTGTATATTTCTACTATTAGTAACTTCGTAGTTAGTTAGTTTAAATGTGCATTTCTTGAGCTCGATCAAACAGGCAGTATGTCTCCTACCCAAAGGTTTTTCTTCATTTTCCTTTCTAAATATTGGACTGTTTTTATTTAGATTTTGTAAGGTTTTGTATTGTATATGTTTACCATAAATATCTATGTTAAGATGTCAAAAAATAAATGGTAAAATAAAAAAAGAATTTCATACTTTTATTAATGTTTTCAAAAACAAATGGGTAGTTACAACGACTGTGTACGTCACGTATCGGTTAATTAATACAAATAGGTACTGGTTTTCAAAACTCTAGAATGAAAAAGAATGATTAGTTTCAAGATAATAACGTAATTATAAATAAAATAAAAATGTATGAAAACAATTTTTATAATTCTTATACCGGGTGTCTGAATTAACAAAAATTGACGAAAAAGCTGCGACCCGTGGTTTCATCTGCGTAAGTCCTGATCCCGTGGGAATGTCGGGATAACAAAAGCTAACGTGTTAATCCAGATTTTGACATTACCAAGTTTTATTACAATCGGTTAAGTACTTTTGCGTGAAGGTGTTTACTTACTTACACACAAATACTCACGTTTTATAAAATTAGTGAGATAACATCAACCTGTTGTTTTTTTTTACTTAAGCACAGCAATTAACAATATATTTAAAAACATTTACGTCATTTAGTTCACGGTTAATAATTTTGTTCTGAAAACATAATATTTGTGCCTACAAGTGTGTAAAATTTAATTTGTATGAGTACCTTTGTTATTGTGTCACTCGTCGACATTGAATATTTATTTACTTATTCACATATACGAAGTTGATACCTATGTAGGTATACTTAAACAATAAAAGGAACAAGTGTCTAGTCGATTCCATACTAACCTGACACTGAAAAAGAAAAACGACAATATTTTAATATAGGTACCTGACATAAAAACAAAACAATTTCAATTATGTTTTATTGTAACTTTTATTAGATGACATTTTTTTTTAAATAGTGGTATTACTTATTTGATGGCTTCTCTTCCAATTCAGTAAAAATATCGGAATTAGAAGTAGCCCTATCCACTTATATCACGCTTACTTAGTCAATAGTTTCCGATTCAGGTTTATGAATAATTTATTTTTTCCTTACTGTTTGATCGAGTATTTTAAAAGTTACCTTTAAGTAGTTTATATCAGACGTCAAATCGGCGTTTTATTCCTGTAAAATGACTCTAGTTAAATGTCTCTTATAGCAGGGGTAAATTCGTCACTCAAACGATTGAGAATGAATTGTTGTTTTATTTATCATTTGAAAGTTGTCATGACATTATATTAGTCAAACAAGTGACGAGGACGTTCTGTGACGAATTGTCCCCTCTGTATTATTTACATAGACTGTGATTTAGTGTTACTTCACGATGTTCTATTTTAAAATGTTTTTAATTGTACATCTTTTTGTCGAGGTGTTATACTATGAACTATTTATATATTTTTATACGTACATTTAATATAATTTTAATAAAATAGGTATATTAAATTACAAGATTTGTTACGCTTAAATAACGATGCCATGGTAAAATCGGGGGGAAAACAGCGTACCTATGCTTAAAAATTCACGTCTGCTTATAGGTATTGAGTTTTATTTCGCAATTAATTTTGCAGCAAAGGTAACAAATAATTACATTGATACCTACCATACTAAAATACATTTCTTTTTTTCAAATTTATAACATTATAGATTTAGTAGGTTACACATATTGGTTAATAAGATGATCAACTTGCTTAACTAACATTGATATTTTAATTTTAGTTTTACTATAAATTTAACTTAACTTGTAACTTTCTGATTAAATATGTTTACTAAAGTTCACATAAATATACTAATGAATTCAAAGCTGTGTAGCCCGAGATATAATTAGATCTTTTTTGGGATTTTTGGGGCCTCCCCATCCCCATCTTGGGGAGAATAGCGAACCTGGAGTTCAGTAAGAATGGTCAATGAAGACTTACCGACTGTGCCGATCGCAAATAATTTAAAAGGTTATGGGCAGAAGGAAGAAGACTAATTAGTTAGTATATTTATTAAATATTTTATATATAAATGAACAATATGTAACTAGTTCATAATAATTATTTTCAATTAAGGGCTGATTTTAAATTTTACAGTTAAAAAATATCTTTCGGATAAAATCGAACACAACCAAATTAAAATTTATCATCTTTCATTATGAAAACCAACGAAGGTTTTTGAAAATGGTAGTATTGAATTATATTTGGCAGATTTCTTGTAACTGTAGATTGAAAAGTCAATCCTAAACATTTTTGATGGCGTATGAAGCTAATTGGACATATTGTTCAACTCGACACTTTATTATAACTTTTAAAATAGAATATTCGTCTCTTGGCCTGTGAGTATTGTGAATGTTATACCTAAGAGTTAAATTAAGTTTTCATAATTTATTGTCATTATAATGATTACCTCGTTCAACTAAATTTGACTTATTTCAAATTATTCAAATTTAATTTTATTGAAAAGTATTTATTTTGAATTAACAAGTATTATGATGCTAGTCGAAATATTTTGATTTATCGCAATTCATAAGAAATTGTTAATTTATTAAAGGGATTATGTTTCTACAGTAAATGCTTGGAAATATTATGAATTATGCGTTATTTTATTATCGCATTATGTTTTTAATGCTGAATCAGGGGACAAACGCGATAATAAGACGAATATGAAATGTATTCACCGTGAATTGTTTTAATGAGATTATTTTAAACAGATGAAATTAAATACGCTATTAGAATTAATTATAAAATATACATAACGTCCATGCGCTTATGAAGCTAATTTTGTGCAATATACCTAATTATTAGGTACATGTAAAGGAATTATATATTTTTATGGCAAGTTAAGTCACTATTTTGTTTGAGTATTGCTATAAGGATGTGAGCTTTATTTATTTTTGAGAAAATTACTTGTATTTGATTTAAGATTGTTTTAATTTTTATGGTTAATTTTTATTTAATCTCTAGATTGTGTTTTATTATCAATTGAAGCGTTATTTTTTTGGCACTGAAAATAAGTATATTGTTAACGGATAATGTTACCAAATACCAAGTTGTTAAATTATACGATATTTTAGTAAGAATAGCAGATTTCTTAAAACCGTTTCAAAATACAGATAGTTAGATAATAAAAATAACAAATAAAAATTCAGTCAAATATAAAACCAAATATTATTTCGCACGTTCCCGTGTATATTCCTTTAAGAAAAGTGTAATTATTTTGAAATGCAATAATATTTTGGTTTATCATATATAACTGTTTTCAAATCGTCTCTAGTTTCTTCACTTATATGCAAATAGTCGTTAGGTGATGAAAATATTATTGAAAATTTCACAGTGACGTAATGTTTCTTTTTAGTGTTACCTATACCTTCTTAACAGTAAAGCATATAAAATAAGATTATTATTTATTTTAAAAAATTAGTTAATTTACTCAAAATCAGTATTAATTTACAAATCAAAAGAAAATGCCTATTGTTTATTTGGAAAATGTGACCAATTGACACTTGTAACGAAACGTGTCTCACCTTATTTTGTTTTAGGGGAAAGTGGTACAATATGATTAATGAGGAAAGATAATTCTAAACTTCGTTTTTTAATTCAGACTACGATTTGACGTTTCGGTTCTTTGTATTTAACATTTTTTCTTCGGAAGGATTTGTCAAATCATAGTCTACAATTCAAAAAAACGAAGAAGTAGAACGGGAAGAAAGCCAGGATGTGTTTATTTTTCGTATTCTAAAAGTTATAGGCAAAACCTACATAATCATATAGCAAACTATGTAATTGTTACGATGTAAGCAAACAGAATTAATGACCTTAAAGGTCATAGCTCATTAGAGCCACCCTGCACCCACCCGGCACCGCCTCGTCGCACGGAGTCCACTCGTTGTCGACAGGTGGTCCACGGGTGGACACCGTGTTATCACTAATAAACGTCGCGCGGTCAACCAGTGGACCCCGCGCTGGCCGCTGGTGGACGCCACGTGGTCTACGACTGTCCAGGAATTTTCGTGTAGTCTGTTAACAATTGGCACTACGTCAACACGCGTGCCACTCGCGGGCAGCGCGCATTCAACGCAAGGCAAGCTTGCGAGTAGCATGTTTTCACCGAGTGGTCCACCCGCCGTCCGCACGTGGAGGGCATGCGACTGAGGCGATGCGGTGATGCTACAGAGTTGATGTAGTGAGCGCATACCCATACTAGTTCATATAAAGAATACTAACCCCACGAGGCGAGGCGGTGCGGAGTTGATGTCGGGTGGCTCTAATGAGCTATGACCTTTATTCCGGATATAATATTGGATATAGATAACGGTTAATTTATTACTGTCTATAGCCGTTTTTAAATACTATAGAACAAAATTTAACATTCGCTTTGCTACCTTCCCCTAACTACTAAATTGTATTAGATGCTCAGTAACGTTCCTAAGTGAGACTTTAGTGTCAGGATAGTTTAGCTAAGGTACCTAAATAAAATGTCGAGCCCGAGGAAAAACATGTTTCATCTAAAGTTTCATTTAGGTATGGTTCTGAGTAAGGCGTAAGCTATTCATAGATCAGATGTTGTGAATTTAGAAAATACTTAAAATAAAATAGTAGTTGTGACTATTCTTTACTAATTTGACATAAAATATTAAATTTCATTCATGTGTTTTTTTCTTTTGTATCTTTTAATTCCTTTGTAAATACTTTACCATAGGTACCTTAATAAAGACTGTACGTACAATCACACTTACGTTTTCTATATAATTATAAAGTAAATTACCTATAATATGATAATTATGGCCTAGACTATAACAAACAGTCAGCGTGACTGACTATAAAATCTTAATTACATGAGATTATAGGCTTGCAATTAACCTCATGCCCCTCATCTGATGGGAAGCGCAGATGAGGTCGATGATGTAATTGTTACACAAAGCCACTGGGTCTAACCACTAATAATTTGACTCAAGAATTCTATAAGTGACCACGCTAATCCGTCATAAGCAAGCAATACATAACAAAAACAAAAGAGATAAATTTCCATAAATCACGGGATTTTAAAATAGATGAATTTCATTAAATCACGGGATTTACGGAAATTCATCCCTTTTGTTTTGTTAGGTCGCTAATTTTTATAGCGGTACGGCAAGGGGTTAGACAGGAAGACGCAACGAGAGCCTACTCTGGGTTAGCAGATGTCTGATGATGATTGCCTGTCGACCGTGGTGAGCCCAAGCCCAGTTCTCTGTATCTGACCAGCAAGGGCATAAAGACAGGGGTCCGCTGTACCGTCAGGCCACCCCCAGGAGCAACAGTCAGGGATCTGTTATAGACAGATCGTGTCCCCCAATAAGGAGAGCTACCTCGTTCCCAAAATGGCACCGTGGTGAGCCCTAAGACATGTTGCTTGTCGTAATGAATTCACGATGTTTTCATTCACCGTAAGAGCGATGTAACAATACATAACTCCCTACCCGCAGCTGAACAAAAAAAGAGGCAAAATAAGTTTTTGACACGCGTTCGATAAGAATAAAATGAAAAGTTTGAATAAAAAAGGCGTATAGTCTTTTAACAAGTCATTCGTATTCGCGGGACCACAGTAATAGGTACCTTTACATTTAATTTTATCTATCGAGCGATAACAATATTGTAAAGAAGAATAATGGGTGTCGAAACTGAGTTGTTACAAGTAAAACCCGATACCTTGAAATATCTCCAGAAATTATATGGCTTAGAAAAGGCAGAAAAACTGGAACAAGCTATTGATATCCTAGAGGAGTGGTTGAAAAAACAGGCCCATTTTACGAAGAAAGAGTATGGTAAGTTTTTTTTTAAACTTTTACAAAATTCTATTAACGACCTGTTAAACAAGTAAAATGTCCTTAACACTTTAAGTAAAACAATAATTTCGATTCTTTATCAGGTAGATTTATTTTTATAATAAGTTGTTCTAATTTTTACGTGAGTTTTAATTTTTTTATTAATATGGTGCTTTTATTTTAAGAACTGGGGATATTGTTGTGTAATAAATGCGATAATTACTTTTTTTATTGTTGGTTTTTTAATGATAACTGTATATTTAATTAATACCATTGCATTAAAATTAATTTAAACGCGGTAAGCGATCAAACGACTGCAAAAGGTCGTGCAACGCATATTTCTATCTACTTATGTACATTTTTTTTTCTATTCTGGATGGTTCTATAGGATTGTGGGTGATATGAGGGTTTCTGAATTATCCTAAATACATTTTTTTTACAAAATAAACCCTTTTATAAACTCTGACATAAAGTCGAATTTATTATTTAGGTAATTGCACTAATTTTTTTTCCACTGCCGCGCCGCGCCATCTTCATCCATCAAAGGTTGCTTGGAAGAAATCCATCTAGATTTACTATGTTCATGTTATTTCTTTTTTGTACATTTTATGGTGTGTAGGTACAATAAAGAATTAATAGATCAATCTATCTCCACCTGCTTGCTACATCTTAGACTACACCATCTGGTGAGATAGTGGTTTAATGCTCACCTATAAAATTACCCAAGTATATATAAGTTTTACTACGTGCTTTATTTGTTATAATACGTAATTATTGAATAACAATTGCCTCTTGGGACCTTAATAATCCATTTTCACTAAAACACGGTTACATCTCGTTTACACAGTGCGAGTTGCTGCCCGAAAATAGATAGACGACCTCTGTGGCGCGTCGTGCGAGAGCGCGACTGCAATGCAGGAGGTTGCGGGTTCGATTCCCGCCGGGTGCAAGTATTTATGCTTAAAAATAAATATTTGTGTCTGGTCTGGGTGTCCTTCTATGTATAATATGTATGTATTTACAAAAGAAAAATAAATATAAGTATTATATCCGTTGTCTAGTCACCGTAACACAAGCTTAGTCGCTTACCACGGGGCTAGATGGCGCTGTGTGTTGTTCACAGAATTTATTTTATTTATTTTTTTTATTTTTTTAATAGATAGCTACTCGTATACGCCAGTAGGGCGCTCGCCCACGGCGACTTTTTGAAGCGATGCAGTCGCGCGTTTAGCATACGCGCGACTGCATCGCTACTAACGCGTGGTAGTCGCGTTTGCAATGCGCTACAGCATCGCTACTGAATCGATTGCAAACGCGCGACCGTGTCGGACGACATCGGGGAGAAAACGGAGGGAGGGGACTGAGTTGCACTTGCTTCGCGACTGAAGCGCGATAGTATCGCGTTTGCATCGCTACTAAATCTGAGCGCCCCATGGGCAAGGGCACACAGCTAGCGACCGCTTCGCGACTGTATCGATGCAGAAGCGCGTCAGTATCCCTACTGCATCGCTACAAAAAGTCGTCGTGGACGAGCGGCCTAACTAACTTACTAACATTTTTAATGTTACTTATAATACTTTGTCACGTTTTCACGTCAAGACTATTAATTCGTTAGTACGTTTAAAACAGCAGTTCTAAAACGTTTTATAACGTTATCGAACGCACCATTTTCGCTTGTTGTTTTTGCCGAAACATGTTTTAAACTGTTTAAAATGGACCTGTTTTGTCATAACACCGTTATTTACAAACAGTTAGATACCTTTATGCCCTGCGTTGTCACCCTGGTACTTTCTCAACCTTCATTATTTGGCAAATCCTATCCTACTAATATTATAAATGTGAAAGTTTGTATGGATGTTTGTTACTCTTTCCCGCAGAAACTACTGAACCGATTGCGATGAAACTTGGAATATCCTACTAATATTATAAATGTGAAAGTTTGTATGGATGATTGGATGTTTGTTACTCTTTCACAAAAACTACTGAACCGATTGCGATGAAACTTGGAATATAGATAGCTGGACACCTAGAATAACACATAGGCTACTTTTTATCCCGTAATTCCCGCGGGATCGGGACTAACGCGGGTGAAACCGCGGGGCGCAGCTAGTTATGTTAATAAAGCGAAAATGTACATTTCATTACCATAACTTGACAATATATGTGGGTATAACATACCTAATACATTTAGATATATCTATCTAATTTTAAATTAGAGTCATTAGTAGATAATTAATTAGATAGATGATTATTATTATAAACTATACTATTATTATAAAAAAAACACCTATTTTTAAATAATATGACGTCAATAGGTGTCTACTAAATTAGTTATTTTTGTTAATATTTTTGTTTAAAAATACTTATCTATTTCCCAATCTAAAGCTAAAGCTCAAAATACACGGGCGACACTGACACTGCAACTTTACCTATAGAGGCCACACCTACAGCGTATATTATAAAGAAATTCGTGCATGTGTGCTAGTGGGCTCTATAGTTAAAGTTTCAGTGTAAGTGTTTCCCGTCTATTCGGAGCGTTAGCGTACACACACAATGACACTCACGACGACATCAATATTTGCACATCGAGTGTCACCGACCACCATGTGTTCTAGTAGCAAATGCGAGGTTTGAAGTGTATTGTAACCTCGTGGACTCTATCGACACTGATGTTGGCATTAAAATTTGTGTCGAGTGTCGTCGTGTATCCATTCCTTAGTTTAGACTATTCTTACACGTAATTCTCACGTGGCTTAGTCAAAACAATACATTATTAGCCAACTTCCAAAAACGGACAAAGTTATCTATTCGGCTGTACCTATTTTTAAGGTTCCGTACCCAAAGGGTAACGGGACCCTATTACTGAGACTCCACTGTCTGTCTGCCCGTCTGTCACCAGGCTGTATCTCATGAACCGTAATAGCTACACGGTTGAAATTTTTACAGTTGATGTATAATTTCTGTAGCCGCTAAAACAACAAATACTGAAAATAAAATAAAACAAATATTTAAGGCGGGGCCTCCCATACAACAAACGTGATTTTTGACAAAAAAAACCGGCCGGTTATGTATGCTGTTGTGTACTTTTTTAAGTCGATTAACCTTTATGAATTTTGCAAGTGACGGGTTCAACCATGGAATTTAACTGTGAAAAGCCTTTTAGTTATAGTGTTTTCCCTTCAGGGAACATAATTATCCTAAACGTAGGTACTTTTTTACCGATTTCAGACAGAAAGTATCTGGAACAAACGATCTACGACACTAAAGGATCGATAGAGATGGCCAAGGACAAGTTGGAGAAGCGTTGTATTTTCCGCACAGTTCTACCGCAGTTCTTCGACTTCGATAGCTTCAGCGAATTCAATGAACTTTGCGAGAACCAGTGAGTATCATTATTGTATCACTGGTATTGTAGATAAGTCGCTGTTACCATCTATGTACACTGTAATCCTACAAACGAATGAACGAAAGAAAGAAAATCTGTCTTCGTCCGTTCTTCGTTTCTGATTTTGTCTTTCGGTCAGTTCAAGAATGCTACGAAAATGACGCAAATTGTCTACAAATAACACATTAATTTACGTTCAATTCAATTCAATTCATTTATTCACGTTCATATTATTTTTCTGTTTTCAGAGGTACAGGCGCCCCCCTACCTAAACTGACAGATGACCATTATCGCGTAATTGCATACAAAGTATACAACAACTCATATTTTGAGAAATGTTCTTTCATGGAGTATTTTAAATATACGTATATAGTAAGTACCATATATACCAGATAAAATTTCTGCAGATTCGCATTTGTCTACCTACTCTCTCTCATCTGAGCAATGTTCCCGGTTGCATACCTTTTGGTAGGCCAGGGTCCGCTAAAACCCCTAATAAATCTGGGGTAGCCACAATCCATCGTTCGTCAATCTTCATTGACCATACTTACTGCCAATTGATTTGGAAATGTTTTTACATAGTCCCAGAATTGGCAAGTCCCCGTGTGTCATTTTTAGGGTTCCGTACCCAAAGGGTAAAAACAGGACCCTTTTACTAAGAGTCCGCTGTCCGTCTGTCTGAAAGTTAATTTTATATCGAAAGTTTATTGAACATTGTTACGGCAGGCGCCATAATCCCAGTTGTAGTACCTATTCCCAACATCCGATCGATATTAATCGGCTTTTTGGAAATCCTGGCTTATAAGATCACTCGGTGGTCCTTCTATCTGTCCGTTTGTCACCACTTTTTTCATTCATTTTTCAGCAATACGAATACTTGAAAGTTAAAGACTGCTGCGCTGGATACATCTTCGTGATAGATTTTCGAGATATGTCCATGATAGATATTATCGCGAAATTAAATCCGATCGAGTTCAAGCACTGGGCTACATTTTTCATGGTACGTATGTTAATAAATACGATCGGAAAATATAATAAACTAGCTGCGTCCCACGGTTTCACCCGCGTAACTCCCGTGCGATTAAAACCGACAAATTTCATTACAACATCGCAAAATGAGAAAAAAATCTATATTATTACAATCATACACACGTACGTATGAAGCGGCTACACATTATAGGCAGGCCGCCTGGCCTGGGGACTTTTAGATACCTACTGGTATAATAGCGCACATCATGCATGCCTGATATCAATGACAGCCGAACAGAAAAACCCCCCACCGCAAATTTTATGTGGCGTTTCTGTATTTAGCTGTTGATACCTTATTGAAAGAAAATAAACCAAGTGTCCACGCGAAGTGTAGGTACATAAGTGTTAAATATGCCCAGTAACGCTTGTGGCAGTTGATGGTCTCTTCTATTACTTAATTGACTTCCACATTCTAATTTAGTTATGTTGTAATACTGTGAAATTGTATCTGCAATATTTACAAAGAAACCATAAATACTTAGGTAGCTGACACTGGATTTAAACAAAAATAAGAACTTTGCAAATTAACACTATAAATAAATACTTACCACAATACTAGTATTTCGCAAATAGACACATTATTATTAATACACTATGCAATGCAACACCCACGCAACGACATATTATTATGATATTTTTTAAATTTTTACCTATTTGTGTGTACCATAGTATTGTTTTACAGGAAGCCCAAGGAATGCGGTTAAAACACTTGGTGTACTTATCGCACTCAAAAGCAATCGAACAGTTTGTTAAAATCGTCAAACCATTGTTTAACAAGAAGCTGGCGAACAGAATCCATGTATTCAGAGACGTTGCGGATTTGCAGAAGTTAGCGAGTAAAGATATCCTTCCGGTGGAATTCGGAGGCACTGAGAGGTCGATTAAAGATATTCAAGGTAATACCAGTAATTGCCATACATAAAAGAACATTGAGAACTGAAAACAAATATTTTTAGGACCATAAATACCTATTTATTTCGGCGGGAATAGAACCCATAACCTTTTGCGCCGCAGCCGGGTTCATTCGCCCAACGCGCCATAGACTTCGATAATAATTAATCTATTTTAATTGTTTATTTATGGCTCGCCATAGTTCAGCCGTTTTCTAGCTATTTTATTACTTTGGAAAGGCTGATAAAAATGAAGTATAGGTCGCCCAAGCTGAATGTCTATAATTTAGTAGCAAATAATCGGAAAAATCTGTTACTATTTTTCAATATTCAACTAAAATTAAAGTAATTTCATAGGTTTTAACTGCGTTTTTGTAACGGTCGACGTTTCAAACAGATCTTATAGGAAATACCTCGAAAGTAGAACGTTGAAATAATGGTTACTTAGTATAATGAAGGCGAAAATCGAAGAAATATATATTTAACTAGCTGACCCGACAGACGTTGTCCTGCCACCCTACCCTACCCTAAAACTACCCTACCCTCTAAAAAATAAATTAAAAAAGTTACGTCGCCACCAATTTTCAACCAAATCGGTTTAGCCGTTTTTGAGTTATAAATGGTGTAACTAACACGATTTTCTTTTACATAGGTACATATCTACTTAAAGATTTGTTTTTACAACACCTCGGAGCGATGAATGCTCGTCATTAAATATAGGTGACTTTGATTAATTGCTCTAGTTGGACTTTTTATAATTATCGTGTTTTTTGTTTCAGCCGATTGGGTCAGAGTCTTAGGTTCCAAAGAGAACATGGAGTACTACTCGGACATGAGAAATGCAAAGATAGATGAGCGCATCAGGAAAATTGACAAAAAAGATAACTATGTCGAGATGACTGGAAGCTTTGTTACATTAAACGTTGATTAATTATATTCCAATGGTTAATAATATAGAATTGGGAAGGGGAGGAGGAAAAAAGTAAAGCCTAAGTAAGGGGCTGAAGAAGAAGGGGCGAAGTGGATGTGAGGGGGAAAGAGGGGTGAAAATTCACACTTAAGCGGAAGTCTAGGGAAGACCCTGACAATATGACTGATAGCTACCCAAGATATAGCCTTTGGCTATGAATCATCCCTCAACGTTGATTATTCCCAGTCTTTGTCCTGTCCTCTTCCTGATTCATTTAGAGTCGGAGCTCCTTGTATACTTGCGTCACGTCTTTCGATCCTAGGTGGTTAAAGAAGAAATGTTGAGAGATTTGATGTCTCCAGCGACATTGGCTCACCAGAGGGGGTAGCTCTAGCTTACATGTAATTTAGAGCTAAAAGTAAGGCCCGGTGGAAATCGTCAGACAAGTCTTGGTCCAGCAATGGACGTCCAAGAGCTGAGATGAGATCTAATAATAGATAAAAAACAATTTTACTAATAAAAACTATCAAATGTTCTTGGTGCAAAGGATTGCAAAAAATTGCTTTGTTTGGAATCGCATTAGGTGATTTGTTAGATTGACTTTATGCCTAAGTAAGAACTTAATGTTTATACAGTTTAATTTTAGTTTTAATATAATATTTTGTTTTGTAGTTTATATCTAAGTATAATAATAAAAAATGAGTGGAGTAAACCCAATAAAAACTATACTTATGGTACCTATCGCTTTTTTTTAGAAAGATCTAGAAGGCCCTAGTTTATTTCGTCATTTAGGAATTATCAGTCGATCCGACCGATAATTTTCGTTAACAGGTTCAAACAAATTTGAAAAACAAACGTCAGAAATTATCGCTCGAAAGAAACGCAGTAGCTCTGCAGGATATCCTACGATAGGATCAGATTTAAGGATTTTATAGGCACTTAGATATAATTTGATACTTTTGAAACATAAAAATATACTGTCGAATTGAGAACCTCCTCCTTTTTTTGAAGTCTGTTAACAAGTTTGAATTTAATGACCTTTATTCATTAAAACTAGTAACACGATTTGTATTTACAGTTTTCCGGGTCTGATCGTCACTTGTTTCTGTTTCGATTATCCATTCATAATGTATAGGTACGTTATTATAACGTATACGTTAAAGTACTTTATTAGAATAAGCAATAAACCCACCATCTGCACATGGCACATGGTGATGACCGTTGGGAACAAATGGGCGGGGCCAGATTACATGGCCGTTGCGAATTTACGCATAAAGGGCAGAGATGACTTTTTATACTGGTTACCTTCCACGCGGTCCTCTCCTTGCGGAATAGGACCCCCGGCCCCACTGGGGCTTACGAGTTAAAAGCCAGGCAAGCCCGGCTTCCCACCTCATGCGCCTTACTGCCCGCCTTGCAGCTACTGAGCTCCCCCACTACGGCAATGTGGACGCACATCGGGAGGGAAACTGCCCGACTTCAGCAGATTAGTCGGTTGTACTGTATGTAGGAGTCGTTATTTTATCCTTTATTTTAAAGTTGGCTTTTAAATTTTTAAGTTGTTGTTGTTATTTTACCCTTTTGACATACACTTTTTTTTAGTATTAGGTATTGTTATTTTGGCACAGATTGCCAACTTGCTGTACGCGGGTGATACCACGCTGATTGCAACAAGTGCGCAGCATTTTAAAGAGCTGTTGTCAAGGATTAAGTTTACAGTTTAGTTTAAAGATCAATCGCTGCAAAACCAAGGTCATGATTGACTGCCGCGCCAATAATAATTCGCCGGAAGTAACACAAATTGCGAACTGCGACGTAGTCAAAGTCAAATACATTTATCTTTGGGCTCTACTAATGGCGGATGCATTGATGAAGTCAAGAGGCTATCATGTACTTGTGGCTATCATGAGAACGGCAATGGAGAAGATGCATAAAATATTTATCGTATAGATATCGTATTATAGCTAAAATCACGATCATCTCCCCATATTTTTTTATGCTGCTGAAACGTGGACGTTACGTTAAGAAAATAGACGCCCTGGAGCTGATGTGGCGCTGGAGAAGAATGCTCAAGATTTTGTGTACAGAATTTTGCACAAACGTCTCGATAATTCAAGAACTCGGTATCATCGAGCGTATTTCAGACAGTACAATCTCGCATCCTGACTTTGTTAAGACATGTTTCGCCTCGTCGTCCAGGGAAAAATGAAGGGCATAATAAGGCTGCAGTGGAAGGTTCAATGAACGAATGCAGCAGCAGCATGACGTCCAGCAGAAAGCGATGGCGAGCAGTCGGAAATCCGGTCTATAAGAACCGCGAGGTTGAAAAAACGCAAATAAGACCAGAAAATATAGGTTATTATTTAATAAAGAGTACAGTTATAGATCTCAAGAGTTGTGGAGTAGTCGCAGATTCCACAATATTGATTCCCATCGATTTCCATCCCAGCCATTCTACGTAACTCAAAACAAAAGTTACAAGTTCTCAAGCTTTTAAGTTTTTTGCTGTCTTGTGTCTTGTGTTGATCAACTGTCAACGTGTCCCCCGACGCAATAACTTTAGGCGCACTTACAGATGAGTCACCGGTGGCGCGCACTATCAAGTGGCGTTGTCGTGCAGATAGATAGTGCTTGCGCGTGATGCTGAGACTCAGACCGTGTGAAGGAAAATAGTCTAGCTAAGAAAAAAAACTTGTTCTACTGACGTCTTCCCATTTTTTTAGGTGAGCTAACGTGGAAGATGTAACACGCACATCTTGATAATATAATTACAAAACTAAAACACAAAACACACGTAGTCACTAAAAACTAAAGCTTCGGATACACAGCCGAAGTTTTAGTTTTAACGAGACAAACATCAAAAAAATCAGCCGCTATCCGGTTCGACATAGAATAAAATACAACCTTATGTGATGGCCTTGATTACCTGTGGTCCATTAGTCAAAATGTGACCGTGAAAGTTGCTACTTTCTAAAATGCGAAACATACATTTTTTGACCGCATTTAAGGTAAGTATAGGTCACGTATAGGTACTTTTATACCGTAATTTTATAAGCAAAAGGTCACACAAGCTACTAAGCCGATTACGATGAAATTTGATAATTAAAGGATTTTCCCTTGGAGGAAAATAAAAGTCGTCCATTTTAGGAAAAGTAGCTGAATTTCGGGATAAAAAGTAGTGTGATAATGATAATTCATATCCTTAAGTTTCATTACAATCGGCTCATTAGTTTTTGCGTGAAGAAGTGTGAACACACATACATACAAACTTTCACCTAGACCTAGAGGATAGTCTCTATTCTCTTTCTCTATACAAACGTAGTTTAAATTTTCCTCCCTGGATAAAAACATTAGAGCAAATATGTTTATGCCATAAAATCTATATCTGTCATGACAATGCATCTACCTTTTTACTTTTTCTTCATTTTTTATTTTTTTTATTATTATTTTAATGGGGTGGCACACGCAAAGCGGTGAGCAGATGGCGCTGGTATCCTCTTAAAAGTAGGATTTTATTGTTGCTTCATCTAATTTGAATTAATATGCATAATAATTATTTACTGAATTATTTTACATTATTATATTAGCCTGAATTGTCAAAGGCTTCCCTCCAACTCTTCCATTCACGCCATCTCCGCTTTGGTCTACCGAGTCGCCTCTTGGAGTTTGGGACCCAATCCGTAGTGGTTTTCGTCCAAGACTCCTCTGGCATACGGCAGACGTGTCCCGCCCAGTCCCACTTTAGCATAGCAGCTTTGTGACCGACATCCACGATCTTAGTGCGAGAGCGCAGTTCTGTGTTTCGGATTTTGTCCATTAATTTGACACTCAAAATACTGCGCTCCATCGCTCGCTGGCAAACCCCGAGGCTGGTCTTTTGTGAGTGTGTCAAAGACCATGTCGGTCCACCATAGGTGAGGACTGAGAGTATGCACATGTCCATTAACCTCTTCTTGAGGCAAAGAGGAAGGTTGCCTTTCATTAAGTCACCCATAGACCAAAAGCTCCTCCAGGCATTTTCGGTCCGTCTTTCGACTTCCTTTTCTTGTCGGCACTGGAAGGAGACTAGTTGGCCCAGGTAAATATATTCATGGACGGTGCATTAATTAATTTTTTACTAATTTTTATACACGTTGAAATATTAGTATCTATCTACCTAGTTACATCGTGAAGTGAAACAAGTGGGTAATTTTGGGAACACACTGGTTTTACTTCAACAGTAAAATATTACTAGCAGTTGTGTTTTTTTTGCGATATGGTGTTAAGAGCAGCCAGTGTGAGTCGGACTCTCGTACAAAGGGTTCCGTACTATTATCACGTTTGTTGTATGGAAGCCCACTTATGAAATTACAGAGGCAACAAAAAAAATCATCTGTGAAAATTTCAATTGTCTAGCTATCACGGTTCATGAGATTCATTCTGGTAACAGACAGACGAAGGAGGCAGTGGAGTCTAAGTAAAAGGAGTTCCTTTTTTACCCTTCGGGTACGGAACCCTGAAAATAAATCTACCTAATATAAAAATAATAAATTTATACCTACTTAAATGTTTTTTTTACGTTTTTGTTAAAGTCTGTTAGTCACGATTCACGATCAATGACGCTTCTGACGTACATAATAGAGACTTAATTAGATAAATATGATAATTAATTAAACAAAAAATTAACACAATTCATACATCTACTGATGTATGTATATAGAATATAGTCAGGTAAGAAGACACGTATGGCTCAAATATATATATAAAAATATGTGACATTGCAACTGCCGGGTGCCACAGATTGGTGCGGGGTGAATTGCTCTTGTGAACACCGTGGCTAACACTAAAAAATATCACCTATTGTGGGAGATATTTGAGTCATACGGTTTGCCCCCGTATCCGGTCTTACCTGACTATACTCTATATTTACCTATATACAACTATGTATATTTTTCTTATTCCAAAGCGAAAAGGGTTGATTTTTCAAACTACAGATAAAAGGATAATATTTGTCGAATAAAATAAAACACTACTAAAAAAAGGTTTCGTTTCTTTTTGAAAGATTGTGACGTTTTTATTTGGTGTGTTACATTTATTGCCCAGATACCTATAGCTTGTCTAATTAAGGAACCGTCTTTTGGCAGGTATCAAATATGTAAACAAAGGCACACAAAGGGATGCTAGTATTTAATCGGAACCAAAAC
This sequence comes from Idaea biselata, assembly GCA_958496205.1. NCBI lineage: Eukaryota > Metazoa > Arthropoda > Insecta > Lepidoptera > Geometridae > Idaea > Idaea biselata. The sequence continues at coordinate 5,120,238 of OY292394.1, forward strand.
TATTCGATTAACGATTATTACTCTGAAGAACTTACAATCGATTATTGCTAATTATTATAAATAAATAATAATAAATATTTTTTATTGAGTTACACAATAACAATATTTTAGCCCGCAGGGCACCTTGAGCCGAAGTGTCGGGGAGTAGCGACCCCGTGGCTTACCGAGTGCTCCGGGGGGAAGTCACCGTTCGTCACCTCCGGCTTGTCTTTGTTGGCTGGTCGGAGTGAACATTGACGAAGAAGCGGTCCCCCGCCTCTGGCTTGCCTTCACCCGGTCAGAGTGGAGTCGTGAGAGCAGAAATGCTCGGAGGATGGACACCTCACGTCAGTGTTGAATTGGCCCGCTCTCTGGAATACCAGTGATGACTTAACATCCAGGGAGGTATCTCCATCCTTCAGCCTCTCACGTCCCTGTTGCTTCCCTGTTGTACAAGTAGGTAGAGCAACCGCTGTCTTAGCTAGCTCCCTTTCTTGGGACCTCGCCCGCCCGACTTCGCCCATTCTCGTAGAGTGCGAGAGGGTCCTCGCACTCTACGAGAATGGGCGAAGTCGGGGCGATTGACCGGAGCAAAGGGAGGTGAAGCTCTGTCAGCATAGGCCGGCCCCCGGCTACAGCAGCAAAGAGCCAACCTATGGACCATCGAGGAGTGTCGGCCTCTACTGGAGGAGTCGCTGAGTCGTAGTCATTGACTAGTACCGCCTCTACCACATGGATGCTTCGACAAATTCCTGTGCCGTAGCCAGAGCACGCTGATGTACTGCCAACAGCTTCCTGCGTTGATCCGGCACAGCCCTATGTCGAAACTGAACTAACAGTATGTGTTTTAGCGTATATTGCGTTCCCACTTGACGGCCAACATTCAGGCTTGCAGGCGGGGTCAGCTGTACCCCCAGGCCACTCACAAGAGCACCGTCCAGGATAAGTTATTTATTTATTTGGAAATCCAACAGCTGTTTCTTAGAAATTACCTTGATTAGGCAGGTTCTTCCGGCACAACGGGACCCGGAACACTAAAACCTATTTATAATATTATGTTAAAGCGTCCCTAACTATGATCACATTAGTTATGGAGATAGGGGTCCGCTGTACCGCCAGGCCACTCCGAGGAGTAACCGTCAGGGATCTGTTTTAGACAGATCGTATTACCAAACGCTAGTTCGGTTCTCTAAAATGCCCTCTTGCCCCAAATGGCAATACCGGATTGTCCAGACTGGTACCGGAGCAATGAAGCCGCTCACCGTTCGTTCCTCAGAAGAGGAGCTAACGACAACCTCGCTGCGGCCGATGGAAAAGCCACCTCTACATATCCTGTTTGGTACCGGAGCTGTTAAAGGCACGGTCACTTCCCGGCACGGACCCACATGTCTACCATTATTTTTTTATTTTTATTTTATTTAACAAAATTTCGTACAAATGTCTTAGTCTAAAGTAGTTTAAGAAAGTGCCAATAAACCCAAATTGGGTTTGTCTTAGCACCCATATTTATCAATCAATCACTATTTATCACTATTACAATCACAAAGAAAAAAGCTTGAAATGTTCCAAATAAAAAGTACTTATCACACACACAGACATAGCTTACCTACTTGACAAATTATTTTCAACCTTCCAACAAAAGAAAATAACTTACTACCGCCTCACACTCAACTGATAGATGCACGCGCATTGTGCGTGCGCCGCGCCGCCTGCTGAGTGCAGCTCGCTCGTAAACAAGTTTTCAACAAAGGGCGGATTGAAAAGTTTAGATGGTGCAACTAGCTGAGACAGTCTATTACTGTATATTAGATATTTAAGTAGTATTTACAATATTAATAAGTAGTAGTTAATTATATAAGCTTTAGATACAAAATACAAATACATTAAACACATTTAAACTCTTTTTTAATTATATGCATGTAGTACTGTTTTAATTTATGTTTTACGTTTTTCACATTCAGTGAATTTCTCAGATCTACAGGCAATTTGTTGTGCAGTCTAGGAATGAGATAATGACTGGCCCTCCTACCATAAAAGTTTGAGGTCTTATGAATATTCAAGATATCCATATCGTTTCTCAATGCTTTTCTTGTCGGAATTCTATGCTTGATTGGGTACATAAATTGCTGAGGTCGGGAGAACTGTTCCGTGTATAACATGTACTCCACTATTTCATGTATGGGTAGGACCTCACAGTAATCAAATAACTCACGGTAATCGAGTCCAAATCTGTTTTTAATTTTGTATGGTACTATTGATTTGAGCAGTCTAATTTGTAAGTCGTAGATCTTATCTAGAGATGATTTGTAGGTGCGTCCATAGCTAGTGATGCCATATGCAATAACCGACTCAGAAAGGGCAATATATAGGTTGCGAAGAATTTTAAAAGGAACCTTCTGCTTCAATTGGTATATCTTCGCAAGAAGAGCTCTTAATTTATCGCAAACCAAATCCACATGCGGTCCCCAGTTAAATCGATCGTCGACAATCATCCCTAGATATTTAGCATTCCTGACCTGCTCGATGTGAATACAGTTTCCATCGCATTTTCCAGAACTTTCACACATATTATGTAGGCAAACATGATTATGAGCTACCAGGTTTACTTGCTGTGATCCGCGGGTGTTGTGGGCTGATCGTACATGTACAAATTGGGTCTTTTCTGCGTTTACTACTAAGCCAGCATCATGCGACCACCTACTCAATGCAGTGAAATCTTCCTGTAATTTCTCCTCAGCTAATTCCAGATTTCTATGAGAAGCGATTAGGCACGTGTCGTCTGCAAATTGATATATCTGACAATGCTTAATGACGTTCTTGGCGTCGTTTACATATATTAAGTAATGCAAGGGGCCTATTACTGATCCCTGTGCAGTTCCCATTTTAACGTCCATAACATCACTCAATGCGCAACCCACTTTTACTCTATATCCCCTATCCATAAGGTAGTCTTTGCACCACTCCAGCAAAGGTCCTCTAATACCAGTAGCATCAAGTCTTTCGATAAGTTGATCGTGCCTGAGCGTGTCGAAGGCCTTACTGTAGTCAATAAAGAGAAGCAGCACGTGTTCTTTATTATCTAGATGTAGGTTAACATAATCAGTAAACTCTGCCAGTAGCAAGGACGTACTTTTATTAGGCCGAAAACCAAATTGCGTGTTAGTTAAAATGCTATTCTTGTCATAATATTGGTATATTTCAGCTGTTATGTATTTTTCTACGATTTTATCTATAATTGGCAGTATAGTAATGGGCCGGTAGTTGCAATATTGATCTTTTCCCCCCTTTTTATAGATCGGTCTCACCATTCCACTTTTCAGCTCAGCAGGATATTTACCAGTCATCACACTAACATTGATCAGCCTCGTTATCGCAGTCGTGATTTTGTCGCCCAATAATTTGATATCCTTAGCACGTATTTTATCCAGACCAGGCGCCTGATTGATTCTATAAATCACCATGATTGATGATGATGACGCCACCATGATTCTATAAATCATACACTGAAAGCAAATTTCGTCAGACTTGAAGATCTCTTCTTCAAGTCTGCCTAAAGTCGCTTTGCTTGCTACGCTCGCTCGGTCAGTAATTTAAGTTTCTGGTTGGTTAATATTGCAAAATTTATGGAATTTAGGTTTTTTAGAATAAAAATAAATTATGTTCGATTTTTTATTAACAGACCTCTTTTATATTAGCGATTTTTTATAATCTGTGGTTATTCATTATTGATATCACTTCACTAGGAGACGGCACCTATCCATGAAGTATAACGTTTGTCAGTAGTACATTATTTGAAAAAAGAATACAAAATTTGTTTGGATGATATTTTTGACTCCTGCCAAAAGTCTGTTCAGAAATTAGACAAACTATAGATATCTATATCTAGAGATTTGAAAAATTGACCCTAAATCTATTTATCCACAGTATCTTATCCTATCGTATACAATATTTAATGAATCGATAATTAAGTTTAGTTACCAATTATGAGTTTTATTCACCTAAATATTTTACCATTAAATGATCTTCCTCTCCCATGTAAGGACATTACTTTACTTTTACTGTGTCTTTCTGCAATTAGCCCTATAACTGGGCCTTTTTGCGTGACTTTAAGCCGTAGGTTTCCTCACGATGTTTTCCTTCACCGTATATAAGAGCGATGTTTTAAGAGCGCAGTTATATTTTTCTTAAAGAAAAAGCCATTGGTGGGCGGTCGGCCAGGATCCGAACCCACGACCTTCGGAATTCAAGTCGCGGTATCTACCACTAGACCAACACCGCTCTCATGTAAGGACATTTTCGTAGAGGGATTTAACAATTAATTTTATTTTTGTTAGTAGGTATAAGTGTAGATTAGGTAATATAAAATAAAAATTTGAAACCTTAATTTATGAAATATACGAGTTAGATGCTCTAGCTAGATAGACTATGGTCTCATGGCCACGATTATGCAGTGTAATATTTTTTCCGTCAGATAAACTATTTATTATCATGCCGGAAGTATGTAGACTTTGAGTTAAATTCAATTCATTTATTCAGGAATAAGTAGGTGCTTGTTTACAATAACATTATCTATTGGTAGGTGTAATATTCTAAAATTCAAACTTAATTCACCCTGTTTAACTTGAAATCAACAAAAAAATTTCACGAGTATGGCAGCGTAGTGGGAGGCACAAGCTTGAATCTTGCCTTAGTCTTTATACCAGCTCATATTACGAAAATACAGAGCGTAGAATTTCCAAATAACTGTTACCTACATTTCTATTGTAATGGATGGGAAGAGGGGTAGAAGAAGGAGAAGTATTGCTTGGTGTGACAATTTAAAATCGAGTACCGGTACTGCTGACTCAGCTGCTGAGCAAAGCAACCCAGGATAGAAAGCTTTTAAAGATGTGGTTACTGATATCAGTTTGAAGATTGTACAGGAAGAAAAGGGAGATATTTCAATTCGATAAAGCGGCCCGCGGTTTTAACCGCGTGACTCCCGATATCGATTTAATAGTTTTTGCGGTTCAACCTTTATCATATTAGATAGATTTAAAAATCTACCTTTGTACCTATTTCGAAAATGGTTGCTATTTTATACGTAATTTCCCATATAACAACTAAACAGCATTATCTTGGGCATAAGTAAAGCGATGCCTACAACATTTTTTTCACTTGATAGGTAAGAGAGTGTTTGACTACTAATATATCAGATAGTATGTGACGATTAATTCTAAATTGCACGCTCACCTTAATAGGAAGAGGACAGTCAAACAAGGTCTAAGATCAGGGTTAAGTAGCCGACAAGAAATCCTCATAGTATCGTCGTGTCCGACTGTCTATCTGTCCGTCTGTCTGTGGCTGTTTTTAATGAATAATAACTTTCAAGGCGTGCCCCGATGGACGAACTACCAAAACCGTGATTTCATAGTTCATTTTATGAATAAATGAGTGGTTTACGTTATGAGCAAGCACCTTAAGAACGCGGCGACTGTTACCATTTTCATACAAACTTAATACCAAAATATATTATGAAAAATTTAGTTTTCTATCTTAATATAGTTATTATTCGGATTAAGATTTTATATTTATAGGGCCCCCACCACAAGGTTTTCCAAAATATTCATTCGAAATTATATAAGACGGAGAAAAATTTTTATTCGTTTTTACAGCGTAAATTACTTTTTATTGGAAATAATATAAAATCAAATGAGGTGTAAACTAGTAATTTACGCTGGTTAAATGAAAAAAATGTTCTCCGTTTGTGTGGGGCCCTATAAAAATAAAATCTTAATCCGAATAATCTCGATATTAAGGTAGAAACTAAATTTTTCACAATTTATTTTGGTATCATGTTTGTATGGAAATGGTAACAGTACCCACGTTCTTAATGCAATTTGTTTTACGGCTCTTAGGCTGCGGTGTCTATTCACGCGGACAGCGGAGCGAACGCGGGCGCGTTACGGCGCCCGGCGGAAATTCGCGCATAGCGCCAGCGCTCTGGCAGCTTTACGCTAGCGGAGACTCGACCATAGCTTGCGCTGTTGGGGCTCGAGCTTAGCTTGCCCATTTACCTACCGGTCTGCGCCCGATCGGTGTTCATCACGGTTACAAAGGCAGTGGAAGGGGAACAGCGCACTTATTACAATCCTATGCGCGAAGTTCCGCCGGGAACGCTAGCTGTCCACCGCGCCCGCCTACGCTTCGGTATAAGCGTGAATATATACCGTAGCCTTATACCTATTGCATTAAAAGTAGGTACCTACCTGCCTTCGTTAAAAGGCGTTCACAAAATAAGTTCTATGCGTAACACCGATAACATATAAATCTCGCGCAGGAGACGGACGTGTCTCATGCAATTTCGTGAATATCGCGCTGTTATTTTGAAAATATTCGACTAAAAATGGTTCAACACACATTGTTAACTTTCAAGCCTAACACAAAGGAACATACTTTGAAACAAAACAATTTGGAAAAAGCAGAAAAATTGGAGCAATCTGTTGAAATTTTAGATCAATGGATAAAGAAACAAACACATTTTCTTAAAAAGGATTATGGTGAGTCTTCCCATAATATAAGGTCAAACCTAGTCATATGAAGTCATTTATTAGTAAACTACATGCTATAGCTGGTCGTTATAGATGTATGTATATTATATGTACCTATAGCGAGCGAAAAAATAATTTAACAGTGTCAAAATCTGTTGCACAATCCTTTCATGAGGTTTTCGTGTTCATAATTATATAACATAATTAAAGTATATTTCTTATACCCAAAATATACTAATATACCCAAAAGTCCTATTTCAATTTTATACTTAACCTAGCTGTGTCCCGCGGTTTTACCTGCATTAGTCCCGATCCCGTGGGAATTTTCAAAAATCCTTTCTTATCGGATGTCTACATCACATAAAGAAGACACCGTCCAAATTTCAGCTCTCTACCTTTAGCGGTTTAAGCTGTGCGTTGATCAGTCAGTCAGTCAGCCAGTCAGGACAAATTATTTTATAGATATAGATTTCAAATATTTCAGGGAAGTAAAATATTGGTAAAACTCTCCTTGTTTGTGAAAACAACCTTAAAGTTATTTATTCGTACGCTGATATTGCACCCAGTATTCCACATCTTACTCGTAAGATCACCAATGAGGAGGAACACTAACTTTTTATCCCGGCAGAGGGCGCGAGTCGATTAATCTTAGGTTTGAATTAAGAACTGTCAAACATGTGTTTTTTACAACTCTCGGCGCCAAGTTGGCCATATCGGTCTGAGACCGAAAGAATAAAAAAAAAACTCGGCGTTTCCATTGGTGGAGGACCATCATCGAAAAAAAAAAAAAAGATCATCCGATGCCAGCGCCTCTGCAAACAGCTTTGCGCGTGGCACCCCATTGACGATGTTACCACACAAAAAATTATACATACTGACGAATTGAGAACCTCCTCCGTTTTTGAAGTCGGTTAAGAAGGAATAGGCACATTTGGGATGTAGGTTTAGATATTATGGAATGAAATCACTGCAATAACATTTTGATAATAATTTGATAACTTAAGTAAATCGTACCTAAGTTAAAATTCCAAAAAACACTTAAAGTTCCACTTAGTAACGTTTCCGGGAACGTTTTGGTAATTATTCTCGGACCTTTGTTCACACAATAACAAAATGTAATTAATAAGTCGTTTAACTAAAGTTAGATATTATTATATTCTAAAAAACTGGTTTTGATTCCATCTCTTCAAACAAGTAGAGGGCAAGTAGGTACGTAGGTTGTTGACTTTAGGAACTCATTTTTTGTTGACTTTGTAACAAATTGCTATAGACCCAAATAAAAAATTATAAGTTCTAATTGCTATTCTAGAGTTGAATGCATCATTTTGTATGAACGAGCAAAGAGCAGGTTATAATATTATTATAATGTTTTATTTTATCCTCTGGAGATCTAGGAGGGCTTCCGGAAGCCCCTTTGAATTTGAAAATCTAGCATTAGGTGACCACAGGATTTTAAGTTGATTGTAGGTGTAAGGTTTTTTAATATTCTTAAAACATCTATTTTAAATAACCTCTAAATAGTATTTTTTTATTACAGACAAACGATATCTAGAGAATGCTGTATTCACTGCAAAAGGATCCATTGAAAAAGCCAAAGAGAAGTTGGAAAAGATGAGCATTTTGAGAACAATGTGGCCAAAGTTTTTCGAGTTTGGGGATATTCGTGCAGACTTCAAAAATATTTTAGCTACACAGTACGTTATATAGTAACCTATATTAATAACCGCGATAAAAAGCTATTTGATATACAGAGTTTAATCGCAATCATTTTAGCAGTTTTTGGATGAAGTTACAACAAATATTCACCTACAAAATACACCTATATACAACAAATGAACACATAAACCTTCAATCTATGGCTGAATATATTTAATGATTAATAACTTTGTCGCCCCGCGTGACAAAAAAGGTTGCTGATACGATTTTCACATAAGAGTATTTGATAAAGTCCATTCTATCTTATAATGTCGTTTTCTATTTTTTACTACACACATATAATTAATTTACGAGGGAATCATTAGATTTTTCTTCTGTTTCCACGACGTTGTGTTCTTCAGGATTGATTCTTGAAGAAGCAGTCAATCCTGAAGAAGAGACCTGTAGAGGTCTCGAAACGTCGAACGTTGAAACAATGCTAAAAGTAGTAAACACCACTCGATTAAAATGTCATTAATTTCGAGAGAACAATTTTAACGAATTACGTCGATATTTTACAATGTCTTTATGTTTCACTGCAATCTAACTGCAATGTATTTTTTATTTGGCAAAGAGTTATATTGTAATCTTTACAAACTCATTGCATGCCATAAATAAGGTAGTTAATGCATTAAGTTAAAGTGGCCTTGTAATCGCTCCATGATCGATTGAGTAACCTGTAGATTGACGGGTAATTAACACTTCATTTTTAGTGGCAAAAAAATAATTCTCTTGAGCTCTTCCGTGCTTCGGAAGGCACGTTAAGCAGTTGGCCCTGGTTGTTATCTCTGATAGCAATCGTTAGATTAGGTTAGAACCTTAGGGCGACCTGAAAACTCTACCACTAGGTGAGACACACCACTATACGAAAAGAAGAAGAAGATTGTTTTAAGAGGATAGTCTCCATTCTCTTCCTCCATACAAACGTAGTTTACATTTTCCTCCTATGGCATAAACATATTTGCTCCAATGTCTTTATCCAGACATTAGAGCAAATATGCTTATGCCTTAAAACTTATATCTGTCATGACTATGCATCTATACCTTTTTATTTTTTTCATTTTATTATTTTTTATTAATATTTTAATTTGTAAATAACAAAAAATAAAAAGGTAGATTTGTCATGACAGATATAGGTTTTATGGCATAAACATATTTGCTCTTATGTCTTTATCCAGGGAGGAAAATGTAAACTACGTTTGTATGGAGACTATCCTCTTAATTGAGCTCACTGCAGGGTACTGAATTCATGTAATGATCACTTTGCCCCTTCAGCTAAAAAATATCTTCTTAGGTAAGTGAGTCTATTTATAATTAAAACGCTGATTTTCGTTTCAGTTGTGCTGGGATCCCGTTGCCTAAAATGACTGCGGAATATCACAGAGTTTGCGTCTACAAAATGATAGATGACGAATACTTCGTCAAGCTGACTATGATGGATTTCTATAAGTTTTTCATAATGGTAAGTTATTTCATTTACCACCTACTATACCCTATATTTCAGAAACTTAGATCAAAAACGTAAACAAAAAAGTCATACATTTAATTGAAAGCGACAGCTCTTTATTTATTTTTTTATGGATTTTGACAGTTCTTTATTTACATTTTTGATCTAAGATTCTTAAATAAAGTATAGATGGTGTCAACCACGTATATGAACTTTAATTATGTGATCAGCCCGACATGTCCATTTGTCAGTCAGTCAGGGAAAAAGATTTTGTAAGTATAGAAAAGTGTAAATGTTTGTTTGTATTATTTAATTTTTTATCTCATACTTAACACGGTTGCTGCGAGGGCCAAAAACTCGTCCTTTAATTCTAGTGCGTTACGGGAAACATTGTGCCCCGCTATGGTCTATTCCATTGTGCGTTACGGATATCAAAGTGCCCCGTAGACATAAGTTACTTTAAACGCTAATAACTTCTCGAAATTTGACTTTTTTTTAAAGTTTTTTTTTTGAATCGAAATACTACAAAATTTACTAACTACCCCTCTTTTCGCAAGTATTTTGGGCAAAACATGAAGAAACTACAAGGAAAAGAAATCTACGGGGGGATTTTGTCCCGTATCGCACTACAAGTTATAAAATACGGGGGTTGAAGTTCCCCGTAGCGCCTAGAATTCGTTTTTGTCGATAAAATAGTAGTGATGTGTATTAAATAAAACGATATTTTTTATTTTTTTATTCATGGAATATAGGTAATAGGTATACAATACATAGTTGTTAGGGTTACATTTTGTTCAGCTATATTCTGCCATTTTGGCGTATGAATGTGGTGTAAGTATACTAACAGAAATATAGATAAATTACATTTTCCTGATTCAACTACATCCATGAAACAGTCAGTGTGAGTGATTAGGTTAACTTACCGGTATATAGGGTTATAATTTCATACATAGAAGTTTTCATTATGATAGTCAATTTTAGTGAAATTATTTAGTTTCATAACAACAAAGAAACAAGACACTTATTTAGCCTAAGTGTGCACATAAAAGGAACATACTTGACTATTCTATATTAAAATTATTTAAAAATTACAAATGTATATCACATAATCACAATAGGAACTTTAGGCACTAAGTTACTTAAGTAAATAAGAAAAACACTTCTACTACTTTATAAAAATTAAAGGAAAAAATCACTAAGAGAAATAGCACTTGAGGATTGGTCATTCTTTGTACTCATGTCCAACGGCTTGAATAGAATGTCATCAGAGCATGATGGAAGTTCGGTACAATTGTCTGCTAGTTTAATGACAATTGTTTCCAAAATCGTAATCTTAGGACTTTTGTATGAACTACTAGGTAAGTTATTTTCAGAATCGTCTTCATAGCAGTAATTTATATTACGTAGTTCTTGATAAGTCTGACCAGTAGTAGGGCTGGTAATAATTTTATCTTCCTTACCTGATGAACCATTTGGAAATCGCTGAAAAACTTTACGAAACAAAGGGGAAGAAGCTGTTTCAGCTGTTTGTCTTCGAGCTGATCTTGGAGATTTTGGAGTTTCGACTTCATTTTGCGCTAATAATTGCAACATACGTCTTGACTGCTTCATTTTTAATAAAATGTCGATACGTCATTAGTTGGTGACAGCTCAAATGAAAATAAGGGCTTAGCCCCGTACGGGCAAGTAAAAATTTATACGGGGTTTTTGGACCCGTGCCGCATTAACTGTATTTTTTGCTGTCTGGTCGGAACGGGGTTCATAAAACCCCGTATATTTTTAAAATCAATTTAAATTCTTCATTTGTTCTGGAACACAAAAATATACTCATCTCTGTCATACCTTAGTAAATAGCAAAGATATAGCTTCCGCACCAGCGAAAAGACTATACTTTTTTGCTCCGCACTGAATGAAAGCAGCGTACGGGGAATAAAAGTCCCCGTAACGCAGTGAACGTGTTAACTTAAGTTTACTTATAACAAATATTTATTGAAGTTAAATACATTTTTCGGTTTTAATCGCGTGGTGTTTATTACTGTTAGCATTGTTTCAACGCTCAACGTTTCAAGACCCTTTTTCAGAAGCTTGTAAAGGTCTCGAAACGTTGAACGTTGAAACAATGCTAAAAGTAATAAACACCACGTGATTAAAACCTCAAAATGTCATTTATTTCAACCCAATATCGCGAAATCAATGGAATAATCTACGAATGTTTATATACCTACATTACTCGACACTTACAAACCCCATTAATTAATTTTGCACGCTATGTAATTACTGCAACAGTGATAACATACAAGGTTATGATCATGTTGCATAATTATAGCTTCGTATTAACTATGTGCTTAACAGGCAGTAGTGCAAATAAGCACTTTCATGCTTAGTAATTATTATGAGAAAATAAAGGTAGAAACATACTTAGCCCACACGTGACCAAACGCGCAACGCGTGGCGATATCTGGACACGTGAATTTGTATGAAATCCTCTGAGTTAGAAACATACTATCACGCGCAACGTCTTCACGCGCGTATCGCCAAACGTTAAGGTCCAGATCGGCGAGTACGCCGATCTTACGACCTTAACCTGTGTGTAGGCTAAGTATGTTTCTACCTTAACTCTGTCTGTCTTCTTGTCTAACAAAAGTGATTATAATAGTATTGTAACTAATGCATTTGTCCCGCTCTTGTCAGTGATTTCAGCGTCAGCAAAACTGTGTCTTTACTTAGCCAAAGAAATTACTCGACACTCGTAAATAAAATATGGGTGTAAGTTTCTGTTTGGCTGTTACGTTTTCTACCTAAGCAATTTCCAGTATAAAATACATATACTAATAGTCCGGGATCCCTGGAACATTTTTTCAATTGATTACTATCAAGATAATTTTTCGTGAGTAGCTTAATTTTGATGAGACGCCCAACAATTTCCTATACGAAACTCTCGATTGTGGTAGATAACAGAGGTAGGATCTGTACTACTACTTTTCAGCGTAGGACCGGGATAACGTATTACGCAATTTGTAGGACAATATGACTGTTAAATTATATAAATACTAACTAAGTAAAAATAAAAACAAATCAGCTGGTCATCAGCTGGTTAGTAATGTAATGATTTATAATAATAATAATAATAATAATAAATAATAATACCTCGTTATCGATATATGTTGGAAGGGGTCAAACCATAGATTTTGTAGGACAAATATTTTTTCTTATTAGTTAGTACCTATTATAATATAGATTCAGTTATATAAAACTGAACAGAATAAATTTATCTAAACTCGAATATCGATAATCGAATATATAGACATATTTCAAAAATACTCTTATTTCTTTATTTAGATATATGAATATCTGAAGCTTCACGATTGGTGTGCGGGCTACGTTTTCGTCGTAGACATGAGAGAAGTCAATATCTTCGATGTTATCACCAAAATAAACATCATTGACTTCAAACAAATCGCTTCACTTTTACTGGTAAGTAGTTAAATATTTATCTACAACAGTTTCTACAACATGTGTAGTAAGTAACCATATTTTAATTGTACCTACGTAGCACGTCTACGTCTAAGTAAGTATACAATAAATAGATAAAGATCAATATTTCTTCTGGTTATTAACTCAAAAGAAAAGCTCAAAGCTCAATCTTTTTTATGAACTGACCAGTGTCAGTTCTGATGAAGACACCTAGGTCTCGAAACGTTGAACATTGAAACAATGCTAAAAGTAACACGATTAAAACTGAAAAATAAGCCTAATTTCTAGCTGTAGGTACCTACTGATCTTGGATGATCGTGAGGGTTAAGCAACGGTTGGCGAGATCAATACCTAGATGGTTGACCGGTTGTGTGGCAAAAAACCATCTTATCTAGCTCCTCCGTAAGGCACGTTAAGTAGTTGGTCTCGGTTGTTATCTCTAATAGCAGTAGTTAGGTCAAGTTAGAGGACCTGTATCTTATCTAGCTCCTCCGTAAGGCACGTTAAGTAGTTGGTCTCGGTTGTTATCTCTAATAGCAGTAGTTAGGTCAAGTTAGAGGACCTGTATCTTATCTAGCTCCTCCGTAAGGCACGTTAAGTAGTTGGTCTCGGTTGTTATCTCTAATAGCAGAAGTTAGGTCAAGTTAGAGGACCTGTATCTTATCTAGCTCCTCCGTAAGGCACGTTAAGTAGTTGGTCTCGGTTGTTATCTCTAATAGCAGTAGTTAGGTCAAGTTAGAGGACCTGTATCTTATCTAGCTCCTCCGTAAGGCACGTTAAGTAGTTGGTCTCGGTTGTTATCTCTAATAGCAGTAGTTAGGTCAAGTTTGAGGACCTGAAAACTTAGTAAGCCACGCCACTATACGAAAAGAAAAGATTTTAAACGTTTGTTATATGTATTTTATGTCACAGTTTGGTGACAAGCGCCATTGTATGTATACCTAACTGCGGTGCATTTAGAGTAACTTTCTGAGCAAGTGTGTTGGAAATTATTAAGCGTTGATCCATGTATGTTTTAGGAAGCACAAGGACTGCAGCTAAAGAGCCTAATTTATCTAACATCATCTAGAGCTATAGATGCCCTTGTAAGGATCGTGAAACCAGTGTTAAGCGAGAAGATTGCTCATAGAATCCACGTTTGTAAAGATGAAGAGAGCCTACACCAGCTTGTATCAACAGATATACTGCCAAAGGAGTTTGGGGGTACGGAACGATCTTGTATGGAAATCCAAGGTAATATCATCGAGATATTATATACTAGTATTAGAGGCGTGTGCGACAATATTGTTACGTCTAGAGTAAAAATGAAATGAGCATCGCTGCTGGCTCCCAAGTAATCTCGCTCAGCAATGATCAACAACAATGATGACGACCTCTGTGGCGCGTCGTGCGAAAGCGCGGCTGCAATGCAGAAGGTTGCGGGTTCGATTCCCGCCGGGTGCAAGTATTTATCCTTAAAAAATAAATATTTGTGTCTGGTCTGGGTGTCCCTCTATGTATAATATGTATGTATTTACAAAAGAAAAATAAATATAAGTATTATATCCGTTGTCTAGTCACCGTAACACAAGCTTAGTCGCTTACCACGGGGCTAGATGGCGCTGTGTTGTTCACAGATTTTTTTTTTTATTTTTTTTTATTTATTATTTATTTATTTATGATCATTAAAACTTGACGTTCTAACAGAAAACTAGGGATGCGGTTTATAATAAAACTCTTCGTAATGCTTATTACTAACTTGAGACCGGCCACAGTATGAGCAGAACCTTAACAGCTCTGCCTTGCTATTAAGCGATGGTAGTATTGCCGGATAAGATGGTTTCTATGGCTTGTGACACGAATTGGCGATAGACTGACGTTTTGCGAATATGACGTTTTGCGAAAGTGATATTATGCGAAATTATAATGAAGTTCTCTTAAAATTTTTCTCGTAGACTGCACAAAATTTATTTCCGAAATGCTATTTGTAACAAATCTGGAATTACAAATGGGGTAGGTAGGTATTATATATAACCGCTAAATTTTAAATCCATGTTCGTTCAATCCAGTTCATCAAAAATTGTTAAATAATTTATGACAGTAAGTCTACGAGTAACAAATAGCAGTAAAAAAAAATTATTTTCAAGGAAAAATAGCATTCAAAAATTTTCACTTGCGGCGAGGCTTGAACTCGCGTCTTTGGGTCAGTACCCCAACGTCATTTCCAACTAGACTACGCAAGCTCACGTCTCGTGCCGTGAAAACTTCCAATGCTATATTCTCCTTTGATTGTTTACGATTAAGGCTCGTTAGAGCGCCATCTATCTAACGCTACATAGCAGCATAAAATGGCAGTAAGTTGTTAAAATTTTATTTGGGTACCTATGGATTGTAAGTGACAACAATCCGTCATGAAATAATCAATTCTTCGGGATTCCGAGTTTAGCGGCTATATACCTCTTAAACTATTGTATTACATAGGTAATGTAATTCGTATATAAGCATGTAAACCTACCTAAATTAATTTTAATAACAAAAAAACCAGTTCCATTGACGCACATTGGCCGATTTATATTTTTTACTGACTTCTATTGTTTAAATAAATGTAACATTTTTTTCTGTTTTGTTACTCACTTTTTTATATTCATCGATAAACAAATTATAATCCAGACTCACATACATAGGTATGTATTCTAATAAATATATTTAATATTTATTAAGTCACGTTGTATTATTTTTTTGCAGAAGACTGGGTGGCTACATTGAGTGAAAAGGAAACTCTAGATTACCTAGAAGAAATGAAAGGAGCTGGTGTCACAGAAGACTACAAACAGGTCATTAAGAGTAATGAAAAATATTCTGATATGGCTGGAAGTTTCGTTTCTTTGGAATTTGACTAGATTATCTAAACTCAACTAAGAATTTTAAGGTGCCTGTCATCTGTGTAAAGCCCGAATTATACAGAAAAGGTGTAAAATGAAGGCGTGGAGCATGCGGAAAATTTGAAATTGGATAATGTTGCGCGACGCTCTAGTATAATACACGCCGTCTCGCCTACGCACATTTTGTATGAAAATGTTTTAAGGCGGCATCATGCCTGTGCCGCGCCTTTACCTCACGCCTTTTATGTATAGTTCGGGCCTAAGAAGGACTTGTATCCTACGCAAACTTCAATTTTGATATGTAAGGTTTGCAAAAAACAAGTGTTTACTTAAAATACCACCCGATAAAGCAAGTATTATGTTATCATGTCTTCATTGAGCTTCAAATACACGGCGACACTGACACATACACTTACACTGATACAAATTGCATCATTGTGTCGATAGTGTCCTCATGGTAGCAATATTTTTGGGTCGATAGCTGATACATCTGCAACTAGATTGCGAGTGTAAACACACGACGACAGTTTGCTCTAATTGTTTGTATCACTCTAAGTGTCGTCTTGTCTTTAAAACGTTAGGCACATGTTGCTATATCTAATTATTTCGTTCAAGTAAAAAAATCGCTTTCATAAGTTTTACACTTGCAGAATAAACCTTGGGAAGCATTTTTTTAAATACTATATTTCTTAACTACTATCGCGCTGGGGTAGAACTCCAGTAAACGCATGTTTGAATCCCGCCGAGGCGGGTTTTTTTTTTCTATTTTTTTTTAGTAACTATAATCTAATCTTGAAATATCGGGTGTAATTTTTTTTGCCAGCTATACTTATTATAACCCTATTTCAGAAACTTAGCTCAAAAATTTAAACAAAAATCCCATACACTTATTTGAAAATGACAGCTCTTTATTTACTTTTTCCTTTAAAATTTACAGTTTTTTGTTTACATTTTTGATCTAAGTTCCTGAAATAGAGTGTCATGTCTCGAATGAAGTTGCAGCAAAAGCGCACCCTTTCTTAGTTGAATAGCATAGTAAGTTCCTACGACTATTGCAAGTACTAAATAAATATTGCAGGAAGTTGCGTATTATTAATGGATTAATCGAATTCATGTTAATTATTCTTGTTTCGTGTTATGTTTTCATGTTTATTCTGAATATATGATTTAATACAAATATATGAATATGTTTTTTATGAAACTGATTCGTGTGTAGAAACCGTGACTCGCTGAGTGGATTATTCCATAGAGCGCTCTAGAAAAATCTACAAAAGGGTGCTGCTGAAATAAAGACTCATTGGGGGATAGGGGGAGGGGAGGGCAGGGAAGGGGGGTGGTACATCTAGCAGTGGATAACATAACGATGACGATAATGACTAAGTATGCTTATAAAATTGTTTTTGTAAATAACTTTGTAAGTAACAATTTAAAAGATAATTGGCAAAACTAGTATAGGTATCCAAAAACCAACTAAGTTTTCAAATTTCACTTTTAACATAAATTTCAAAAACGTATTAATGTTATCAGCAAATAACCGTTTAAGAATGAAGAAGTCACGAATCAGGGCATGCCTGAAAAACATCATTCAGGGGTCTCTGTCAGTTCTAAATAACTTGTGTCGTCTATTTATTTATTAGGTAGGTACGTCGAATATTTATTTATCTTTGAATTTTGTTTCAAATATGTGAATGATAAATAATCCTAAGGTCACGAATCGCACGAGTTAGCTCGAATGCAATTTAGCGCTGAGAGTATTTAATAAGGCCTAATTATTATAATACTTAGGTACCTACATGCGAATTGCGGAAAATGAGTAGGTACCTGTTTTATTTAATAATGTGCGCATAAATCCGGGTTAGGTACCTACATTTTTTCTTCAGTTTATGACGTTTAATCTAATGTATTATCTTTTGGCATGTTAATTAAAATGATAATTGGTACATTAATTTTCATCTTGTCATGTAAAATGTTTTTGTACCAAAATTAAATTAAACAATCGAATGCTGGCTAGGAGGCCAAATAGCTACCTATAGACTAACCAATACGGTTTATAACCAACCCTGTACGCAGAACCTAGGTAGATATTCACAATACCTATATTTTTTTTAAGAGGAGTTAATACGCCAACGACCTTGAAACTGAAAATCCCTGTCGGGCTCATCGAAAATTGTTGATTATTTCATGACGGAATGTCGTAGAACTTTTTTTTGTGCACAGATTGTAGGTGACATTGTTTCCTACATTTTGGTGTAGTTTTAAGACAAGAACCTCCTATTGGTGCAAAGCCTATCCAAATTTTAGATAAAAAATGTCTGATTTGGCTAAAATGTCGAAAGGCTTCAATACGTTTCGACATATTTGTATGGAAACTGCACTAAAATATCGGAAACAATGTCGCCTACAATCTGTACACAAAAAAAAAGTTCTACGACATTCCGTCGTGAAATAATCAACAATTTTCGATGCGCCCGACATGGATTTTCAGTTTTTCAGAATAGAGCCATTAAAGTAAAAATCATTTATTTCATCGAATTCAATTACATTTGAATAAATACATTTAATCACTAAAACTAAACTTACAAATAAAATACATCTTCGAGTGCGTATTTTATTTGTAAGCATCGTTCCCAAGACATCGTTCCCAAGACACTGGCGATATTTCCCCTCTGGATCGCTAAGCTGATCCTTTGGAAAAAGAAACCGCCAGCCCTACGGTCCCCCGACGCCGCATTGAGACGCCCCGCCAGATCCTTTAAAAAGTCAAGCGCACTCAGCCCCCATGCACCCAACGTTTCCACCCCCACAGGAACGAAAACGTTGTTGCCCGCGTATTTTTTTTTTAATTGAATTGAGGTAGAGATGTTGAGAGAAAGTTCCAAAAAGCTGTGTCTACTCTCTACTTACAGGATATCAAGCAAGCATTGGTCATCAACTACCATAATATCTATATGTATACTTCTATACTAATATTATAAAGAGGTAACGTTGGTAACATGTATGTATGTATGTATGTATGTAAATTGGGGGTAATCTCCGAAACTACTGGACCGATTTCAAAAATTCTTTCACCATTAGAAAGCTACATTAACCCTGAGTAACATAGGCTACTTTTGATCCCGATATTCCCATGGGATCGGGACATACGCGGGTGAAACCGCGGGAATCTTCAGCTATAACCCTGTTATTTATTGACTAAAGAAAAACGTAAATAAAATTGTAAACGGTTTTTGTTTTTAGCCGACTGCCGAAGGGCACGTTTTTCAATTTTCGTTTGTCACTCTCTGTAGCCTGAACGGCTCGATGGACTTTGGCATTAGAGTGTAGGTTGTCACTCTCTGTAGCCTGAACGGCTCGATGGACTTTGGCATTAGAGTGTAGGTTGTCACTCTCTGTAGCCTGAACGGCTTGATGGACTTTGGCATTAGAGTGTAGGTTGTCACTCTCTGTAGCCTGAACGGCTCGATGGACTTTGGCATTAGAGTGTAGGTTGTCACTCTCTGTAGCCTGAACGGCTCGATGGACTTTGGCATTCGAGTGTAGGTTGTCACTCTCTGTAGCCTGAACGGCTCGATGGACTTTGGCATTAGAGTGTAGGTTGTCACTCTCTGTAGCCTGAACGGCTCGATGGACTTTGGCATTAGAGTGTAGGTTGTCACTCTCTGTAGCCTGAACGGCTCGATGGACTTTGGCATTAGAGTGTAGGTTGTCACTCTCTGTAGCCTGAACGGCTCGATGGACTTTGGCATTAGAGTGTAGGTTGCCCCATCCTGCAGGAATATCGGAATAAAAAAATGGGATAATGTAAAGTCTAAATAGTTTTTTTCTTCGAACTACATCGAGTGGGGTATAAAATTAAATGGTTCGAAAAATGATTAAGGATATCTGTATTTAATTTCAAAAGCTGAAATAAAAAAGTTATAAAAATATAATAAATAGCCTACATTTCGCAGTCGAGTTTTTTATTTTTCAATTAGGCAGAGTAGTTCTGTTTAGGTCTTGCTATAAGCGGTGATAGCAGTGCCACTGATAATTATCTGTAACTAAAAATTCGTAGAAAATAAGACCACATTTAAAATTTTGGTCAGTCAAATTTATTTTAAAAATCAAATACGTAGGTACCTACGTTAATACTTCAAAAAGATTTTAGGGAGTAGGTATACTTTATATTACATTATCTTTTTTCCTATCTTCAATACTAATAAAATATCCTGAGGCTGGTTTTAACATAACGTCTAATTTTAGAACTAATTTAGAATCGTCCGCTTTTATCCTGTAACGCCGCAACAGATGCGCAAGCGTCGTTTTCATAGACATGTACGCGTAAGTTTTACCTGGAACAATAGATAAATAATTAATTAAATATTGAACGACGTTTCACACAGCGCAATCCAGCCCCAAACTAAGCACTAGGCTTGTACTATACTACTTAGGATACTTAGAAAATACCTAGACCAGACACAAATATTTATTGTGTAGTGTACGTACGCATTCCGACTTTTTCTGATTTTCCTGTGATTGATCTAAACTAGTGAACTTGCTAATTATGTTATTTTTTCAAATTAAAGACTAATAAATACTCTATTCGAAATAATACTTTTATTTCCTGAATCACATTGTTGTATTGTATAATAAGACTTTAGAGGTAAAAGTGCGCACACTTGACCCGTACGACTCTACTAACAATCTTATTTGGTTTGATTTCCTGAGATAAAGGTCATTTGCGGCTTCGTCGCGGCTTTTCACGACCCCTTAGCCATACCGCGAAGTGGACTCGACTGTGTTCCGATACCTAGGCCAGTGCACCCAGTAACAATGGGTGCGGGACGAAATTCATTCCAATCCGGGATACCCTTTTCCGGATTTGATATTTTCTAGATGATTTTTATTGGGCATACTACATTTAAGACCACTTGGTCACTTTCATCTAGTAAGATGGTGATATCTAGGAAATCATACCAATCACTTTCAGAAATAAGGTCTTGAACTTACCGATACACATCCGTCGTCCCATCATGAAGGCAGCATACGCGTTAGGAGTCTCAGGTAAACTCGAGGGATCGAGCCATCTCTCCGGTTTGAATTCGTTAGCATCAGAACCCCACACTGGATGCCGGTGGATACCGAACACAAATATGAAGCAGGTTCTACCAGATGAAAGGGTACAGTTTTCTAAAAAAAAATTAAAAATAAATAAGGAGAAATCCGAACCTCTGGACCATCCCACCTCTTCTTTGGGGGCAGCGGAGATGCTCCTCGGTGTCTTTCTCTTCACCGTTTTTCAGGGAGCAGCCGGCACAAGTTCTACATACAACTACCAACCCCCGGGGTGATAGTTCTGGCAGATATACCTCTTCATAAAAACCCTATCAACAGAGTAAATTGCACACAAGAGCCACGCCACGCACGCCATCTCAGGCCCTTAAACTGGTGGCAAAACCAAGATAAGTTGGACCTGGTGCTAGTAGACTGTATTACCTAATACTTATATACCTACATAGCCAACTCAACCTTATTTTTAATATTCCATCGTACGACTTAAGCCTAGGGATTTAAAGCCCTCGCGAACGT
Source organism: Idaea biselata (assembly GCA_958496205.1). Lineage (NCBI taxonomy): Eukaryota > Metazoa > Arthropoda > Insecta > Lepidoptera > Geometridae > Idaea > Idaea biselata. The sequence goes on from OY292394.1 coordinate 5,141,792, forward strand.
GCGAGCGAACAAAGGGTTACAAATGGGCGCGCGAAGTCACTTACTCACTCTTAGTGTATGTGCGTGAGCGACGATGCGCAACGAGATGTCCCAAACAGATTTCTCCAGATAGATCGTGAATTTGAAGAAAGAAATTTGAAGAGTCAGCCCTCTTTCGGCTTAGGTTATCCTCCGCCGAAACACATTGTATGATCAAGAATTCATTTATCAACATAGTTCTTCTACCTCCAAGTACCTTCTACCAAGGTGTCATCAAATGGAGCTATAGGTACTTACTCAATTTCACATCTTTATCCAACCATCTAGCTGTAACCGGCACTATTGTATGAATCCTCATACTTTCCTTGAGAACTGCTTCTAAGTACACCATATTCTGTAAGTCGGCCTTTTCTACGTCTCTTTCAGAATCGCCAAATATTTCTTGTAATCTGTGTATATTTTGAATTAGTATTTAGCAGAGTTAGTATTTTTTTAACTAGTTACTTATATACTTATTTCAATATCGTAAATACATAATTAAAACATCCCAAAAAAGCGATAATATCAGCCTTTACTAAGCTTTTAAACAAGGTAATGTTTGTCAACAATTATTCGAGCAAATGGTCGTTGGGGCCGAAAAGTTCTCGAATGGAGACAGCGGATCGGAAAGCGCAGCGTTGGACGTCCACCAACGAGATGGACGGACGACTTGGTTAAAACTTAGATAGCTAAATGTAATTTCAACGTTACTCAGAATTGGAGGGCTGTTAGTGTTAATTTGATTTTTAGGTAACATGATCAGGAAGGGTTTTCTTTACTTACTCAGCGTAAACTTTCTCTTGAGCTTCAGGATTGGCTCCCAGCAACAATAAGGTAAACATAACAACATTGGCCGAGGTGTCATGGCCGCCGACAATCATTGTGTCTACGTGTTCACGTATCTCTTTGTCGTTAAACACGCCGCGCTCCATTTTCAAGTCCAATAATAAGTCCATAAACGGTTTGAACTTTATTTTACTACCTGTGACATGTAATAAAAAAATAAACTTCCTAAATATTTACGTTTGCTTCCGCGGTATTCGAACTTGCAACGGCCAGCGCAACAGAGAATCTATTGCTGCGTTGCGGCTCAAAGATCGTTAACTGTATTGACATTGGTATAAAACTGATCGATTGGTTGTATTATAGGTACTGTTGAGAACAGGACGACCTTAGTATATAGTTTTTATGTACATAGTTTTAAGATGTCTTTTTATGTGTTAGATTATAAGTTTCTGCGTAAAATGTATTCCGTGTAATGAATCTGCCCTGGCGTGTTTGACTATATCCAGCGCGACAGGGTCAGAGCTACCAATAAAGTGAGATGCAAGGTGGGACCTTCAGTCTGATGTAATGCGTTATAGATGTTGCGCAATCATTTCTAATATAAGGTAGGGATATTTGTGTAAAAGTCAGAAGCTGTTTGCACTGCGCTGAAGACACCTGACTGGAACTAAGAACTCAAATAGAACTAAGAACATTTATGAATAAAGAAGTATACAGTACATCAGGCGTTTTTATTTGGAAGCGCGCAGACAAGCAGGGAGCGAACACACAGTCCACTAAGCCGAGGAGAGAGAGAGACAGAAGACTTACCAGTCGTAACATTACGAGTCGTAACAAGGTAGACTTACGAGTCGTAACATTACGAGTCGTAACATGGTAGACTTAGTCGTAACGTATCGTTGTTTCGAAAACTACTCCGAGGCGTCGAGGAGGCAACCACCCTGTCCGACGGATCCAGGACAGGACAGGTACCACCAACCACCACCACTACACCACCTACCAATTCTTTTAGAGTTTTAGCATGGAAACAACCAGTACCTGCTGATGGTTATTTCTTCTTCCTATCCGTTTCACTCTTGACAGAGCGGTCGTGATCATCATGTAGTAGTAGAATGGGTAGATGTGTGGGGATAGTTATTTACATAAAATGAATATGATAGTCGTCTAAGGTGGTATATGTCAAAAGAAATTTCGAACTTACCTTCCTCTAAAAACTTTAAACTTCGCGAGCTTCATTGGCAAAGTGTACCTTGTATCTAAGCTTTATTATGGCATGTCTCGAATTGTCCAATGTCTCTTTCTTACTTTTTTCTCATTATATGTACGTATTTTTCATTTAATTAATAGAAAATAAAAACAAACCTGGAAACTTTTCTACATTGTTTTTGTTCAAATCTTCTTTCAAAGGTTTAGCGTTCAAGGCCGATTTTCTCCACTCCAGTACCTAAAAGTAGAACAACATTTAAAAAAAAATACTGTGAAATAAAAATACAAAATGAAGTAAAAGTAGTAAAAGTGCGTATGTATAGGCCAAAACCAATAAATCAAGACTTTTCTTTCATAGCATCATTAACCTTACAACTAGATGTGTGTTACGAAAGCCTTATCTAAGTACCTAGGTATAATATATTACTTTAATATGTCTAATTCAGAGATAAACACCATGAGCAAGAAACATTATATTAATTTCACGACATGAAACGACCTCAGAACCTAAACTACAGCGCCAACTAAGACTTGGTGCTGGAGATACCACAGCCACATCACACTATACTAATTGTATTTCTTACCGTTTCAGACATATTATGCAAGATCTTCAAGCACTCATCTTGTTTTCTCTTCACAGCACTAAACTTAAAGGCCCAAGGGTGATGGAGCCAGAACTTCTGGAACCGGTCGACAATCGTGTAGAATACAACCTCGGCTGCGTCCACGTACTGGCTGTTTAGTACCGAATGGTCTCTAAAGTCTACGCCGAGAGCTGTCACTAAAATAAAGAACAATAAAACTTGAGAAAATTATCTACAATCATTGAGATTTAGGTATACTAGTACTATGTATAAATAATCGCTGCGGCGCTGACAGTATAGTAACGTCTATCGTAAAAATGAAATGCCAATCGCTGTGGGTGCAGGATAAAGTCGTCAAAACAAGAGAAAATTCAACTTACAGCAAATAGTCTCCAAAGCGTTATGCCTAGTATAAGTCCAGTGATCAAATTCTCCTTTTCCAATTTCAGGTTCGAGGTCCTTCACTAGTTTCCGAGCCTGATCGTTGAACACTCCTAAAAAGCTGTCCAGGACTACAGGACTAAACGCTGGTTGAAGCAGTTTCCTGTGATTTCTCCATATCGATACTAGAACGATCATAAAGTATCCAGGTTATTTATGACACGACCAAATATTGAAACCCTACTCAAAATTTTAGGGCAACTCAAATACCTACGTCGAGGTAGGTAATTAAAAGCAATGATATCTATGATGCGATCTAGACCCGTGTCTAATAATAATGATGGACGGAAATCGTGGAAGTTTAAAAGTGTGGGCAACTCAAATAATTGAGATGCTTTAAAATTCAAAATTAGTAGCTGCTTAAAACAAATTAAGATTCTCTACAAATTTTAAGAGGCGTTTCAGTATATTCGAGTTTTAACTAAACAGAATTAAATAAACAAAGCAGAAAAAAAACTGAAATCGTGATCGCGTGCTATTTACTACTTTTAGCATTGTTTCAACGCTCAACGTTTTCAGGTTTCTTCTTCAATATTAACTACACCACGCCACACCACGCAATTAAAATAGAAAAATTAGTTTATTTTAATCCAACATCGCGAAAACAAAAATAAAATTTAAACGAAAAACAACTTTCAAAAAAGATAACAAAGTTATGGACACGATGCTGATTTCCAAACCAGCAAAAAAGTGTTATGGGAACGGACGATATTTTGTTATACTAACATGGCGTTTTATATCATTTAGATTTGCAGCCATTTTACTTACTGAATCGGCACCATGTGAATGGTAAACACTACCCAAATGCAAATTTAACTCACATTTTCCCGTGACTAATCCTTCTCCAAGCCATGGTTTGGCGAAATCATAAAACTTGTCCTTCTGAAGGCAAGTATTTGCAACTGTTAGTGCATCGTCTGGATCTGTTACAGCTAAGTACAATAAAAAAAAGTTAACAAATGTATAAAGTTAGTATAAGATTTTAAATATTTTTTTAAAACATTTTCCAGTGCATAAGTTTAGTCCAATATCCTTATCTATCAGTGTGATGAGGACACTAATCAGATAGTTAGTTAGTTTTGCTGGGCCTTTTCCGCGCTTAGCCTCACAATTGGGCCATTGTACTTACTGACTTATTTACGAGGGGTAAGGGGGCGTCCATAAATTACGTGAAATGTTTAAGGGGGGGAGGGGGTCGAGTCAAATCTCTTCTAATCTTACATTGGTGGGGGGAGGGTCTCGGCAAATATCACGCAATTTTTTTTCTGATTAAAACAAAAAAAAATATACTATTTTGGTCCATTTAATTGTTAATTTTTTTTTATATTTATAACTCTCAGCAATATTGATTACTAGTCGTAACTAGTCGTAAATAAAAGCACGAAGCATTTTTTTTTCTTTTTAATAACAATCCAACGCGTTTACGTAAGAAACCCACATTTTGAAAAATCTCACGTGAGATTGGAGGATGGGGGAGGGGGTTGAATAAAATCTCACGACATCTCACCAGGGGGGGAGGGAGGGACAGAAAATTTCAAAAAACACCTCACGTAATTTATGGACGCCCCCTAAGCAGTAAAACGCCACGGGAACCTACTCTGGATTGACAAATATCCCATACCTTCGGACCGTGATGAGATCTAATCTAAACTAATCAGATAATCGTCACTTGATTTTACTTTACGATGAAGAAATTGTAATTTCTTTCTATAGAAAATTGGTAGGTATTGTAGATACTAGGTATTTCATTCAATATAGATATTATTGTCTGTTATACGTCCAGTATCACGGGGCTATGGAGCTCCGGACCTTTGGAAGGCGTCCGTGGAGCCGAAGCCAACACTTATAGGCCCTTTTCAATAACAAATTTACGCGCCAACTATGAAGTGGACATCTAGCCGGCGATTATCCCTGTCTGCACTAAAAATTGCAGCTTAGGCTAGTAACTGGATCGGATAGAACTATTGATAAATCTACGGTAGAAAACAACATAGGCTAATAGTTTACCTATGGCCTGTATGAAATGATTATCAATAAATAATATGAATATGAATACTTAGTGAAGTGATGGCAGTGGATTGGCAACTGGAGAAACCATGGTGATTATGGCGCCTGCCGTAACAATGTCAACTTTACGTTCTTCGTTTAAGTATTTAGTATTTCTTACCATAAATAGTTCTAGGTCCAATCGTAGCAGATACCACACCGCCAATGCTGTAACTCTTATCGGATAAATCGACTACTGCCTTCCATAAATCTTAAACACAATAAGAATAAAAAAAATGAAATATGTAGGTACATATACATAAGTCGCTCATTTATCTACACCAACAATCTAGAAATTATTAAGTAATAAATTAAATGGGTTCATTTTGAACACCCTACAATATCCCTAATAAATAATGTTATATTCCAAAATGTATCCCTACTAAACTAACTTGACTAAGAAAACTGAACTTAACTACAACTTTAATTGAATACTTAGATGATATTTTTAACCTCTTCTAATATTACCTATTATTATTATAATAGGTAATATTAGAATACCTTCCTACGAAATATTATTTCGTAGGAAGGTACCTACTTGTATTTGAGATTGAGATTGAGTGATCGATCAGACGTGATAGGTTGTTATTTTTACTAACCGCAATACACCACTTCGCTTTTTGCTAAGATTTAAATTAATTAAGACGAAGTAGTGTTTATCGAAATTAAACGGAAATGACGCGGATACCAATAAGGGCGCGTTCACATATAACGTCCGATATTACAGGATCCGTTTTGTAATAAGGATTGCTGCTTATTTTGTCGAATCCGTAATCCAGATACCTACCGTAATTCTGTGTGAACTGGCTCATACAACTACATATGCTAATAACACACTAACACGTTTAAACGGAACCTGTAAAACGGACGTTATATGTGTACGCGCCCTAAGTAGGTTACGGATTCGGTTTCCGCAATGAAACATAAGTAAATAATATAGTTTAATGGTCTGATCTTAATTAATTCCAGTATCACAAGCTAAGTTATATTAATTTGGGGCTAGATGTCACTGTGTGCAATGTTCTGTAATGTTCATATATGAGACTTAAAGTACTTACGACAGCTATCTCCCATCAACATAGGGGCATGCCCAACAATGGGCCACCCCCCCGGTGTCGCCGGAGGCTCGTTCAAATTCAACTGCTTCTGACGCCACAACCAGAACACGCCGAGCATCAAACATGCCAGTACCAGCACTATCATTGTCAGTCATTTAATTAAAAACTGAAAATTAAATAATTAAAAAAAAAAACAAATAATGGAAGCTACAATCGAACTGTGAAGTTCCTCCCTTTTTGACGTGGATTGGATATGGTAGCAAACTCGAAAGCGAGGATAACCAGTTCTGGTTACATTCGATAAAACACAGTTTACACACAGTTAGCATGAGTGTCTCAATTCGATCATAACATTATCGAACCGTGTTGAGGCAAGAAGTAATAAAATATTGAAACACGCAAAAATAATAATTATACGTAATATAGGTACGAGAGAATATGTCCAATAAGTTAAAAAACTAAAAAGAAAAAGCCACTTTTCTTTTCTGTTATTTATTACCATCGCTGAAATATATATTATTTATTTATTTATTTATTTATACTTGTTGTACTTATACAAAATATATAGGTATACGTATATTTGAAAAAAATACGATTATAGCGGGGTCCTTTACTTTCACCGCTAAAATTAATAAAAAATGTGAATGACAAAATGGAAAAACATAATAATATCAATTGTATACATTTCGCGATGCTTTATTCAACACTTTTCCAAAAGCCATGAGCTTACAAAGTACTTATTACTAAAAAAAACATAAAATTCTCCATTTTAAATACTATTAACAAGTACCTACCCTTTGGTTGTCTTAATTATATGGGAATCAGACATCTAAACCCCCACTTTAAGTATTTGTTGTTTGTAAAGTCGATCACGAACACACACAACACAACTATCTTCACTGAATATTCAATTTGAATACTTACTGTTAGCAATCGATATTACATCAAACATGCATTCTGAAACGTTAAAACAGCACAGGACATTAGCCAACAATTACTGTTTTTTATAAGTAGTACATATGTACATGAAGTTTTATACATAATGCATACATGTTATACACAGAGTAGTTTGTGAGACAGAGTTTATATTAAAGAAAAAAAAACGCAAGAAATTCAAGTAAAATACTATTTACGTTTAGATAGAATTTAAGGTCTATCTAAACGTAAATACATACGGCCTACATAACGATTCCTAAACATGTTTAGGTTCTTAAACGTGATTAAGAACTATCAAAATATCAAAAACTGCCAAAGTGTGACAACATGATAGCAATCTTCTAAATAAAAATATACAGTTCAATGTGACATTTCGAAAATTAATTACGAGGCTTAGGCCTGCTTGCATAACGAATCCTAAACATGTTTAGCCCTTATTGTTGAAATAAGTATTGCTTCTACACTTCATGATCGGAAACAATTTCTAATCTACTCTTCTAAAAATAAAAAAAATAGAAACTTTCATAAGTTCACTAGCTTCTCCATTTGTAAAAGATAAACGTCTAAATACAAAAGGACAAAGAAGTTTATCGTAGATATTTAACTACATGTAATTCATACCTATCTATCACAAAGTATACAAGTAAGGATGTTTACTGTTTATCTAACACCCTATGACCCTATTGTAGTCAAAATAAAAAAAAAACTTTGATCCAGCCGGTATTTTAGTTACTTACAATCTACAAGAGGAAGACTTTAAAAATTTCTAGAGTGGTTGTCAATATATCTCAGTAATTACAAAACATACGGAATCCATATTTTGGTATTTCATATATCGTTGTTTTGCTTTCATTTAGGTTTGTTTACACGATTAACTGGTTAATTAACTTTACAACACAAAAAATTTAACAACGATACGGAATATTGATAATACAGTTTTACCTAATTAGCAATATAATTAATTGTTTCGGCGCTTACGAGACGCAGCGTCGACGACGTGGACGTTCGCAACTCAATGACTACCGCGTGACAATGATTTTTTTTTAGTTTATCAATGCTTAATTAACCAAGTCGGTATAGTTTTACGAGTTCAATACAGTTGCGTGTCTGTTAATTCGACTGTTCTTTGTTCGCGTCAGCCATCGGCAGCTTGCAACATTTACCTTTCAAGTAGGTACTTAAAATACTGCATTTTTTTTCAGTATCCTAAAACAATTTCGAATTATAACATTTCCTTTGTTTTGTAAGAAGGAAGATATTATGTTTAATTGGAATTATTATCGTTTGATTACCTGTGAACTTGGATATTGGCGCAGTTAAAACCTACCGTAGAAATATTAACTAGGTAAATGAGGTACCTACAATAACTTAGGAGGTAACTTACCTATATAGTTAATACTTCTATATGCTACTTACTGCACCAATTACTAACTATGCGCCCCGCGATTTCACTGCCGTAAAGTATCGTAGGTAACTTGCAAAATCTTCAGTCGATTGTTTTTTCCAACGACTATTTATCTCTGTACCAAAATACATTATTTTTTACGTTGATGATAAAGGTCACCCATCGGGGCGGCCTTAATCATCGTTTATAAGTAAGGGGTTTAATATTAACAAGTGTCTACATAATTTTTTAAAACATTTTATTTTAAATTTACCGGTTTTGTTTTAAATAGCAATTAACATATTATATTACTTATTCTGACTACCATCAACATACAGCATAATCCGTGGTCCTAGAGACTTGTATGGAATGTATAAGTAGGTCGAATCACACCAATCGCATGACGCAGGCACGCACGCAAGTTGCGCAAGAGTGCGCGCGGACCCTACCCGGTATGAAGTTTGGAATCTCCCTCTTTTTATATAATGTAAGAGAGTGAGGGAGACACACGCACGCCACGCGTTTGGGACGTAGCTACGTACTACGTACTTAGGGGTAAAAATTGTTACTTAGCGCGGCTAAAACCGAGGTAAATAGTGCTAGTTTAATTAATTGCCCTACCACCACTACATATTTTTATCGATGGCCAATATTATAGTGATGTAGCTATGTAAGTATAATAAATTATAATTCGGCCAGTGTGGCCGAATAGTAATTTGCTATTCGGTCTACTATTAAGAGGAGTATATACGCCAACGACCTTGAAACTGAAAATCCCTGTCGGGCTCATCGAAAATTGTTGATTTCATGACGGAATGTCGTAAAACTTTTTTTTGTGCACAGATTGTAGGTGACATTGTTTCCTACATTTTGGTGTAGTTTTAAGACAAGAACTTCTTATTGGTGCAAAGCCTATCCAAATTTTAGACAAAAAATGTCTGATTTGGCTAAAATGTCGATAGGCTTCAATACGTTTCGACATATTTGTATGGAAACTGCACTAAAATATCGGAAACAATGTCGCCTACAATCTGTACACAAAAAAAAGTTCTACGACATTCCGTCATGAAATAATCAACAATTTTCGATGCGCCCGACATGGATTTTCAGTTTTTCAGTATAGGGCCCTTAATTAATTGCCCTACCACCACTACATATTTTTATCGATGGCCAATATTATAGTGATGTACCTATGTAAGTATAATAAATTATAATTCGGCCAGTAGTGTGGCCGAATAGTAATTTTCTATTCGGTCTACTATTAATAACATAAGTAAAACTTAAAGAAAGGGTCGATGGTTATTAGAAATTGACTTGAGTTTAAAATACTCGTATTTTACCCCCTTACATTTAAGGACTAAGTTTGTGTAACGTTTGTCACTGTCTGTTAACTTTGAAACTTCATGTCACAGTAAAAGACAAACGATATACATATAAAGTTGTCATCGTTTATAAGTAACGGTGTAGATAGATAGATAAATTCTTTATTGTAACACCAAATAAATGCAATAAAAAGAAAAACATAAACAACTTAAATCTAGGTGGCACAATGGGCGGCCTTATCGCTTAAAGCGATCTTTCCAGGCAACCTTTGAGGTAAGGGTTTGAAAAAAATTAAACACTTTCTAATGAGCCAAATACACCGCTTAAGACGAATCGTGGATGCATTTAGATTCTTCAAATTCTTCATCTGCTTATGCTTTGCATAAGCATTGTGATAAAATTAATTTCAACACTAGACAAGATCTAACATTTTCATACATATTTTAATTAAAAATTACTTATTATCTGTTTACTTATTGATGAATGGCAGTACAGTGACCCAGTCTAGCCTCAACTTACTACTTTGCTGGGTCAAATGGCAAATAAACAAACGACATTCAATATACCTAAACTATTTCTATTCGGTATATTCTAGAAAAAAATGTAACATCTTAAAAAAACCCTTTGATTGAAGAGATGAAACGACAAACACGATCTAACGATCATTTAAAGTTTGCAAAATGTTCGTCACAGTCGTGTCTTGTTCCGTGCTTGTGGTTCTTTGGTATTTATGGAATGGGAGGAAAATTAGAAGGGAGAAGGTGTACGAGAATAAGCCTCCGGAGTTGACGGGGAAACTGCCCCTCATTGGACATGCACACTTGTTTTTATGTGACAATATTGGTAAGTCCCCCTTGATTGAAGTTTGTGCAACGAATAGTAGGATATCGATTGCCCGATATATGTAGATAGGGTATTTTTTGGCAAGGGTATCAGTACATTTCATCAGCAGGGCTGTACTGCTTGAATATTCTTCACACCATGCCGGAGGTCTCCAGGATGGTGAGTGCTCTGTTCTCAGTAGTTCCTTCAGCTTGCAAAGGAACTCTGATACAACAAATTCTCAGTATTTTCCACACATTTTGCACTGCAACTTCCAGAGTGATAAATCCATGGGAACAGAACTACTGATACAATAATAAAGTCGCAGAGTCCCTTACTTAAAAATGAATTGCTATTCTCAGTAGTTTCTTCAGCTTCAGTACAGCAAACAAGCTTTGAAAAATCTTTCTTTAGGACTAGAGGGAATAAATGCCGCAGTTAACTGAGTAATCTAAGTAAGACTGAGACAGCCGCAACTCCCCCGAGAACTTCTGAGTTTTTCACTGGATCGTGACTAACGGGGGTGAAACCGCGGGGCACAGCTAGTGTATATCTATTAGATAATATTATAGATAATGCGAGGGCTAACACTTTATTGACCTATATGACTTAAGTGACTTAACTAACAATATATACTTATTGTTTTGTGATTATTTAAACAACTTAATTGATGTTTTTGTGTTAGGGAGGGCTATTATTTATATAATTTGCAAAGACTTGTATAGTATAAATATTTAACTTCGTAGTTAACTTTTGACATTTTTCACACGTACATAAGCATGGTGTGGTAGCATGGCATGAGTATGGTAACTGCAAATAGCTTCATCATTTTTACAATTAATCAGTTAAGAAAAAGGTTTAAGGTTTCGCTGATCGTTTTCTGTACCTCCGTAGCTACATACCTAACGTGATTATTTAGATTTTTAGACGCAGTTTCTTTGCGCTGTTAAATATAAAAAGGCGAGGTGCCAGGTAAACTGTAAGCGATGTTAATAACGTTTGTAACAAAAAAAAATTAGAAAAATAGAAATCACGCCCTTTTTTATAGGTAAGCTTGTCCGAGGTAAATATAGGACAAGCCTATACAAGCTTACCTATAAAAAAAGTTAGATATTGCTTGTTCATGTTGCGATTTGTTTTATTAAGATTCATTAAATAAATTAATAAATTCTGGGAACAACACAACGCCATCTAGCCCCGTGGTAAGCAACTAAGCTTACGGTTACGGTGACTAGACAACGGATATAATACTTATAATTATTTTTCTTTTGTAAATACATACATATTATACATAGAGGTACACCCAGACCAGACACAAATATTTATTTTTTAAGCATAAATCGGCGGCGGGAATCGAACCCGCAACCTTCTGCATTGCAGTCACGCTTTCGCACGACGCGCCACAGAGGTCGTCAAAAATTAAATTGTTATAGGTACCTATTATTTTTACAGGAGTATGGAATCTAGGCAAGAAAATTGCACAAGAGAGTCTGGACCAAGGCGGTGTTATAACATTTTCTTTAGGCCCGAAAACAACATTTTACGGTAAAGTAAAATTTATATTTATTTTATATATATAGGTTTATATATGTTTTTGTCTGCCTTAAAGTAAAAATACCCTTAAGAGTTAATTAATAAGAGTTAATAATAAGAGTTAAATAAATAAATAAATTCTGTGAACAACACACAGCGCCATCTAGCCCCGTGGTAAGCGACTAAGCTTGTGTTACGGTGACTAGACAACGGATATAATACTTATATTTATTTTTATTATAAGAGTTAATTCTAGGTTTCAAATTAGATCCGATTCGTTTTAACTAATATTTATTTACAAGCATATTATGGACCCTTTGCAATGTTCATGTCAAATATTTTATAACACATTTGCTCGTAAAGGGCCTCTTATTTCACCAATTTCAATATCGTAATGTATGTCATTACGTACTTGTGCGTAATCGTAAAGTAAAACGCACGAGTTTCTTTCTAATAAGGTAACACGTACGGTTTATCATGCTCCGTCTAAAACCAACGGTACTTTTTTAAATCTTAAGAAAAAAAAAGCAAAGAAAGCAAATCAAAAAGTTTTTATGTCAGAAAAGTGGTCAATATTTTATGAATAAAATTAACTTTGGGAGATAAAATATAAAAAATAAACATTTAATTCTTTAATTTAATTCATTTTGACAGTAAATTACATCTGTAACAGAAACAAAAAAATATTAATTTACTTTATTAGTAATACTGGCTGTTTTTGTACCGTTGCCTTAAAAAAAAAAATTTTCTAACTGCTTTAACAAGTGATTAAAGATTTATTCGTTTAAGAAAGTCCGAGTTTTATTTATTTCCTCGCAAATGTGTTATAAAACGTCGTATGACATACGTGCGCTTTGATAATTACAGCCTCTGCTTTCTTGTAGCCCTCGCCTACGGCTCGGGCTAGCAATATCGCCTCGGCTGTAATTTTCAACTTACCGCACTTATATCATAATGTACTATTATTGTACTAATAACCAACATCATCCACATAATACTTGACCTACCTAATAAATAACATAAATGGATTTCGATAATGATAAGTAACCGTGACCGATTTTTTATTATCACATACCTACCTATAAGTCATAGTTATTAGGTACTTACATACATACTATAATAACAACTTACAAATAGGAGTGTTTGTGCGTTGGTCAGGTAGGTACATACTATACTTTTTAAAGCTAAAAAAATTGTCCAAACCAATTGCAATTTTTGTAGGAATATTAGATGGATCAGGTATGTTTATGTACATATACCTAATACTTACCTACTACGAGTACCACATTTTGTTTTTAGTTTCAAACAAAGTATAAAATTAACATTTGTATGCGTATAATCCAATTAATTAATTAAGTCGTGTATTCAATCGGCTTTATAATTAGGGTAAAATATTTAACTTTAAAAGTCTAAAAACGTCGGTTTATTTTAAACACAAATAAGTATTAATAGTTTTAAACTTGTTTTTGACACTAGATCGTAGGTAGGTGGTGGTAATTTATTGTAGGTAGATATTTGGATGTACCTATATAAAAAAACGTTGTTTTGACGCATGTTAACCAGGAAAAATGTAAGTTATTATACCTCATAATTATAGGTAGGTATCCTACGCGTAATAAAATTATTAACTTTTAATAATACTTTATCTATACTAATCTTATAAATAGGTAACGTTATGGTAACGTGAATGTTTGTATGGATATTGGGGGTAATCTCCGAAACCACTGCACCGATTTTAAAAATTATTTTACCAATAGAAAGCTACATTATCAGGGAGTTATACTTTATAATAACTGAGAGCAATTAAGTATAAAAATGTAATAAAAACAACACTTACAACAACATGTGAGTTCGGAATAGTTCATTGGTTGGTTAGATTTGTTTTTTTCTAAAATTAAATGCCCCATAGTGTTTCCGGTTTCAAATCCTAGAGGGGCATCTAAATAAATCTAAGAAGGAGAGCCTCTTTAATTCCCTTATTCACATCTGAGCAATGTTCCCGGTGGCATCCCTTTCGGGAGCCCGGGGTCCGCTAAAACCCCAAATTATTTGGGGTCGGCGCATAAGTTATTATTGACCATACCTACAGCACATAGATTAGGCAATATTTTTACGCCCGGCCGCATGTCTGGGACCAAGCATTTTACGTAAGTTAAATCTGTCTCACCTTCACCTAGCCTACTGCACAAGTCGTAAAGACCTTCTCCATCCAAAGCCTGGAAGAAATCGCTTTTTGCAATAAGGCCGCCCATTTGTGCAACGTTTTAGTTTTAAACTTTGTGTGCACTTGTCTGACTTATTTTTGTTATATAGTATATTGTGCAAATAAAGCGTACATCTATTTATAATTTACCTGCCACCACGCGGGGAGAACTCAAGCTCTGCTAGTCCCCTTAGTCGCCTTTTACGACACCTACGGGGTAACCTATTTCTATGGCGGCGATACACGGTTCTGCCTCTTAATTTCCCTACATGTAGTAAACCTTTTCCACTTTTTTAATGGCGAATAAAAATAGATAAATTTGTGTTACAGCTATAACCGATCCCGATGACTGTGCAACAGTTTCTAATCAATGTCTGGACAAATCATACATCTATGACTTTGCAAAAAACTGGTTAGGAAATGGAATTTTGACAGCTGATGGTAAGACTACATAATAATAATAACCTCACTATTTTTCTCCCCCTGGGGCGTTACTTTCAGATCTAGATTAATTCGTGCAGTTCTGCAGGACTGAATTGTTTGCCCTGTTAAAATTGGTCAGGAAACAAATACATGACTTACCTACTTCTAAACTTATTAGTTTCGCAAAGTTTCTCTAAAGCTTTGATGTGCCCTTGATTTCTTGCATAATTACCAACAGTGGCTGATACACAATACGTTCTCGAAAAAAAAACAGAGCTAAAGCATAGTTGACCCTGTATGTGAAAGCTTTAAACACCGTATTCTACATTTTGTTATGTAGGAATGCATTCTCGTGCAAACAAACCCTAAAAAATTAAAGATATCTACAGTAACATTCTTCAAGTAAAATAAACTGATAGCTATGTACAGAAAGACATCCAGAAAGTCATAATCGATTTACATCAGGCGAGATGAAAATAATTTATCCTAAAATACACCCATCCATCTCCTACAAATTGAGATCGAAATAAATGCGAAGAAAAACAATTTGCTACGAAAGAAAATAATAAATAAAATCAATTTTCTTTTCAGTAAAGACTTGGAAAATTCATCGTAAACTCCTAAGTCCATCATTCAGTCAAGCAACAGTTAGCAGTTTCGTGGGTGTTTTCAACGAACAAGCCAAGAGTTTAGTCCAGAAGATGACCAAACATATCGGTAGAGGACCTTTCGAACACGGGCTGTATTTGGCGCCAAATGGCTTGGAAACCATTTGTAGTTAGTATGCAAGAAAGTTTAGTTATTTTATTGAAAAACTATGTATCTTTTAAATATGAAGTAGTAGGTGGTACCAACTCCTATATTATTATTTTTTTCTCGTAAATATGTAGGGAAATTACTCAATTTAATGAAAGGAAGTAATCTTTATAGACTAAGAGCTCGTGAACCCCAGACCTTCGTTATTTTATAAAAGCTGAAAGTTTGTCAGGGCATGCTCCTATACACAGGTAAGAACGCTGGACTATTATGAAGTTTGGGTTGTAGTGGCTTTGGCAGGTACAGACTTTCCTTTGTCTGGCAAGGGATTGGAACTGTCAAAAATGTCTGGATTATGAGGAAACAACATCTACTTATTACCCAAGTATTATATATAAAAATCAGCTTTTATACTATAACGTAAGTAGAATTATAATTTAATGAACACCCGAATGTTATTATTACTATAATTTTACTTACGTTATAGTATAAAAGCTGATTTTTATATATAATACTTGGGTAATAAGTAGATGATGTTTCCTCATTAGCCAGACATTTTTGACAGTTCCAATCCCTTGCCAGACAAAGGAAAGTCTGTACCTGCCAAAGCCACTACAAGCCAAACTTCATAATAGTCCAGCGTTCTTACCTGTGTATAGGAGCAAGCCCTGACAAACTTTCAGCTTTTATAAAATAACGAAGGTCTGGGTTTCACGGGCTCTTGCTCTATTAGACATTAAGCGCAATATTTCATGACAAACAAAAATTACAGGAACAGCTTTTGGTATTGATCCAGAAAAACATCGAGCTCTCATAGACAATTACGTTGAAGCACTGAATGATATTCTAGATATTCTACTGGAAAGATTTAGAAAGCCTTGGCTACACAGTAAAGTTGTATACAATTGGACAACACTAAAAACTAAGGAGACCAAAGTTCTTAAAGTTTTAAACGACCTTTCTGACAGTGTAAGTATCTAGTCATATTTATATAGCTACCAAGCATGATAATTAATATTCTTTAAGGATTTTTAATAGATAATCAGAAAAAGTTACGATTTTTTACAGGTACTTGAAGGAAGGAGGAAAATAAAAGAAAATAATTTCAACACGTAAATGTAAATGTCAAGAAGTGTAAACACATCATCGTACAACAGGCCCCTGATTTTTTGAACAACTTCAACTGTTTCAATCGAGATTTAATTTTGTTAGTAACAAAGTTACATAATCAGGCCCCCTAAAAAAACGCGACGATTGAGAAACTCCTCTTTTTTTGGAAGTAAGTAAAAATTACGCCTCAGTTGCCTGACTCGGAGAGGAGAGCAGATTTTTAGCAAGTTTAAAAGTTTTGAGTTATTGTTATAAGGTTTATTTTTACATGTCACTTCTTTCAAGGTTTGCTTTCAAGCAATCTAATTAATAAAAGAAGTGTCAAGTAAAAATAAACCTTATTACAATAACTCAAAACTCTGTTTTAAACATGTAAAAAATCTGCTCTCCTGTCCGAGCCGGTCTGTGTGAACGGACCCTCAGTAGGTATTTGGAGGTCATTAAATAGCTAATGAACTAGTTTCTTCAGGGTCACCGTCACAATACTTTATCTTAAACCTGATCACCGCTTACCATGAGGGTTGATCTTGATGTGATACAGGTGAACCAGTTGAAACGCTATATTATTATGTAATAAAAAAAATGATACAGTTTCAGAAGATTTCAAGCCGTTCATGGATTCGCTACTCGATTTGGGTGTCAACGGACAAGTTTACAATGACAAAGAAATAAAGGATGAATCAAACACTATTTTATTTGGAGGGCATGATACTACATCGACTGCTTTAATTTATATCTTGATCCTCATAGGATCTTATCCACGTATCCAAGATAAACTTTATGAAGAGTAAGTATTTTGGTCGTTTTGAAATAAAGATTTTCTTTTTGAGATACGGAACCTACGGACGAGTTCCTCTAAGTAGGTAGGTAATTTGGCTAGGTCCTTTGTGAAGTTATTTATAATTTCAGAATAACCGAAATAATGGGCGACAAGGAAAACGTGGATAAAAATGATTTATCTAAGTTAGTATATTTAGATGCGGTGATAAAGGAAACTTTAAGGTTATATCCGATTGGACCTATAGTTGCAAGACAGGCTGAAGAAGATGTGAAACTTAGTAAGTCAATATTATTATTAGGACTACGGGTCGAGATCACGTTTGTTAATCTTCTTCTTCTAATATATAAAATTTCCATGTCACAATGTTAGTTACCGTACCTCTCCGAAACGGCGCGACCGATTTTTACCAAATTTTATATGCGTATTCAGTAGGTCTGAGAATCGGCTACTATCTATAATTTATAAGGCAAAACAACGTTTGCCGGGTCAGCTAGTATAGTTATAGATTTAACTTAACAGAACGGCTGTGGTCGCGAGCCGACACTTACGTCCACGGCCGGTGTAGCTCGTGCCGAAACGTCGAGGTTATCGGTTTAGATTAGGCCCGTAGTTCTAATATTTCATTTGTAAATATGTATAATTTGTATGGATTGGTTAAGAAATTTAGCACCAATATGATTAAGAACTATCAGTATAGTAATAATTATTATTTAGCTGAATCTTTCAACATCTAGGAAGTAGCACAGTTTACCTAATATAGTCGGTGCGCCTCGCAGCATTTACTTTTCTCTACTATGGTAGATTCTATGGTTTAAACTGTACTGTCAGAATGCATTTGTTTTAAATTAATAAATAGATATAAATCGTGTTAGTTTAAAGAGTGTAAATAATTCATTCAAATTATTTTAAATAACTAAATTCTCTGAACAACACACAGTGCCATCTAGCCTCGTGGTAAGCGACTAAGCTTGTGTTACGGTGACTAGACAACGGATATATTACTAATATTTATTTTTCTTTTGTAAAATACATACATTATTATACATAGAGGGACACCCAAACCAGACACAAATATCTATTTTTTTAAGCATAAATACTTGCACCCGGTGAGAATCGAACCCGCAACCTTGTGCATTGCAGCCGCGCTTTCGCACGAAGCGCCACAGAGGTCGTCTGTGGTCGCGTCTGCGTCGTGCGAATTATCTTCTTCTATTTTGTTTTTAAGAAAACTATACAATGCCAGCTGGAAGCAGTTGTTTCTTATTCTTCTGGGGACTCCACCACCATCCAATTTGGGGTCCAGATGCACCCGATTTCAGACCAGAAAGATGGCTTGATTCTACATTGCCGACGAATCCTAATGCTTTTGGAGCGTTTCATATTGGGAGATGATCTTGTATAGGTTAGTTTTATAGTTTTTTTTTGATAAGCTAACTGATCAAGAGGTTGACTGCTTAGGCCCGAATTATACAGTAAAGGCGTAAGGTAAAGGCGCGGCGCGCGCAGGCATGATGCCGCCTTAAAACATTTTCATACAAAATGTACGTAGGCGAGACGGCGTGAATTATACTGGACCGTCGCGCAACTGACATTTTCCAGTGTTCAATTTTCCGCCTGCTCCACGCCTTCACCTTACGCCCTTTCTGTATAATACGGGCCTTAGCTAACTTGCCCACGTTCACGTGCTCGAGATAAATCAATTTGATTGCAGGAAGAGTGTACGCAATGATGTCAATGAAAACGTATCTTGCGCATATATTACGTCACTACCGGATCAGAGCTGACGTCACAAAACTGGTACTCAAGTTGGACACCCTCCTGAAACCTGCGTCCGGCCAATACATTACTATTGAGAAAAGAACATAATGATATTTGGTGTAGGTACTCAGTGTGTTTGTGAACCTACTTCTTATAATAATATTTTATTTATTTATATAGAGGTACTTAATTAAACAATGTTTTTTTTTGTTTAGTTTTTTTTTATTCTATGTATTCTATCTATGTAATATTTCAGGGCTCCAGCTACCTATATTCCAAGTTTCATCGCAATCGCTTTAGTGTTTTTTGTCTATAGATTCGAATAAAGAGAATATAGAGGAACTTAAATGTATTGTTGACCTACCACCACCCGTATACACTAAACCTATATTATGAATAAATGATTTAATTAAATTGAATAGAAAAAAAATGGAAATAAACATGTGGCTCCCATACAATAAATGTAATTTTTAATTTTTAAACATAAAGCGCAATACACTCTGAGCCCGCCTTTAGCCGCCCACTTTAGACAATAAACTCCTTACTAAGAACGAAGTCTAAAGCGCAATACACACTGAGCCCGCCGGGCCGCCGGCCGACCTATGTCGGCAACTTTTTGTCGGCGGGCTAGTTGACGGCTTCACTTATTGCAAGTCGGAAAATTTTGTCGCGTCGCCGGGCAACTGAGCGCAGGCGTACGCAAGCCGCCAACGCGGCGGCGCGGCGGGCAACACGCGCGGGCGATGTTGGCGACATGTTTCTTTTCATATATAGGCCGCCGGGCTGTGTCGGCGGGCTGTGTCGGCGGCCCGGCGAGCTCAGTGTGTATTGTGCTTAAGCGTAAACTACAGTTATCTAGTAAACCATTTTCGGAAGGGTATGGAATGAAGTTTATTTTATTTTAGTGTACCTACATTGCGTTCCTAACACACTACCTTGAAACATGAAACATTTCTATTGTTTCAATCCAAATTACATTTGCAACATTTTAACGGAATCAACTAGCTGATAAATGTTCATTGTCCCATCCACCTATGACATTTATCGGAACCTAAAGTGCGTTTCATCTTTAAATTCCTATGCCGCCGTTATGTTGGTAGAAAAAGAAACAAGTGTTGTCTTAATACTTTGAATGTACTATATACCTTATACTAACCTTGTATTCAGGGAGATTCGTTCATTCATTTATTCATTATACAAATCTTCCTAAATTCATGGTAGCACATACACGGTTTTAAGGCAGCACTTATTTGTTTTGCTACCAACGTAACGGCATAGGAATTTCAAGATGAAACGCACATTAGTATTTAGCACTGTATTAAATACCTCCATGAAAATGTTAGCCACCACAGGAAAGACAAACGAACCCATAGCAACACAGAACTGGATATTCCACGTAAGTAGCCGCTAGGAAGACAATTATTATCCGCACACTCAGTGGGTTTTATAATAATTTAGCTTCCACCTAATAATTTTAGTGCACTCTGTTATCGGTAGATAAGCTAAGAGATTGCACATTGAACAAATTAAAGTGTGGTAGATAACCTTCGTGAAGATGTTTAGGTAAGCGTATGTACCTATAAAGGACACCGTTTTGACACAATTAATTAAATTAGACGGTAGTTTCTAGTAACTTTTTAGAACAATGAATATGACGAACTACATTTCAGTCTACCCGTGATCAGGCAGGAGGTACCTACCTACTGTAAAGTGCTCGAAGCGTCGGACGTTGAAAAATGCTAATAATAATAAAAGCAACGCGATTAAAACCGAAAAATGAGTTTAATATAGGATATCAAGTGATCCACCATTAGTGCGTATACAGAAAGAAAGCTGGAAAGTTATAAGCGCTTACCAGCGCTTGTCAGCGCTGGTCCGTTCTACACAAAGGAAGCAGGTTGAGGCAGAATGTGGGACTCATCGGACGATGTTATGACGTCAGCCGCCCAGCGCTGACCAACGCGTGTTGAAGCTTGTCGGCACCGATCAGTGCTTATCGGCGCGGGTTCATACATTTTCCTGCGCGGGTCACCAGCGCTGACAGCGCTTCTAAGTTTCCAGCTTTCTTTCTGTATACGGCCTTTTACTGATTTCAGGTTGCCAAACAGCTTTTGATTTCACGGGTTTATTTTATGCTATGTCGTGGGGACCATGATCTGTAAAAAAAACTATAGCTTCCTACGACTGCATACAAGGATACGGTATACAAGGACATGCCTTGTATACCGTATCCTTGTATGCAGTCGTAGGAAGCTATAGTTTTTTTTACAGATCATGGTCCCCACGACACGGCTTTCTGCCGTTCTGCTATTTTTCAAGTTGCTAATGTTGCCAGTATTCTTGTTAGGTTTTCATTCATGTGGTTCATGTGTTCTCTTCATTTAGATGGGAAGTTCGGTGGATATGGGTTCGTTTTTTTTTGTTTTTAAATTAGGGAACATTTTAGATTTACAAATTCGCGGATTAAAGGACGAGGAAAGGAAGCTATATTAAAATGTAATTACAAATTGTAGCTAAAGCAAGGAAACTGCAGGCGCTGTTAGTTTTCATATCTACCTTTTATAGATCAGAGACAAGTCGATATAAAAGAAAGTCGTGTTAGTTACACCATTTATAACTCAAGAACGGCTGAACCGATTTGATTGAAAATTAGTGGGAAAGTAGCTTAGGACCTATCCACCAATTTGATACCGTAAATCCCGTGGGATCGAGACAAATGCGGGTGAAACCGCATAAGTCCCGATCCCGAAGTGTACTATAACAAAATCGCGATCCTATTTAACCATACCTACCTACTACCTACCTACCGCAAACAAAGTGTATAGGTATTGGCACATTTCTTATCATCAACTGCATCAAAACAATCTAACAAATACAGTCATAAAAATAATAAAGGCAACATTTATCTAATCGTGAATATTAAGTAATGTAACTGGATAACATTAGACACAAAACTGATGTACACAAATTAAGACGTTCATAGTAAACTTTAGTACCTATTTAAAAATATTTATTTATTTACCCATCAGTTACTTTTAAAGATCATTGTAAGTAAAAATGACATAGGTACAACAACAAAGAAACAAAATGTGGGACATCAATTTCTTTTGTTTAAGGTAAGAGAAAAACTGCTTTATACATTCATCCATTTTATAAATGGGTTTGGATATATTAATTTTATAAAAATAGTATTAAAATAGGGAAATAAATAAGTAAATTATACCGAATTACACAAATTTACGCTTGGGAATGCGACAACAAAGTCAAAAATGTTTATTCTCAAATCATGCCAGTTGCAAAGTTACATCTTCTAATATATAAAATTTCCATGTCACAGTGTTAGTTACCGTACTCCTCCGTAACGGCTTGACCGATTTTTATGAGATTTTGTATACGTATTCAGTAGGTCTGAGAATCGGCTACTATCTATAATTTATAAGGCAAAACAACGTTTGCCGGGTCAGCTATCTTCTTATAGGTATATAAAATTTCCATGTCACAATGTTAGTTACCGTACTCCTCCGAAACGGCGCGACCGATTTTTACCAAATTTTATATGCGTATTCAGTAGGTCTGAGAATAGGCTACTATCTATAATTTATAAGGCAAAACAACGTTTGCCGGGTCAGCTAGTAATTATGTAACTTTGCAACTACAAACTACTACTTACTTACTTTACTTACTACTTTGCAACTTTGGTTATTGCAACCATAATTATGGTTGCAATAGTTTAGCCAGTTTTTAATAATAAATGTTTAAAGTGGCAAACCTATGCAGTAAAATATTTTATTATGAATTTTATCGCTCATGTTCTTGTATTTTCAGGAAAACAACACTATTTTGTATAACTTTCATGCTTATTCCGTTGATAGTAAAGGGAAAATTGAATGCATTCGATAATAGGTATGTTTAAAACCTTTATACTTAGCTACAGGTGCATTTACGCCTAAAGAACAGTTACCGTTTAAAAAAATGATATATTTTAGCTCAATGACTGAAGCAAGGCAGTTTCCCAAGGGCCTAAGATTCGGAGTAGCAACCGCTGCCTATCAGGTCGAAGGAGCTTGCAATGAAGCAGGTATACCACGCATTATCACGTTTATCATTACTAGTAAAATATACCGTAAAAACCTTGACATACTGAATACAGTTAGAGTTTTTGGGGTTCAAAATAATTTGGCATTATTCAGTCCTAAAAAGGCTTTGAGATGCAGTGGGACAGAAAATGCTCATTATTAACAACCCTTTTGCCTCTTACGGTATAGCGGTGTGGCGCATCTGGTGTTAGAGTTTTCGGGTCGCCCTAAGGCCTCTAACTTGACCTAACGACTGCTATCTGATATAACAACTGGGACCAACTGCTTAACGTGCCTTCCGAAGCCCGGAGGAGCTAAAGAAAACGATTTTTTGCCACATAAATGATCGGTCACCCATCCAAGAAATGACCGCGCCAAGCGTTGCTTAACACGCACGACCGTTCAAGGTCGGCATGTGCGGCTAGGCCAATGAGTTTCTCTTGGACACCCTTAAAATAAAGATTTAAAAATTTGCGATGATCAAAACTGGTGTTTTTAATGAACAATATAAAGTTTCGGGAGGTATTTCGCGTAAACATTATTCATATTTATAGATCGATCACCAAGCATTTGGGACGAATTCTGCAAACAACCCGGCAAAATACAAGATGGAACCGATGGTAACGACGCATGCATGTCTTACTATTTCTACGAAAGGGACATTGAGATGATCAAGTTTTTGGGAGTTGATTATTACAGATTTTCCGTTTCATGGCCTAGACTTTTCCCAAATGGTTTCGTCAATTATATCAGTGAAGATGGAAAGAATTATTACAATAACCTAATAAATAAATTAATAGATAATGGAATTGAACCAATTTTGACAATGTATCATTGGGATCTGCCACAAAGTCTTCAGGATTTGGGAGGATGGGCCAATCCTTTGATAGTTGATTGGTTTGAGGACTACGCGCGTATGCTGTTTACTCTATTCGGAGATAGGGTAAAGACCTGGATTACTGTCAATGAGCCGAAGCAGTTTGGAATCTACGGGTATGGAATGTCGAGGTTTGCACCCGGTATTGATTTGGGTGGAGTAGCCGACTATATGGCAGTTAGACATATTTTGCTTGCCCACGCTAGAGCTTGGCATCTGTATGATAAAGAATTTAGAGATGAACAAAAAGGTGAGCGGATTTGAGAGTACCCACCTTTAATCACCTCATAGTGTTTGACACTAAGTTAAATAATAATCCACACCAGATTTCCCAACTAGATCAAAATGATTGTTTTCTTTTCAGGAATTTGTGGTATAACCGTCGCAACAGACTTCAGAGAAGGAGCATCAGATTCTCCTGAGGATATCGAAGCTGGTCTAATGGCATTAGATTTTGAAACTGCCCTGTACACTCATCCAATTTTTACAAAAGAAGGAGGATTTCCAGAAAGAGCGTTAAATAGAGTGGCTGAACGAAGTGCTGAACAAGGGTATAAGAAGAGTAGATTGCAACAGTTTAGTGATGAAGAAATTGATTACATAAAAGGTAGGTAAGAAAGGAAAAGCTAAAATTTAGAAATAATGTCGATGTCAAAGTTGGTATATATAGGTACCATGTGGTTTAATATGTCGGGTGGTCCGAATCACACCTTAGCAGCTAGGTACCTATGACACGGTTTTTTTTGTACGCAAATGTATGAAAATCTTGCTCAAAGCGAAGCTAAGCTCAACCACGCTCAACTAACTCAGTTTAGTTGGCGATGGACGATAGGCTTTATTGTCAAGTGTTTTGACTTATTTTGAAATAATATTGATTGATAGTGAAAACAAACGTCGCGTCGATAAGTCGATAATCTACAAAAAAGATAAATAGCTTTTCTCAAAATATTAAAGTATACTATAGATAACCTTTAGATACGATAATATCATTTTATCTCCTTTGATGTTCGCTTTAGTGATAAGTGTAACTAACAGCAAATTATACAAAGAATAACGGAAAACTAAAGTGATACAATAGGCTTATCGCCTATGGGTGATCTCTAGCCACCGCCAGGCAACCAATGAATGGACAAGACGAGAGGGGATAGGTGATGTTTTTTTTGGATTTTAGTAATCTGATTAGAGAAAGATTGAATTATAGATAAAACTGGGTCAAATTTATCAATAGCATAATGAAAATATTATTGTTACAATTATGTCTTTAATAATCAAATATTACACTAGCAGAGTCCCGCAGTTTCACCCTTGTAAGTCCCTTTCTTAGTGAATCCATACACACCACAAAGAACACACTCTCCAAATTTCAAATCTCTAGGATGAGCAGTTTAAGCTCTGCGTGGATTTATAAGTCAGACAGGACATTGAATTTCATATCTACTTAAGTAGAGACAATTTTTAATACTTTTTTATAATAATAAATGTTACAGGCACAAGCGATTTCTTCGGTTTCAACCACTACTCGACCCGTTTCTACACACCTTACACGAAGGGAATGTATCCGATACCTTCATACAATGACGATGTTGGAGGCATTGGGACATACCTGGATTACCCTCAAGCTGTCATACCTCATGTCACTGTAAGTTACTATTAAAATAGAATAACTTTGTACTTCCTGTAAACGAATTGTCCAAAAGTTTTGTGATAGTGTTGTTACTTCTCATTGCTCGATAAATAAAGCAGGATTTACAACCGGAATCATCGACATTCCTAATATTTGAAATCAAATTTTAAAATTTTAAGCAATCAAATATAGGTATCTACGAAAATAGACAAGCCTAACTAAATTGTTGAGTTGTCACCAAGGCGCACCAACAAAAAGTAAACTGTGCAAATCATTTCAATCGCGATAAAACCGGAAAAATGAGTTTATTTCGATGTGAAAATCTTACAATCGAAACAATGTCTTTTGGGGACGTGCGATCGGCATTGAAAAAAATACAAAACAAAGTTTTTTTAGTGTAGCCCGGCTGATAACATTCGAGTTACGTGATTTCTAAACTGCTAAATTGAGAGTTATAAAGCTAAAAATGTCTAAAATGCTTAGCATGTTTAGTAAATCATATTAAAATTATGAACTAGCAGTGCCCGCGATTTCGTCCGCCTATTTTTTTTTAAGATATAATATAAGCTTCCTTCCTCAAGAAATGGACTATCCAACACTGAAAGAATTTTTCAAATCGAACCACCGGTTCCTGAGACTAGCGCGTTCAAACAAACAAACAAACTCTTCAGCTTTATTTATTTATTTCTCATTTATAGCATACATGTCACTTAGGGCTAAGTATACAAACGTAGTAAGTATAAGAAATCCCTATTTGACATGCGCCTTGTTCAGGCATTGCAGAGACATAGACTAAATACTTAAATTATTAAGTTTTAGGTAGGTAGGTACTTAATGTACATCTAATATTAGTCACATCTATAATAGTAATAGATATAAAAGTTGGTGTGTAAGTGAGTAAACGCGTATACTACTCATTTACGTAAAAACTACTGAACTAAATGCGATGAAACTTGGTATGCAGATAGCTGGAGATCGGGATTAACACATAAACTACTTTTTATCCTATTACGTATTCCCGTGGGATCGACACTCACGGGGGTGAAGCTAGTTACTAATATTAAGTATTAAACATTTCAAAATCCATTTAAGTACTATCATTACTTTTGTAGTCCATCCCCGAAGGAATAAGAAAGTCTTTAAACTGGGTGAAAGACAACTGTGATAATCCTAAAATCATGATATTTGAAAACGGCTTCGGAAACTACGGGGGAATTAACGACGACGACAGGATCCAGTACTTCAAGGTCTATTTATGGAGCATCTTGAACGCTATCGAAGATGGATGTAACGTAGTGGCTTACACGGCTTGGAGCCTTATGGATAACTTCGAATGGGATAGCGGATTGAGGTAAACCTATTGATATAATAAAATTATACACTAATATACTAGAACCAGAGGTGGGTGATGTCTCAAACATATTTAAAGTTAAATTTCTATTAATTTTTGTATGTAGCTCAAGGCTATTTTGTTTAGAAAATTTATTTACAAGGAAAAATAGCATTCAAAAATTTTCACTTGCGGCGAGGCTTGAACTCGCGTCTTTGGGTCGGTACCCCAACGTCCTTACCAACTAGACTACGCGTTGGGGTACCGACCCAAAGACGCGAGTTCAAGCCTCGCCGCAAGTGAAAATTTTTGAATGCTATTTTTCCTTGTAAATAAAAATATTTAAAGTTCCTTTTACACGCAATAAATATGAAAATCCCTAAAAACCACTGCAGTGCTGATAATATTGTTGGGTCTGTTGTAACGATGAATTAAGCTTCGCTGAGGGCGCTAAGATGATATCGATAAATCACGATTAAAACGATCAGCAAAGAGTTTGCGGTAGCGTTACCACTGTGGCTATTTACAACTGTCTTTCTTGTGATGTCATATCTACTGTTATCAGGTTGAGTTCAATATTTGTTTGTATGTATACCTGTGTTGTATGCATACACTTTTACAAAAATCGGCTCGCGGCAGGATTTGGACCTACGACTAGTTGTATTCGATCTCACCGCGTTAACCGCATCGCCACAGAAGCGTATCCTGCTAGATTTAAATGATGGAGTACTTCTAATATTACGAAACCGAAAGTTTGTGGGATGCAAGGAAGGATGTTTTGTTGCGCCTTCACGCAAAAACGACTAAACTCATCGCTATGAAACTTGGAATATAGACAGTTGGAATTCTGGAATTATACGTAGGCTTCTTATCTTGACTTAAAATATACCTGTTCGTGCATGATTGTTGGTCACTGGTGATAAACGTAAGAATATAGATAGACATAACATAATTATTTTAAAAATATCGACGACGTGAATCGAATCCGCAACCATCGGCGTAAGATAATAATAATATTTAAAAATTTCGCTTTTCTTTCAGTATTAAATTCGGTCTATTCGAAGTGGATTACGAACACGACAACAAAACTAGGACTGCGAGAAAATCCGCCTTCTGGTATAAACACTTAGTTGAAACTAGAGCCTTGGACCCAAACTATGAAGCCGATGTACCTGATCTTGAGTTTTGAGTAATTTTACATTAATAAAGAAAATAAAATGATTATTAAAAATTAAATTTAAAGACGTTTTTTGGTTTTAATTTTAATTTAATTTCATTAACTTAAGTTTTAATATACCTAATTTTATACTACATTATTGTATGCTTGAAACGAGTAGACTGCACTAATATCCTACTAATCCTATTCTACTAATATTTTAAACGCGAAAGTTTGTATGTCTGTATGTGACTTTGTTACTCCTTCACGCAAAAACTACTAAACCGATTGCGATGAAACTTGAAACATAGATAGCTGGAGACCTAGAATAACACATAGGCTACTTTTATCCCGATATTCCCGCGGGATCGGGACCAACGCGGGTGAAACCGCAGGGCGCAGCTAGTAGTACATATTTAAGACCAATGTACCTACACAATTCGAACAATAAATGATTCTTATACTTATTCTAATCTAATACTTTTTTATTTTATTATTGATTCCTATTAACTACGAGTACTTACTTTTTCTTTTCTTATGATAAATTTATGTGAATGCAACCAAACAAGTTTCATGATTTGGAGAATAAATAATTTAATATTTATATTTATATACAAACTTTCTAGACTACAAATAACATTTATACCTACCTATACTATGTACTTACCTTAGACTATTTGAATGCGGTCACGTACCTAACTAAATTTAGCACGCCAGACAAATCATCGGGATTTATGGCCTGCATATTGTTTTATAAGCTAATTTTAAGTTGTTATAAATAAATTAAAAAAAAAAAAATCCAATATCGCGAAAACAGAAGAAAAATCAATTGACAATGGGGTGGCACACGCAAAGCTGTGAGCAGATGGCGCTGGCCTCGGATGATCTTTTTTTTTTTGTTGATGGTCCCCCACGAATGAAAACGCCGAGTTTTTTTTCTTTCGGTCTGAGACCGATATGGCCAATTTGGCGCCGAGCGTTGTAAAAAACACCTGTTTGACAGTTCTTAATTCAAACCTAACATCAGTCGACTAGCGCCCTCTGCCGGGATAAAAAGTTAGTGTTCCTCTTCATTAGGTAAAAGTCATAATGGCCCAATTACACAATTATACTCTCCAAATTTCATGTCTGTAGGACCAGCAGAACTCTGCTAGTTTGCTATACGGCATCAGTAACTCCGTTATTTATTTATTTATTTATAGCGCTAGCTTACCGAGTTAACTATGATACTGACTTTGCTTAAGAGGGTTCATTCCATTCTCTTTCTCCATACAAACGTAGTTTACGTTTTCCTCCCTGCATTAGAGCAAATATGTTTATGACATAAAACCTATATCTGTCATGTCTTGTCAATGTACGAACCTTTTTTTTTCTAATTAAATAATAATAAAAAAATAAAAAATAATTCGGAAGATGAATAGTCATGCCAGATATAAGTTTTATGGCATAAACATATTTGCTCTAATGTCTTTATCCAGAGAGGAAAACGTAAACTACGTTTGTATGGAGAAAGAGAATGGAATAAACGCCCTTAAGAACGTGGCGACTGTTGCCATTTCCATACAAACTTAATACCAAAATAAATAATGAAAATTTTTTGTTTTTGTAATGTTTTTCATAATTTATTTTGGTATTAAGTTTGTATGGAAATGGTAACAGTCGCCACGTTCTTAATTCTCCCTTACTGTACTTTCGCATTTATAATACAGACTGTTAAATAAAAATAAATAAACATTATTCATAAGCAAAAATAAGTCTTTAATTTGATTACTATTTTATCAGTTAGGCTCTTAATTTACATAAATCTACAATATTCATATTCTTAACAACTAGATAACACATGTAAAAGCACAATTAGTAAATAAGTGAGCAAATACGTAAATAGGTAAGCAATTTTGAGCACAATAATTATAATATTAAGATTCTTGTAATTTACGTAACTCAATAAAACAACTTAAATAGTACAGTATCGATACAACTAATATAATTAAGACATTACAAACATAACTAATATACTTAAGGCATTAAAATATATTATATGAAATCAAATAAAACGGGTTATAAACATAGCTATCGCAATAACATTACTTACCCTGTTTTTAAATTTAATCCAATCGAGAGATAGAATTTATTTTATTTTAAAGTCTACACTAATGTTATAAAGCCTCCATAATGCGTAATTTGTGATATTGATATCACAAATTACGACCTGATTGTGATATCAATATCACGACCTGTGATTAACTGCACAGTTCCGTTTAATATATTTTTTAACAGTGGTAATAAAATGTTATTATGATATTCGAATTTGGAACATTTCGAAAAAATACACTGAAATTCGTGAGAAGCTTTTTTTTTCCATTTTGGAGCCGCAATTTTGTTTAATTTGAATTTGTCTTGTCGCATTTTTTTGTTGTTGTTTATAACATTCGTGTAGATAAAGCAGAATATGTAACTGTTTATAATTGGTTTCAAAACTCGTACTTTAATGACTATCATAATGAAACAGTCACATAAACTACTATTTTCCTAATCGCTATTTCGTATCATTCAATTCGAGAGTTCTAATATTTACGGCCGCAATGCATGTAAAAAGGCCTAAAGAAGAAAGGATACCTACTCGTTCGTAGCTAAAAGACCAAAGGTGCTAAATGCTCAATGTAGCTCCTACAATATCACAAGAGAATTATACCCTCAAGAGACTATTAATCCCTAGATGGTCAAGTTGACATACTCATAGACTATGACTACTATTTCAGCTTTATGTTCAAATAAGTGAAAATATTTTTGTTGAATTCCCCACTAGGTTGGAAATTGACCGGGAAAATGGAACAAAAGAAAATAATTAGAAAACATCGTCTCGACCAGAGAAGATGGAAACAGAATCTCTTTGTACAATATTAAAGAGACGTTATGACACAGTGGAAACATTACATGAAGCTATGTAATGTAAAGGCAATGTTATGTAGGTAATGTAAAGGCACGAAACAGGCCAGGGTCAAGCAAGACTAAATATAAACCTAGAACCAGTTATAACAAGTATCAAAATAAAAGAAAGAATGAAGACAACTATACCTTTGGAGAGACACAACGAAAAATAGGTAAGAAAAAATGCATATTTTGTGGATACTCACATTACAATGATGAATGTAATAATGAATGAAGCTAAAACAATAATGCAACGTAAAGCAAGATTGAACAATCGCTGTTATATTTGCTTTAATCAAGAACATTCGTGGAAAGGGAAGTTAAAAAAGAAATGTTTTCATTGTGGACAATTCGGTAAACAATACCGAGCTTTGTGCCCAACAACATTGGCAACAAACTAAGAAAAAAATATACCTATAAAAAACTACTACAATGTAATACTAATACTATGTTAACTTTAAGAGTTTATGTAACTATATTGCAAACAGCTGTTGTGGATGTAAGAAACGAAGATGTCGCATTTGAATAATATGTCAAATGTCGTTTAATTTTAGATTCTGGCACCCAAATAACCTATGTGACCAAAAGGGTATCTACATTACTTAATCTACGTATACTAGAAGAATATTGACTTGCATTATTTACATTCGAAGCTGAAAGACCAAAGGAGTATGGTAATCCATTAGTAAAACTTCAGATAGAAACCCGAACTGGAAAACAAAGAATGCTAAATGCTCATGTAGCTCCTTCAATATCACAAGAGATACCTCAAGAGACTAACAATCACTGTAAGAACAACATGGTAGCCGATGATGGTTCTATAGATGGTCAAGTTGACATACTCATACGCAATACCTGCTATTTTGTATTTATGTTGCTGAAAAAGAAACAAGTAAAAATCTATTTTTGTTGAATTCCCAACTAGGTTGGATATTAACAGGGAAAATGGAACAAAAAATAAGAAAACAATTAGAAATCATCCTCTGGGCCAGAGAAGATGTGAACAGAATCTCTTTAGAGAATATCAAAGAGACGCGTCATTACACTGTGGAAACATTACATGAAGCTAGTAATGTAAAGGCACGAAACAAGCCAGGGTCAAGCAAGATGGAATATGAATCTGGAACAAGTCATGACCCGTTTCAAAATAAGAGAAAGAATAAAGGCAATTATCCTTTTGGAGAGCCACAAAAAAAAATGAGGAAGAAAACATGCATATTTTGTGGATACTCACAAATTACAATGATGAGTATAATTTTGCTATTATATTTGCTTTAATCAAGTTTAGTTTAGTTCATTAGTTTGTTGACAATGTTGATTATTATCAACATTGTCAACAAACTAATAAAAAAATATACTTATAAAGACTAATACTATTTTAATACTAATACTATGTTAACTTTAGAAGTGTCTGTAACTATATTGCAAACAGCTGTTGTGGATGTGAGAAAAAAAGATGTCGCATTTGAATAATATATCAAATGTCGTTTATTTTGGATTTGGCACCCAAACAACCTATGTTACCAAAAGGGTAGCTACATTACTTAATCTACGTATACTTGAAGAATATTGACTTGCATTATTTACATTTAAAGCTGAAAGACCAGAGGAGTCATCATCATCATCATTTCGCTGTAAGAAGTCCACTGCTGGACATAAGCCTCCCTCATAGATTTCCAGATGCTTCGGTCATAAGTGGCCTGCATCCATCGTGAACCCGCGGCCTTAACTAAGTCGTCCGTCCATCTCGTTGGTGGACGTCCAACGCTGCGCTTTCCGATCCGCGGTCTCCATTCGAGAACTTTTCGGCCCCAACGACCATCTGCTCTCCGTGCTATATGTCCTGCCCACTGCCACTTCAAAGAGCTAATCCGTTTGGCTATGTCGGTGACCCTCGTTCTTCTACGTATCTCCTCATTTCTGATTCGATCCCGTAGAGAAACCCCGAGCATAGCTCTCTCCATAGCTCTTTGAGCAACTCTAAGCTTATTCATAAGGCCTATAGTGAAGCACCACGTTTCGGATCCGTATGTCATCACTGGCAACACACACTGACCAGAGGAGTATGGTAAGGTAATCCATTAGTAAAACTTCAGATAGAAACCCGAACTGGAAAACAAAGAGTGCTAAATGCTCATGTAGCTCCTACAATATCACAAGAGATACCTCAAGAGACGTATCTCTTATCTATCTATCTAATCACTGTAAGAACAACATGACTTAAGAAGAATATTGACTTGCATTATTTACATTCGAAGCTGAAAGACCAAAGGAGTATGGTCCATTAGTAAAACTACAGATTTAAACCCGAACTGAAAAACACCGAGTGCTAAATGCTCATGTAGCTCCTACAATATCACAAGAGATACCTCAAGAGACTAACAATCACTGTAAGAACAACATGGTAGCCGATGATGGTTCTCTAGATGGTCAAGTTGACATACTCATACGCAATAACTAACTTTTTTGTATTTATGTCCATGACAAAGAAACAAGTGAAAATCTATTTTTGTTGAATTTCCAACTAGGTTGGATATTAACAGGGAAAATGGAACAAAAAATAAGAAAACAATTAGAAATCATCCTCTGGGCCAGAGAAGATGTGAACAGAATCTCTTTAGAGAATATCAAAGAGACGCGTCATTACACTGTGGAAACATTACATGAAGCTAGTAATGTAAAGGCACGAAACAAGCCAGGATCAAGCAAGATTGAATATGAATCTGGAACCAGTCATAACAAGTATCAAAAGTAAGAATGAAGATAATAAAATTATACATTTAGAGAGCCACAACGAAAAATGGGAAAGAAAACATGCATATTTTGTGGATACTCACATTACAATGATGAATGTAATTTAGCTAAAACAATAATACAACGTAAAGCAAGATTGAACAATCGCTGTTATATTTGCTTTAATCAAGGACATTCGTAGAAAGAGTGTAGGCTAAATAATAAAAGAAAATAAAATAATAAATGTTTTCATTGTGGACAATTCGGTAAACATAACCGAGCTTTGTGTCCAACAACATTGAAAAATATACTTATAAAGACTAATACTATGTTAACTTAAGGAGTTTCTGTAACTATATTGCAAACAGCTGTTGTGGATGTGAGAAAAGAAGATGACACATTTGAATAATAAGTACCTATATCAAATGTCATTTAATTTTAGATTCTGGCACTCAAATGGTCACATAACCAAATGGGTAGCTATAGTCTATTTATTCTTCATAGAACAAATTTGACGTTTTCGGTGTTGCCGGTTTTTAATGAAACAAAAATAGTGATGTAGTAAAACTGTTCATTCAATCAGAATAGAATCGGAATCAGAATTCTTTATTGCAAAAATGATGGAATACACTAAAGTTATAGTTTCAAGGCTCTCCACAACTTCTTTATTTCAAATAAGTTAGCTACAATACTCTCCGAATTAATATTACCTACCTACAATTAAAAGTTTCATCAAAGACTAACTGCTTGATCTATTTGAATAATAAAATCGTAGATAAGGGCACAAAGTGATCTCGAAATTCCCATAGAATTAGGATTCGGACCTCGGCCACAACTGCACGAACGTAGTGTCGTCGCCGTCGCCGCGAAAAAGTTCGGCGTTCCGGCGCCCCGGCTACTCATCAGTAGATGTTGAAGTTGTTGCGTTCGCAGCGCTATCGCACGCACGCGCTGTATCACGGCACGAGCGACGTCGTACCGTATTACGGCGTTCTCACCACGCTGCGTGGTGGTTCAAAGTTAAATCAATTCTTATTCTTTTACATGGTAAAAATAATGCAACGTAGATTAGGTATGTAGTTAATGAAGATTTTATTCTGTCTCTGATGATGATGAATCACTTTGAAGATCAATTACAAATCTATCCGGAGCGCTATCCAAAAGGTGTTCGAGATGACACATTTTATGATTTTCCGTTATTGTTTGTGTGACACAGTTTTTCACAATTAAGTATATTAATGTTTAATATTAATAAAGAAAATTTAAGTAGGAGGTTGGTTGATTTTAATCAGGAAAATTCGGGTAGATTAAAAACAAACTTATAGTAGGCGGCAGATTAGTTGAAACAAAATGGCGGATGCGCAAGTCGATTTTTCATAGAAAGCGCATGTGAAATGTACTGTACTGCGCGAACTTTCCCCTTCCACGACAAAACTTTTCAACTTTCGTGCCGGTCACTATACCTTACGTTACGTCCTATATACGTTGTAGTCACGAGTCGCGATGGATAAAGTTTTGGAAAAATATTTTTTCGTAAAAAGGACATTTTCTACTGTATTTAAAAAAGTTCAGTGATACTAATATTACTTTGCTTAGTTGCGTTTCATTTTACGCAGAATACAAAGCAAATCGACCACAAAAGTATCGCAAAGGAAAGGTGAAAACCTTTTTTTTCGTCCCTTTAGACTAGCCGCACACGTACGATTTCCGTAAACGTATTCCGAATACGCAATATCGACTCGGTATTCAATGACCCTAGCGCAGACGTTCGTTTTTTTCCATTTGGAATGTTTACAGTTAGTATGTTTTCCGTTTGGAATATTTTCTGTTGGGAAATAAAACGAACGTGTGCAGTCATCAAGACATTTTATATGGATTTGAAGCATTCAGGAATCCGATTACGGAAAACGTACGTATGCGGCCAGGCTTACGAAAATTCGTGCACGCAACACTGCAGGACTGGTGTGTGTTTGAACTTAAAGTAAAAAAAAAATGTTTTGTGCAATAATAGATGACATTTAACATATTCATAACACAAGAACTTGCTTTTTCGGCAATCCCATCATATAGAATTTGATTCCGATATATTATTGTCAATTTTCATTATTTAATTCAAAGAGTTCATTTAATCTTTAAAATTGTTCACTTTTCAACCGCATTTTCAGAATATACCCATCACTACCATCTTGAGGGTGACAACGTTATCTCAAGTTTTGACATTTCGAAATGTCAGATTTGTTCAGAGATTAAGAAATAGACTATACATTACTTCATCTAAACTTAGATGAAAACAAAAATAGTAGATACGGTATATTCTAACATTGCGTATTCGAAAAATGAGCTAGAAACACCTACATGCATTTTCATTAAATTATTGTATTTAAAAACATTAGTCTTTAAGAATGATTCAGGCATTTGTAAATAAGCAAAAAGGCATTCTTATTTGATTTCAAAAAGACAATCGCAGTGTGACAGCACGTGCTCACGCGGCAACGGTTCGACATACGGCTGAGGCAAGTGCGTCAGCTAGACGCAGTTTTATCGTCTCATTTTCCGAGACTAGGTAACGTATTTGCTGTTTTTTGTTTTTATCTAAGCGAGAACGCATCCGCATCCATACTCATCGCAAACGGATAAAACATTAACAAATCATAACAGACTAAAGGTAAGGGGGCTTCAATGTCGAAATGACACTCAATTATTGTATACTAAGGAATAAATTTCCCAGGATATTGTAAAGCATCTAACCGCTTATACACCTCGAGCATGGTGGGTCTGTCGTGGCGATTCTCCTGGGTGCAGTGGAGACCAATTGAGATGAATTCCCAACAGAGGTTGGGGTTCGATTCCGGCGTGCCACGGAGTAGCGGGTCTTCTAAGGTGACTGGAAATTAAAAAAAAAAATTAGTCTATCTACTGCTTTTCGTCATAAAAAACCTCTTTTGTTTAAACAGCATAAGTCCAGATTCCGCGGGAATATGGAGATCAAAAGGAGCTTATGTGTTAGTCCAGATCTCCAGGTACCAAGTTTCATCGCAATCGGTTCTGTATTTTTGCGTTAAGTAGTAACAAACATAATTGTTTACTTACAAACACACAAACTTTTACATTCACTGGTATACATGAACCTTTTTTTCGTGCCGCATTATTTTGATATTACTTATCTCAAAATTAGATCGATATATTAAATGTACTAAATATGTATGTAAAAATGTACTAATACTTCTAATAATTAAATACTAAGTACTAAATTATTACTAAAAAGCGCTAACAAAACAAATTACAGATGTAACACAGAAAAATAAAATAAATACATTTTAATATTGTTACAACGCTCAACGTTTCGAGACCTTTCCAGGTCTCTTCTTCAGGATAGACATCCGGTGATGGACACTAGGTCTGTCCTGAAGAAGAGACCTGGAAAGGTCTCGAAACGTTGAGCGTTGTAACAATGCTAAAAGTATTAACACCACGCGATTCAAACCGAAAAATGTCTTTAATTTTAATACAACATCGCGAAAACAGAAGAAAAATCTACAATTTAAAAGATAAATACGGCACAACGAACGTTACACACAGCTCAATCTAGCCCCAAACTTAGCACTGGGCTTGTACTATTACTACTAGACAACGAATATACT
The DNA here is from genome assembly GCA_958496205.1 of Idaea biselata. Lineage (NCBI taxonomy): Eukaryota > Metazoa > Arthropoda > Insecta > Lepidoptera > Geometridae > Idaea > Idaea biselata. Next base: position 5,179,325 of record OY292394.1, read on the forward strand.
ACATATTATACTTTATTTTGTAAATACACACATAATGATACATAGAAAATACCCAATTATACACATTAAATAATAATTTAAAAAAAATGTATTTATTTACCAAAACAACTTAAATAACAAGCGGGTATCCCATAATGAATTACAAATAAGATTAATTTAAATATAAAATGGAAATTTGGAAAACGATCATGGGGAGGAAGGTGAAGTTAAGGGACAGATATTTTCATAAGCAAGCACACTGATCAAAACAGAAACTAATAACTAAGGATAGGAAAGGGCGATTCGAATGAGTTGTGAGTGTCAAGGTCACCCCAGAATCATCAGACCCTGGGTACCTGTTAGTAATGATTGTAAGAAATCGATGATTGTTTAAATAATCAAATAAGTACTTACAGAAATTAAAGTTCTTTCCATTCAAGGCGTGCATGAGAACGGTCAAGAAATGCGGCTTCCTGTTCCTGTCGCAGGCTGGTAATGCAGTCGCCATTTCAAGGGAAAGGACGCCGAAACTGAACACGTCTACTGCCGGCGATATCACGTGCGAACGGAGGTAGTCCACTGGAAGATACGCGTACGTACCGTATACTCTGACAAACGAAACAGAATATACTTTTTAAACTAACACGATTGGAACTCATAATTTTATATATTCCCGGGTCTTAAGAACGTACCCTTACCATTTCCATTCAAACTTAATACCAAAATAAATTATGAAAAATTTAGTTTTCGACCTTAAGGGCCCTATTCTGAAAAACTGAAAATCCATGTCGGGCGCATCGAAAATTGTTGATTATTTCATGACGGAATGTCGTAGAACTATTTTTTCTGTACAGATTGTAGGCGACATTGTTTCCGATATTTTAGTGCAGTTTCCATACAAATATGTCGAAACGTATTGAAGCCTGTCGACATTTTAGCCAAATCAGACATTTTTTGTCTAAAATTTGGATAGGCTTTGCACCAATAGGAGATTCTTGTCTTGAAACTACACCAAAATGTAGGAAACAATGTCACCTACAATCTGTGCACAAAAAAAAGTTCTACGACATTCCGTCATGAAATAATCAACAATTTTCGATGAGCCCGACAGGGATTTTTAGTTTCAAGGTCGTTGGCGTATATACTCCTCTTAATATCGATATTATTCGGATTAAGATTTTACTTTTAAAGGGTCCCCACCCCACCGCAAGGTTTTCCAAAATATTCATTCGAAATGAAATAAAACGGAGAAACATTTTTTCATTGAAAAATGTTTCTCCGTCTTATTTGAATGTGAATAATATCGATATTAAGGTAGAAAACCAAATTTTTCATAATTTATTTTGGTATTAAATTTGTATGGAAATGATAACAGTCGCCGCGTTCTTAATCGCGTGACTTTTACTTTTTATTTTCTTACATCGACGTTTCGGCCATGTTACAACGGTCGTGGTCGCGAAGGGGAAGTAAGAAAATTAACAAGTAAAAGTCACGCGATTAAGACCCGGGAAAATATAAAATTATGAAACAGAATAGGTTCAAAGCACTGACCTCTATTACAACTGGACAGGACATAGCGCACTGAATTTTATGCCTATTTGATCTGCGCCATGTTGCGCTGTTTTCTATTGAAAGTGATGGTGACCGTCTGCGGAACTATTAGTTCCACGGACGGTCACCGTCACTTTCAATAGAAAACGCGCGACAACAGCGCAACATGGCGCAGATCAAATCGGCACAAAGATCTAATGTAATTTTGTGTGGTATGGAAATTCCAGCGTACTTGTAAAGACATTGATAACTTCACCCAGCGCCATCTAGCCCTATGGCAAGGTATTAAAAGCTTGAGTATAAGCTAGCTATAATCGATATTTTTAAAATGCTTTGTCTTGACTGATTGACATGAGATACAGCCTGGTGACAGACGGACAGACAGACAGACAGACAGACAGACAGCGAAGTCTCAGTAATAGGGTCCCGTTTTTACCCTTTGGGTACGGAACCCTAAAAACTAAAGGTTCTGAGCCAACACAATAAAATTACATGGGCAAAAAGCAAGGCCTTATATCACAATGAAAATTATTAATATTTGCAGTATCAATGAAGACTTACTTAGAAACCTTAACGTCAGTTCTATCATCGGAGAAAGGTCCCTTCCTAGCGAGGCCGAAGTCTCCGATCTTAGGCATAAGACACTGGTCCAACAGGATATTGGCTGGTTTCACGTCGCCGTGGATTAATGGCGTTCCTTCCATGTTGTGGAGGAATTGCAGACCTCTGGAACGTTTCAATACAATATGAATTATCTATCTATTACTATTATAAAGCGGAAGAGTTTGTTTGTTTTTTTGTTTGTTTGTTTGAACGCGCTAATCTCAGGAACCACTGGTCCGATTTGAAAAATTCTTTCGGTGTTGGATAGTCCATTTATTGAGGAAGGCTATAGGCTACTTTTGATCCCGATATTCCCACGGGATCGGGACTTATGCGGGTGAAACCGCGGGGAGCTGCTAGTATACGAATATTTGAAATTTAACTATTTTTTTTACACACCTTTACCAGATCTCAGATTCAGGGTAAACAGACAGTATACCCTGAGGTAGTGATTTGTAAAGGTCTAGAAACGTCAGGCATTGAAAAAGCAAAATTAAAAACCCGGCCAAGTGCGAAACTCGCGCACGAAGGGTTCCGTACCACTATCACATTTGGGTACGGAACCCTAAAATGGTTTACAACCAATTTTTTAATTTGATGAGAATATGTGAAATATTTAGCTTCGATTCTTACTCCCGTCATACGACAACATCACTCAAAAAAAAGAAGGAAAAAACTTTGGCACAAAGAAAATCTAAAACTTATAAGAAACTCTTTGGTAAGTGAAGGCAGACTGGTATGTTTGACAGACAGGGCAGTCATTTTAAATTCCATGACCTACTCGATTTGTCCTGACCAATCAGAAGCGACCTCACATTGTAATAAAATACCTTGTTGTTTTTGAAACACGTTTGTTGTATCAAGTTGTATGAGCCCCTCTTATATATTTGTTTTGTTTTGTTTTTAGTATTTTTTGTTGTAGTGGCTACCGAAATACATCTTCTGTGAAAATTTCAACCGTCTAGCTATTACAGTTCATGAGATACAGCCTGGTGACAGACGGACAGACAGACAGACAGACAGCGAAGTCTCAGTAATAGGGTTTCGTTTTTACCCTTTGGGTACGGAACCCTAAAAAACACAACGAAATATGAGTTTAAAATCAAACTCAATCCAACATCGCGAAAACCGAAGAAAAATATACGAATACTAGCTGCGCCCCGTGGTTTCACCCGCGTAAGTCCCGATCCCGCGGGAATTACGGGATAAAAAGCCTATGTGTTATTCTAGGTGTCCAGCTATCTATATTCCAAGTTTCATCGCAATCGGTTCAGTAGTTTTTGTGTGAAAGAGTAACAAACATCCAAACATCCACACAAACTTTCACATTTATAATATTAGTGGCAAGTAGGATTTGTTACTAGCAGCGCCCCCGGGCGGGGCTTTATTAGCATAAGTTTTGATCCCGCGGAAATATCGGAATGTGTTCTTCCAGGTTTTCGGCTATCTACACACCGAGTTGCATAGCAATCGGTTCAGCTAAAAATCTAAAAATGTATTTATTTTACCTGGCAACCCCATGAGCTATTCTGTATCTTTGCGGCCACGTGAGCGGTGGATGCGGTGCTCCCTTAAGTCTTTGCTCCAAAGAGCCACCCCCCATTAACTGATACACCAGACACGCTTCAGGACCTAAGGGGAAAAATATAATACAAATTCTGATTCGGATTTTCGATGACGCATTTCTCCTTGTAAAAATAATTAATTAAAATAGAATAAATAGATAACTTTATTAAGAGGGTAGTTCGAAAAAATATTATTATCTACCTATAGAACATATTATTTATATCAGTATTAAGCTAAGCGCATACTTGAGTGAGAATAAGATATCCCACAATACAAATATAGATTACTAGCCTAAGGTCAAAGTTGCTGAAAGTCAATCACACATAAGATCTAAATAGCATAAAGCCAAATTCGCAAAAGATAGAATTTGCATAAAACCGAACATATTGACTAGTTTCACTCGCATAAGTCGCGATGGCGTGGGAATATCAGGATAAAAGGTAGCTAAAGTGACATTCTCGTCTCCAGCTATCTATATTCTAAGTTTCATTGCAATCGGTTCAGTATTTTTGCGTAAAGGAGTAACAAAGTCATATATACATTTATAACAAACAAACAACATTCGCGTTTATATTATTAATAGGAAGTTGTATAAAATCTCACAGACATAAGATCAAAAATAGTCAAAAATATATAAAGCCAAATATCATAACGTCAGAATTAGTGAAAGTAATAGTTTCAACCACATTATGTTTTCAGTCCATTAAGATTTATTATTATTTACTACTAGCTGCGTTCCGCGCTTTCACCCGCGTAAGTTCAGATCCCGTGGGAATATCGGGATCAAAAGTAGCCTATGTTACTCTGGGTGGATGTAGCTATCTAATATAGAAAGAATTTTTAAAATCGGTCCAGTAGTTTTTGAGTTTATTTATTACAAACATACAGACACACATGCACACAAAAATACAAATCTTTCCTCTTTATAATATTGGTGTAGACTACTTGAGAAATAAATATAAAAGGCTGCTGCAGCGCTAAAAATATTGTTACATCTATTCTTAAAATGGAATGAAAATCGCTGCGGGCGGGTAAGATGAAATCAAAAGTATCATTGAATTTAAGATAGCGTTACTTCAGTGGCTTGTTTCAACTTGGTATGCTGTTAAGAGGATAGTCTCCATTCTCTTTCTCCATACAAACGTAGTTTAAATTTTCCTCCCTGGATAAAGACATTAGAGCAAATATGTTTATGCCATAAAACTTATATCTGTCATGACTATGCATCTACCTTTTTATTTTGTTCATTTTATAATTTTTTTATTTTTTATTTTATTTTAATTAGAAAAAAAAAATAAAAAAAAAGGTAGATGCATTGTCATGACAGATATAGGTTTTATGGCATAAACATATTTGCTCTAATGTCTTTATCTAGGGAGGAAAATTTAATCTACGTTTGTATGGAGAAAGAGAATGGAGACTATCCTCTTAAGGTTGAGATCAATGTATCAGTCAGACAATCTAAAGTTTATTAAAAAACTAGCTGCGCGGTTTCAGCCGCGTAGGTACATCCCGTGGGATTTACAGGATCAAAAGTAGCTTATGTCCTTCTCCAAGGTCCTATCTATCTGTATATCAAAATTCATCAATATCGGTTTACTTGTTTAGGCGTGAAAGGTTAACAGACAGACAGACAGAGTTACTTTCGCATTTATAATATTTGTAAGAAGTAAGGCCGCGGGTTCACGGTGGATGCAGGCCGCTTGTGACCGAAGCATCTGGAGATCTATGAGGGAGGCTTATGTCCAGCAGTGGACTTCTTACAGCTGAAATGATGATGATGAAAATTGTACTGACCTCCCATACTATATCCATACAACGGCAGTATATTATCGTGTCTGTATTGGTTGACGCACATCTCTCTTATTAGTTCCTTGTATCTACCCTCGTCGTGTTGCAGCTTCTTTACTGCAACTGGTAAGTGTTTCCATTCTCCTGAAAATATGCAAATAATAAAATTAAGGAGCTCATTGGCCTAGCTGTACCTGTCGATCTTGAACGGTCGTGCGGGGTAAGCAACGCCTGGCGCGGTCAATACTTAGATGGGTGACCGATAATTTGGGTGGCAAAAAAACATTTTCTCGAGCTCCTGCGTACTTCGGAAGGCACGGTAATCAGTATTCTTTAAATCAGGGGTTCCCTAACTTATTTGAGTCGCGCCCCCTTTCGACCATAAAAAAAAATCCGCCCCCCCCCCGTCCTCCAGTCCAGATTATCAGGTCAGGATAAAAAAGTGTTCAAAATAAGTATTTTTACTGCTCGTTAATTTTTTTCAGTCATACAAAAGGTATTTGGTAAGTTGTACCAAATACCTTTGATAGCGCCCGTGAGGTGACCGCGGGGCTAGTCCAGAGGCTGATATTGGCCGACTGTGAAAAAAATATTGTGTTCTTCACAGGCGTCAATTTCAAATAATTTCATTGGTCGTATCGAGCCGTCTGGAATGCATTCTCTCAGCGATCGCAGGTATTAACTGCACAGGTGGCCCGCGCCCCCCTTGAAATACTTTTTAAATAATACTGCTTTAAATGGATATTTTATTCATTTATTCGTTTTAATTGCCTTATTAAAACTTCATTTACTGTAATTTACGCCTGTGGAGCAATATCTTGCTCAATTTTACATATCGATGTTTCCTTTGGTCCCTTTTTTGTAAGGGGAGGGTTATGATAAATAATAAATAAATAAAATCTGTGAACTACACACAGCGCCATCTAGCCCCGTGGTAAGCGACTAAGCTTGTGTTACGGTGACTAGACAACGGATATAATACTTATATTTATTTTTCTTTTGTAAATACATACATATTATACATAGAGGGACACCCAGACCAGACACAAATATTTATTTTTTAAGCATAAATACTTGCACCCGCAACCGAACCCGCAACCTTCTGCATTGCAGTCGCGCTTTCGCACGACGCGCCACAGAGGTCGTCACGCCATACGTCATGATATTCACGCCTTGTTTGTATGTCGGCTGTAATATTCTTTTAGGCTCATATAATTGTTGATACCTTTATATACAGTGCCAAAGCCGCCTTTTCCTAACACGTTGGTGTCACTCCAACCGTCAGTAGCTACTTGTAACTCTTCGTAAGTCATCATAGGTATAGCAGCTACCTTGTTCAGTTCATTATTTACATCATTTGTCTTATTTATTGTTATATTCTGTAAAGTAACCAATATAATCATTGTACTGGGTATCTTAAGAGGACAGTCTCCATTCCCTTTCTCCATACAAACATAGTTTAAATTTTCTTCCCTGGATAAAGACATTAGAGCAAATATGTTTATGCCATAAAACTTATATCTGTCATCTTCGATCATATATAAACTATAGATACACGGTCCCATACAAAATCGAAATAAAAAATCGGCACTACTTCAACGCTTACTTATACGGACATAGTACAGTTTAATGTAAACCTTAATCACTGGGCAATAAGGTTGTAAAACACTTATGCACGACTGACAGCGATATGCCTTGTTTCGCTGTAACCGGCTGAAATATGCCTTGTTTTGACGGCTCCATTTCTAGAGCGGCGACCGTGCATCTATGTAGGTTATATATGATCGAAGTCTGTCATGACAATGCATCTACCTTTTTATTTTTTATTTTCTAATTAAAATAATAATAAAAAATTAAAAAAATAAAAAGGTAGATGCATAGTCATGACAGATATAAGTTTTATGGCATAAACATATTTGCTCTAATGTCTTTATCCAGGGAGGAAAATGTAAACTACGTTTGTATGGAGAAAGAGAATGGAGACTATCCTCTTAAAGAGTCTTGAATTAAACTTTTGCGGAGAGTTGTTTTAGAATTTAGAGCAAATTACATCTGTCTATCTTGTGAATGGAAGGTCTGGAAAGACCTCGAAACATCAGGCTGTCAAAAATGCTACTACATTTAATGTCTATACTTAATAATGACAAGATGTATAAAACCGAAAAATGATTACTGCTCCTTATTTCAAAGGAATCTATGTTTTGTCAAAAGTTGCACTAAAAGAAAATATAAGCTGAATGAGATGAAGATATCTTGGTGTAAGCAAACCATGTTATGCAACACACGAACAACGAACATAAGTATATTATTTACCTTGCTTATTTCAGTAGTTTGATCTGAAGGTCCATTGAATACAATTCCATTTCTTTGTGGTTCCTGAAGTTATTGAAAGATTTATGTTAACAAAACTGTGTTAGTTTTGGAGGTCTAGTTGTACAATCACAGTACAGATTTGAGGGAGACATTTAAGAGGATAGTCTCCATTCTCTTTCTCCATAAAAACATAGTTTAAATTTCTAATTAAAATAATAAAATAAAATAAAAAAATAATAAAATGAAAAAAATTAAAAGGTAGATGCATAGTCATGACAGATATAAGTTTTATGGCATAAACATATTTGCTGTAATGTCTTTATCCAGGGAGGAAAATGTAAACTACGTTTGTATGGAAAAAGAGAATGGAGACTATCCACTTAAACTCTAAGTTCTCCCTACGTTGAGAAACTGGTTGGTCCCTAGGACCTAGGAGGGTTGGTGTGTCAGTTAGGCAGACGACCTTAAAAATATTGTGAAGTCTATTTGCATAAGGTATGGTCAATGATGATTGATGACTTACTAGCTTGATTGCCCCAAATTAAAAAAAAAAAACAATTCATTTTTTTAGCAGACCCCGGGCTCCCAAAAGTTATGCAACAGGAAACGTTGCTTGGATGAAAAGGAGTTCAGTAGTGGTTTGTTATTTCAGCAATTAACTCTTACATGTTGTAAACCAATGTTTTTCAGCTTTGCTTTTGCTACAATTTAGCATCCCAGCTTAGCCAGCATCTAGTGCCAGATAAATGAGTACTTACTAATTCATGGACTGTTAGAAAAAGAATTCAAAAAATCAGTTAGAACATATGAATAAACTTACTTTGTGAACAATTACTGGTAGATTTGTTGGCTTGACTTCTTTGACATTACCGTTTTCTGAAAACAATATAAATAGTATAAATATAAGCAGCATAAAAACAGTATGACCATAGCTGATATTTTGGATGAATTGGTACAATAAATTGACTAACAAGTCTTACATAGACACTTTATAGCCGGCACCTGTTTTGGTGTTGCAGTTTCTAAATTTTACTGACTATTACTCCTTATTACAGAGACTACTGAATGGATTGCGATAAAACTTAAAATGTAGATAGGTAAAGATCAGAAATAACACACACTTTTTTTATCCTGATATTGGGGCAGGATCGAGTAGAACACAGGTAAAACTATAGGGCATAGCTAGTCATTGAATATAGCATACCATCACTCTTCTTAGTCCCGTCCAACTTATGTAGCAGCCTCAGGAATTTAGCATCAACAACTGGAGCCAGACACCTCAAAGCCGGCACATGTTTCAAACGGTACAACAGGATGAATAGTTCTCCTGTCTTGTGGTTCAGTTGGCCCCAGCTTGTGAACAGTTGTTGTGTGGGAGATGTTGAATAGCGTTTCGCTTTTTGTTCCATTTCCTATTTAAAAACACATAATTATAATTAGGTAAACCGTAACACAAGCCTAGTAGCTTACTATGGTGCTAGTTGTCGCTGTGTGTTGTTCATAGAATATATTTATGTCAGAGTTGGGACTGCTAAGTTAACCCATTGAATGCCGACTACGTATAAATACGTATCGGCATCTGTCATATGTTGCAGATACGTATTTACTTATACGTAGTCGGCATTCAATGGGTTAATCAAACTCCTTACTAAAAGAATCGGATCGCCAGTGTTCTTTGTGACACTGACAGAGTCTACAGCAGTGACGTGATGACTTGTTGGTTTCCAAGCAACGGATATCATTCATCTGGGGACGGTCGTGATGGCTTGTAGAAACTGTCTCGCGTTCTGTAGTCTTTCTATGTGAATAAATTGTTACCTACCATATGATTTAAATGATGATTATACCCAGTACCCCATCATAGTTGTTTTTATTGAGCCGACATCTTCCCAAGTACCACTAGGTGATATACGATAGCAAATACAGAAGTAAAGCACCCTCCTGATGACATCAGCACCCTCCTGACAACATTTATTTATTTTAAGTAGGTGCTTTTGCATCTGTTTTTCAATTTTAATTAGAACTGAGACAGCATTCATAGAAATAGGTTCTAAGTACTGTTAATGGTTTATGCTGTATGAATAGAAGTCGGACAGTCATGTAGATCTGCCACTACACATCTGAATTTGTGATACAAAACATTGTAAGTAAATACAGCATCCTGTGTTTCCGCCCGTGTAAGTCCCGATCTCTTGGAAATGTTAATAAATCCTTACTCAGTGAAATACCTACACATGACAAAGAAAACCCCCTCCTTTTTTTCATTTTCATGTCCCTAGGACCAAGTCAATCAGTCAGGATATTGCATTTAAAATGTGTAAATTGGAAATTCCAATTTTATTATAATCAAAATATCTGTAATAATCTTACAGAATATTTATGGTTCTAACTTACTTGTATAGAACTTGGGAATGCAACATTTGTTTGTACAAAGTGACGCAACGCGTGGGGGTACGCTTTCACATCGCATAGGTATTTCCAAGATGATACTAAAAAAAAGAGCACGCATGAGGAAAACCCCCGATTTGGTCGAGAAATATTACTTACGTTGATATCAAAGGGTGAATACTGCATATGTTCGCCAGCTAACTCTTTCCAAACATCGTCTATATCCAGTAAACGACACAGTTCTTTGTTAACATCGAATGGTAACTCGTAAATATACATTTTAAACAATTTTTCAATAAATAAACAGCAATCACAACTTTGCGAGAAATAAATAAAAATGAATGACATTTCAATTGAATGATACCATGTTGTATGTTCCAAAATAGGATTAAATAAAGTAGTGAAGTCGTTCAACAAGAGGTTTTTCGTAGACCTTTTTATCTCGATTCGGGCGTAGATGGGAAAATTGGTTTCTAAAATCAAAAAACAATACATTTTCTCAAGTTGTAATCGCATATTAATGCAAAATAAATTATACGAATAGGATTTAGGACCCTGGAAAATGTAACTATGCTAACAAATCCGAATTTAAAAATTTAAAAAGTTACAATAGTTGTTCCAATATCTAAAAATGGTAACACTGGCCATTTTTAATACCGGAAGTACGTCACTTTCTACTTATGACGTTGACATTGACGTTTAGACACGACGTCACTGTTGCGGCTTTGCGCGGTCGTAAAATGCCACACTGCAGCCTAACTAAACTTTAAAAAAACGAAGGTTCTGAAAAATACTGTGCACAACTTGAGCACAAAATGGAGTTTCTCACTTCGTCGTGTTTTGAATGTAAAAAAAAACCGAGCAAGTTCCAGTCGGACTCGCGCACGAAGGGTTCCGTACTATAGCTCTAAAATAAACACTGGACCAAGCAAAATCCGTGTACGCAACGAACGAACGCCCGTTTGCATTTAGTATCTTTACCTACCACTGACGGCAGTTTATCACTAGATGGCGCTAGTGGTAAAAATAAATCGCGCTTACTTTGCTTTTTACCATGTGAAATCATGATTTTCATGGTAAAAATGAATATCGTGATTTTTAGGAGCACTATATTATTTTTTTATAAATATTGCACGACGTTACACACAGCGCAATCTAGCCCCAAACTAAGCACTAGGCTTGTACTATGGGTACTAGACAACGGATATACTACATATTATACTTTTTTTTTTGTAAATACATACATATGATACATAAAAAACACTGAATATCCCATGTCTTCAGACCGTGGTGAGTCCTAGGACATGTTGGTATCCTCACGATGTTTTTCCTTCACCGTAAGAGCGATGTTATTAGCGCACATACCTTTTTCTTAAAGAAAAAGACATTGGTGCGCGGTCGGTCTGGATTCGAACCCACGACTCTCAGAATGAAAGCCGGGGTATCTACCACTAGACCAACACCGCTCTATACTATTTTATGTTATAGCGGCTAAAGAAATACATACCTAATCTGTGAAAATTTCAACTGCCTAGCTAAGACGGGCGACTTTTCATACGATACCTAACAGCCAGGGCCCTGTTTCTTAAAGCCGATTCGACAATCCGACTTTTATGTCAAGAACTGACTTATTTGTCAAATTGTCACGCTTAGACTGTTTCATAAACGTGACAATTTTTAACATATTTGTTAAATTGTCCGACATTTGCGACAGGCGCCTTACCCTTCTGGCTCGGAACTCGACATATGTTGGCGACATAATTGTCGCGTTTTCTTGACATATGTCGCGTTTATGGAACGCGTTCGACAATTAAAAATATGTCAAGGTTTCACCTATCGCTTTTAAACTAAATTGTCACGTTTATCAAACCGTCTAAGCGTGACAATTTGACAAATAAGTCAGTTATTGACATAGGTAAAAGTCGGATGGTGACAGACAGACGGACAGACAGACAAACAGCGAAGTCTCATTAAAGCACCGAACACTTATACTCCTAGCGGACATTAAGGGGTAAACCTTTGAAAGGTTCTTTTCTCGGAGTTGAAATTAACAAATGTTTGTTTATTATGAAAGTAAAATAAGTAGGTAGGTACATGTAAGTTATTTCAAATAATAAATGTACCTACCTATTATTAATAAACTTCCTCCCTATCATCGCAATATGGGAAATGTTATCTAGGTAGGTAAGGTACCCATATTTGTTGCTTCTTCATGCAAAACCTACTGAACCCAGTGCCACAGCCAGTGCGTTGAAACAAGCTCAGCGGCCGCAGTAGATAGGTACCTACGTGATATTTGAGATCATACCATTAATCGGTGTCTAGATGCCTATTTAATTGCAACGGATTGTGGTTGTGGTTGTCAAACCGCGTAACGCTAGAAGCTTGAACTCATTTTAATTATTAACTAGCTGACCTGAGGCACTTCGTATCGCCGTAGGGCCTAGATCTAAGCCCTGAAAAAATGGACCGCTGCCGTCGTTCATTATACACATTGCCTGATGCGCTTCGGGCATTTTATACAATACCTAGGCAATGTATGAAATGAATCGTATTATTCACATTGCCTGAACGTTTTAGGCAATGTATACAATGCCTAGGCATTCTATACAATGCCGGATTATACACATTGCCTATAACATATACACCAAGCACTTATTGTATTCTGAATTAGAAGCTTCTATGTCTGCTAGAAGTGCCTTTTGATTTTTGATGATCGGTCAGTCAGTGAGTGACAAAATTAACAAAATTAAGAAACTTTGACTAGTTATAATTTTTAAATTACTGGTTCAAATTGAATGAAAATTGAAATATACCGTCTTTATACAATGCCTGCTTGGTTACAGATAATTTAGGTTTCTAGTTATACAACGAAGTTATACGAGGTCGAAAATGGCCTGAAATGCTTCGAGAAAAGAATGGCCGTGCCGCTTTGTTGCTCGACTTGGCGGGGGTACTGCCGTGCCCCCAGATAACCTCTATGTAATTGTATTTTGATAAAAATAAATAGTATTTAAAAAGGTAAATATAGAATAAACAAACACAGACAACCTTTTTAAACAAATAAAAGTTATATTTGAAGTCGATTGTCTTTCTTGATTGATTACTATTAAGTTCCAGAATTTTAAACACCGATACAAACTTAACATATTCGATTTCAAATCTATTTCCATAACAACTTAAGGTGTGCCATATTACCCGAAGTTACTTTCGGTACTAAGTGCGAAGTTTACATAAATGTTCATCATTACAATATTTATGTAGCGTATGCAGCTACTTAAATTTTATATTAAGTTAGTATCTTCCTATTGATTGGAAATGAGTCGTACTTATTTAAGGTAGGAAACTTTATATACGACTTTCAAGTTCCAGTCTTATTTTCTCTAAATCTTTAACTTACAAGTCTACATTGATCTATCTTCTGCATTGAATGAATGAAGCAATCAGTATAAATTCCTTATTGTATACACAACTTAAAACTAGGTGGCACAATTAGACGGCCTTATTGCTTAAAGCGGTCTTTTCCAAACCACCTTTGGATTACGTACTTATTATCCAGTCGCGTAATCGCCCAACGCTCCACAGGCCACAGAGGTCGTCACACGGTAAATTATAGTATTATATATCTAAATTCGATTTTATTACAAAAAAAATCCGCTCTCGCCCCGGAAAGCTCCTACTTTCCATGACCTGTATTCTACATGATTCTATGCATGAACGGCAATCCCGATTATTATGTCATGGAACATAACAAAGATAAATCCTAATTCCTACTCATAATATAAATTCAAAAACTTAGATGTTAAAGTTTAAATGTTTGTTTGTTTGTGTTCAAAACTAATCAACCGATTTCGATGAAATTGGTATGATGCCGATAGCTGGGGATCTGGTTCAACACATAGACTACTTTTTATCCCGAAATTCCGGCGGGATCGAAACCTACGCAGATGAAACTGCAGGGCGCTGAATTAAACGTAAAACTTTCAGTATACCTACATTCTCTTCAGACCTACGAAGCCACGAACACAGACATTGAGGTTAAAATTATAACATAAGTATCCCTTATTTATTCATAGGTGTTGCACAATTCAAATCTAATTATATTGATGTGCAGTAACGACATAGCATTCGAAATATAAACGATGTCAAGAGAGTGGCGCACACACAGGAATTAGAACAAATAAATGAAACACTTGAACATACATAAAACCACATAAGAACAGGGATGTACTAAGTTACTAAAACGACGACTGAACTAGGTTAGTATATACGATTAGGGGAATATATGATAGATTTTTTTTATTTTTTTTTTACTTAGGGAATATCGGGTTTATATTATAGTCCACGTGTTGATCTTAATCTCCTGATATCTGCAGTTAAGTTTTATCGCAATCGGTTTAGTAGTTTTTGCGTGAGTGAAACACAAACATCTAAACTTTCGTTCTTTTAAGAAGAACTAGCTGAACCCGCGGTTTCACCCGCGTGTCCATTCCGTGATAATATACAGTGCCCATTCCGTGATAATATACAAGGCCCGTACCACAATTAAAATGTTTCAACTATGCCTTATGTAACTTTACCAACAATTGTTGAACCGCGGAAGAAGCATAGTTAGGAATAAAATATTGAAGAATACGGGGCTAAGTCTCTAGCTATCTAGGTAACCACTACGTTTCGTTGGTTGATTCCAAAAAAGGAGAAATTCCGTTAGTGCTATTTTTCGCGTGGAGCAGTACGAAATCCTAACATAACTACACACCGTTACTGTATGTATACCTGTGGCAAACTTCCTTCTGATTTCAACTGAAAACTAATTATCAACTTTTAAAATCATAGAACTCTGCTTAGGTGGAGCTACAAGAGCCGGTTGCAATTACCTTAATTACGGTGGTGGATCCGTAGCTAGAATCCGAACTCGAAAATGTAACGGATAGTCCGGATAGTTCATACGTAAACTTTAAATACTATCACGATTCGAACTCATCTTCTGTATAGAGAGGTAGCTTAGAACCAGCGTACGGACATAGGATACTTTTCTTTTTACTCTAATGCGGAACAAAGTTCGCCGGGTCAGCTATTACCTATATTAGGTATTACTTACCTCTTGGAGCTCATTGGCCTAGCTGTACCTGCCAATCATGAACGATCGTGTCGGTTAAGGGCCCTATACCTGCTAAACTGAAAATCCATGTCGGGCGCATCGAAAATTGTTGATTATTTCATGACGGAATGTCGTAGAACTTTTTTTTGTGTATGGATTGTAGGCGACATTGTTTCCGATATTTTAGTGCAGTTTCCATACAAATATGTCGAAACGTATTGAAGCCTATCGACATTTTAGCCAAATCAGACATTTTTTGTCTAAAATTTGGATAGGCTTTGCACCAATAGGAGGTTCTTGTCTTAAAACTACACCAAAATGTAGGAAAAAATGTCACCTACAATCCATACACAAAAAAAAGTTCTACAACATTCCGTCATGAAATAATCAACAATTTTCGATGAGCCCGACAGAGATTTTCAGTTTCAAGGTCGTTGGCGTTGTTATTCCTCTTACCCACGCTTGGCGAGGTCAATACTTGGTTGGGTGACTAATATTTTTGTGGCAAAAAATCATTTTCTCGAGCTCCTCCGTGCTTCGGAAGGCACGTTAAGCAATTGGTCCCGGTTGTTATCTCTGATAGAGTTTTCAGGTTGCCTAACATTAGGTGAGCCACACCCACGGAATAGATAACAATAGAAGAAAGGGCATAGCAATGTGTCAATGTCACAATGTGTTAGCAAACATGAAGCTAGTCAGTACATCTGTACTGATGTATGGCACACGCGCCACGCCCACATGCCCCTTCCTTCTATTGTTATTTATTCCGTGGCCACACCACTACACGAAAAGAAAGAAGAAGACTCTTTCTTTTCGTCGAAGATCATATCGTTGGCGACATCTTTTGACTTTGTTCATTATTATTTTGCAAACCGGGCGTTACTATGGTTGTTGATAATTGACACTTTTATTATATGTAGAGAAGAGAAGATAGAGAAGAGATAGAGATAGAGAAGAGATTATATTTTCAGTTGGGTAGGTACTTATAAAGGTACTTATCCAGAAGTCATGAGAAGTACCCTAAATCAAGTAATTTTATTGTGGCATTAGTTAATTAAGACTGTGTTGTTATATTTTTTGTTTACTAGATAGGTACTTAATAATTCAGAGACTAGTCAATTAAGTAATTGAGCCATTAAATAAAGATTGTGTTAAAATGTGTGTTGTTTGTATTAATATTAATATCAGTACGTAGGTACTTACCTAATGGTGTTTCTGGTACTAACAATCCTTTTGTTTTGCATTTCACCCAAGCAAAAACTAAATCCATCGTGATGAAATTTGCTTCGAGTAGGTACCTACTAAGTAGATACCTACCTAATAATGTAAATAGCTGACAATCCAGATTTTTTACATGGGATTAGCAATTTACGCATCTTCATTTATTTATTGTTACACACCAAAATACAATTACAATTCAAAGAAAAAAGTTAAAAAACTTGTATATAAGTGGCACAATGGGAGGCTTTATCGCTTAAAGCAACCCCTTCCAGGTAACCTACCTATGTAGTACATTATTATCAACTTTTTCTGAAATATATTTTTAATGTTTGTGAAGTCCACCCCTGTACAACAGAAGGCTGTATCGCAAGAGACCTACATACATCGGATCACCGCAGGCTGTATCCACAGTCGCACCCGGATCACCTTCCGATGCAGTACCTCAAGCACATTGTTGCCAACGCGATCTCTTCTGAATATTCATAGAACGTGCCTGTCTTTATAAATTCCTTTCCTGAACTGAAAACTGAAGTTAAAGAAAATAGTTTGGTATGGTGTTTTTTTATTAACCTACTTACTTTCATATTGCTGCGCACGATATTGCTACGCACGTTAACTTACAGTCTTATTCATAAACGACCCTATACGTGGCTTAATGCATTGTCATCTTCTTAAGAGTGGTTGTCACTCAACGTCATTGAAAATGTGACAAAAGAGTCCACGCTTAGGGTCGTTTGCTGAATACGGCTGTTTTGTTATAGTCGCCACGTATACTTATGTGTGTGAGCGTGGTTTGCAGATGGTTCAATTGTGTTATCATAGGTACATTTCACTACAGATAAAGCTAAGCCAAAAGTACTACGTAGGGAGATCGAGTGCGTAGCTGCAATAGAACGCCAATTGATTTGTACCTACATATTGTTGATATAGAACTAGCGAAGCGAATGGTGTGAAATCGTAGCGTTTGTAACTTTGTATGACCCTTTATTTTTCATGAATTTCTTCTTTTTTTAACTACTGCTTTTACTATGGTATATATTATATTCCTCTAACTAGGTAGGTACTACCTGAGCGGAACCAGTTATCAACCAACCCAATCTTAATTTTATTTGGTAACTTGCTCCGGACCGCGGTTTCGCGTAAGTCCAGACAGAATTACTTCCGCATTAATAATGTTAGTTAGTGGGGATAGTGGGGAATTAAGGATGTTTTTAATTAATCACCACTTCAGTTTTTTTTTAAATTGAGCCTTAATTTCAAAGACGTATAGATGATTTCACTTACTGAAAATATCTAAGAAAAATTGCTTAGGTAAGAATAAATAGGTTTCTAATTAATGTCATTGTACCTACAGTAAATAATTGATTCAAGATAAGTAGGTAGTTTGCAGAAATTATTTAGCCCCACTACTGTTTTAGATGTCTAAACGTTAACATAGCAGTTGGTAAGGTTTTCGAATACCAGCTGACCGCGCACAAGTCTTTTTCTTTAGAAAAGAAAAACTCGGTGAGCTATTACTATCGCTCTTGTGATAAAGAAAAACATAGCAATATAACCCGCGTCTTAAAATCACGTATGATAACCCAATTATGAGGCTACGTAGGTATAGAAAACCTTTAACCAGTATAAAGTATGTTTTACTTACCTCACATTGCCTTGTAAAAGTTTCAGTAAAAATACTTCTTTACATAGTATTCATGATACCTACTTATTTGTAAGATTAGGATAACTATAGTTAGGCTATGGCAGAAGGAAAACTGCAATGCTTTTACAACATTTCATTCGCTTTACAAATTAAATAATCAGGCTTGTAGCACTTTTATCATTATTATTAGACACGGGTCTAGATCGCGTTATAGATAATCATTGTTTTTAATTACCTCGACGTTTCGGCAAACGGGTTATACCGGCCGCGGCCCGAGAAGACACACCCGTGACCCGTATCTAATAATAATGATGGACGGAAATCGTGTAAGTTTAAAAAGTGTGTTGTAGCACTTTTGTAACAATCTTCCTAAAAATCACGATCTACGCGCTACGAAACTGCTACGAAATTGCTTGTCGATTTTTCAATGAGCACTTTTCGAGCTCACTGTCCTGTCTGGTTCAAACGTTTAAGGTGGATAAAGTGTAGGTACCTTTTACCCGCCGTTATGTGAGATATTTGTTCAAGTGTATAAACATCTACTTTCCAAGTCTAGAAGTATTATGTATTGCATAACGTGTATTTAGTTAGGTATTTCAATGGTTCTTTTTAAATTTAGTTTTTTATTTTTCAGAAACATTCATCGTATCGGACCAAATCCAAGACGGCGTGGAACTTATTCGATCTTTCTACGTCCAGCGGTGACCAAATCTAGACCCGTATTCTACAATAATTATTTATTAGCCTTATTAATGAACATGGAGTAAAGTCGGAGTAGTGACATGCTAACATGCTTTGTCTTTTTCCGTGACAAGAACTTTCAAATTTGACAGACAGAAACAAAAAGTGGTAAAATTACTCCGACCTTAACGCCGTTTATTGATAAGGCTAAGTATAAATGTTTCAAGCATGACGTAATTATAATTGCCAACAATTGTTTAACCGATTTCGATAAAAACTGAACAGAGCTGAGATAGGTATCCTGGAAACATACGGGCCCTTGATGATAAACGATGGAAGGTTCTAATTTAGGAATTCAATGTACTCTGTCTCAATTTTAGTATCATACCATGACACTCCTCCAATATTCCTCTTTATAATAGACTAGCTGCGTCACGCGATTTCACCCGCGTAAGTCCCGATCCCGTGGGAATATCGGGATTAAAAGTAGACTATGTTACTCAGAGTGGATGTAGCGTTCCAATGGTGAAAGAATTTTTGAAATCACTCCAGTAGTTTTTGATTTTATTCATAACAAACATACAGACACACACATGCAAAAATAAAATCTTTCCTCTTTATAATATTAGTACTTATAGAAGTATAGATTGTAAATGTACACAATTTTTTCTCTTTCTTGTCTTTGTCAGGTCAAGCTGGAAGCCTATACGGAGCTGCGTGGAAGTTCTAACTGCATGGTAAAGGTAACGTACAACAGTATCGAAAAAGAAGATGGCCGTTCTTGTCTCCAATAGAAGCCACTTGTGTTACCTCGTGCTTCGTGACGAGGCAGTTTTCTTCCACGGCAGGGCGACTTTGTCCACGACGAACTTTAAAAGGTCCTAAAGATCATTTGTTAAGCGAAGTTGGTTTGTGACCGTCATTAACGGGCAGTAACTGAACGATTTGCCCGTTTTGATGATCGCAAAATGAACTCACTTGACTATTATCAACGGAATGAAGAATGAAAATCTACATGATGAGAAACAAAAAGGACAAGAGAGGAAGACGACATAAAAAGTACACCAGGCGCAACGTGGAGAATAATGAAAAAGAGAAAAAAATAAAGACACATCAGCGTAGGTACTTAATGCGATTTTGTGTCTTTATTTTCTTCTCTTTTCTTCATTATATCTTAGCTACATTTGTTAATTATTTTAGAAGGCGTAAGATATTTTTACCTCGTTATTTCTTAATTTTATTGTTAATTAGTTCATAGTTGTTTGTATTAGGCCACATATCGACCCTTAACCCAATAAATGTTGTAAAAGCCATTTTGGCGAAAATGAGTCACACTAAGTCGCTTGTACCTACCTACCTATACATCTTGCACTTACTTCCTTTTTTGCAATACGATTAATGTGTGTGATGTATGAAATGGCAATTTTCTTCTTCTATTCGCATTTTGGTGTTGCTCACCCAGTAATAAGAGCTTTATGGTAACAACAACCGAAGCAAACTAGATACTAAACTTGCCTTCCGAAGCCCTGAGGAGCCCGAGACAATGGGTTTTTGTCACACACATTATCGGTATAGCCTACCAAGGAGTAGCCGCACCTGGAACACCATGCAAGATCCGCGGGAGCAGCTGGGTTAATATGAGCTCCTCAATTCATTGTCAATATTTATCTGCAAATATGTAGCCTGCCTGACTGTACTTACCGTTGGTACAATATCGAAGAAATAGGACGTCTAATATAAGCTGTAAACGTTTTTGCAAGATTTGCTATTAGACTTTACTGTATTTAATGAAAGTTCAAAGTACATTTACAGGATTGCCTGAAAAAGATCGCTTCGATATATCTAAGCGCTAATCTACTATATAAAAATAAGTCGGGTTTTCCTTCCTGACGCTATAACTCCAGAACGCACGAACCGATTTCCACGGTTTTGCATTCTTTGGAAAGGTCTCGGGCTCCGTGAGGTTTATAGCAAAGAAAATTCAGGAAAAATTTAATTATCTATAATTTATAAGGCAAAACAACGTTTGCCGGGTCAGCTAGTTTTAAATAAAATCAATCTTTTTGTAAGAATATCATCTATTCATGTGTTATTTATAAATGTTATACCTAACTATAAATTTCTTTTTAATTTTTGTATGTAGCTCAAGGCTATTTTATTTAGAAAAAATATTTTTTTGAGGGACTTGCGTAGTCTAGTTGGAATAGAGTATATACCCCAACGTACTGACCCAAAGACGCGAGTTCAAGCCTCGCCGCAAGTTAAAATTTTTGAATGCTATTTTTCCTTTTAAAAATAAATTTTCTAAATGTTATAACTTATAAATCAATCTAATTGTAATAATGTGTCTATTTTAAGCAAATAAATATAAATGAAATCTGTTCTAAATTGTCCGGTGTTTTTATTCTGACTCGAACGTAGTTCAATAAACCTTAAGTTAATCGTCCAATAATGTGAAGCGACCTTTAACAGTAGGTCTTTTGATAGTAATTTTATATTACTACTAGACTAGCTGACCCGAAAGACGTTGTCCTGTCCGTTAAATAAAAAAAACATAGGACCCTACCCTACTTCTACTTACCCTACCCTAATACAACCCTACTCACTACCTTAACCAGTAGGGTAGGGTAGTAACCTTACCATACTACTACCCTACCCTACTACTACTTTACCTTACTACTACCCTCTAAAAAAGTATCCCATGTCCTTATCGTAGTTCTAAGCTATCTTCCCACCAAATTTCAGACAAATCGGTCGAAACTAAAACTCGATTTTCTTTTATAAGTAAGTATATCGAATCTATCTATCTATATATAGATAGATTCGATAGATGATATGTAACCAATTTTTATGTGAGACCACCTTCCATTACATTAAAAAGGCCAAGCCGTTTTCTAGTAATCGGTTAACGTACATTATATTATGGGAACAAATTGAAAAAGTCCTCCTTCGGATTTTAGTAAGTCGGTTAAAATGCCTCTTTTGTAACAATAGACAAAACGGGATATTTTACTGTCAGACTACAAGAAGACGTCGTAACACGAGCCAATTAGGTAAACTGATGTAACACTATATTAGCCGGCAACCTACCTATCAGTACAGCACAAACAAATGATTACCACTGGTAATGATTTGTTTGCAAATTGAATTGATAGCTGGTAATTTACCAGCTATCAATTCTAAATAGATTTAACGCAAATAACATGGTGTAGCAAACAATAAGGTACGAGTACCCATTTAAGGCCCACCATTTTTAAAATCGAAAAAAAAAAAAGAGAATGTTTTATGAACTAAACCCCCGATATGTATGATTTCTTAACAATAAATTATATTAAACTAACTATGACACTATAAAAGCCAATTTAAAAATGTGCTTTTTGGCTATGATATTCCATGATATCCATGCATTAGATGGAAATCGTTAACATATAATTATATAAAATAACAAAGGATACTAAGTAGAAAACGACACAAATTCAGTAAAGAAAACATAACAAACAAATTCATTAAAAGTGGCCAGAAGTTAAGTATATTAAGAGTAGAGAGAAAATCTAAAACATGTTCAAATAATACACTCTAGCTTGCATTTGAAGTCAACATTTTCAATCTTAATTTTAAATTGGACTTTATTAGAGTATACCTAATGCAGTTTTCAATTTACTAACAAAAATAAATATAAAATAACAAATTGCGCATACAAACATATACATGTTTAAACAATATATCATACACAACATAATATTTTAATAACAAAATAATTTAATATTAAAGTATAAGCATTTGTTTTGTAGTGTGCCTTATTAAAGGACGGGCTTTAAAGGGATACAGTACCCAATTACCCATCATTACTTAATGACTTTCTTAAATATTCAGTAATTCATAAGTATAAAAGGTTCAGTTCGGTCTTACATTATACCAGTGGCAAATAAGTTATACTGAGGTTGACATATTTTAAGTGTTTTAAGTTTTGTGAATATTTAAAAATATGTTTACGAGGAATTAAGTAGAAATTTGTCAGGTTTTTTTTCCATAGCAAAGCCAGACAATTACTGCTTACTTTCAAGTAAAACAATTCATCAGGAAAAAGGGTGTTTCGCCGCGGGGAAAATAGAAAATTCCGAAAGTGAAGTTAAGTAGGTTTTAGACGACTTTGTTTGAAAGAAGTCGTTTGAAATATGCTTATATTTACTTGAAGGTTTTTGCAACGACTTTAAGGAGATGGACAATGGATATGGGTAAGTTTGGCAGGGCGGTTCTAAGTCGATTTCATATGACCAAGGACTATTTTTTTTTCGTGTTTCTTACTTTTAGATTCGGTCCGCTATTCGGCTTTATGAATTGCCTGCAATAGGGGTTGTCCCAATGATAGGTACAATATGTTTCGGGTTTGAATTACCGTCCCCAAACTATATTTAACCAAAATAATATAGGTACCATCGTTTATTCGATGGCTCGCGCCTCGGATCGTTTTGGGTGCTTGGGTTTGTCACCGCATTCAGCGTGGCTATGTTACTAGCGTTATGGGTTATGAACCTGGAACGATTATAAAGGTCGTAGCACCCATATCAACTCGGAAAAGGGTCGTCACCGTATTGCCTCGCCTTCAACCCGTAAGCGAGCGATCAGCAGCTCAGGATCAAGTTCGTGAGCGATCGTACTGCGGTTCGTGAACTTTTCCCGAGGCGAGGCAATTACGTTACGATTCCGATTAGTGTGCGTTGCAGTAGGGATTTTCATACCAAGAATACTGAACTGCTCGAATTGCTACGTTTACGTTCCGTTTACGTGTTGATATGTGTGCTACGACCCTTAGGTGATTTGAAATATACGATGTTTTTTAGTTTATTTTTATCTTTTAGGTTTTATTTTGTTGCTATAGTTTTTGTTCTGTCTGCTTCCTTATTCTTGCCTAGAAACAGTTTAAATATTATTAACCTCTCTTCTAAAAAGACTAAATTGTGATTTGTAATTTGATACTCCATGAAACTATTTCTACGAAATTACGTAGGTAATCTTTCTATTTTTCAGACGTAAAGACGTTGCTACTGGAAATTCAAGTAGATTCAGGACGACTTTTTAAAGTTTAAAGTCATTCTAAATCTACCTAATTTTTGGCTAGAAATTTCATCATCAAAGTCTCTGCGGTTTTAAAAAAGTTTACAATCGAAAATGTGCTTTATGACTTAAGTACTTTCTGGGTAGCTGTGATTCTGGTAGCTATTCGGAATTTACTTAAATCAATGGCATGGAGTTTTCCTACGTATTCCACGCACGAGGTTCGCGTTTCGCGCAAATAGTCATTATGTATACCTACTCGTAAGTATAGCGATTTTAAACAATAAAAACCGGAAAAGTGCGAGTCGGACTCGCGCACGAAGGGTTCCGTATACCATTATCTAAACAACAGGTTTTGTGTCGAAAGGTAAATTGCGGTTTACGATTTATGACGTATTTAAAAAACTACTGACCTACTAGATCTCGTTCAAACCAATTTTCGCTGGAAGTTTTTTAGTTTAATAATTCTTTTTTTTACACACTTTTTACCACTTTGGAAGTGTATCTCGCGTAAACTATTCAGTTTAGAAAAAAATGGTATTAGAAACCTCAATCTCATTTTTAAAGACCTATCCATAGATACACACGTATGGGTTTGATGAAAAATATAATTTGAGTTTCAGTTCTAATCTACTTAAGTAACCCCAAAAACTTATTGTTTTTTTTCTATTTTATTTACTAAAAATCTTAATGCCGTTCACAGAATACATCTACTTAGGTACCAAGTTTCAACAGTAATAGTTCTTTATAGTTTCGAAAAAGTGGCTGTAACATACGGACAGACCCGCGCTTTACAGGATCCCGTAAATGACGATTCCGTGGGAATCAAAAGTAGCCTATGTTACTCAGAGTGAATGTAGCTTTCTAATGGTGAAAGAATTTTTGAAATCGATCCAGTAGTTTTTGAGTTTATTCATTACAAACATACTGACACACAAACACACAAAAATACAAATCTTTCCTCTTTATAATATTAGTGTAGAAGTGTAGATGTAGATTAGTGTAGATAGGGATCATATCTTATCTTATCTTATCTTCTAATATATAAAATTTCCATGTCACAATGTTAGTTACCGTACTCCTCCGAAACGGCGCGACCGATTTTTACCAAATTTTATATGCGTATTCAGTAGGTATGAGAATCGGCTACTATCTATAATTTATAAGGCAAAACAACGTTTGCCGGGTCAGCTAGTAATATTATAGACCGCAGTAAATTTCAACTCGATATCCACGCGTACCCGAGATATGGTCTTGACAACAAAGACGGGTTGTACAACAAAGTGATTTGATTGATGTGATTTGACGACCTTTGTGGCGGAGTGGCGGGCGCGTCGAGGAACGACCGACTGCAATGTGAAGGTTGCGGTTTCGATTCCCGCCAGGTGCAAGGAGGTATTTATGCTTAAATATAAATATTTGTTTCTGTTCTGAATGTTTTCTATGTATGTATTTACAAAAAAAAAAAGTAAAGGTGTAGTATATCCGATGTCTAGTACCTACCCATAGTACAAGCCTAGTGGCTTAGTTTGGGGCTAGATTGAGCTGTGTGCAACGTCGTGCAATATTTATCATTTATTTATCTTATAAGGGTTTCTTTTTTACCTTTTAAGGTACGGAACCTTACAAATCAATTTGCTTACAAATTGCTGACCTACCTACCCTATCTGATTGGATTCTTTACCCGACTGCGCGATGCAAAGAAGGGTTATTTATTGATTAGGTATACCTAATTGTATAATTTGTATCATTTAGGTTTTATATAAAGGTTTGTATTGCCTCTCGGTCAGAAAGTCTATGTAGCAAAACGTCTAGTGACCAATCTGCCTAGTTAGCTGATTAGCATGGGCGATTGCCCATGTAGCAAAACGTCTAACTATCAACAACTATATTACAAAACGTCTATTTAGTATGTAGGTACCTATTGCTTTACATAGTCTGTATGTTCCTTATTTGTGTCTATAAATTAAATATTCAGTAGGTACATACATACTTATGTATACAAATTAACAACGCTTCGTTCAAGAATAAATTGTGATTTTTAATTTACATTGTTTACGCATTGTTTTATTTTTCAGGGGTAATTTTCTACTGAAAATTCAAGTAGATTCATGACGACTTTTTAAAGTTTAAAGTCGTTCTAAATCTACCTAATTTTTGGGTAGAATTTTCATCATCAACGTCTCTACGGTTTAAGAAAAGCTTACATTGGGGGCGCTCAAGAGACCAAACGGATAAACCGATTTTGATGATTCTTATTTTCCAGTAAATTCTAGTGAATGTGTTTAAACTATGGCGAATCCTCCTATAGCCTTATTAATAAACGTGGAGTATATTTAGAGTAGTAATAACAAGCTTTGTCTTTTTCCGTGACAGCAACAAAGTGATAAAAATAGTCCGACCTTATTCCACGTTTATTAATAAGGCTAGCTGAGTTCTGCGATTTGTACCTTTGTTTTAACAAGCTGTGCCTACGACTTCGCCCGCTTGGGAGTGATCGGATAAACGGATTCGATATCCGGATAAAAGTAGCCGTTTTATCCGGATATCGAATTCAGGATTCCCAGATCTAATTAATATCGGGATCAAAATTGTCCTATTTTTCAATCCAGGTCTTAAGCCAAATTACCAATAACCAAATAGAAATTAAAAATTACCTATCATTGAAATCGGTTTAGTAGTTGTTACGTGATTCGTGCACAAAGTGATATTTTCGTGATCTGTTTCATGCAAATAACAGCCACGGCTTCGTAACTGTTTTATCTATACTCATATTATAAAGAGGAAAGATTTGTATATTTTTGTGTGTGTGCGTTTGTATGTTTGTTATGAATTAACTCAAAAACTACTAGACCGATTTCTACCACCATTAGAAAGCTACATTTACTATGAGTAACATAGGCTACTATTGATCCCGATATTCCCACCGGGATCGGGACTTACGCGGGCGAAACTGAGGGACGCTAGTTATATTATGCAGAGAAGATAACGATAGAGTAGTCTTTCTGATAATCCATATTTCTAACTCTCCTACATAGGTACTTCAGCCTGTTAAAACTACGACCTCGGCTGACGACCTCGGTGGCGCGTCGTGCGAAAGCGCGACTGCAATGCAGGAAGTTGCGGGTTCGATTCCCGCCGGGTGCAAGTATTTATGCTTAAAAAATAAATATTTGTGTCTGGTCTGGGTGTCCCTCTATGTATAATATGTATGTATTTACAAAAGAAAAATAAATATAAGTATTATATCCGTTGTCTAGTCACCGTAACACAAGCTTAGTCGCTTACCACGGGGCTAGATGGCGCTGTGTGTGGTTCGGAGAAATTATTTATTATTATTAAATTACTACTGAACTGATTACGACGAAACTTTAGTCATTTTCACAAATTGAGTATTGTCGATTACCTGTAGCTTTTTTGATCTCATCTCGTTTACATCGTATATGTACCTAAATATCTGCAAAGTCTATCTACATTTATTTTATAACGTTTTATAGGTAATTGTAATCAATAATTAATGATAAACTTACTTGTAAACGACGATAAGCTCGATCGACGATCACAGCTGCATAAACTATACATCGTATGTCTTTTACTGTGGCATGAAGTTTCAAAGTTGACAGGCATAAACCAACGTTACCTACATAACTTAATCATTTGTTAATCATCGTTGATAAGTAAGGCGGTAAAAATGTGTGTTAGTGACACTTACAACCAAATACTGAAATGTTAACTTAAAATTTGAGGGCTACAACTAAAAAATTTAGAAAATACTTAAAGATTCTTATACTAATCTCGAATTTAGAAGCTGATTTAAGTAGCACTTAAATGAGTAGCCTTTAGTATTTGGCCGTCGTCGATGACTTATGGACAAAACGTAACGAAAGGTACCTTCGAGGTTCCGACCCATGGACGAAACGTGCCTTCGAAATTCCGACCCATGAACGAAACGTACCTTCGAGGTACAGGCATATAGGTATTGTCATCCAAACAAAAGTACGATACCCCGAAGGTACTTTCTGTGTAACTTAAAGTCAACTTGACACTTACAGACATTGTAATCCATTGAATTTAAACCGGAAATGCCTATTAACAATACCGTTTCCGACGGAAGCGAGTGCCACTCTATCGTGATTGGTTTTAATTCAATTACGTATAGTTTTACTTCGTTGTAAGAATTATGAGTAAGTGTCCATGAATTTTAGTTGACTGTGACTGCATGGTACAAGTAGGCAAATCACCCGATATTAACCCGGGCCCAGGCTGAATCGCGCCTGACCGAGTTTTTTAGGCATAACTTTTAGTGTTCTTTCCACCATATTAATCTCCACTTGGTACTCGATGAGGTATGGTTGCCAACTTTAGGCTCCCAATCTATATTCATAATTAATCCCGCTCCCCAAAAACGTTGTCATTCTTTATTCATCACGGCCTAAATAAAAAAAATAAAATATCCGTAAAAATTGCGGGTACGTAGGTAGGTACGTACATATTCAAAATAACAGACATGGCAACAAAAAAATTCTTCAATTATTAATATTAGCTCTGCATCATAAAATACAGTGATCCCACACTTCCCTTCAAACTCAATGATATCCTACTCATAATGATCATTATTAATGCGAAAGTATGTGTGTGTGTGTATTTTATTTGTAACCTTTTAAAGGAAATCTTTTAAAGCACTAAGATGAAACTTGGTATGCAATATGCATGCATCTATAAAACTGCGATGGTATAATAATATATGCTGGTTATTAATCCCGATATTCCCGTGGGACCGAAAATTAACCGGGCAACACCGCAGGGCGCGGATAGTAACTAAATAATATGGGCACTCCTATTTAAAGCTAATCAAAACTAGTTAGGGAAGTAGTATACTGTAATGCGCCGGAGACGATCGACGTTACTAAGTAGACATTTGGAATTTTTTGAATTCAGAATGCGGCGCGCACTTGTGCACAGTTGACGTTACCCAGTGACAATTTTGAAGATGGATTCTGTAATTATATGGCGGTAAGTCGAAGGTTATTGACCTTAGTCATAGAATAAAATAATAAAAAAAATATTTCTAGAAAGTTTCGCTTTGCTTGCTTGCGTGAGTTATAATTATTGAGCTTTAAATATTCTTCCGGGATAACGATTATTAATTATTTTTTTATACAGGTGGGCTTATGTAGGTACATACATTAAATTAAAAAAATATCTGCTTATAATATTATGATATTTTATACTATTTTTAATAAGTTATTATTATTAATCTGCACAAGAGTAAAATTTTAACTTTTGAATTGAAAGGTATGAAGAAATTTTAACCAAATTATATTAGTAGGGTCTAAAACTAGTACTTACAAACAGATGCTTTGTAGTAACAAGGAAAAAATATAAGGATAACATACCAGTCATATTATCCATTCAAATACGTTCATTCCAACTAGAATGGCCAGAGTAACTCAACTTGTGGTTTACTTAACTCTCCTTGAAGCGAATTCATAGTCGAAACATTTGCGACAAAATGTACGCCCTGGCCCTGGCATTGCATCCGATACCTTATCTACGAACAGTTTGGTGTACTTGTGCTACGATTTGGGGTACTGTCTTCGATTTTATACGTGAGTACCTACACAAAGAATAGACGATAATGCGGAAAATAATAGATATTTTCGAATATTTTTTATTGTGTTGTATTACTTTGTACTTAAAATTTTGTATAGTTACGATTGTTCATGTTTTGTCTAGAGAAGTTGATTTTTCTAAAAGTAGGTATGTTACTGGAAATATTTTACACGGAGAAATACATCGTCAATAATTCTCACATGACAGGATTCGAACCCTCGTTTGCATAAGAAATATTAAAAATGTTATGTTGTTTTTTAAGAAAGAAGTTCGACGCTTTGGTCGTGTCTTGTTTTTAAAAAGGGGTTCGTTGCACACAAAGTTTGAGTAACCCTGCAGTCGGTGAACTACATGAATGACGTGATCGCTCAGTTAGACCATTTCGCAGAGATGATTCACGGAATAGGTGTCATTAGAATTGATTAACGTTAGCTTCAGTTTGAAAATGGAATTCCATTTTTAATTGAAGTTAGGTAGCTACTGTGCGAGTGTTTGAATAAAGAATAGGTAGGTACTTCGAAAAGGTTAACGGTAGATTATGTTAAGTATTTTAGAAATAATGTATTAACTGTAATGATTCATTTGTCTAATGCGATTTGACAATAATTATAAGCGAAAGTAGTGTCTGCAGTCTTAAAGCTGATAATAAGCATTATATTTATTAATTTATTTATGTAGGTAGGTAGATATTTTGAATTTACCATAATGTAGCTACTTGCATAAATAATTAAGCATACCTACTTAAAATTATACTGTGTTGGCACAGTAGATTGAATGAGTTGTTATAACAATTATCTCTGTACCTACTTAGTTCATCTGCAAAGATATCAGTCAATAACAACAAAGACACACAATATGACATTGCATTCTAAAAATTTCACGAACAACATTGCACCGTTGTTCTAGTCTTCAATGAACAAATAAGTTAAACAACCGATTGTTTACAGGGCGGTTGCAGATAAACCGGGGTGGCAACTTGATAAACAGGGGCAAAAGTTAAGATGGACATTAAAATATATATATATTTATATAATACGAGAGTGAGATAACTGTAAAACGATACAGTATGATGAACTTACTGTCAAAGACACTTTATTTATAGGCGTACTGTAAGTTTGTTTAGACTAAGGATAAATATGGAATTTGTTGAGACTTACTACATACGGTAAAAATCAAGGTTAGTAACTAATACACATTTTATCAGTCTTACAATTAGACCAAGTTAGTTACATATGAAAAAATGCCGTCATTTTCTTTTAAGATAAGTAGGTAGGTATAACTCATTTAAACTTGAAGTCGATTTCAAATTTGATTTAAAAATTGGAAAAATTGCAACGGTATTAGTTTGAAAACGAAAGTCAAAACATAATTCAAAATTACCCCCGTACCTATATTTAAAATAATATTAAAACACTTAATTAGGTAGGTACTTATAGTATACATGAGAAAGTGACAAATGATTTTTAACAAACATCAATTTTGAAATTGCAGATAACTAATATTAAAATCAAATATCAAATTACAAATAATATTAACTAATGCGTTCTACAGTTTTCAAAATTTCTAAGTAGTAATGCAAGCTGCTAACAAACATGTCGGGTCGGGCAATTAAAAAGAGAAGTTTTAATTTTTCAAATTACGAACATGCTCTCATGGCAATGGCTACCGAAAACGGGTGGTCATTCATCCCGACACCATATGGGCGCACACGCACTTGCATAGAATAAGGATTATGACAGACGTGACACATGTTTTTGCATAATACTCTTTTTTATAAGTAAAGATACTTACCTATTGAACGAGTATAATTATTTACATATAGAGTAAAGTTTAAGATTAGA
Source organism: Idaea biselata (assembly GCA_958496205.1). NCBI lineage: Eukaryota > Metazoa > Arthropoda > Insecta > Lepidoptera > Geometridae > Idaea > Idaea biselata. Next base: position 5,210,673 of record OY292394.1, read on the forward strand.
TTTTAAATTACCTAATAATTTTATATTTTCCCGGGTCTTAATCGCGTGAGTTTTTTTTACTTTTTAATTCTCTTACCCCGACGTTTCGACCATGTTGCAACGGTCTTGGTCGCGAGGGGACTGGAGCTGCGGCGGAAATTATGAGTTCCAATCGTGTTAGTTTAAAAAGTTTATTAAATTACCTATTTTGAAATACCTATTATGTGCATTTTTTTGATGTAAGTAGTCTTATTTTCAGGTGTCTAAATTAAGAGATAAATTTTATTATATATATTGGTTGTTCTTAGTCACTTTTTAGTCGTTTCTTTAAACGACTAAAAAGTGTTTTACAGGAAATTTGTATAAAATAAATAACAAAAGAGTAAAAAAAACCTACTAGCACGGTTAGAAGAAAAACGTTATGGGACATTTTCTTCGAATACAATATTCGAATATTTCATGAAGGTACAATGATTTAGCAAACAATTACCTTTCATGTATAACTTCACAAACCGCTCAATAATAAAAGTTCAAACTACTCAGATTAATACTCAATTATCCAATCTTGGCCAGTAAATTAAATCAGAGCTATCAACCCACCAACCACACCCGTTTAAATCTCCGTTATTAAATAATTACGGTCGAATTGATTGTCCGGTCTGTGCGTTGTCGTGTCTATGGCGCGCGGATGCGACCAATTGAACAATTAACTCCCGGCCACTTTTTAGAATTTTGCTTGCATATGTCTGGCTGGTTGAAATAAGTTCTAAGTTTAAATGTTTCTCTTCATATCTTGAAGATTAAACTATAAATTAAAATAGACCAATGCGTGCCTTGTTTCGCGGATTTCAATTTGAAAAAGTCGTTACAACTAACAACTTAACTAACTAATATGTAATTTTTAACGGAATCTGTTCGAATTTTACTTTCTATTTCTTTCGATTATACCAACTCATCAATTTGAAAAGACTTTAAAAGGTAATATTCCTATAAATTTTATTGAGTATGTACAACTATGGTGAACATTATGCAGTATCCACGTACTTGACAACCATTTGGCTATTACAAGTAAGTAGGTACTAACTAATAAGTAGTAAGTAGGTAGTAGGGGGGTAGTAACTCTAAAAACTAGCACTTAAAAGCTCAATATTTCGAAAAAGGAACCCTAATATAAAAACTCGTAATGACCTATCTAACAATGCCTCACACGAGGGGTTAAAGAAGGAATCCCTCATTTTACATGTAGGGGCGATACCCTAAAAATGTTTTTTGTTATTGTATAACTCTGGCGGCGTGATCAATTAATATAATATGTATGCTCGTGCAAAGTTACAAAGCGTCTCTGAATTAAGCCGCGGACAGACAGACAGACGGACATGACAAACCTACCAGTTTCTTGTTGACTACGGAACCATAAAAACAACAATGAGAAATTTTATACTGTAAAGTAATCCTGTGAATCGAAAATATTCGATCGTAGATAGATTATATTATTAAGTTTTATAAATTACTAGCTGCGTCCCGCGGTTTCACCCGCGTAAGTCCCGATCCCGTGAGAATATCACGATCGGGAAGCTAGTAAATTTAGAATAAGATTATGTTTAGCCAACGAACTCAGCTATTCTCAGCTATACTCTAGCGTATAACAATGTTGATCCACCCCATGTAGCGACCCCTCCAGGAAACGGTAATCGACCAGATTATTCGGTTTTGACGCAGAAAGTCACATTCGGAAAAATGTCATCGAGAATCTTTGGTCATTTTCGCATTGTGTCACTCTCACACAATGACGCATTCACAAAAAAATCATATTCGCAGAATGGTATTTGTGCGAGGGTGACCTTTTGCTTAAGTGACGTTACTGCAAAAACGTATTTTGGCGAAGATGTTATTCGTCGTGTAGCCCCGGCATTGAATAGCGTTACCCCATCTCTTCCTAAATATTTGGGGTTTGGCGGACCCCGGGCTCCCGATGCAACTGGGAACACCGATGAGAGATGTTATTGTGCGAAAGCGGCGTTTTGTGAAAGTGACATCATGTTAGAGTTACCAAAGTTTTCGGTGATATTTTGCGAAAGTGACATTCTGCGTCAAGAACGATTGTTCTTCGGTGCCTGCATCACGTCCAAGCCACGCGAAGATATTTCTACCCTTCATATTGATACCTATAATATTGTCAACACAATCGCAGTGTTTATGATACTGAACATTTTTATTAATATTCCAAGCTATAGGTACCTACGTACTAAAGTGCGTTTTTTTACGAAGGTACCTACTGTTCCTCAATTTTTTACTTAATTTCCTAACAAATTGTAAAAAAGGAATATAGATCAATATGATTATATTTGATGTTGAATAACAAGAAATCTGTTTTATTGTTATTCTAGCTGTATTCTGTTTTTGTATTCCACATATCTTAATTCTTAAGTTGAGACTTATCGTGCTCAAGATAAGTTTATCAGTAGACATACTCAAATAATTCTAACATTAGACAGCATTATCGATAACTTATTTTAAATTAACTAAGTATTTGTTTACTTACTTTTAACTTAAAGATAAGTTAGCAATAAGTTAATTATTATTGTTATTGCATCGATAAAGTGGTTAAGATTTATTTTAATTCATTTGTTTCATGTACCTAGTAAAAAGACTAACCTAGTAAAAAGACTAACCTAGTAAAAAGACAAATAACAAAGAAGATCAAAAATCAAGAAGACCTAAATCTTGTTCCTAAGTACTAGTGCCGCAGGAGTGTTTTGTTTATCTCCTGCTGCTTAAGTGCTTATCAATGAGCATTTAGAATCCACAACCAAAACCGGAAAAGAAGAAACAAATTGAAGAAGACAAAAAATTTACTAATTTATTATAAGACTAGCTGTGCCCGCGACTTCGTCAGCGTTTTTTGAACACCTACTTATCGCTGTGCAAAACTCTACGCTTAAACAGACGACTAGGGAAGTACTGTTGCTGAGCTAAAGACAATCATGACCGAGTCTGTTTAAGTGTTGATTTTGCGCAGCGGTAGGTAACTTGTAGGTAGGGTAGGTAGCCTCTGTCGAAAATACAAAAAAATGTAACCTGAATTCAAAAAAATTAAGAAAATAAGCTCTCCTACATACAATGAGAACGACTTATCTGTTATGTAAGCTGAAGTTGGGCAGCTAAACTACATACAATTTCGATCTACCCAGTACCTAAAACTCCCCGATAACAGCTTACATTACAGATAAGTCGGTTGCACTATAGGTACATACTCATCAGATCTTCACTAAGATTTTATGGAAGAAACTCGGAAATCTCACCTTAAGAACGTGACAACGTGAATAAAAAGTTGAGTGGGGGCATGTTTAAATACAGTGCGGAGACGTTGAAATATAATTTCATTGAGCATTATAAATTTTACCTGATTTTTTTTTGTTATAAACCTCACGGAGCCCGAGACCTTTCCAACGAATGCAAAACCGTGGAAATTGGTTCGTGCGTTCTGGAGTTATAGCGTCAGGAAGGAAAACCCGACTTATTTTTATATAGTAACTAGCTGACCCGGCAAACGTTGTTTTGCCTTATAAATTATAGATAATTAAATTTTTCCTGAATTTTCTTTGCTATAAACCTCACGGAGCCCGAGACCTTTCCAACGAATGTAAAACCGTGGAAATCGGTTCGTGCGTTCTGGAGTTATAGCGTCAGGAAGGAAAACCCGACTTATTTTTATATAGTAGATAAGAAGAAGAATAACCATCGTTCGACATCACTGCAAAAACGATCAGTTTCCTATGATCTTATAGACTGAATCATCAACCGCTAGTTTGATAAAGCTATAAGTACCTATATTTATAGATAGATAGACAACTTTATTTGTACAACATTAAGCGGTGAGCGGTAACATTGAGCGGTGTTGGTCTAGTGGTAGATACCCCGGCTTTCATTCTGAGAGTCGTGGGTTCGAATCCAAACCGACCGTGCACCAATGACTTTTTCTTTAAGAAAAAGGTATGTGCGCTAATAACATCGCTCTTACGGTGAAGGAAAAACATCGTGAGGAAACCAACATGTCCTAGGACTCAACACGGTCCGAAGACATTTGATATTCAGTGTTTTCTAATTTCTATTTATCATATGTATGTATTAACAAAAAAAAAAAGTATAATATGTAGTATATCCGTTGTCTAGTACCCATAGTACAAGCCTAGTGCTTAGTTTGGGGCTAGATTGCGCTGTGTGTAACGTCGTGTAATATTTGTTATTTATTTATATTTTATTAAAACAAGAAATAATACACAAAAAAGTAGAAAGAGTAAAGACAAAACTTTAAATGTAAGTTGCACAAATTGGCGGCCTTACCGCCAAAAGCGATTTCTTCCAGGCAAGCTTAGGATGGAATAGATGATCTTATAGATATTTGAAGTAGGGTTGAATATCGAAGTTTGAATTTTTAGTGTTACCCACACTTCAAAATAAGCATAATGCGTTTCTTATATTCGTCCCTGTCATCGGTGTGTTCCGCTATGGTAGTGAAGGTCATGGGTTCAAGACCCGCAGGGAGCATTTTTGGAATAAAAAGCATTTTTTTCTAATTACGACGGTAAAATGTTTAGTTTTATCAAAATATCTAGGTACACTAACATAAGAAACAGGAAAGATTTGTAACGAAAAGGTTTCGAATTTCAAAACTACTGGACCGATTGCAATAACTCTTTCACCAATAGAAATCTACATTATCGAGGAGTAACAAAGGCTACTTTTAATACCGATTTTTCTACGGGATTGAGACTACGTGGTTTACCGCGGGACGCAGCTAGTCTATTATATTTTTATTTCGGGACAAATTATTAAGTACCTATTATGGTATTCCGGTTCCAGACAACAGTGTAATTTCAGAGCAATCGGTTCGAAAGGTTTTTGGGTGAAATAACAGAAAAGTATATAATTAATTATGAAGGCATTTTATACACAGCGCGTTAAATGTAGGTAGGTACCAGAATCGTCACATGCTATAATATTTTTAAACCCAAAGGATAAAGAGTGGTGAAATTTTATACGACCTGAGATTGATGACGAAACTCTAACACCACTTAGCAATAATGCGACTTATTATAAGATACGCAGATACAGAAAGATACAGCTTTAAATGTGCTACTGCTATTAAGGAAATCGCATTATTATTTACACACAGCCTAAACGGCTATTGTAGAGACATAACATTTGGAACATAGGTTCTTTAGGGGTTGAAAGTGAGCACTAAGAACGGATTTTTCGAAATTCAATCCTTAAAAGTGGGATAAAATGGGGGAAAACGTTTTTATGCAATTTCGTAACAGTTTGGACTAGAAACTTAAAATTTGACATAGAGATTGATATGGGGTCGTAGGTAAAATAAAAATAAATAAAAAAAACGTTTATTTAGTTAGACTCACAATTTTATTACAAAACAGTTTACTATTGAAAGGTAGATAGGTAGATATAACAAAGTTATTTCAAGAGTTTGATGTGAGAAACTGGTGTCTAAATTAGGCATAATGATCCAGTCATTTCAGCTTAAATTAGGTAAGAATCTCGGAATTCGAGATACCCAGCTGTAAATCTTTAAATACTTGTATATTGACACCCTAAAAGTTGTCTCAAAACCTACATATGGTAGGGTGTACGCAACTATGAAATTTCAAGGTCAAAGTACAAAATTACATACAAAATTCTCTACAAATTTTGTTTAAAAAAGAATTAAGGTATTAAGGGGTATTAAGCCGAAAGTAGTTTGTTCTATAGGTTCTACGATTTTTGGAAATTCGAAGTGGTTTTCGAGTTTTGAGACAACTTTTAGGGTGTCAATATACAAGTATTTACAGACTTACAGCTGGGTATCTCGAATTCCGATGTGAACTTACTATAATGACTGGATCATAAGAGCCTGTATCTACTATAGGTTCCCACCTCTGAACTAGGAAATAAACTAACTTTACGAAGAAAGAGGAGCTTAACAAATAAATAATAAATAAAATAAATTCTGTGAACTACACACAGCGCCATCTAGCCCCGTGGTAAGCGACTAAGATTGTGTTACGGTGACTAGACAACGGATATAATACTTATATTTATTTTTCTTTTGTAAATACATACATATTATACATAGAGGGACACCCAGACCAGACACAAATATTTATTCTATAAGCATAAATACCTGCACCCGGCGGGAATCGAACCCGCAACCTCCTGCATTGCAGTCGCGCTTTCGCACGACGCGCCACAGAGGTCGTAACAGGTAACTGTTTACTTGTGGTGGATGAACCATTAATATATCGTAATAAATGGCCCATCCAGTGTAACCAAACGCTACCACTCAATTGCATAAATCTAGGGATACCTACACGGTGCGACTTGACGTGTATCTTGTGATACACGATTTATTAGATCAACTTATCACAGACACAATAACAAGCTGGAGAGGTGTCGGCTGTGTCGCTCGATAACAAGTGTCGTTATCGTGAAGACAGTGCTGACACTGTGAGATGGTTTTACTTGATTCAGTCCTGCCATCTTCCTATCCTTTTGAGTAAAAGATAGGAAACTAGATACTTTTACTAGTAGTAAGTAATAGTTTTTTCACTTTTACTAAGTGAGTAAAAGCAGTCTAAGATGTAGCACGATTACCGTAAAGTATAAATAAAACACCATGGCAACACGGTAGGCGGAGTGGAGGGTGTTAGGTTTTATTTTCGTTACGGAATTTCTTGATTCGGTGGCCGCGCTCAAAGCCCGCGATAAAAGCTATGCAATAGCTTTAAAAAATGCAATTTACACGTTCATGGCAACGGAATGTGGGTAGGTCGACACAAAAATATACGTTGTTTCACTCCTGCCGTCAACCTATCATTTTAAGTGAGCAAAAGTAGTCCAAGCTGTAGCACGATTACCTTAGTGTATAAATAAAAAAATGCAATTTACACGTTCATGGCAGCGGAATGTGGGTAGGTCGACACAAAAATATAGATTGCTTCACTTGTTTTAGTCCTGCCGTCTTCCTGTCATTTTAAGGGAGCAAAAGCAGTCTAAGATGTAACACGATTATACCTTAAAGTATAAATTTAAAAAAAAAAGCAAGGGACACGTTCGTGGCAACGGAATGTGGGTAGGTCGACACAAAAATATTACTACCGTGGGTACGCTATCGACACACGACACACAATAGTTTTGCAATTTTTGCAGTGTCGGTGTTATCGTGTATCCGACCCTTAACAATTAGAACAAGATTTTATGGGACCAACTCGGGACTCTCACCTCAGTGTTGTTAGTAGGAAGTCAGATATTTATTCCCCGTTCTAAATTAGGAATGTCCTTGGATATAAATAGGTAATAATCAAGGTGATGCAGGACCCATTCTTATCAAACGGTTCAGCTCAATTGCATAACAAATAGGAAAATTGCAGGCACTCAATAACATACCAGAACTCAATAACAAAATTGCCTTTAAAATTACAATTGTAGGTACATTACATACATCTTTAGTGTTGCCAGTAGGAAGTCAGATATTTATTCCCCCTTCTAAATTAGGAATGTCCTTGGATATAAATAGGTAATAAACAAGGTGATGCAGGACCCATTCTTATCAAACGGTTCAGCTCAATTGCATAACAAATAGGAAAATTGCAGGCACTCAATAACAAAATTGCTTTTAAACTATTGAACGATCGCGCATATATATTTTTGTACATAATATCACATACATCTTTAGTGTTGCCAGTAGGAAGTCAGATATTTATTCCCCCTTCTAAATTAGGAATGTCCTTGGATATAAATAGGTAATAAACAAGGTAATGGAGGACCCTCCATGCATCGTTATCAAACGGTACCGTTCAATTGCATAACAAATAGGAAAATTGCAGGCACTCAATCGCATAACAGCATTCAATAACAAAATTGCCTTTATATTAAAATATTGACCGATTGCGCATATTTATGTATCTACATCACATACATCTTTAGTGTTGCCAGTAGGAAATCAGATATTCATTCCCCCTTCTAAATTAGGAATGTCCTTGGATATAAATAGGTAATAAACAAGGTAATGCAGGACCCATCATCATTATCAAACGGTACCGCTCAATTGCATTACAAATAGGAAAATTGCAGGCACTCAATAACATACCAGAACTCAATAACAAAATTGCCTTTAAACTGTTGAACGATCGCGCATATATATTTATGTGTCTAAATCACATACATCTTTAGTGTTGCCAGTAGGAAGTCAGATATTTATTCCCCCTTCTAAATTAGGAATGTCCTTGGATATAAATAGGTAATAAACAAGGTTAGGCAGGACCCATCTTCGTTATCAAACGGTACTGTTCAATTGCATAACAAATAGGAAAATTGCAGGCACTCAATCACAACAGATCTCAATAACAAAATTGCCTAGGTACATTGCATATAGTGCTACCAGTAGGAACTCGGATAAGTATTTATTCTCACTTCTAAATTAGAAATATCCTTACCTATTGGTAACTAAGTAATGCAGGACCCAGCGTTACCAAACGATACCGCTCAATTGCATAACAAATAGGAAAATTGCATGCACTCAATAACATAACAGATCTCAATAACAAAATTGCCTTTAAAATATAAAGTAACGACAAATATCCGCAGCATCGGGTCCACAATCTGCGGGCGTCAATTCTAAGCATTGAGCTGTCATTCAATAAAAGTTCAATACAATATAGGGGTCTAAATAAAATGGTTACATGACCCGTATGAACCACTTAACTCAATAACGGTCCCCTTGAATGACATTAAATTTAATAGTCTATGAAAAGGAACGACGCGAGCGCAAATACGTTTTCCTGTCGGCAAACGGAAGACGGCGATTGGCTCAATTGCGAGCTCATTCACCAATCAGCGTTCACTCGAGTTTAGTTCTGTTAAATGTTTCAAATCTTTAGTTGACACAGTTTTTTTTAGTATACGTGACGTAATTTGTAAACCAGCAGGATTACAGGCTATCTCAGATTCCAGCCCAAATTATACTCAAGTCATGCTTTAGCAGATGCATTTATAATTTTAAACTGACGTGGTTGTTTACAATACAAATATCATTCGGATTTATTAATTGCCAAATAAACTAGTTTTTAGCGGACAGTAGACTTCGCTAGGACTTAGCCCTTTTACTTGATGAAATACCCCAATACGAAAAAAACATAATACAAAGTTAGGTAGGTACCTAGTAGTAGGTACCTACCAAATTTTGTGAAGATCAGTTGAGAAATACCTACGACCTATAGAGGAGACGCAACATTATTAACAGACGAAATAATGTTTTGCCAGACTTGAAGCACAGGATTCCGTGCCCAAAGGCTATTAAAAATTGAACCCTTTTACCACCACCAGACTGCATGTCACCTATTTACAAGGTAGTAATTTCGAATCAGTCTTATCAAAACTTGATGAAGATCTGATGACGATCATCGAGGTAATAATCAAAAACTCAAATTGTTGACAATTCGACTTCTACCTACAGAATATGCACTTTATTTATAAGTTACCACATTGTAGGCGCTCCTGAAACCACATGAAACGACAACAAACTCCTCCCTTGAAAATCTACTTTTTACCCGACTGGCGACGCAAAGAAGGGGTGGATAAACTACGTAAATCCTTTCAATAAAGTGCTCGCGAGGTCTACTGTTTGCTGAGCAATACCCTTTTTTTTATTTTTTGCGGAACTATTAGGTATTCAATTTGGTTCCTCAAAAGTGCACAAATATGGTGAATATAAAAAGCAGTAAGTCGGTACTCAGAAATTCAGAACCAATACGAAAATATGTTTCAGCACTGGTTTTCATATCAACAATAAAGTATCATATCAAGTCATATGGTAGCCAACACTTTTATTATTATAACCGCGGACTTGACGATGACTAGACTTTTTGAAATATTATTTATACTTCTTCTTTTCGTATAGTGGCGTGGCTCACCTTATGTTAGTTTTCAGGTCGTCCTAAGGCCTCTAACTTGACTTAACGACTGCTATCAGAGATAATCTAATCTAATATATAAAATTTCCATGTCACAGTGTTAGTTACCGTACTCCTCCGAAACGGCGCCACCGATTTTTATGAAATTTTATATTCGTATTCAGTAGGTCTGAGAATCGGCTACTATCTATAATTTATAAGGCAAAACAACGTTTGCCGGGTCAGCTAGTAAATAAATATATAAATATTATTTATAAATTTATTTTGAAAAAGGGTCCTAAATCTAAATAAAATTATATTTGTTTTTATATAAAGATTTATTTATAATCATTTAAACAATTGATAACAGATAGAAAAAATATTTTGTGTATTTAGTGTATACAAGCTTATAGTAAAATAGTAAACAAAATTATTCCCAAAACTTTGATATAAACCCTTAAGTTATTTAAAAAAAA